>OX123210.2:14467498-15667498 GCA_944739405.2 Euclidia mi | reverse complement strand
AGGACGAGCCGCATTTTAACTGTCTTCAAAAAGGATGTTATTAATTTGACCTATTTGTGTGTGATATTGTTGGATTTTGATAATATTGGAGTTCGCACACATTTTTATTTCTTTCTTACTTATCATGCATGTCTAACCAAAGAGCTCAGATATTTTCATAGAGGCGCATTTCCTATGGGTGCTCTGAAGACAAACTTTTTGCGACGCAAATTGCCGCTTGGCGGCGTGGCAGTCACGCTGTGACAGCTGTCTCTACGAGAGCAAGAGAGACGAACGTTCCTCGAGTATATCTTAACTGCGAGAGCAAGAGAGACGGAGAGCGACGCCAGCGCCGCTAGGGGCGTCAACTACGAACTAAACTGGAGACAGTCCCCACTTGGAATCGGCACACGAAATCCTTAAGAGCTGCGCTTCTATGTAAATCTGTATTAATTGGTCTAGTCCTCAGTCACCGACATCAAAAATTGGAGTTGGTGTTTTTTTCCTTTCCAGTTGACAGATTATAAATCACTCATTTTTTTTTACTTTTGTGATAGTGCCAGCTCCAAAATCAACAGTTTAAAACAAACTTCCAACCTCAATTTTTATGGATATTACAAAATCCTTAACCTAAACTTTTCTAAGTTATGTACAGATTTCTTTGTTAATTAAATTTTTTCAAATGGTGAAAGAATACATCTGAAGAAAACTTGCATGTCTGAGAGTTCTCCATAATGTTCTTCAAATACATTTGAAGTCTGCCAACCCGCACTTGGCCAATATGATGAACTATGGCCTGATCCTTCTTACATTGAAAAGAGGGATAATCCCAGTGGTGGGAAAGTTTAAACACAGGACTGATATCATTATCTAGAGTAGTAGAGCCTTGCTGATTTCAGCATGAATGGGCCGGCTCCACCGGGGAAGTACTACCCTCTCACAGAAAATCGACGTAAAGTCACAGTACCTAAACTGTTGCGTTTCGTTCGGTGAGTGAGAGTGCCGGACGCCTTATCCCCTATTCCATCTCCCTCATCCCACTCCTCATCCTATCCCTTTTCCCAACCCCAAGAGGCGGCAACGCACTTGTGACTCCTGTGATGTTACTTGTGTCCATGGGCGACGGTAATTGCTTACCATCAGGCGAATCGTCAGCTCGTTTGCCGCCTATTACTATAAAATAAAATTAATCCCGCTGCTTTCATGGCCCGCTCTGAAGTTTAAATGTCAAAGTTTAACAAATTAATTTAGAAGTGACATGGTCTGATTATTTAAGGAACCTGCACGTATTTCAACCACACGTTTATTTGGGGTAAGCAGAAGTCGTATTTAGGCTTAGATAATGAAAAAATACATAAATAAGAAAAGCAGCAAAATCGTAGTAAGCAGCAGTTACCGAAGAAAAGACTTATCAAATTACTGGAATTCATTGTTAACTGATTTGTGTGGATTCTCTCATCCTCCTAGCTGGCATTATCCTAGTTTCAACCCGGAGTCCGCTTAGTAGTCTAACCGAAATTGGCTGAATATTAGCGTTTCCACAGAGCAACTGCCTATCTGACCTCCGTAACCCGAAAGGATAGCTAAATTCCTTGGTTTAGACTACATACATACATACATAGTATCACTCCTGTTTCCCGGAGGGGAAGGCAGCCATTTGCAACGATCTTGACATATCTCTCTTGCTTCATTCACTCCCATCAGATTCCTCATGCATGCTCTTCTGTTCAGGGTACTTCTGTCCTGTTTTTAGGATGTATCCAATCTGGGTCAGAGAACGTCCACCTAGGTCTTCCCCTTCGTCGTTTAGACTAGTGTCAGTTTATTTAGAGGTACTGACGCCCTTTGTTACTCTCAAAGATCTTCATGACAGCCGTGACCGACGTCTTAACGTGCTCTACGAGGCACGATACAAGCGATAATTAACAATTTAATACGGACATAACACTGAATACTCGATACCCTCTGCATGGCAGTCTGTTGGCATTTCAGCTAGGCTATCGCTGCCTATTTTATGCCAATGCCAGTGTTATGCCAACTATAATAATAATATTTGTCATTCATTCATTTGACGACGGGTTGGCGCAGCGGGACTGTAAGGGTGCTTCTACACGGCGCATGTAGCTTGAGCATGTTGAGGCACTTGCGCGGGTTACATGCACCGTAAACATATCGTTTAGAACAATGTGCGGGTCCAGCGACTCGAGCATGTACCAATGCGAGCCACCCGCGCAACTAACTCGCGTGCTCTGCGGCGCGCGCGGGTCACTCGCGCATGTTACTTGATAAAATTACATTTTTAACGTATGATTTTAAAAGAATTTTCGTTCGTCGAGATATTTTGACGCGATTCAAGACATATAGCTACCGCACGAATAGCATGCACATGTACCTACCTCTTGACCACGAACAAATAACTTGTACACACAGCTTGCGCAAGTAGCCCGCGTCTTTACTTGCTCCAGTTATTTGCACCACGTACAAGAACAAGCGGGTAACTTGATCAATTAGCTTGCGCATATTACTCACGCATGTAACCCATGTTGTCGGCCGGTTGGCGCAGCGGGAGTGTAAGCGACGGCTACGCCGATGGTCGCGGGTTCGATTCCCGCTCAAGTCAAACATTTGTGTGCATGATCATGGAAGTTTGTCTTGGTCTAAGTGTTTCTATGTTTAATTTGTATGTATTTACAAAAAATAAGTATATAATTATGTATGTTTATCCATTGTCTAGTACCCATAGTACAAGCTCTGCTTAGTTTGGGACTAGATAGTGTTGTGTGAATGTGGTAGAATATTATTATCATTGGCCCTGTAAATAAACTGATCCACTACTAGGTTCTTCTAATTATGATAAGGGATCAGTGGCGTAGCGTGGGGGGGGCCGGGGGGGCCATGGCCCCGGGCGGCACATTCAAGGGGGCGGCAAAACCCGCCGAGAAAAATATAATAAAAAATCATATTTTTAAATACTGGCACGCACACTGACACTAGCCTACCTAGCAGGAGCCGCTGCGCAGCGGCGCCGGCGCGGGCGCAGTAGAAGGAACAACAATCGAATACAAAATTATCCTTACTTTTATTACGTGAAGACTTGCTTGTGTTCAGTCTTGGTTTATTAATTCTTTATTAGATCGCAATTTTCCGGTGATCTACGAGCATGTTATAAGTAATCTATTTATCCATATATCAGGACTGGGCCGCCCCTATTGCCGGGGCACACACAGGCGCCAGGGCAACAGGGACGCCAGATAAAATGTTATCGTCAATAATTATTGAAATTATTTTTGATTTACTTCAAAATACAACATAATCTCAGCTGAGTAGGGAAGAAAGTAGGTGCAGGTCTTCTAACACTATGTGGTTGTGTGGTTTTACTATACGCTATTTGAAATTTGAATCCAATATATATGATCCTTGCGTTAATAAAATCAAAGCCGATTATTACACATTGAAACAGATTTTTTGGACGTAACCCTGTGGGACGTGATGCAAGGTTTGTTCATAAACTTGCAGATTTTGCCGCTCAACTCCTTATTTTTGGGTAAATACCCATGTCATAAACTGGTGACGGCCAACGGGCCCTCACCGGTGCGAGAAGCTACGCCCTGCACCCTTCATGGCACACACGAACCACAATGGCACCAGTTCTCGGTACGCTATTCGAAGATACCATTACCCCATTCCAATGCGTCATACGCACAATCTCTCCAAATTTAATTGCCATATAATACTGCCTCCTGTTGCCGGCAGCTCCGTTATTCCCGGCCAAGGACGCGGTGGCGGTAACGGTGGTGAATGGAATCTTTAGAATCACTGGGCTACGGCAGGCCTACAATGAACGCAGTGTACGACTAAATGAACACCTCGACTAGCCTGAGGTAGAATTAAGTCACATAAAATGTTACATACATCCGTCTGTATCAGAAGTCCGGGACAAGATAAGATCATGGTAACTCTAAAGTTAGGTGACTTGTTCTACTATCAGGAGGGTCGCTTGCCCGACTCTCTTGAGGTGGCTCAGTAAAACTTTGTCATGAGAGACTTCAATGCCAAAGTGGAAGGAGAAGGACGCAGTAAAACAAAAACCAGCGCCTACGGCATGTGACATAAACTGGGACCCAACGAAAATAAATTCACAAGAATCATAAAGGTCAAATAATAGTTGTTTTCCTCGAAGCATTAGCTGTTTTTAATAAACTCTTTTTTCAAGAAGAATGCCTCACATGCAGTGGACTCTGCAAAGCTCGGACAAAATAACAAAGAAAGAGATACACGATGCCCATATTTAGAGACTTCTCGGTAATCAATATGTTAATTACCGGAAGCGATCACCTACTAGTATAAGGCTCTCTAAATATCAAGCTTCTTATAAATGAAAGAGCTCAGTCAATGAAATCTACTCGCCGACCCTACGTTGCCTCAATTAGCCATGAATTCTGAACGGTTCCAGATAGAACTGCAGAATCGTTTAAATCTGTTAGAAACCACCGACAGCAATAATCAGAAGACAGACACTGTGGTTACGTTATTAGGAGATTACATACATACATAGACTCACGCCTGTTTCATCCTGACATAGCTCCCTTGCTTCATTCACTCCCATCAGATTCCTCATGCATGCTCTTCTGTGCAGGGTACTTCTAACCTGTCCTTTATTAAGAGATTGGTTCCAAAAAGCCCACCCCACACTGAGAAAAAACAAGGAGTCTAAACTTAAGCCGACACTACCGAAATGAAGAGGAAAAGACGCTAGATGCCAGCCTTTCAGCGGTTTCCGCCAGATGGGAGCGCCGTAAAGCAACTAATACGGCAGCTAATGCTATGCTCAAGCCTAGACCTTGACTAAGCTATATATTATTGCAGCCGTAAAACCGCTACTGCCATGCGCGCAATGCACACATAAATACCGCTAAGAGCTTTAACGTTTCTCCCCTAAAAATAATATACCCTATGCTTTATTAAATTACAATTGAGACGAATCAAATGACAACCATTATATCCACCTGTGATACGATGTAGTAGGGTACCTAAAGGTAGAGGGGGCGGCGAATTTCCGATCGGCCCCGGGCGGCGAAAACCCACGCTACGCCACTGTAAGGGATATGCCATAATTATGTCAAATGCGGCATGGCAGTATTCATGTCTTTCGAGAACATTATGGTGAACTCTCGGACATAAAGATTTCCTCACGATGTTTTTTTACCTAAGCGGTAAGCGATACTTAGCAATATTGTTTGCTTGCGGTAAGTAGAGTTATTAGGCATATTGAATAGTTGTTACGTCCGTTAAAATAATATTATTTGTCCGTCTTGTCGAAGAATACCCCTCTGGGGCAGTCGTTAACTCAACATGAGACAAACGCAAACTCAGAGGGCAGAGTAACGGCTTTCAAACATCACTATCATCTTGTGATATGAACAAAAAAAATGTATTACAAGATGAAATCAAATGAAATCGAACCCGCGACCTGCTGCGTAGCAGTCGCTTTCACTCCCGTGACATTCGGCGTAGCAGTCGCTTACACTCCCGCGACCTTCGGCGTAGCAGTCCTTACACTCCCGCGACCTTCGGCGTAGCAGTCGCTTACACTCCCGCGACCTTCGGCGTAGCAGTCCTTACACTCTCGCGACCTTCGGCGTAGCAGTCGCTTACACTCCTGCGACCTTCGGCGTAGCAGTCGCTTACACTACCGCGACCTTCGGCGTAGCAGTCGCTTACACTCACGCGACCTTCGGCGTAGCAGTCGCTTACACTCCCGCGACCTTCGGCGTAGCAGTCGCTTACACTCCCGCGACCTTCAGCGTAGGAGTCGCTTACACTCCTGCGACCTTCGGCGTAGGAGTCGCTTACACTCCTGCGACCTTCGGCGTAGCAGTCGCTTACACTCCCGCGACCTTCAGCGTAGCAGTCGCTTACACTCCCGCGACCTTCGGCGTAGCTGTCGCTTACACTCCTGCTGCGCCAACCGGTCGTCAAATGAATGTGATGATGACACAGTTTAAATACAATTTATCAAATTAAAAAAAATGCAAAGATAGTTCCTGATAAAGTAAATGTACAATAAAAATTTAATTAACTGCAAAATTGATGTTCTTATTGTGAACGTTCCTCGAGTTTATCTTAAATGCGAGAGCAAGAGAGACGGAAAACGACTACAGCGCCGCCAACGGCGCCAACTACGAACTAAACTGGAGACAGTCTCCACTTGGTGTCGGCACACGAAATCCTTAAGAACTGCGCTTCAATGTAAATCTGTAGTCCTTGATGATACTTATCACACCAAGAATTGTCCAGAGTGGAAACCTACGTTCTTCAGTTTAACAGTCAGATCCACTAACCACTAGACCAACAGACAAAACGGATCAAATAAAAACTTTCAACAAAACATAAACCGCTGAAAAAACTGGCGAGCAAAAAATAATCATTTTATCTGTAATTATTGCCTAATTACTACAAGCATAATAATTTGTTACATATTTTGTAATACACAACTCAACATTAAAATCTGTGAGTGAATAATTAATCGTCCCCTATTTTCTTAGCCTTAGGGTTGGACTTTCATTGTTTTTCAAAACATGAAAACAACTTCGGGGTATACCATTTTCAATAAAAAACCGCCTGACGAGAAGAAATAATCTAGAACGTGGAAATTTCCAATTAGTTTTAATTAAATTTCTGTGAAACAATCTCTTTGTACGCATTTTGTACGGCATTAGTGTCTTCATAAATTTTTTGCTGTCAAGTTAAGTACTAATTTTAAATTGACGATAACAAATGTAAAATGGAGTTTTGAAATTAATTGATTATTATGGGCATGCCATTATTTTATCATGTTTTACTAGATAAAATAACTTAGATATATAATTTACTAGAGCATGCCAGCGGCTACGCCCGCACATTTTTTTAATCAGCCTATTTTGTCCGATCCCGTGGGAATTTCGGCAAATCGCTTCTTAGTGCACTCCTACGATCCCCAAAGAACATACATGCCAAATTTCAGCTTCCTGCGCCCAATAGTTTTGGCTGTAGCTTGTCTGTCAGTCAGTCAGTAACGCAAGGATTTTATATCGGAGTACTTTGAAAAACTTATACGTGATTTAACATTTAAAAAATTGTGTCGGTTTGACAAACTCCTCCCTTTTTTCGTCAGTTCAAAACTAACTATTCAATCGTTAAAACTACATCAAAACTAATCCATCCATTACGCAAATTTATTCCCACCGGACTATCGCTTTAAATAACGCTTTTTAAATTATTTAAAAAAATCTGTCCCTGACATTTATCTGCTCTATGGGGATTTGTCAAATAAATACTCTACTAATTAAAATTGTCCATGGGAACGGATTAAAAGACAGTTCCCGAGGTTGGAGTAAAAAAATCTTTGATAGGAACATTTAGGGGGTGCCCGGTGCAGAGAATTTGCATAAATTAAACATTGATCATTTTGTTTGGTTGTCCCGATGGTTGGTTGGTGTCATTGGTTAATTGTTGGGTCGTCAGTTCGATTCTTCATGTGTGTAATTAGATTTACATACATACATACATAACGTCACGCCTTTTATCCCCGAAGGGGTAGGCAGAGGTGTATTTCTACACCCACTTTTCGCCAGATATACTTTAGTCCCACGTAATAAGGGGCGATCCTATTGCCGTACCGGGCACATTTCCAGACTCCGTGCGGCTACTGAAAATTTCGTGACAGAGAAACCCAATAACACTGCCCGACCCAGGAATCGAACCCGGGATCACACGCGCACATTTATGGCACGAGACCAACGAGGCAGTCGTATAGGGTTTGATGTCGAGTTTTCCGTCTCTACGCAAAGATGGTATTTGCATCGTGTTATCCCTAAGTCGCCTCTTACGACACCCACGGGAAGATAGGGGGTGGTGACACTTGTATTCTATGCCGTCAATCACACGGTAATTAGATTTAATTGATAAAATGACGTGAAAACTATTTTTTAGATAGAACTTACTTTTGATTTAGCATCGAACTCGTTTGGGTCGGTTGACGGTAAAAGATTTGATTGTTGCAATGTCGTCAAACTAAGTTTTAGATGGCACTAGCTTTCGCCAATGAATACAGATTTACATAGAAGCGCAGTTCTTAAGGATTTCGTGTGCCGATTCCAAGTGGGGACAAGGACACAAGTTTGGAAGGCTAACTAAAGCACTTAATTTAGTACCTTCTGCATTAATTGCTTAATTTAATTATGTCTGTAACTAATTACTATGTATAAGTAATTAAGTACAATATGAAACAGTTGAAGCTCCTTACAAAAAAAAAATATGTACCATAATATTGGCGATTTAAAAGAGTGGCCACGAGTTTTATTGCCTGTTGTTTCTCGTGGTTCTACCTATTGCTTTGCGAACGAGGCAGTAAATGTAAATGAAGGAGCATTTAGTAATTTAATTTAAAAAAAATAACGTTCATAAGCGTCACCTTGTGACCTAGATGAATAAATAATTTTGACTTTGACTTGACTTTGACTTTGATACACTTTATTGTACATACACTAATAGAAACATATTGAGGTATTTCATATAAAATACAGTACAATGGGCGGCCTTATTGCTAACAGCGATTTCTACCAGGCAACCTTTGGATGGCGATATTATTGACAGGACATAAGGTTTTATTAGGTACTGCAAAATTTCTTAACAATGTATCTATAGCGCAAATATAGCTGAGTGGAGAGACCGACAGACTGCTATGCAGAGGGTCTCGGGTCCGAATCCACGGCACGCACCAATGACTTTTCGAAGTTAAGTGCGTATTAAATTGTTAATTATCGCTTGCTAAATGGTGAAGGAAACCATCGTGGAAAACTTGCATGTCTGAGAGTTCTCCATAATGTTCTCGAAAGGCATATAAAGTCTGCCAACCCGCACTTTGGACAGCGTGGTGGACTATGGTCTTACCCTTCTCATAGTGAGAAGAGGCCCGTGCCCAGCAGAGAGACAGTATAAAGGGCTGATGATGAAGTTCTCTATAATGTTCTACAAAGACATGTGACGTTTGAAAAGCTGCACTTGGCCAGCGTAGTGGACTATAGTCTTACCCTTCTTATAGTGAGAATAGGCCTGTGTTCAGATTAAACTGTGCTAGAATTTATACAGGGGTGTCACAAGACCCATCACCAAGCCGAAGTCTACTCTTTATGGACATCATGCCAAGTCAAACTAACCAAAAAGAATACCTGGGAAACGATTTTTTTTTAAGTTTTCACATTTTTTAACCCGCTATTAAGAGCACGCGCGTGCAATGCTCAAAATACCTACTTATCCATGGGGTCATAGGGCATCTAAAGAACACATTGGCGGGGTAAATGCATCGATTTTGTACCTAATTCGAAGAATTCCATACTAACTTTGAGCCTCAATATCTCCTGAACCAGTAATTTCCTAGGTATGGTGCCGAAGTAAAAAATGTTCGTAGTGATTGGTACAACATGGGATTTCAGTTTTCGTTAAGGGTCTTTTTACACCATGTATAGGTACAGAGCTGATGATGATGATGATGATGATTTTGACAATGTAGCCTACTACCTTACTACTATAAGCAGGATTACAATATCATCATCATTATCTTAACGTTATCCCAGTTTCAACCTGGGGTCCGCTTCCTAGTCTAACCGGATTTAGCTGAATAGTAGCTTTTCCACAGATCGACTGCCTGTCTGACCTGCGCAACCCGAAGGGATAGCGATACTCCATGGCTTAGGCTAGTGTCAGTTTATTTAGAAGGTACTGACGCCCTGTAACGACTGTCAAAGATCTTCATGACAACCGGGACCGACGTCTTAACATGCTCTGCGAGGCACGGGACAAGTGATAATTAACAATTCAATACACACTTAACTTCGAAAAGTCATTGTTGCGCGCCGTAGAGTCGAACCCGATACCCTCTGCATGGCAGTCTGTTGGTATCTCCACTAGGCTTTCGCTGAAGCAGGATTACAATATATCACTTACAAAATAATAGAAACTGTATAGCAAATTGGTAATTCTTTTACAATATTTTTATTATATTTCATATCTTTATTTTTATTTGACGGCCGGTTGGCATAGCGGGCGTGTAAGCCACTGCTACTTTGAAGGTCGCGGGTTCGATTCCCGCTCAGGTCAAACATTTGTGTGCATGAACATGGATGTTTGTCTTGGTCTGGGTGTTTCTATGTATCATAATTATGTATGTATTTACAAAAAAACGTATATAATTATGTATGTTTTTCCATTATCTAGTACCCATAGTACAAGCTCTGCTTAGTTTGGAACTAGATGGTGTTGTGTAGATGTGGTAGAATTTAATATTTATTTTTTCATTAAGGAAATCTAACATACATACATAGACACACGCCTGTTTCCCGGAGGTATAAGCAGAGATTACGGACCGCCATTTGCAACGATCCTGACATATCTCTCTTGCTTTATTCACTGCCAACAAAATCTAAAAATCTACCAACACTATCCAATCCAGGCAACGAACGCCGAACCTCACAGTCAACCACAAAATATAATCGAAAACATACTACAACCCCAAAAATTATAAAAATCCATCAAAAATAACAAGAACATGAATTACAATATCAATTATGCGTGACCTGGGGTTCAAATCCGCACCCCTCGCAGTCAATATTGGGTTTAATGTCGAATTATCGGACACCCTGTGCGTCCAACCCCTTAAACGGGGCGTTCTCGTGAGAGAGTTAATCAAATTTGATAGATTTGTGATGTACACCATTTGGGTTAAATCTTGTTATTAAAAAATATATTTATGTTTTTATACCATGTATTATTTTAACCTTGGACGTTAAGGCGTGGGTCCTAGCTGTCATAAAGATCTTTGACTAAATAGGGAAGAATCACTTTCATTCATCAATTAATGTTAAAACTTTATTTAACATTTTTTATCGTCAATTTATTGATAATAAGTATTCTACTTGACAGCAAAACACTATGACGTCACTACGTCATATTTCATACAAAACCCTTGGCAAAGGTCGTTTTTGACATTTCATTAAAAGTGCTTGATTTGACTTGTTGGAAACAACCCTATTGTTAATTATCGCTTGCTAAACGAGAAAGGAGAACATCGTGAGGAAACCTGCATGTCTGAGAGTTATCCATAATGTTCTTAAACTTATTGAAATACATGTGAAGTCAATCCGAGGTGGGCCAGTAGTGAGACCAATAGTGGGACAGAATATATATATATATATATAGTAAACAAGGCGATGATGATTTTGTGTGCTAATATAGAAAGATTCAACACATGCCTACGCCGTTGTCTGTCTGTCTGTCACCAGACTGTATCTTATAAACTGTGATAGCTAGAAAGCTGAAAGTTTTAACAAATTATGTATTTCTGTTGCCGCTATAACAACAAAATACTAAAAATAAAAATAAAATATTAAGGGATACAATAAATATACAATAAACGTGTTTTTTTTTTCGTATTTTTTGCTCAATATTCCTAACGGTAACAGGCAGACGCTTAAAATTTTCACAGAATATGTAGTTCTAGATGACCTTTCAAAATAAATTAAATAAACATAAAGTTAATGATAAAGGCGGGCTCCCATAAAACAAACGTAGATAATTTTTAAGCAATTTTTTCTCGATCTTAATTAACGGATAGTAACTTTAAAAATATTTAAGTATACATACAAGAAACGTGATTTTCCTTTATAGATGATGGTACGGAACCATTCGTGCGCGAGTCCGACTCGTACTTGGCCAATTTTTAAATATTTTTAAACTCCAGTCCAAACGCTTTTGAAATCAATTTTTACCAAAATTGATTGTTAATTGTTTTAATAGGTGATTAGATTATAATATTATGACTATAATATTATGCGATTATATTCTTTGCACAATTAACTTCTTTAGCTGAGACTGTGGTTACACCCGTGTTATTTGGGGCTACTGCTCCACACCCGTGGGTTATAGCGAGATATTTTATAGCCTATAGCCTTCCTCGATAAATGACCTATCTAACACTGAAAGAATTTTCAAATCGGACCGGTAGTTCCTGAGATTAGCGCGTTCGACCAACCAAACAAAGAAACAAACTCTTCAGCTTTATATATTAGTATTAGAGTATTAGATTAGATAGCCGCAGTCGCAATTACTTCCACGTCCATCGCAAGTGATTCGCCAGACAGCAATGAGCCATGCACCATTGTATGAACACCAAGTGATCGTGGCCTACAGTGGTCCATTGCAAAGCATGGCCCATCATGGGCCATTGTGTATATCCTTCCTTAAATGGGCTATCCAACACAAGGATTTTTTAATTATTCGTTGATTAATGATGATGATAATAGTAAAAACATTAATTGGTCCCGGACTGCCTTGTCAAATCAGTGTTGTACTTTTTATCATCTGTCAAAACGCTCATATTTATTATTCTACGCCAAATGTACCTACTGACAATGAATAAAGATTTACATAGGAGCGCAGTTCTAAAGGATTTCGTGTGCCGATTCCAAGTGGAGACTGTCTGCAGTTTAGTTCGTAGTTGGCGCCGTTGGCGGCGCTGGCGTCGTTCTCCGTCTCTCTCGCTCTCGTAGTTAAGATACACAGGAGGAACGTTCGTCTCTCTTGCTCTCGTAGAGACAGCTGTCACAGCGCGACTGCCACGCCGCCAAGCGGCAAATTGGGTCACAGAAAGTTTGTCTTCAGAGAAGAAATGCGCCTCTATGTAAATATCTGAGCTCTTTGCTACTGAGTGCTAACTTATAATGTCATCATTTTTCGTACTCAAATGCTTGCTATTTTATTAATTTAAAATTTGCCCTAATAGAAAAATTAAAATTGAAGTACATTTATAGGGGTTTATGAGGTAATCTTTTGGATAAATGATAATTCGAAATTTACTTTTAACAAAGTCCGCTTCCCCAATGGAAAAATAGACGAACTGTATAATACCGAACCATTCGCGTTGGTTAATTTATTTAGAAAAAAATATTTCGAGTCTATGCCTAACGATTTCCAATTTGCCCAATCCACTTGGCCACATGTCGAAATACGTAATGTATTTAGCCGCCCCTCTAGTGCCACTAGAACTAGGGGTGCGCCTCGTTATCGAGATGTAAAAACGCGTGAAATTGCAATCGATTTGCACTCGATTGTATGTAAACAAGTTTTTTTAGGGGATCTGGTACTATAATGTTTGTTTAAGCGTACATCTATTTATTTATTTATTTATTTATTTTATTTATTTAGATTTTACTTAATTAGAACGGCCGGAAGCCACTTACACTAATTAAGGACACAACTAACTCACAGACATCTCACAGAACTCCATGCACACCAACAATATCTTCTTCCATTCATCTGCGAAAATATCATTCTGTGCGTCTGACACTAAGAGCGCATTTAGTGTGGCGAGAGAACGGGGTATAGGCGAGTTTGCACGGGCCACGGTGCGGCAAGCTGGTAGGGCGAAAAGCCTATGCTTTCTGCCGCGGCAGTAATTATTTGGTACAAACAATCGCAATAAATCGTTATGCAGTTCTGGTGCCACGATTTTGCCGTGAAGAATTTTGCACATAGTTCCGATCTGATCAAAATTTCTTCTAACCTCCAAGGAATTATAACCTAGACTACCTAAAAGATACTTTGTTGGATACATAAATGGATAATACCCAAATAAACGCTTATATAAAAATCTCAGGAAAGCCTTCTGAACCTTCTCCAGTAACAAAGTGTATGTTTTTTCATAAGGATTCCATACGCAAGCACTATTTTCAATTTTGCTGCGCACAAGCGCATTATAAATTATCCTAATAACATCGTTATTTTGGAAGTCCTTCGCATTTCTCAAAATGAATCCAAGACGACTAAATGACTCCTTCGCTGTTGCAATGATATGGTCATGGAAAGTGAGGCCGGAGTCAAATATGACACCCAAATCCTTGACACGAGTAGATTTGGCAATGGAAACACCGTTAAGATGGTAGTCAAAGTTCAGTAGCTGTCGCCTACGTCCAAAAGTAATAGAAAGGCACTTACAAGGCACACATCTATGTATACATCTAATAAAAAATCTATAGTAATTATTTTCGTATAATTTCGCGATATGTTTATCCGAAAGCGCTGAGGTGATGATGATGTACTTATAGGTACAAAATATAGATTGTTATTTTTTTTTTTAAATACAACTCCCGCACTAGGACTAAATCCTGTGTCGCGGGGGACTTTAAAAACATATAACCAACGGACACAATGAATACCCAGACTCGAAACAACAATTTATTAATCACACAAAGTGTTGTCTCGTGTGGGGATCGAACCCACAACACTCGGTGCAGTGTCAAGGCCGCTTAAACCACTACGCCAACCGTGCAATCAATCAAGTCAAGTGATTATTTCCTCAAATATTTTTTTTATTTATTTTTTGTAGACTCACGCCTGTATCCCCGAAGGGGTAGGCAAAGGTGTAATATTACACCCACATTTCGCCATTATTTTTTAGGTCCCACGTAATAGGGAGCGATTCCCTCAAAACTGTAAAAAAACGGGGTATTACACTCATTTTAAGGTTCCATAGCGCGTAGTAAACTACAAATAACCCTTATTTAAAAAGTGTCACGAATTAATTATTAAGTATACGCCCCTTATTACGTGGGACTAAAGTATATCTGGCGAAAAGTGGGTGTAGAAATACACCTCTGCCTACCCCTTCGGGGATAAATGGCGTGACGATATGTATGTATGTATGTATCACGAATTAATGCTAAAGTCCTAATCAACCACCTGCTACAGAAAAACAAAATCCATAAGTGCAACAAAAATGCATTTGAGTTAGTTTTCTTGGTTTTATGGAAATGTTACATATTGAAATCAAACTACCTACAGTTTACGGATTCTATCGCGGTATATTGTTTTTAGTTGAATTACATTTAAACTGAATGAGCTAGAAATAGAATAAGGCAGCGATAGCCGATTGGATATACCAACAGACTGCCATGCAGAGGGTATCAGGTTCGAATCCATGGCGCGCACTAATGACTTTTCGGAGTTATGTGCGTATTGAAGTGTTAATTATCGCTTGTCCCGTGCCTCGGAGAGCACGTTAAGCCGTCGGTCCCGGTTGTCATGAAGATCTTTAACAATCGTTACAGGGCATCAGTAAAGTCTAATAAACTGACACTAGTCTAAACCATGGAATATCGCTATCCCTTCGGGTTGCGGAGGTCAGACAGGCAGTCGCTCCGTGGAAAAGCTAATATTCAGCCAAATCCAGTTAGACTAGTAAGCGGACCCCAGATTGAAACTGGGATAACGCTAAGTGAAAGAAGAAGAAGAAGAGCTAGAAATAGAATATAATACAAGCCTAGCGCAGAGACCGATGGACTGCTACGAAGAGGGTCTCGGGTTCAAATCCACGGCGCGCACCAATGACTTTTCGAAGTTATGTGCGTATTAAATTGTTAATTATCGCTTGCTAAACTGTGAAGGAAAACATCGTAAGGAAACCTGCATGTCTGAGAGTTCTCCATGATGTTCTCGAAGGACATGTGAAGTCTGCACTTGGCCAGCGTGGTGGACTATGGCCTTACCCTTCTCAAAGTGAGAAGAGGCTCGTGCCCAGCAGTGGGAAAGTACAGAGCCGATGATGATGATGTAGGTGGTTAAGTAGGTATGGATGTAAAATTATGTATGTATGTCCTTGTTAAATCTAGAGCGTGGATAACCACAAATATGAAGATGTCGGTTTGCAATTAGCATGAAAACATACGTTCAGATTTTGTGAACGGACGCGGTGCGTTTTGCTTTACACTAGTTGTTATCCGCTCTAGGCCTCACCTCTGTTATTTCTGCATCACGACAGCAGTGCCACCTATTGGGTCAAATTATAGCCTTTAAGTACCAAATCAAAGGGGGTGAGGTTTTATCCTTTATGAGGACTAGTGTTCCAGTCTTCAATTCTCCCGTGGATCGACGTAGACTATGCAGGGCCTATCATGATAGCTGACCGAACCAATTTGTGTATTTGTGTGTCTAGCCACAAGAACTCTCCACCTCCAACTTGTGTCAGATCTCACTAAGGACGCTTTCTTAGCTGCTTTGTCTCGGTTTATTGCCCGAAGGGGAAAACCACGTAACATATTTTCTGACAATGGCACTACCTTTGTAGGTGCCTACAATGAATTAGCCAATCCTCTGTCACAGGACAAAGAACTAAGTAAAATCGATCCAGGAAGGAATTGGGCCAGAGTTGTATTGAAACATGACAATATATTTTCCGGGATTCGATTCCTGGGTGGAGCAAAAGTATTACTGACATTTTCTGAATTCTCAGCATGGAGTCTGGCAAATGAGCATGAGCCTAAAGAAAAATATATAGATTTAATAGTTAGACGAAGAATAACAATAAAAAACGCGCCGTACTCGTCCGAAACCCTCTCCCGTATGTTTCCATCCAATTAATAATCGTAATTCACAGTCGTTAGCGCCACCTGTCGACGCAATTTGCAACTTTGTTTTCCACTTCACGGGACAATCTACAACCAAACTTGTGTCTACACTAATTAAATAAATAAAATAACTAATATAACAGATTTGAGGTAGTGACAGTCTAGTGTAACCTAGTGGAGATACCAACAGGCTGCCGTGCAGAGGGTATTGGGTTTGAATACTTTACTTTACTTTTTTGAAGGTAGTAGAGCCTTGCTGATTTCAGCATGAATGGGCCGGCTCAACGGGGAAGTACTACCCTCTCACAGAAAATCGACGTAAAGTAACAGTACCTAAACTGTTGCGTTTCGTTCGGTGAGTGAGAGTGCCGGAGGCCCTATCCCCTATTCCTTGTCCCTCATCCCACTCCTCATCCTATTCATTTGCCCAACCCCAAGGGGCGGCAACGCACTTGTGACTCCTGTGGTGTTGCTTGTGTCCATGGGCGGCAGTAATTGCTTACCATCAGGCGATCCATCTGTTCGTTTGCCGCCTATTACCACATAAAAATAAACTTACGCGCACTTCTGACTTTTCGGAGTTATGTGCGTATTGAATTGTTAATTATCGCTTGCTCCCTGCCTCGGCGAACACGTTAAGCTGTCGGTCTCGGCTATCAAAAATATCTTTGACAGCCGTGATATGGAGTCAGCACCTCAGAATGAACCGATACTGGTCTAAACCATGGAATATCGCTATCCCTTTGGGTTGCGGAGGTTAGACAGGTAGTCGCTCGGGTATCGCAGAGTATCGGATTCAGACTCGCCGACATCGTGCATCTGAGACTGACGGCTTTTTAAGTGCTATCCGAGGAACGAGACGAACGTTATCAGGATTTTAACATGTTGGCTGCGGCAAGTAAAATCATAAACCTTTATCTGGTGCGGCGGCAGGTCGAAATGGTCGGAAAAACGTTGGGGGCGCCCAACGATTTTTCTGCCAGTGCGTGACAGGTCTTTCTCGATCGGCCAGCACTAAGGTAGATTAAAATGCTATAACTTTGCGAAAACATAATGTATACAATTTTTTTTTGTTCTGTTAGAATAACCTTGAACCCAGCTTCCTTAGGTTTGATTCGCCCCGGAATAATAGGAAATGAGAATTAAACCAGGAGAAGCAGCAGGCCGATATCGACCTGAACCGCACTAGAAAATATTTTGAGCAGTGATGGGACAGACCAAAATAAGGGTATATCGAAAATAAAACAGAATTATCGTAAAAGAAATGAAAAAATATATATTTCTTTAAAACATATCACGCAAATAATTTGGTTGCAATATTTTTTATAGTTTTAGTTTTCCACGCTGACTTATTAAATATGTACTTTTTTTCTTAATTGGAAATATGTATTCCTTCACTACTGTCACTATCAATATAAGTAACTGCAGGACGAATTACTCTATTTTCGAAAATTCGTATTTTTCTTTTATTGCTTGCCATCGTTGATTATATCGAACGAACGCTACATCAGATCAGCTACATAGCACAACACTAACAGGCGGCGCGTGCGCTCTGTGCGGTATAGGGTCGCCGGCGGCCTGTTAGGTTGGCGGGCTGAAATAAACCCACTGCCGCACTGAGCGGATGTATTTCACCGTTAGTGCGTGGTAGGCCGAAAGAGGCCTACTATGATGTTCATATGGGGAAGAATTCCAATTTTGACTACAAACTGAAATATATACCTATTTGTCTCTGTCAAAATCTTACAAACATCTGAAATAATCGTATCGCACCAGCGTGATGGACATAGTTTTCTTCGTCCGCACCAACTGTAAGTACCGCGGTGGGCCGAAATGGGCCTGTTACGCTGTGAAGGTGTTAATAACTTCCTATGCACACAACTTTGAAAAGTCAGTGGTGCGCGCCGTTTATTTAAATCTGATATTCCCTACATGACAATCTGATGGCATGAAGTGGATTAGTCACATCCTCTAGTGGAAAAGCACCTTTACACACGTAGCTTTAAATTCTTTGCAACCTTTAAAGCAACATTTCATTAAACCACTTAACTAGATACGGTTAAGTCTGCCGTAATGCGTGCAAAGTTTTGTAAACGCAAACGCTTTGAGAGAAAGAGAGATTCGTGAAAGAGTAGGAAAGATAATGGCGCTAGTGTATACAGCTTTGAATTAAATCTGTATTGAAAGAGAGCTAGTTCCTTTTTTTGCCGATGCTGTAGTATGGATGCGGTTTCAAAGAATTGGTTGTGGGTAATTAGAGTTGCAAATACAAGGCAAAAAGAGAAAATGTGTCAATTAATAGTTGAGGTCAATCATGGAAAACGGCAATCTTCTAACTGTGATTAGCACTTTTTTAGGGTTCCGTACCTAAAAGGTAAAAAAACTTGACCCTATTACTAAGCCTCTGACTGTCTGGATGTCACCAGGCTGTATCTCATAAACCGTGATAGCTAGAAAGCTGAAATTTTCACAAATTATGTATTTCGTAAAAAAATGAAAATATTAAGGTGGGGAAACACACAAGAAACGTTTTTTCTTTCGTATATTTTGCTCAAAATTACCAACGGTAACAGATGGACGCTTAAAATTTTCACAGAATATGTAGTTGATATTACCTTGCAAAATAAATCATTAAATAAAAAAAAGTTACTAATAAAGGGGGGCTCCCATACCACAATAGTTATTTGTGCAACAAGAGAGCAAAGTTGCTTTTTGTTTCGAGTGCTGATTTTGAGTCCCGAGCAAGCGAAGGATTCTATGATTGATTCACGAGCGTAGCGAGTGAATCAAAGTTAGAATCCTGAGCATGGTGAGGGACTCAACAGCACGAGATACAAAAAACTTTGCTCTCGTGTAGCACACATAACTTTTCACCACAGCAGTGAGAACACATATTAGGTACTTAGGAGACATAGAAATGAACAGGAATATATTGAATTCTGCATAATCACTTGTTGATTTAACTCTTCTGGTGTTAAAGTACAGTCAGTCATCATCGGTAGTTTCACTCATTTTTTTAAATTATTTTATATATTACCTAATATAACTTAACACCTTACGCTATACCTACTGTATCAGCATCAGCGAAATTTTTATTCCCGCTACTTTTTTAAATCGCGTTTTAATACCGCGTCCCTGATGTTTATTTTTCAAATGTATCATTGTTGTAATTCTAAATAAAAATGTATTGGTTAAATACTAATGTTATACTATTAATTAGACTTATTTTTATTAAAATCCAATAATAAATTAAACATATAAACAATAACATATTAAAAAAAAAGTAATTTCTTTTTTTTTTGCTTTGCCGTAGGTGTGTACTTTGAGGTCGAATTCCAAAATCGAATTTCGAATTCGAAGGGGTTTGTTTTTTCACTCACTTTTTATAGGCATGTGAAAGAGACAGAGCACAGTAAAATTCGAATGTTTTTAAATTTATGGCTGAACAATGTCAATTCGTGACACTGAAGATTGGAAAATTAAAAAGCTACTTTGCCTCACGCTCGAATCAAAATCGCGTTTTGTTCACTGTTGTCTCGCAGCAAAAGCGGCATGTTTGAGCTGCTGTGGTGAAATAGTTATTTGTGCAACAAGAGAGCAAAGTTGTTTTTTGTTTCGAGTGCTGATTTTGAGTCCCGAGCAAGCGAAGGATTCTATGATTGATTCACGAGCGTAGCGATTGAATCAAAGTTAGAATCCTGAGCGTGGTGAGGGACTCAACAGCACGAGATACAAAAAACTTTGCTCTCGTGTAGCACACATAACTTTTCACCACAGCAGTGAGAACACATATTACTTAGGAGACATAGAAATGAACAGGAACAGATTGAATTCTGCATTAATCACTTGTTGATTTAACTCTTCTGGTGTTAAGGTACAGTCATCATCGCTAGTTTCACTCATCTTTTTAGATTATTTTATATATTAATATAATTTAACACGTTACGCTATACTGTATCAGCATCAGTGAAATTTTTATTCCCGCTACTTTTTTAAATCGCGTTTTAATACCGCGTCCCTGATGTTTATTTTTCAAATGTATTATTGTTGTAATTCCAAATAAAAATGTATTGGTTAAATACTAATTTTATACTATTAATTAGCTTATTTTTATTAAAATCCAATAATAAATTAAACATATAAACAATAGCCAACATTTAAAAAATGTAATTTCTTTATAACAAATATCTTTTTTTATTTGCGTTTCCAAAGGTGTTTTCTTTGAGGTCGAATTCCAAAATCGAATTTCGAATTCGAAGGGGTTTGTTTTTTCACTCACTTTTTATATGCATGTGAAAGAGACAGAGCACAGTAAAATTCGAATGTTTCAAATTTATGGCTGAACAATGACAATACGTGGCACTGAAGATTGAAAAATTAAAAAGCTACTTTGCCTCACGCTCGAATCAAAATCGCGTTTTGGTCACTGTTGTCTCGCAGCAAAAGCGGCATGTTTGAGCTGCTGTGGTGAAAACGTAATTTTATGCAATTTGTTACTCGATCCTAATAAACGTGTAGAAACTTAAAAAGTATTTAAGTATACATCAACAACTTGCCCAATTTTTATTGTGTAAGAGCAAACGAGAAGACGGATCGCCCGATGGTAAGCGTAACACCAGAAGTGTCACAAGTGCGTTACCGCTCTTTGGGCTGGGAAAAAGAACGAGAGGAGCAGTGGGATAAAGAAAGGAAAGAGGCAAGAAAGGAATAGGGGATGAGGCATAAAGTTATTAATCACGTTTTCATAATATAAACATCATAAAAACGGCGGTGTTATCAAGCAAAACTATATAATAAAACTAAAAAACCTGCATGTCTGAGAGTTCTACATAATATTCTTAAAAGAAATGTGAAATCTGCCAACCCGCACTTGGACTATGGCCTTATCTTTCTCATAGTGAGAAGAGGCCCGTGCCCAGCAGTGGGACAGTATATGTACAGGATTGATAATGATGACAATTATTACGTATGTTTATAAGCTACTAGAATTTAGGCATATAGACGTTATTGAGAGGGTAGTAAAGTAGTGACTGCCTCGACTGCCTCGTTGGTCTCGCGGCATAAGTGTGCGCGTGGGATTGGGAAATCTCGGGTTTGATTCCCGGGTCGGGCAAAGTGTTATCGGGTTTTTCCGTTAGGAAATTCTCAGTAGCAGCACTGAGTCTGGCAGTGTTGGGCATTAATCAATTAATTTGTCAATTATCTTAACAATTGACTAAAAAAATAATTGCAATTAAATTAATTACCATTAAATTAATCGCAATTAAACTTTTAACTGCACCTTACAATTAAATTTATTTGGTATCTTCTTGGGTTTAAGCGAATGTTACACATTGAAATTAAACTACAGTTTACGGATTTTATCGCGATGTATTGGTTTCACTAAGTTATTACATTTGAAACTAATGATCTAGAAACTATATTTTTAATTTATTACTAGCCGACGTTTCGAATCCTTTACAGAATTCATGTTCACGGCAGACTGAGGTGATATTTGTCTTTTTCTTGAATGTAGGTATGAGTTATTTTAAAGTACCCGAACATTTTTCAACTACTGGTGTTACTATTTACGCAGAATGAGCTCACAGTGTCCTTAGGTCTTCTGGTGACTTTGTCCTTCTTGGGTTTCATTAGCCTTATGACAGGGTCCCAAGCTGGAGGAACATTCCAACCGTCTTCCCTATTGAAATTAGGGTGTTTTTTAATTTCAATAGCCTCTCGTATCATCCTTGGAAGAAAACGGTGTTCTTTTGCGAGTATCTGTGGTTCATCAAATCGCAGGTAGTGTTTGGGTCCTTGTTCCACATGTTCACACACAGCAGACTTTGTTGAGCGTTTATGTTTTATGTCAGCTATATTTTCTTTGAGTCGAATGCCTATGCTTCTCTTGGTTTGTCCAATGTATGAGAGCCCACATTCACAGTCAATTTTGTAGCAGTGGCGTGGCTATGTATGAAAGGGTAGGTAGGTAGGGTTTTCTTGAACTATTAATATATTTTTAATTCGCTCTACAAGTAAACAAAATAAAATGTAAATGTCATGTTACCCTTGCGTAGTATCACGAAACTGCTGTAATAAAACTGATAATAATCTCTAAGACTGATAGCTCCCACGCAAACAGCTGCTCTACCAAAAACGTATTAATAGTCGCATTCATTAAAAAAACAAGGAAGGGTTAGAGGGTAAGGGACACACTCTTTTTAGTGATAGGTAACAAAATAAAAAAACAAACAGAAAGAAAATGTACTGAACAAAAAGTATTGGTTTCGATTCCGAAAATTGTCATTTTTTTAAATAAAATTCGAGATACTACGCACACACATCTCATTTTAAATTAATTGGTGCTGCCCGATTCCGTGGTAATTTCGCGAAATCCCTTCTTAGTGCACCCATCGGTCTCCAAGGAACTTACATGTCAAATTTCAGCTTCTTGCGCCCACTAGTTTTGGTTGTGCATTGTCTGTCAGAAATCCCTATCCCTATCCCTATTCCCTACTTAATATTATAAATTCGAAAAGTGTATGTATGTATGTATGTATGTATATATGTTCCGTTTTCACGCTAAAATGGCTGAACCGATTTTGTTGAAATTTGACATAGAGATATACTGGACCATGGAGACGGACATAGGCTACCATAAAATGCAAAAAATAATCTGGGAGGGATTGTAGTGAGGCTAGAAGTTTGTTCGGCACAAATTCACCTCTTGGAAGTAAGAACGCATGCGCTGTAATAATTGAGTGCGCATGTGCGTCATATATCTGTCAGTACTGTCACATCATACATAATGTCATATTGTTCACGGTGATTACATTGTTCGCATATATTATGCAAACTAATAATTATGTATATACTACACTTAAACGGCTGAAACGATTTTCTCTACTAATATTAAAAATGTGAAAGTGTTTATAGATATATTGGACATGTATTGGAACATGGCTTTGACATTTGACTGTATGCAAGACGATGTTTGTTCGTCGTTATATAGTGTCATGAATACTGACCGAGCTACTTTGTACCATATAGAGTTTCTGAAGTCTTTAGAATAATCAGGAGTGTCTTCACACAACTTGAGACTGAAAGTAGATTTGTGTTACCCCAAATTTAACGTGCGCGAAGCCGCGGGTAAAAGCTAGTAGGTACTATATAAAAATGAGTTTAAGTTAGCATAGCATATAGTATGTTTAGAGAGAGACAAAAAACTTGACATGCTCACACAACTTGACATCAAGCTCTATAATTAGCCGTCTGGCCAGCGTAGTATAGTAGGCCAAATTATGTAGGCTAAATAGGAAAGTAAATGGACATGCTGTTTTCACGATTTGATGTAAATTTATTTTATTTTTATTTATGTCATTAAAAAGTATTAATCCGATAGAAAGTAAGAAACAAAAAGCGTTTATTTCTATCAGACGAAAGACATGAACAAAAAGACAATGTGAAAAAAAGAGATTACAATATATCTGTATAAAGGCCTATCCACACCATGCGATTTTACGTCCAACTTGACTAAATCACTTGATGAAATCGTGACGTGTAGACGCCAGTCGTCCAACTCAAGTTTATCGGGTAGGCGGTACCACCAGATTTTAACTAATCGGGTGGACGGAATGAAAATCAGTGATTTGATTGTGTCGTGTAGACGGGCAAAGCCGATTCGATTGAAAATTTGAATAGTGGTAATATTGTGCCGTGTGGATGGGCCTAAAGGCCTTGCCACACGGCACAATTTTACGTCCAACTTGACTAAATAACTTGATGAAATCGTGACGTTTAGACGCCAGTCGTCCAACTCAAGTTCATCGGGTGGGCGGTACCACCAGATTTTAACCAATCGGGTGGACGGAATGAAAATCAGTGATTTGATTGTGTCGTGTAGACGGGCAAAGCCAATTCGATAGAAAATTTGATCGGTGGTAAAATTGTGCCGTGTGGCAAGGCCTTTAAATCAGTACACGCCTGTCGCCTGCATAAAAATAGGATGCCAGTTCAGCATATTGCCGGACACATGTGCCCGGCGCTGGTTACCTACCCTATTTGATTTCAATGTTATACACCATCTTAATCATAATACCTTTGCGAATAAACTTTTATTTATTTCCTGAACACATTTATTTACACAAAAATGTTTTTATTTTTGTTCCAATTTCTTTAATAACATCATAACGACTTCAAAGGGTTTCATCCGCTGACATAATAACATCCCTTAAAACTGATTAACGGACGGAAAATCTCTATAAAAATATATAATGTTACGTAATGCTGTTTTTCGGGTTCCGTACCGCCATTTTGAGGTTTGTTGGCGTAAAATGATATATATTTTTTTTATTTATAGTCTCACGCCTGTATCCCCTAAGGGGTAGGGAGAGGTGTAAATATGACACCCACATTTCGCCATGAATTTTTAGGTCCCACGTAATAGGGGGCGAGCCTATTGCCGTTACCGGGCACATCAGCAGACTCCGGGCTGCTGCTGAGTATTCAGATAAACCCAGTAACACTTTCGCCCGACCCGGGAATCGAACCCGGGACCTCCGATCAGCAGTCGCATACGCTATCCACTGGACCACGGAGGCAGTCGGGCAGGCGTAAAATGAGAACTGTTTACTAAAAAGTAAAAGCCCAGTGGTGTACGTAAATAAGAGACGATGGTCTCGGGTTCGATCCCCAGGTACCCCGGGCACACACCTCTGACTTTTCGAAGTTATGTGTGTATTAAAAATGTTAATTATCGCTCGCTTAACAATGTGTCTGGTAGATAGGCTCGCCTCCTATTACATTGGGACCGAAACATAGCTGGCGAAGTGTAGGTGTGTTATATACCTCTACCTACCCCTTTGGGGTAAAAGGGGTGTAGTTATGTTATGTTTACTAATATAATACCAGAATAACTTACACAAAGCGGTGATAGCCTAGTGGAGATACCAAAAGACTGCCATGCAGAGGGTCATCATTATCATCTGCCTTGTATATAAGCTGTCCCACTGCTGGGCACGGGCCTCCTCCCACTAAGAGAAGGGTAAGGCCATAGTCCTGGTCAACTCATGGCCTTCTGTAAGGAGCTTGCATGGTATGAGTAGCAGGCGACAACCGTGTCACTGCTAACGCACAATGGCCCAATTAAGTGGCTAAGTGCGGAAAACACCTGTCCAACTAACTAACTAAGGCCATAGTCCACCACGCTGGCCAAGTGCGGGTTGGCAGACTTCACATGTCTTTCGAGAACATTATGGAGAACTCTCAGACAAGCAGGTTTCCTCACGATGTTTTCCTTCACCGATAAGCAAGTGATAATTAACAATTGATTACGCCCTTAACATAGAAAATACAGAAGCGCGCGCCGTTGATTTATTTATTTCTTTAAAGACATGACAGAAACAGTACATGTTTGGGCAAACATATAAATGCAATGGAATTAAAAACTTAACTAGATTTATAAGTATGTGTATACATCATAGCCGTGTGGTTGACGGCATAGAATACAAGTGTCACCACCATCTTCCCGTGGGTGTCGTAAGAGGCGACTAAGGGATAACACGATGCAAATACCATCTTTGCGTAGAGACGGAAAACTCGACATCAAACCCTATACGACTGCCTCGTTGGTCTCGCAGCATAAATGTGCGCGTCGGATCGGGAGGCCCCGGGTTCGATTCCTAGGTCGGGCAGTGTTATTGGGTTTTTCTGTCACGAAATTCTCAGTAGCAGCACGGAGTCTGGAAATGTGCCCGGTACGGCAATAGGCTCGCCTCTTATTACGTGGGACTAAAGTATATCTGGCGAAAAGTGGGTGTAGAAATACACCTCTGCCTACCTCTTCGGGGTTATAGGCGTGAGACTATGTATGTATGTATACATACATCATATATTTGAAGCCGAGACACTCTTCTTAGAAGTGTGTTAGTGTCACCACTGGTCTGTATTAAGCAAATAAATGTAATTATTAAGTGATATCACAGAACCCTGTTTACACAAGTCTATTTCGCATTTCACCGAAATATTTTTAAATAAATGTCTTTCATCTGTGGAAATGTAATTTCATCGCTTTCTATGGTCGTCATAGAAATAAATTGCGTTGTAAATATGAGCAGAGTAATGTTATTTAAAAGAGAGATTCGCAACAAAATAGCTGGCAAACCCTAGAAATTGTACAACCTAGCCAACAATACGAGCTGGTGGCGTGTGGGAGTGTAACTGACTGCCACGTTTGAAGGTCGCGGGTTCGATTTCCTCTCAAGTTAAACATTCTCTGTCTGTGTGTATGTATGTATTGCAAAAAAAGATATATGTATGTTTGTCAATTGTCTAGTACCCTAGTACAAGCTCCACTTGGTTTGGGATTAGAGGGTGTTGTGTGTATGTGCTAGAATAGAAAATTAACCATAACTACTTATCCGTGTGGTGACGGATTAAGAATACTGAATGTCACCACCCCATATCATCCCATGGGTGTCGTAAGAGCCGACAGAGGGAGCATATTATGCAGAGAACAGCACCGTAAGAGAAGGAAAACTTGATACAAACCCTATACCGACCCGTTTGGCCAGCGTGGTATAGTAGGCCAATTCCTCCTTTCAAAGGAGAGGCCTAGTCCAGCAGTGGACTGTTCAAGGCTGATGATGATGATGACTTAAGCGCAGTTGGTATCATAAAAACTGAAGCAAGAAATTTAGCATTTAGACAGTGGTTTCGATATATGACGTTAAGGAAAGATTTTGATCACATTCCTAAGGAAAAGGTACAAAATGTCACTACCTCACTTCATCCCGCTGGTGTACATACACGAAGCAAATATTATCATCTATATAAATCTATCTTCTATACATCTATACACATAAATAAAATTGGAGTGTCTGTTTGTAATATTAAAATAACCGCTTTTTACTAAATGCATATGGGTACCTATACACGGTACATATACCGAAATTACATTTTTTTCAATTTTTGCCTGTCTGTCTGTTTGTTCTCGCTAATCTCTGGAACAGCTGGACCGATTTTGACGGGACTTTCACTGGCGGATAGCTGATGTACCAAGGAGTAACTTAGGCTATAAATTAATCGGGTACGCGAAGTAGTTCCCTCAGCACGCGGGTGAAACCGCGGGAAACAGCTATACATGGTGTAAAAAAACGCTTAACGAAAACTGAAATCCCATTTGTACCAATCACTATGAACATTTTTTACTTCAGCACCATACCTGGGTTTCTGGTTCAGGAGATATTGAGGTTCAAAGTTAGTATGGTATTTTTCTAATTAAGGACAAAATCGATGCAATTACCCCGCCAATATGTTCTTTAGATGATACATGGATAAGTAGGTATTTCGAGCATTGCACGCGCGCGCCTTTAATTGCGGTTTAAAAAATGTAAAACTTAAAAAAATATCGTTTCCCAGGTATTATTTTTGGTTAGTATGACTTGGCATGATGTCCACAACAGGTAGACTACGGCTTGGTGATGGGTCTTGTGACACCCTGTATACAAATCTATGTACCTATATAAATAAAAATTGACCAAGTGCGAGTCGGACTCGCGCACGAAGGGTTCCGTACCATCACCTATAAAAGAAAATACGTTTGTTGTATGTATACTTAAATATTTTTAAGTAACTATTAGTTTATTAAGATCGAGAACAAAATTGCTTAAAAATTACGTTTGTTGTATGGGAGCCCCCCTTTAATATTTACTTTATTTTTATTTAATTATTTATTTTGAAAGGTAATATTCAACTACATAGGTATATTCTGTACATTTTAAGCGTCTACCTATTACCGTTAGTAATATTGAGCAAAAAAAACGGAAAAATAAACACGTTTATTGTATGGGATCCCCCCTTAATATTTATTTTTTTATTTGTTGTTATAGCGCCAACGGAAATACATAATTTTTATAATTTTAGCATTCTAGCTATCACGGTTTATGAGATACAGCCTGATGACAGACAGACAGCGGAGGCTTAGTAATAGGGTGCCGTTTTTTTACCTTTTAGGTACGGAACCCTAAAAATGAATCATCGAAATGTTTGTCCGCGCATAACTTTGAAACGACTGCACCAAATTGGATAAATCTTTCTTTTATGTGTTCATTATTGTCAGGAGAAGGTTTGTATGAAATTATTAAAATAGCAAATAATAAAAATAAACCGGCGGTACAAAGTTCGCTTTCGTTCAGTTTTTTTTTTAGACTCACGCCTGTATCCCCGAAGGGATAGGCAGAGGTGTAATATTACACCCACATTTCGCCATGAATTTTTAGGTCCCACGTAATAGGGGGCGAGCCTATTGCCGTACCGGACACATTACCAGACTCCGCGCTGCTACTGAGAATTTCCTAACGGAAAAACCCAATTACACATTGCCCGACCCGGGATTCGAACCCGAGACCTCCCAATCCCACGCGCATATTTATGCCGCGAGACCAACGAGGCAGTCTTTATGCCGCGAGACCAACGAGGCAGTTTCGATCAGCTAGTTTGGAATAAACGACATACTCGTTATCAAATCCTACACCAACCCGTCTACCAGCGTAAAGGCGCGCGTCTAGACTAAATCGCATTGGCTTAAATTATATTATGACGCAAATTAGTAGTGGCTTATGTCCACTGTCCAGCAGTGGTTAAACTTTTAACGTTTTGTTTTGGATAAAGGGTCACAAGGAAACCTAACATAACCTATTAAGTTTCTCGAGTCACCGAGACTTTTTCATATGAACAATACGTCGGCCTTGCATACTTCGCTCCAGTGAACTTTCGAACTGGCGTACATCGAGATCCTGTACTTTAGAACTAACATATGTCGACATTTCAAACTTCGGCATTCAGTAGCCGAGTGTATATAAGGCTGTGTGATGAAGGAAATAAAACACGACCTGAAAACCTCTTTAAAACCCCCTGCAATTGAAAATAATCCACGAAAATGCGACCTCAGCTGTCTTATGAATATTTTAATACTTTTTGGTAACTTAAGGAATGTGATATTAATACTGGGTATGTTTTTTAAAGGATATAGGTAATATGCTCACCCCTGCCCCTGCATAGGGGAAGAAATCACCCGGAATTAATGCAGTTAAGGGGAGGTACACATGCGAAATAATGTCGAAACATATTATTTTTTTATTTATTTGGTGCTGAATATGCAATGTGATCTCAAATGTAGATTATAACCAAGGTTGCGTTCAAGTTGAGTCCGTGTAGTGACGGATTAAGAATACGGAATGTCACCACCCCATATCATCCCATGGGTGTCGTAAGTGCCGACAGAGGGTGCATATTATGCAGAGAATAGCACTGTAAGAGAAGGAAAACTTGATACAAACCCTATACCAACCCGTTTGAACAGCGTGGTATAGTAGGCCAAATTTTCCTTTCAAAGGAGAGGCCTAGTCCAGCAGTGGACTGTTAAAGGTTGATAATGATGTGTTCAAGACTTTTCGCCTTTAAACGCCCTCATCCGTGCAGGATTTTAAGCAGATTTGGCTGAATATTAGCTTTTCAACAGAGCAACTGCCGTCTGACCTCCTCAACCCGAAGCTATATTGGATAGCTATAGCCCAGTGTCATATGCAAGGGTACTGACGCCTCGTAACGAACTGTCAAAGATCTTCATGACAGCCGAGACCGACGGCGTAACGTCAATGAATACAGATTTACATAGAAGCGCAGTTCTTAATCATTTCGTGTGCCGATTCCAAGTGGGGACTGTCTCCAGTTTAGTTCGTAGTTGGCGCCGTTGACGGTGCTGGCGTCTCTCTGTCTCTCTTGCTCTCGTAGTTAAGATACACAGGAGGAACGTTCGTCTCTCTTGCTCTCGTAGAGACAGCTGTCACAGCGCGGTTGCCACGCCGCCAAGCGGCGATTTGGGTCACAGAAAGTTTGTCTTCAGAGCGCCCATAAGAAATGCGCCTCTATGTAAATATCTGAGCTCTTTGGTAACGTGCTCTTCGAGACACAAGCGATAATATATAGATTTAATAAAATACGCACGTAACTTTAAAATTCAGCGATACGCGCCGTGGAATTGCACCCAATACCCTTTGCATGGCATTCTGTTGGTAACTTGGTATCTACTAGGCTATTACTGCCATTTTAAGACAATTTTTTTTTTATAATATGATTATTTATTTCTTTCGTTGAATTCTTGTTTATAATAAGACCCGACCATAATCTCGTACACTTAAAACCGGCAAATAAATAAATCCGTCAATAACAGCATTCAAAATATTACATCCCCTTAACTCCCCTTAAAAAATCCACCCTCGGACTACGAAATCAATCGTTCTACCAAAACCGTCATTATTTATTTATTATAAGAAGAAAACGCACTCGCTTTGTAGTACAGGAATCTTTAAAAAAACAATATTAAAAATTAAAATATAAAGACATACGATCTGGTCTTGAATGGAAATGCCATAGGGGAGATTTATCGGGTAAAGTGATGACAGGTAAAATAATTGCATTTAAAAAAACTTTTAAAGATTTTTCTTTCAGGTTTGAGGGGTTCCGTACCTCAATGGTGAAGGGAACTCTTGTAATAACGCTTATAGTATGTCTGTCAAGTCACTTATTAAAAGTCTCTTGTATATTTACCCGACCGCGCCAGAAGGCGGGTTATGTATTTTGAGAGTATGTATGGTATAATTGTTTGACACGATCTGCCACCTGACCGGCTAATCGAGATATCATTAGATTCGTATTAGCACTGAATACAGATTTACATAGAAACGCATTTTTTAAGGATTTCGTGTGCCGATTCCAAGTGGCAACTGTCGCCTGTGTAGTTCGTAGTTGGCACCGTTGGCGGCGCTGGCGTCGTTCTCCGTCTCTCTTGCTCTCGTAGTTAAGATACACAGGAGAAAAGTTCGTCTCTCTTGCACTCATAGAGACCGCTGTCACAGCGCGACTGCCACGCCGCCAAGCGGCAATTTGGGTCACAGAAAGTTTGTCTACAGAGCGCCCATAAGAAATGTGCCACTATGTAAACATCTGAGCTCTTTGGTATTAGGTAATTGTGAAAGTGACACCGGTTATCAATTTTAAATTAGGTACGTAGAACCAAAGAACACAAAAAAATTAAGAAAAAGTAACGTCATTTAAAACTAAAAACTCCGAATGCGTTTCTGTGTACTTTCATATGAGAACTATTGAGAATGGATCGTGACTGCTAATTTTTTTCTTGTTTTAGGGTTTTTCATTTCCAAGTGAAACAGAAACGCAGTCTGATTTTATTGGTTTTTAAATTACTTCAATACTTCAATACTTTATTGCTTTTCCATAATGTGTTTACAGGTGGAAGGTACATAAATTCTTAAGCTAGATACAATTATGGACCCTGTTGGGCACAGCATAGTTTATAATAAAATCATTTGTTCATAAATAACATTCAATAGATTGTTTTCTAAAATTAATAAATGGGTCTTAGAATAGTAGAGAGGAATATATTCTATGTATTTAAATATATTTATAATTAAGTCAAAGTACACTCTATATTACTATAAAAATTATAATTGGTAGAGTAAGTAACTATTTATTTTTATATATTTAATTGTTTATTTTTAATATAATAAAATTATTTTTTTGTGCATTTTAATATTATACTGAATCGTTATGTCAAATATGTAAGTGTAAGCGATAATTTATTATTTAAAATATTAAGCAATGGATTAGATTATTAGATTTTTATTGTGGTGTCATTCATAAAATCTTTGACATTATAATAAGTTTTACTATGCAGAAATAGTTTTAATTTATTTATAAATGAATTGTAATTAGTTTCCTTTTTTATATTTTCTGGCAGCTTATTGTAAATCTTTATTGACATTACATATGGGCTTGTGGAGTGCATAGTGAGGTGTGAAGATGGTAATACCAATCTATCTTTGTGTCTTAGAGTTATTCTAGATTGTATATCTTCTCTTTTTGTGAAGAAGTCAGGGTACTTTCGAACAAATTTACTTATTTCTAAAATATAGATGCAAGGTAAGGTTAGAATTTTGAGATTATGAAAATATGGTTTACATGAGTCTGTTGTTTCTATGTTAACTAATATTCGTAGTAATATTCTATAATTACTTTGATTGAAGTGAAATCAGTTCAATCCCTACGTGTATTACTAACTACGGAATTCAATATTCGAACTATAGATAGATCCATAGCTGGGCATCGTTAATCAAATAATTAACTTCGTTAATCGCTAATCCGTTACTAGAAAAGTTAATTTCGTTAAACGTTAAAGCGCTACCTTTGGGACGATTTAACGCAAGTTAACGTTAATCGTTAATCCGTTAACACATAGAAAAAAAAATCTATTTTATATCGCTGCGTGAAAGATCTATTTATAAAAGCTGTTGGTTTTGGTCCATTGAAAAGTTACATTTGGGATTGCATTTATCAGAGGTCGCAATTTTATATTACAGATGTGTACGGAGAGCTAATTTTAGCCTTGATCCTTTGTGGGGTCGTGCCTTTTGTCAATCGGCCGCCATCTTGCAAAGAGTGTGGGTGCAAATGTTTTTCTTGATTATCTGGTAAGGTAAACTATTGGCCGCACAAAGAATATGCAAAAAAATATTTGTTTCAAATAAATTCCGCATGTCGCATTTTTGGCGGCAATTCATTACTTTCCTTATTGAATTCTGATATCTCCAATAATTGCTATACAGGTGTTCCCCGTACATTTAGGCACTGCAGAACAAACTGCAATACCTCTGGCTGGGCAGCCTATAAATTTTAGATGCCCAGAGATAGAGTTTATCTTTTTTTGTGACCTCAGTTTTTAGGGTCCTTGTAATGAGTGAAAATGAAGTTGGAAGCCTGGGTCTTGTTCTGAAAGAAGTAAAGACATATTCAATGTACTTTTTATTACTGACCACGAAAAATTATAATACATTGAAATAAATTGTTTCAAATTTCATTCGATTTCGTTCGTAACGTTGTTATTTTTCATTTCACGACTAAATGCTACGGTACCATAGTCTTAGGACAATTAAATTTGCAACCAGACGTGTTTTGTAGTTTTTCTGTACGGTCAATAGTTTGCCAGATAAATTTTAAAACCCATTTGTACCACTCTTTTCAAGATGGCCGTCGCAGGACGAGGGCTCCGACCCCACAAACTTGGATTTAACTTTACACTAACCCCCTCTTGAAAATAAAATTACTTCCTCTGACAAATACACGCTAAGCCCATAAAAAATGTAACATTTAAATTTGGTTCTTACTAACTGGACTATTTGGTTTCTGGGAATTAACAGGTTAGGAACGCGCCGTGCCACTCTTGTCGACCGATCCGAACAAACTTGTCAGAACGTGTTTGTCACGACGGCGCGCCACGGTGTGGTAAATTACTAAATAGTAGGTATCGGATTAACGGACTTGGAAAAATTTAACGAAAGTTAACAAGTTCGTTTTAACATTTTTTTAAGTTAACTTAAAAGTTAAGCCGTTAATGGAAATGTTAGCTTCGTTAATTAACGATTAACGGATTAACGAGTTAATGCCCAGCTATGGATAGATCTGTAGATTTTAGATACGTTTTTGACATTAGCTCCATACAAAATATGTCAAACACGAATCTCGAATCGCAAAATCCATGTATGGATCGAATATTGAAAATGGCCGTAAATAGCAAAGTAATTTAAAAGACTTGCTTCAAATCTTCGACACGCACCACTGACTTTTCCAAGTTATGTGCGTATAAAATTATTTAGAAATGATTACTTATTAAATTTAGGGAAACATCGTGAGGAAACCTGCACGTCTGAGAGCTCTCCTGCATGGTGTACGATGGCCTCACCCTTTCATAGTGAGAAGAGGCCCGGGCCCAGCAGTGAGACAGTAAATATACAGGGCTGATGATGATGATTTTGACTAGTACTGTTCCATCCTTCTCTGATAAATTGACTATACTTTGAACAAAGAAAATTTGCCTTTCCACCATGGCCGTTGTTAGGGAAGGGCATTGTGGGGCAATGCTCAACCTTGAAGCCACAATGCCCTACCGTAAAAATACCAAAAAACTAAGATAAATTATTCTATCCTAGTTTTTGGCATTTTTAAGGTAGGGCATTGGTATACAGGTGACTGATTTAGAAGCCCGTGCTTCAAAGCAGATAATTTTGATATTTTTTTTTACTTTTGCTCTACCTGTAATCAATGCTGCCCTACCTCAAATTCAACTACATTCTTTCCACAAGTATTTATAACGACCACTGTCTATCTATAATCTCTCAATTAATTTTTCTACCTTCTCGAACAAAGAACTTTTTAAAGCCACTTTAATGAAGTAATTTATCTTGGAGATAGTGCTACTGATAGCGTCTGACGTTGATGCATCGCTAATAATTAATACTGCGGTTAGTTTACAATATAATGTCACCTCGGCAAACGAGTGATAAAATCGTAAGTTTAAACGAATTATAGTAGGGTTTATGGATTTATGCATAGTTTTATAGAAGTTTTCCGAAGGTTGTTGTAGTTCTTTTTCTGTTTAGGATTCGGTATTTCAGAAGGTAATAAGGGCAACCCAAAGCATATTTTGTGTTACAGTTAATACGCTAGGCTTTTTGTCTGCCTACCTCACATTTTTTTGGAACTTGAACAGGAATCAAAATACAAGTCTAGTTTAATGACACTTAGGGCTGTGTTTTTATAAGCCTAAATTAAATTAAAATAACTTTTGCACCCACGCCTTTTTCCGACAAAATTATTATACCTATTCCACTTTCTGAGTTGTTTTTTAATCTGTTTTAGTACTTTAATTTATACTTACTGAATTTCAGTATTTTAAAAATGATTGTTATTTTATTGGTTCTTGGTAAGAGTACAAAATTTCACTAGGAGGCAACTTTTTAAAATGTGTGATAGTTACATACACTTTTTGTTACATAGTGACCAACCAAGCTAATAAAAACGTGTTTAAAATATAGTAATTCATATTACATTCCTAGATGAGCAGCGATAGACTGGTGGAGAGACCGACAGACTGCTACGCAGAGGGTCTCAGGTTCGAATCCACGGCCCGCCCTAATGACATTTCGAAATCTTATCAATTGTTGAACGATGTAGCAAAACAACGGGAGGAGTGCTATATATCTGAGAGTTATTTATCATTAAGTTGTTGAAAATAATGTGATGTCTACCTCACCTTTTCTCAATGTGATTGCCCAGTAATGGGACAGTTAATATACCCGATGATGATGAATCGTTCATACGAAACTTCGAATTTTGGACCTTCAAGCACACCACATTTCCTCACTGTTTACCCGTTCCAAATTAAATATAAGCTTGTAGATATTATGATTTAACATTAATGTGTGTGTCTGTTTATCCATAGATGAGGGATACTGCGCCTTCTCGCCGCGGGCCCGGTTGACGTCGAGATGGACGTGGCGTGGCTAATTCTAGCCGCCGCCGTCATAGCCGTGCACGGGCAGAGCAATAGAAGTGAGTCATACATACACATGCATGCATACATATATACATACATACATAACGTCACGCCTTTTGTCCCCGAAGGGGTAGGCAGAGGTGTATTTCTACACCCACTTTTCGCCAGATATACTTTAGTCCCACGTAGGGTAAGCAGGGGGAATGGCGTTCACTTAAGGAAAACATGGTTTATTTTTCAAATTATTTAATATAAATCTAAATTGAGAAAAGTATCAAAGTCTTTAACTATCGAGTAACATACAATTTAACAAAAAAAACATAAATCTATGACCTACTACTAGTAGGAAAACATTAAAAAAAAAACATGTTTGAGCGTCATTCCCCCGGACTATGGGTAATGCCGCTCAGGGGACATGGTAACAACGCTCACTCATTTTGTTTAGGAATATAATTGTTAAGACACATTTTGATTAAACAAATATTAATGAGATTAACCTTATACAATAAAAGTTAAGTCTACAATCACAATGTAAGATTTTTGCTTCACTTGTTTGTTCTTCTTTTCTTTGACACCCTTCTTTGGTTTACATGTCCCGAAATTATTGCCATATCAAGAGACAAGGGCGTCGCCAGCCGATTGCCTAGGGGGGGGGATAGGTACGCCAGCCGATGGCCTAGGTGAGGGGCAAGATGATATGGAAAATGAGAAAAGTATTGAGAAAAATACTAATTGTACGTTTTTTTACATTTCTAGGGGGGCAGCTGCCCCCCTCTGCCCCCCTTGGCGACGACCATGTCAAGAGATTGAACATCATTAAATTCTGAAAGTTTGGGTCTTGGTTTTCTGCAATTTGTTCCGATTCTTGTGCCATCAATGACGCTGCCAGAAAGTCTCGATCAGTGAAAACATTTGGGTTCCATGGGCAAATTCCTGTGGCTCGAAATCCAGATTCTGTTTTACTAATATTAGCTGTGCGTAAGCTTTATTGAAAAGACCTGCAAGGTCTGCTTCGGTCCAAGCCGCTTTAGCGGTGGTCCTTTGACAATTTCTTGGCATATCTACAACAGTAAAAAATAAAGTTACTAAGGGGTAATGGCGCTCAGGTGAGCGGTATAACCCCAAACGGTGGTTTTGTAATAAATTTAAAATTGAAAAAAAAGTTGTACACTTTTGTTGACAATTGATTACATTAATACAAAATAGAATAGTTTTATGGCCAGAAAAGCAAATTAATAATTAAATAAACATTTGAATCTTGGACTTACCGACAAAAACAAATTACCAAAAATTACATCGACGCAGCCGCAAACAAAGAAACGCGCTTCACTGTCGAACGACGCGAGCTCACTGTCAGTTTGAATCGTTGCCTATTTGAGGCACTTCCCCTGCGCCCCTCACTTGACACTCGTGTTGCTACGTGCCGTTTTGACAGAGATACAGAGGTGCGCGCAATTACCCATTGCGCGCCATTACCCCTGCTTACCCTAATAAGGGGCGAGCCTATTGCCGTACCGGGCACATTTCCAGACTCCGTGCTGCTACTGAGAATTTCGTGACAGAAAAACCCAATAACACTGCCCGACCCAGGAATCGAACCCGCGCGGGACCTCCCGATCCCACGCGCACATTTATGTCTCGAGACCAACGAGGCAGTCGTATATGGTTTGATGTCGAGTTTTCCGTCTCAACGCAAAGAAGGTATTTGCATTCTGTGATTTGCATCGTGTTATCCCTTAGTCGCCTCTTACGACACCCACGGGAAGATAGGGGGTGGTGACACTTGTACTCTATGCCGTCAACCACACGGCATATATACATATATACTTTCACACAAACATACATATATACTTACACACATACGTACATATATATACATAAGGTATATATTTCTTCTGTTCGTATCTTTCTTTTATCTCTGCACACATACCTCACACATAATTTCTTCATACCCCTACACGTACATTCGTAAAAAAGTGGATCTTAGAAGGATGGAACAACATTGGTCATTTAGATAGAAATCCAGTTTCTTTTTTTTTTTGAAAATTCTCCCCGTAAAGTCAAACTTAGTAAAATAGTCCACGCGAGTGGAAACGCGGGCGAAGTATATTCAGATTTTGCTACCATTAATTTCTTCTCTTACCATCCATCTTAAAAGGGATGCTGCCAGAAAAGCTTAAATATAATTATTTATTTTAAGTCTCAAAATTATGTTTATGCGCAAAACTCTCTTCTTTACAAACAATAAATAAAATTAAGTACCCCATTAAATTTATTAATTATCGTTTACAAAAAGGTGAAAGAAAACATTGTTAAGACGCTGAGAGTTCTCCATAATGTTATCAAAAGTCATGTGAAGTCTGCCAAACCACCCTTGGTTAGTGTACCTATTGGACTTACATAAGTACCTAATTCTCATAGTGAGAAGAGTACCTTGCCCAGCAGTAGGACAGTTTGTATACAGGGCATGGTCAAAGAGCTCAGATATTTACATAGAGGCGCATTTCCTATGGGCGGTCTGAAGACAAACTTTCTGTGACCGAAATTGCCGCTTGGCGGCGTGGCAGTTGCGCTGAGACAGCTGTCTCTACGAGAGCAAGAGAGACGAACGTTCCTCCTGTGTATCTTAACTACGAGAGCAAGAGAGACGGAGAATGACGCCAGCGCTGCCTCGGCGCCAACTACGAACTAAACTGGAGACAGTCCCTACTTGGAATCGGCACACGAAATCCTTAAGAACTACGCTTCTATGTAAATCTGTATTCATTGGCATCGTGTAGCCATATTTTAATTTATAATTGTATAGCCAACAATTTATAGAACTGACATAGGGTTTCGATACATCACGTGGTCAACGAAGAAGGAATTCCTTGTGTTGCCAATGAGGGTTTTCTGAAATGATGCTCACTAGGCGGCAGCACTGAGGCATCAGGTCCAGAAACCTGTCAAAACTGTCAAAGCCCCTATATTTTCGCACGTCTATGTTTGTTTGTATTATGTGTGTGTACGCGTCTGTACATATCTGAAGTCAGTTTGGACCTGACGCATACTAAGCGCCGTCTGGTGGTGGAAGAAATATCAAACACCCTCATTGCCATGGAAACCAGGCGTTAGCGAAAATAGAAATCAGAAACGAATGCCATTTGTCAAGGCCCTCTGGGCTGTTAAAATAATACCTATACCAAAATTCCCTTCTCAGCAACCAATAAATTAAATTAACTACCCCATATCTTATCACAAGCACTCCCCATAATAAATAAATTAAGTAAAAACATGATAAAACAATTAGTGATGTGCACGGCGGCCATTTTGATAAAGGAAGTGACGTAACAGCTCGTGACATCCGGTGCGAGCCGCCATATTTATTGTCTATGGAAGGAACTGCTAACGGAACGCTTTTCGGCTCATGAACTGTGATTTAAAAGTATTTTAACTAAACTTTCCAGCGTCTTTGGTAGTTTTTGGGATAAAAGGTAGACTATGTGCTATTCTGTATAATTTATTTAGAGGTGTTGACTCCCTATAACGACTGTCAATGAGCTTCATGACAGTCTGTTACAGGTGGCTTAACGTGCTCTCCGAGGCACGGGGCAAGCGATAATTAACAACTATAGTGAGCGCCATGGAATCGAATCCAATACACTCTGCATGGTAGTATGTTAGTATCGCAGCTAGGCTATCGCAAATACATATATGCGAGATTAAGGCGCCACGACTTCGCTGGTTTGGTCACGTGATGAGGATGGAAGAGGACCGTGCTGCAAAAAGGGCGTATCTAGGACGACATAGCGGTCGACGCCCGGTGGGTCCTAGATATCGCTGGAATGACGAAGTCCTAAAAGATCTAGCAGGACTTCGTTAACTAGACTGGAAGGAATGTATCCACGACAGGAAAAGATGGAGAGATCTCGCGTCAGAGGCCAAGACTCACTTTGGGTCTGAATGAATATAGTTATACTTACATGGTGTCAAAAGATCATTCACCAAGCCATGGTCCACTCAAATAATAACTGGGAAACGATTTTATTTTAGAATCTAAGAAGTTTATAAGCCGCAAGATTAAACGCGCGTATAATGTTCGAGATACCTACCTATTCAGGGGTGCATAGGACATGTATACGACTAATTGGTGTGAAAAATGAATCGTTAGACAAAAATATGGTGACTTTGGGCCTCAATATCTGCTGAAGCAGTAATTTTCCAGGTATAGTGAGTATTAGTAGTAGATTTCAGTGTTTGTAAGTGTTTTTTACACCCCGTATATAAGTACATCTTATACTAATATATGAAGCTGAAGAGTTTGTTTGTTTGGTTGGTTGAACGCGCTAATCTCAGGAACTACTGGACCGATTTCAAAAATTCTTTCAGTGTTAGATAGCCCATTTATCGAGGTAGGCTATAGGCTATATAACTACGCGCTATGAGCGACGGGAGCGGAGCAGTAGCCTTAAATAACGGGGGTGTAATCGCGGGCATCCTCTAGTATATTATATAAAGTTCCGTAAAGCCGACGCCCGACACCCGAAGCACATAGTTTCACAATCTGTCAGAAGCACGCGTTCTTAAATCGTCATCCCAAGAAAATTCTCACTCAATTCGAATCCGATCGCCTAACTTTGGCCATTCAACATTTTTTCTTGAATACTTCTGAATAGATTTGGTGAAACTTCACAAATGTTCTTCCAATTCTTTTTAAATTGGTATTCAATTTTTTTATTAAAGGAAGTCAGTTTTAAAAGAAAATTATTCAGAATTTTTAACAGTGAAGGATCTTGTTTGATCGAAATAATTTTATAATATTTATCGTAATGTACTTCAACTGCTCGTCAAGTCAAAACATGCTCTGAGCACTACCGATAACACATAGACTTAAATAGTTTTATTCACAAGGCCAATGAAAAAAAAAAAAAAAAATCTCGTACAATTTCTGACATGGAGTCAGAAATTGTACGAGATTTTTTTTTTTTTTTATAGACTCACGCCTGTATTCCCGAAGGGGTAGGCAGAGGTGTAATATTACACCCACATTTCGCCATGAATTTTTAGGTCCCACGTAATAGGGGGCGAGCCTATTGCCGTACCGGGCACATTACCAGACTCCGTGCTGTTACTGGGAATTTCCTAACGGAAAACCCAATAACACTTTGCCCGACCCGGGAATCGAACCCGAGACCTCCCAATCCCACGCGCACATTTATGCCGCGAGACCAACGAGGCAGTACGAGAATTGGCCTTGTGATAAGATTAGACAACTGATAAGATTAGATTTTGAATTGACTACATTTATATTCTGCTAGCTTAATGTCATTATCGTATTCTAATTTGACATATAATGGCGCTGGCTTAAATCCGGCTCGCAGGACCAAAACATATTTACGGTGTTACACTTACCATGAACTTACACTTTTTACTTTTTTTAGCATCGGCGAACAAAATGAAATCTACAGTTTTGTGTATATTGGCGATGCTAAGATTCTAACAGCAGCAGCGATAGCCGAGTGGAGAGATCTACAGACTACTACGCAGAGGGTCTCGGTTTCGAAACCAACCCGCACTTTTTTTTTTTGGTTTCGGGTTGGAAAATCCTCATGGAGTCCCTCCGCCCTGGGGGATGGGCGAAGGGGACTGTCAGACTCTTACTGACTAAAAACCAACCAGTGTGCCTCATGTACCCGTGTGTCGGAGGGTCGGGTTTCGCCCAAGCATACGTCGCAACCCCCCGACGGGTATCGGCCCGCCAGATGGTCAGGCGGGCCCCGAACAAAACCCTCTTGGCGGCGGATTAAGGTGTTGGGCTCCGCCGCCAAAACACCCAGCGGCCGCAGAGGATAGGGAGGACGGCAACGCAACACCGCATCTCCTCTTCCTCTGCGGCCCCACCGCGACGCATCGAATGGTGCGCCCCCATTTGGTCGCGAGAGATAGGGCGCGCGGCAACGCAACACCGACACGCCTCTCCTCCCGCGACCGCACCCGACTGCGAGGAACAGACAGAACTGTCCCCCGCACCCGCACCGTTGGACGCATCCTGCGCAGGCCCCGTCAAGCCCACGCGGAGCCTCCCCTCCTGGATCCCTCTTAGCTTCACCGCGGGTCACCAATCCACGGTTACTGAGCCCGCCCACCACGACAAGGTGGAGATCCCACGGGGGGGAGCGTGATGGACTATGGCCTTACCCTTCTCATAGTGAGAAGAGGCCCGTGCCCAGCAGTGGGACAGTATAAAAGGCTGATGATGATGATGATGATGATGATTCTAACTAGCGAATATAGCGGCGAAATTTAGAAGCTGTCTAAGAACAACACTTTCACAGATCACTACTACATTAGACAGTTCTCAATACAATTTACCTACTTCGTTCGCGGCTAGAGCCGCGCGGATAATTTTTGCATCGCCTACAGTATGATACTTCTATGATTTTCTTTATTCATTTCTGTGTCATGATTTTTTACATTTCAAATATATGTTTCTAAAATATATTAAATGGGACCACGGAAACATACCGGTACCGGGGAGTAAGCTACCGGTGCTTATGGCCCCAAAGAGCTATGAACACTGCGCGTTATTATTAATTATTATTATTGTGTATTGTTTTCTGTCCACAGATGACGGTCCAAGATTTCTATCCAGAGGCCACTCGTTCCGGACGGTAGTTGGTGACACATTGCTTCTGCCATGTCAAGTACAAAATTTGGGTAAGCAGACTTTATTCACGACTCTAACCAAAGAGCTCAGATATTTACATAGAGGCGCATTTCCTATGGGCGCTCTGAAGACAATCTTTCTGTGAACCACATTGCCGCTTGGCGGCGTGGCAGTCGCGCTGTGACAGCTGTATCTACGAGTGCAAGAGAGAAGAACGTTCCTCCTGTGTATCTTAACTACGAGAGCAAAGGAGACGGAGAAAGACGCCAGCGCCGCCAACCGCGCCAACTACGTACTAAACTGGAGACAGACCTCTCTTGGAATCGGCACACGATATCCTTAAGAACTGCGCATCTATGTAAATCTGTATTCATTGCTCTAACAGAAAGCAGTTAATAAAGTCGCTATAAACGCTAGCAATATTTAAGAAGTCTTCTCCGATTTATTTTTATTTTGGAAAACATAACAGATGATGTTCTTAGTGAAAGGGCTCTTCAAAAAACGGCGGCGTTTCTCAAAAACATCGTTTTTTTTATAGTAATGTGGCAAACGAGCAGACGCATCGCCTGATGGTAAGCAATTACCGCTGCCCATGGACACAAGCAACACCACAGGAGTCACAAGTGCCTTGCCGCCCCTTGGGGTTGGCAAAAGGGATAGGTTGAGGAGTGGGATGAGGGAGAAGGAATAGGGGATTGGGCCTCCGGCACTCTCACTCACCGAACGAAACGCAACAGTTTAAGTACTCTTACTTTACGTCGATTTTCTGTGAGAGGGTACTGTAGGTACTTCCCCGGTCGAGCCGGCCCATTCATGCTGAAATCAGCAAGGCTCTACTAAAAACAAATTACTTTTTTGGTGTTTCTATGAATAAACGCTTCCTTCACCGGTTTCAAGCTGGATTAGGATTGAACCTAAAACACTGAGCGCAGTGTACCTAAGCGCCAACGCAAAAGCTTAAACCACTGCCCAAACTGAGCAATCATACATATATAGACTCACGCCTGTTTCCCGGAGGGGTAGGCAGAGACTACGGAACGCCATTTCCAACGATCCTGACAAACCTCTCTTGCTTCATTCACTCCCATCAAGTTTCTCATGCATGCTCTTCTGTTAAGGGTACTTCTGACCTGTCCCTTTTTAGGATGTCTCCAATCAGCGAGTCGACTCAGAATGTCACAAGTTCTAATCGTACGATATGTCAAATTATTGTCCTCCTCTTTTAGCCGCCTTTCAGAGATATTTTGAACAAATATTCATTGAATTCGGTTTATTTATTAATTTACTTCATACGGAATGCATAACATTTATAGGAAATGCGATAGTTTTGATAAAAAATGAGGTAGCCCGTTTGACAATTAACGGAATCGAATGTCAAATGAGATATCGAAAGATTCTGAATCGCCCCCATGGTCAGAGAACGTCCGCCTAGGTCTTCCCCTTTGTTCTGTCCCATTCACACTTGCCTTATATATCTTCTTTTTCAGCCTATCGTCATCCAACCTCTCCATGTGCTCAAACCATCTTAACATACCTTTCTCAATGGTTGTCACTACATCTTCTTTTACCCCACAACACTCTCTTATCACACAATTCTTTACACTGAGCAATTAAATCAATCAAAGTTAATTATTAAACACAGGCTATATATAACAGGGTGGACCAATATGGTCTAGTTTCGCCAGAATTTTAGTGACCGATTCAGATTGACACCTAAGAAACTTCAAACCATTGTTTTATAAAGACGCAGGCCCATCCTGAAAAATAACACTGAACCCGTCAATGGGCAAATAGTATTACAGTATTGAAATGCAAACCTTATAAGGTTTTAACTAGAGGTGCGATATCTTTACAACATAACTTCACACCTTTATCCCCGAAGAGGTAGGCAGAGGTGTATTACACACCTACGTTTGGCCAGTTATGTTTCGGTCCCAATATAATAGAAGACGAGCCTATTGCCATCTACCGGGCACATAAATAAACGAGCGATATTTTTTTTTATACACACATAACTTCGAGAAATCAGAGGTGTGTGTCTAAGGTACGTGGGGATCAAACCCGAGACCATCGTCTCAGCAGTCCGTTACGTACACCACTGGGCTATCGTCAATATCATTACAGACAACTTAGAATGTATCTTTTATTCCAGGTTCACTGGTGCTCCTATGGAGACGTGGTCCCGCAGTGTTAACAGCTGCCAGTCTGATGGTGACCAGAGACGAGAGGTTCCGACTGGTGGATGGGTACAATCTGCAGATCACTGATGTTGGGCCTCAGGTGAGAACTCGAAAATTGTTGTAGCTTTTGGATACAGAAAAGTGTAGGGGAAATGAAAATTAATCGTTTTTAAACTTTCAAGATTTGTATACATCATACAAAATTATTTAGCGTGTCTTAATCGCGACCACGACCGATGCAAGACGGTCGAAATGTTAGAAACAAATAGGTATTTATACCTTAAATAAACCCGCTAAATAATTATGTATGATAAAAAGAAAATTAAAAGGGACTATTGTAATAATTAAAAGGGCCTTCCAAAAGGACGGTTTGGTATAATAATATCTTTGTGCAAACTTCGGTTATGTGATACATGATCTGTTACAAATCAAGTATCGCTGCCTGAAAACAGATATTTAAACGTCGACACTGCTAAAATTGAAGGCCTTGCCACACGGCACAATTTTACCACCGATCAAATTTTCAATCAAATTGGCTTTGCCCGTCTACACGACACTATCAAATCACTGATTTTCATTCCGTCCACCCGATTGGTTAAAATCTGGTAGTACCGCCCACCCGATGAACTTGAGTTGGACGACTGGCGTCTACACGTCACGATTTCATCAAGTGATTTAGACAAGTTGGACGTAAAATTGTGCCGTGTGGCAAGGCCTTAAAAGCGAAACGACAACTCTGTAACGAAAATCTGTCTTCAAATTTTATCCTATAAAATTTCTGCAATAAACAGTAGTATCAAACTTTGAAAGTCTTTTTGCAAACAACAAGACAAGTTTACCAGAAAAGCTGCTTGCAAATTAGTCTTGCACTTCCTAAGATGAAACACCCAAACAATCAAACTAAGTAATGTTATTACAAAAGATAGGTCTTTTTTTAATTTAGCCTTTCCATCGAAAGTCATTCTATGAGATATTTAAAAAATCTTATTCAGCGAAATGCCGGTTCGTCTCATTTTAAATGGTGGGCCCCGATCTCATTTATAGATTAATTAAGGATCTTTTTTGATAGGAACTTTAATTAAAATCAATGTCTAATGTCTGGAAGTTTATTGGAAATGTGGGCGTAATAAGACCGATTTGTTAGAACAGTGGGTTTTGGTATTGTGCGTGGAAGAGGATGTTTATAAGAACGCCTTTGTATTATTTTGTTAGTACCTAGTCAAAATCTGCCATGATATTTCAGTGCCTCCGTGGTCCAGTGAATAGCGTATGCGACTGCTAATCAGGAGGTCCCGGGTTCAATTCCCGGGTCGGGAAAAAGTGTACTTAACTGGGTTTTGCAAATTCTTAGTAGCAGCACGGAGTCTAGCAATGTGCCCGGTAACGGCAATATCAAATCGCCCCCTATTACGTGTGACCTACAAATTCTTAAGATGGCAAAATGTGGGTGTGACATTACACATCTGCCTACCCCTTTCGGGGATAGAGATCTATAAAAAAAAAAGATATTTCAGTCATCGCAGAGCTTGCCTAAACTACTGCAGTAAAAACATGATATTTCTAGCCGTAAGCAGTCACTAAAGAAGCATTAATTGATATTCAGCATCTATGACCACACTGACATAAAATCACGACAAATCTCAATGTCTAACTGTTAGAAACATGAAATTTGGATTGTGGGTTCCGTATAAGACGTAGACACCTAAGGATTTTTTTAATTTTTCAGTCCTAAAGAACATTTCTATTATATTTTTATTTATATGTTTTCCGTGTGGTGACGGATTAAGAATACGGATTGTCACCACCCCATATCATCCCATGGGTGTCGTAAGAGCCAACAGAGGGAGCATATTATACAGAGAACACTGCTGTAAGAGAAGGAAAACTTTATACAAACCCTATACTACTGTAAAGTATTATATTTATCTATGCCTATACCAACCCGTTTGGCCAGCGTGGTATAGTAGGCCAATTCCTCCTTTTAAAGGAGAGGCCTAGTCCAGCAGTGGACTGTTAAAGGCTATGATTATGAAAGAACATTTTGGAACTTTGATATAGATTCAAACTTGGCATAAAAATGCATTCTCATCCTCACTAAACACTAAATAGACATGCTTCATTTTAACACTGAAGGATAACTAGAAATGTTTCTTAGGCAGCTTGCCGGATTGGACTTAAGTCAAGTAAAAGCCAAAAAATTACTGCTTCTTGTAAGATGGTTAAAATAACAAACAACTACGTTGAAAATCACTTTCTTATCCTCTACAGTCTATTTTCAACACACAGACAACAAACCTTATAACAAGAAATAAAAAAAACGCGTTACTATCTCAATTCGTAAAACTTTCTATCAGAAAATTACGGAAAATATAACAAAAGATGGCGATGAGAAGCGCGGGAAATCGTTCCTCAGTGTTGCAAGACATAAAAAATAATGAGGGTGTGTACCACAAAGGTTTTATGTAGCCATTATCATATTTTTCTCAACCAATTATCGTTTAGAGCTCTATTTAGCATTTTTGACGCCGCAAAAAAAATTTTAAGCAATTTTTGGTATTATAAAAACTCTTTGGACTGCCATTACGGCGGTTTCGAATTTTAAGATTGTTTTCGGAAACTATATTTAAGATATTGCGATTTTAGTCATTTTTCTACAGGTATAATTATTGAAAAATGGATATGGATGATATTCATTAGTTACTCTATACGAAATGACTTGTCGTGTCTGACATACCTATAACAATCAATACAGATTTACATAGAAGCGCAGTTCTTAAGGATTTCGTGTGCCGATTCCCAGTGGGGGCTGTCTCCAGTTTAGTTCGTAGTTGGCGCCGTTGGCGGCGCTGGCGTCGTTCTCCGTCTCTCTTGCTCTCGTAGTAAAGATACACAAGAGGAACGTTCGTCTCTCTTGCTCTCATAGAGACAGCTGTAACAGCGCGACAAGCGGCAATTTGTGTCACAGAAAGTTTGTCTTCAGAGCGCCCATAGGAAATGCGCCTCTATGTAAATATCTGAGCTCTTCGCCTATATTTAAAAAGTCTGAACTACTGAAGTTAGAGTCATATGACATTTAGGAAAGTGGTTTGTTTTATGACATTGGCAAGTGCAAATTGATTTATTATTTTTCTGCCTTTCATTATTCACCATCAGCCCTGTATATAAACTGTCCCACTGATGGGCACGCGCCTCTTCTCACTATGAAAAGGACCACTACGCTGGCCAAGTGCGAGTTGGCAGACCTCACATGTCTTTCGAGAACATAATGGATAACTCTCAGACATGCAGGTTTCCTCACGATGTTTTCCTTCACCGTTTAGCAAGATAACGAAAAGTCATTGGTGCGTGCCGTGGATTCGAACTCGGACCCTCTCGAGCCTATTGCCGTTACCAGGCACATCACCAGACTCCGGGCTGCTACTGAGTATTCGGAAAAACCCAGTAACACTTTTGCCCGACCCGGGAATCGAGCCCGGAACCTCCGATCAGCAGTCGCATACGCTATCCTCTGGACCATGGAGGCAGTCCGTGACATATGAAATTGTGATGAATTAAAAATACAAAATGTTCCATAGGTGTCGTAAGAGGTAAGAGGCGACAAGGGAGAGTACCTACACGAAGCAAATACTTAGTGGGTATTTTTGAGAAGAGACGGAAAAATAAACAGAACTTAACATAACTTCACACCTTTTATCTCCGAAGAGGTAGGCAGAGGTGTATTACACACCCACACTTCGCTAGTTATGTTTGGTCCCAATGTAATAGGGGGGACAGCCCCTTGCCATCTACCGGGCACATTATTAAGCGAGCGATAATTAACATTTTTAATACACACATAACTTTGAAAAGTCAGAGGTGTGTGCCCGGGGTAACTGGGGATCGAACCCGAGACCATCGTCTCGGCAGTCCGTTACGTACACCACTAGGCTATCGCCGCTCTAAATAAACATCAACTCCTATAACATCTCGGCTAGCCAAATTTTAGCCTACTGGTTTAAAGACACTGGCGAGAACTGCGGCATTAAGTAGCTTATGTGCTTTTCAATAAAATATTAAATAGCATTGACTGCCTCGTTGGTCTCGCGGCATAAATGTGCGCGTGGGATTGGGAGGTCTATGGTTCGATTTCCGGGTCGGGCAAAATGTTATTGGGTTTTTCCGTAAGGAAATTCTCAGTAGCAGCACGGAGTGACTGGTACGGCAATAGGCTCGCCCCCTATTACGTGGATACTAAAAATTCATAGCGAAATGTGGGTGTAATATTACACCTCTACCTACCCCTTCGGGGATACAGGCGTGAGTCTATAAAAAAAATATATTAAGAGCGGTTTCAGATTAGCGTTTTATACGCGCGTATAAGCTCGTTTTTGGAAGTGCATATAGGCGCGTATAGGCGCGCCTTTTGGCACACGCGCAACTCGTACGAGCGTTGACGCGCTTAAAAGCTCGTATAACCACGAGCCGTCAGAATCCATGTTGACACTGACAAGACGTTACTACCATTTCGAGCGAACACGCCCGTTTACGTGAGTCTGGTTTTTTGAAGCGCGTAATGTAGCGCGCGTGTAAGCGCGTATGCTGAAACGACCGTATACGCGCAGAAAAATACGCTAATCTGAAACCGCCCTAAATAGCAAACTTTTGCCGCGATTACTGACCCCACGTGCGACGTCTAATCATAAATATATCATCCACATAGATAATAACCTAAAAAAAGTACAAATGTAAAATCATTACATCATCCGTACAAATATTACTACGACCTAAAATTGCCTACGTTTACCCCACGTCATGGAGACGCATCATTTCACCCCTCTCCAATAAACGAGCAAAAATCTTCGAAGAGTTTTGACACGCCGTAAATCGTTATGGCATCTTTATACGAAAGTCCTTCAGTACCATAAGCTTACCCCATCTTACGTCATCTTACCCCATGGCTGTTTTACCCCGATCACTTAGCAGAATTGCTGAAGCAAGGGGTTTGTGTTATGATAACAAAATATTATTTGACTTATAAAAAATTATGACTTGTAAGGGCAATGTTTTTGAACAAATTTATTTAGAAGAGGGATTTTTGGATGTCAATAGAGAAACATGCTTATATTTGGTTTTTCACCCGAAAAATATGTTTGCACTTATCTGCTAAACGATAAAGGAAAAACATCGTGAGGAAACCTGCATGTTTTAGAGTTCTCCGTAATGTTTACGAAAGATATGTGACGTGTACCAACCCGCACTTGGCCAGCGTGGTGGACTATGGCCTTACTCTTCTCGTAGTTCAAAGAAGCCCGTGCCCAGCAATGGGAAAGTTTATATAAAGGGCTTATGAGGAATCGTTGTTTTTTTTAATTTACTTGCTTTTATTTACATTCATCCGTCCCGGAAAACTGGCAAAATTAATTTGACCCATTTCTCGGTTTTCTATTGCGCTGAAATTTTGCATGCATGTGAATATCGCGTGATTTTGAGATGTTGAGATGTTATGGAGCTGATCTAATGATGGAGCTGGGAGGTGGCCGTAGCAACTTAGGGCTCGTTTGCTTCGTATTGGCAATTTTTTACAGGTAGTAGAGCATTGCTGATTTCAGCATGAATGGGCCGGCTCGACCGGGGAAGTACTACCCTCTCACAGAAAATCGACGTAAAGTAACAGTACTTTAACTGTTGCGTTTCGTTCGGTGAGTGAGAGTGCCGGATGCCCTATCGCCTAATCTTTCTCTCTCATCCCACTCCTCATCCTATCCCTTTTCCCAATCCCAAGGGGCGGCAACGCACTTGTGACTCCTGTGGTGTTGCTTGTGTCCATGGGTGGCGGTAATTGCTTACCATCAGGCGATCCGTCTGCTCGTTTGCCGCCTATTACTTTAAAAAAAAATACTTTGGTCCTATGTTCTTAGCACATTTGAAAGCTACTTTTAAAAACAAAGATCTTTTTTATAGCTTCACAGCCGTTTTCAATCATATTTCGTCTTATGAATTTTTGGGTTGCCGTTACCAGGTACATTGCTGGACCCGTGCTGCTACTGAGAATTCGGAATAACTCAGTAACACTTTTCTCCGACCCAGGAATCGAACTCGATCAGCATACGCAATCCATCAGTGGATTGCGTATGCGTTTGCCACCACGAAGGCAGTGAAAAAGCCACTTGATTGTCCGATAATTTGTGTCTCTTTATACTTTTAAGCTTGAAGAGATATATTACAGTTTAACTCATTCTTTAGTTAATATTAGGTTAGTCTGTAAGTAAATATAGGTATTACTTCTGTTACATGCTCCCACCTTGTGGAATAAATGAGTTTTCTTTTCTTTCCTTTCTTTTTTCTTTCCTTTTCTTGCCTTTCACTTCAGTTGGGTCAAACATTTATATTATTTTCTATGTATATTATTCCCAGGATGCCGGCGACTACGTCTGCCAGATATCAGACCGCGTGGCCCGCGACCAGGTGCACACAGTCGAGGTCCTGGTACCTCCCAGCGTCAGGGCGTCTCCGGAGTCAAGGCACGCGGCGGCTAGGAGAGGGGGTGCGGCGGTGTTAGAGTGCAGAGCGGCTGGGAACCCGGTGCCGACGGTGACGTGGCATAAACTGGTGAGGCGATAGCTGGAATACTAGTAGAGCTATATACAGAATGATTTGTAATTATTTTGTTGACTGCCTTGTTGATCTCGCGGCATAAATGTGCGCGTGGGATCGGAAGGTCTCGGGTTCGATTCCCGGGTCGGGCAAAGTGTTATTGGGTTTTTCCGTTAGGAAATTCTCAGTAGCAGCACGGAGTCTGGTAATGTGCCCGGTACGGCAATAGGCTCGCCCCCTATTACATGGGACCTAAAAATTCCTGGCGAAATGTGGGTGTAATATTACACCTCTGCCTACCCCTTCAGGGATACAGGCGTGAGTCTATAAAAAAAATTGTCATTACTCGTATTCCCTTCGTGATGTTATTCTAGGGTCATCAATGAGTATTTTACCGTCTACATATTATGGTCAGAAATCAGCCATTTTGAAGCCGGTTTTGAAGACTTTTGGACAAAATCCAAATTTTCGTTATAAATCGTGTTTGAAGTAATATTTTCACCTTTAGAGGTAGCAAATTTGGCTTTATTTAATAGCAAATTAAATATATTTTAAGTCTTAGGTCTCGTCCCACAAAGTACAAAATGCATCTGATTTCTTTTAATTCAAGTGAATTTTTATGTCCACAATTCCGCATGTACCACTAGGTTAACGACCACTCCAAACGACAATATGGTCATCCGGTTAATATCACGCTTCCAAATGGCTACCTTAAGATTGCCATTCTATGACGAACGAAATTCAAAGTCATCATCAGTCCGATGTAGTGATTGTATAGACTGACTTCTTACCGAAACCCTAATGAAAATAAACATGATCCCCATACCCTCCCAAAAACAAAATAAGCACGCGTTCTGTCGGTACATGTCGGTGTCAACGGTAACAGGTGTGAGTGTATGTACTTATGGATGTATGAACACTGTCACCTGCCCGTAAAAGAGCTGTCTATCCTGATATAGGTGATCCCCGTGTTTCAGAACGACACGAACACCCGGCTGGGGGAGGGGCCGCAACTCCAGCTGTCGAGGTTGGAGAGAGGGCACAGTGGACGGTACGCCTGCACTGTGGATAATGGTGTGGGGGCTCCGTTAGTGGCGGAGTTCCAGTTGCAAGTTCTTTGTAAGTAGGCTTTTAAGGTATTACTTTAATGTTTCTTTATTTCTTTCTTAGTTTACTTCTTTCCTTCTTTCTTCCTACTACTAACGAGATTGGTAGGCCATAACCCTGCAATCTATATAGTTTGGAATTTGTGGGTCTCCGAATAGTCAAGCTGAAGTGATAGTGAGAGCATGGCTAGAAGGACCGACGGCTGTTAGAGCAGGAAGCAATCTAATTTAATTAGCAGGCCCACAGTATGTTATTGGTATTTGTGACTGATTAGTCAAGCTAAAGTGGCATTGGGTGGGTCACATAGCTGGAAGAACCGATGGCCGTTGGGTAAAAAGGTTGTAGTGGCGGCCACTTACTAGGGCTAGGAGTCAGCCAGAAGTCATACGCAAGGTGTACTGACGATCGGTTTAATAAGTTATGGCATTGCAGTAACTAGGGCTGGGCCAGTGGTGCCTTGACACAGGACGCATACCATGAAGAGACGACAAAATAGCCCAATTATTCATTAAAACTTTTCCGTCGCTCCCGGCCTCTGAAACCGAACAATAAAGAAACTTAGTTTTTTTTTTTAAATAACGAGCTCCAAAAAATACTCTCAGTGCAACCTAAATATGGTCTTGGGTCGACACTGATAATTTTTCATGTCATGGCATAAGGCTGTTCTTCCCATTCAGTCCAACCTAAACATGGTCTTAGACCAGCACTGATCATTTATCACGACATATAAGGCTATTCTTCCCAGATCCTGAGTTCTCTAAGACTTCAAATTAATTACAACTTAATATTCCAGATCCACCTGAGATCACGGTGGAGCGGTCGTGGGTGCACACTGGTGAAGGATTCAGAGCTGAACTGCTTTGTACTGTGCTGGCAGACCCACCAGCTGAGGTAAGAAGACTGCTATAGATTATTTTTCTCCCTGTATAGGGGACATGTAGCACAGAAGACCATCCACCACCCATAGCTCGACCAGCTCTTTCTTATTACGAGGAAAATGCCTTTAAAATTCGACCTAGACCCAGAAAAGCACATGATTATTTTTCTCCTTGTACCACAGTAACGTAACACAGAAAACCTTGCCTTCCAACCGCCATGGCTTAGCCAACTTTTTTATTACGATGAAAAGTTCTTTACGACTCGACCTAGAGCTGACCGATGAGGCAGCCGCTTAAAGAAGTACCTCACACGAGCAGTTGAATTGAATGCGTCTCCCTTGCTTTCTAATGATAGTTTTTTAATTTGGAACTAGAGTGCTTTTGAAGCAGCAATAATGTTAGTTCGTTAATATCCAGCGACAGGATGCTGCATCAACTGTAATATTGTCAATATTTCTTTGTAGAACAGTGGAAGTGAGAAAAAATTATATACATGGTGGATTCTTCTCTTCACATTTCTAGAAATCTTTTTAACCATAAGTCGAGTGGGTAATCTGAGAGACTTCTCCTTATCGTGTCAATGGCAACACATTAAACAATTTTGAGCCAATGCCCGAGCATTGGTAAAGCCAAATGTCATAGTATCCCTATAGCCTGTGATGTCATTCGTGTAGCTGACTACGCGAATGATATTTGGCTTTGCCTAGAAGAAAGTCATGCAGCGTCCACAATTCTGAGCTAACAGGGCAAGATGATCATTGTCTGTAGAGCGCGCTAGATTTGCATTTACTTTTAATATATAGAGTGCATAAAGGGTCCCTTGGCTCACTATATTTCAAGAATAGACTTCTTGACAGTTTAATCACAAATACATTACATATTTCCAGGTAACCTGGTACCAAAACTCGTTCCCTCTGAGCGCGTCGGAGAGGATCACAATGTCTGCGAGAGGCAACAACCACACGCTCCTCATAGCCAACGTGCAGCCTGAGGACTTTGGCAATTACAGGTATTTGATCCTTACCTTCTGAGCACTTTTACAGGTATTTTGACGAGAAATGCTTCTTACTTTCCTTTCAATTGAAATTGAGCCGTAAAGTCTCAATTCTGAACGGGGCGATATTTGTTCTATCATATATCTATAGGTATTTAAAAGATATCAATATTTTTTATACTTTATACAAATGCACGGTGAAAAACCTAATGGCCCGGCTACACGCTCCGTGTTGCGTGCGATCATGCCTGTACAAACCTGTTTGCGCAGGTAAGCGCGCGCGTGTGGACGGTAAGACGGTAGCGCGCGCAGTCCTGAAAGCGCGGCTTGTGCGATCGTCGACATGCTGAAGATTTGGACTGCGCAAACTTTACTTGCACGGTTTTACTTGAACGTGTGGCCGGTTATTCAAGCCGCGCAACAGTCCGACGTAATTATTTTCGAGATTGTATTTACCTGCGCAAACAGGTTTGTACAGGCATGATCACATGCAAGACGGAGCGTTTAGCCGGGCCATTAGCCACTACAATGTATTCCTTCTTTTTGCACAGTCATGACTGCACAAACCGGACTGCGCAGGCAAGACGGAGCGTTTAGCCGGGCCATTATATTTACCCTGATGTTGCGATATGGGTCGAAAACCTCGATGGAAACAATTTTTATTTATTTTCTAAATGTGCCCCTGGTGGCCTGGGACAGACTGTTGCTATGTGCTAAGGGCGCTTATAGAAATGTATGGAAATTGTTCCCGTTGGTAAACCACCCGCAACTCGATCAAACTCGTACTGGACCGCCAGACGACTACTTAAATGATGACTCGTGGGAAACGCAAACCTATTTAATGACAACTATTTCTGCTCTGCTTAGGTATTGCCAGCTGATAACTCTTTTACCATGGACACTTAGGTTTAGATCCATGTTTATATATTGATTTCAAGGTTCATCAACAATAAACATATGTAGTACTTTAAATCTGTAGCACTGAGAAAAATTAAAAGAATCGAATCCTGCTATTTTCCTTGTCAGTAATTTTTTTTATCATTATCCCAGCTGCGTAGCAGACAACAGCCTAGGCCGGGCCCGACAACATGTGGAGGTCTCAGGCCGGCCGGGGCCCGCACGCTTTACGTCCGCTCCACTGGCGCGGTCCCACACGCGGTACACGCTCGCCTTCGCAGTGGACAGTTACCCGCCGCTAGACGAGTTGAGGCTGCTGTATCGGCAGCTGGCGGTTAGTATATTATAAAAAAGGGATATTATTTGTGGATTATGTTATTGTAGACAAACTACAATTTACGCAGTAAAGCCACCATAAGCATCTTCCTAGCGTCATGCCGGTTGCATGATCGAGGTCTTGGATGCTAAATTGTAGCCCGGAGCCATTCGCGATCGACCATCAGGGAGAGCGAGTAATGATTGTCACAGGAGTTGGTTGTCATGGACGCCATAACAGAAAGCCAAATGGTCGAATAAATCCAATGAACGGCATGTCGGAGCGAGCGGGCTGACGTGAGGTACGGATGCAATTATAGAATATTGCTCCCTCGGTCCTACTATTCCGTTTAAACGACTTATTTGATATTCTCCCGATCAACAGAAGCAGACGCTATCCACTGGACCACGGAGGCAGTTTACGCCCGAGACTCTCATGTTTACTTTTTAAATTTCCAGATAAACGAGACCTTCCAGCAGCCAGGTCGCTGGCACGACGTGGTCATCCCAGCGCCGGAGCCAGCCGGCTCCCTGACGCACAGAGTCACGCATGAGCTGAAGGGCTTGGAGCCAGGCGCCGTGTACGAAGCAATTGTACAGGCGAAGAACAGATATGGGTGGAATGAGGTGAGATAAAATTTGTTATAAAGAAAATAATAACAAATATCCTAGAGCACTAGGCAGAACATGTGAATGATATGACTACTGATAAATATATACATCATCATCAGTTTATATAAAATTATTCCGTTATGGACTGACAGACAGACAACGTAAACCCGAAACTATAGGGCGCAAGAAGCTGTCAGGGATTTATATGCCCTAAGAAAGATATTTTCGAAATATCCACTTGACCGAGAAGAAAAGGTTCAATTAAAGTGTGCGGGCGTAGCTGCCGGCATCCTCTAGAATTCAGGGATTCCCTAAGTTGTCGAACTGATATTGACCCCAAGGGGTCGATATCGGTTTCCTAGGGGTCTACATAAACGAAAACTGATTTTGGGGGTCCCCTTTTGGGAATCCCTGCTCTAGATTTTCAAAAAAGACAGGATAAGGTAAAGTGTTCCTCCAAATGAAAGTCGACTACGGTAGATTGTAAAATTTCTTGGTCATAGACCTCTGTACCTCCTAACTATCGTGCCTGGTAGACCGTTCGAAAGATAGGTGTCACGAAATTGTACTTGCATAGATAATATGCGTCGTACAAAGGTATTGGTACCTATTGCTAACATTAACCACCTGTCTACAGCTAGCAGTTTATATTTTATACCCAGATGACCTGCTATTATTGCTCGTGTAGTGACAAGTTTAGAATACGAGTAGACACTACCCCATTAATGAAATCGGGTTGTGTCAAGTGGTATTTCAAACCTTAGCAGTCGTAAGATTCGAAAAATTTACAAATTAAATAGTATCTTTGGGAAGATACGCAACAGTCTACACATTTAACTATATGCCAACCCGTCTGGCTAGCGTGGTATAGAAGGTTAAATCCTATTGACTTCAGTTGCGGTGCACTGCGTACAGCAGTATGATGTAGGTACTATTGCCAGAATTCGCTGCAGAGAAGGAACTCCTAAACAGTTAGCAACACGGATAGCATTTTCTTTGCATAAATGCAATGCTAAGACTACCTAAGCGACTATCTATCTATCGTCACAGATTTACTTGTTATCACCGCCTAGTTGTTAGCGCACTCTCTATTCCAGTCGGTGCAGGCAGAGACAACATAACGCCACTTGCTTCTAATCTTATGAACCTTACACGCTCCCTCTACATTCATTTCTGTTTTCATACATGCTCGCCGGTTACGGGTGCTTCGGACCTCTCCGTTTTTTAGGACGTCTCAAAGGTCGACGAATGCCTGCCGCGACCGACTTGCCCAAACACATAATTTCTTTTTACCGATAACTTGCATAGTTTTATAAATAACATGATTTTCTTTGTTACAGGTTAGCGATATATTCCAATTCCACACTCTAGGCGGCACGCACACCGCCCACGCAGACGAATTGACGCCAATGTTCTCCTCGACAGCTAAACACGAACTGACGAAATCCGCAATCGCTCTCGCCTTATATACCGTTCTAGCGCGCCTCATTTGAATTTCGAACTTTCGACCAAACGTGTTTTTGTTTATGGTATTGTTTCCTTTTTTTAAATCGTAAAACGATAAGACACCAACACGATTATTAGATTAAGCTTTTTTAAGAGTTGTGAGCTGTATGTAATGCTGATAATTTTGTTTCTTTTTATATGCTTCGGTGAAATTTGGGTGCGATTTACGACTACTGTCTGTATTCACTAGACCAGGGGGGCCTTAAAAACATAAGGCGGCAATGTTGACCACCTCAAATGTCAGTTTCAGTTTGACAGCTGTCATTTGAATTGCGCGTAAATTTCACAAAATGGCGTTTGAAGGGCTTAAATTTAGTGTTACCAGACGTTGTTAGTACCTACCATTTTGTAAAAAGAGTAAAATTTAAGGTTCTTTGATGGAGATATTTTTATTGTGGTCTGTGGTCCTTTTACAAACAGTTATTAAGACCTATGTACTTGCACTCAGGTTAATAAATGTGGGTGAGAAGATACGGGGTAATTTAAGGCCTGCGAATATCTAGCACTTTCCTAGCAATGAAAGGAAGTAAGAAAAGAATAAGTCAGACAATCTTTCCTCCAATGGGCAAATAAAGTTCAGAAATATGTAAATCCTCTTGGTAATGTTGAAAGAAAATTGACAATTTTTACCGACTATTCATCTGTTTTAATGTCTGCCCATCCCGCATAGTGGCTTGCGTACCTAGTCCTGCAAGCGTTTGTCGTTTCGTCAAATTGACTTAAAACGTAGACAGTTTTAAAGGCAGGGCCCATCTTATCAATTTAAATCTCTGGTAAAAGCTCCACAGTCCACCAAAACGAACCTTAACCTAGTCATTAATAAACTTCGTATAATTTCGCATAAAAAACCGCTTATTCATTCATAGTTTACCAATAATATTTTTTACTAAAAATCATCCATATAATGAGAATTTACTAATAATATATGTAGTGTAAAATAATATAAGTGTTTCCAGACTTGAAAATTGTAAGCTGATTTGTTGGCCGACGGGTTGGATGATTAGAATTTTGGCAGATTATTGATTTTTTGCGACCAAAAAAACATAGGGACATGGCAATCGTGATATCTTTACAAAAGTTAACCATTCCATAAAAACAGACAAAAATATTAATTAGGCACGCTGTCTCTTTTCGTTCTATGATTAACGGAATGTACAACTCCAACTTTTAGGAGCTTTTGCTCTTTGACAGGCAATTTACCATTAGTTATCAATTTTCAATGTTATTGATATTTTGAGGATAAATACATGAACCCTCAAAATATTAATAAGCTAGAAACCTTTAACGAATGAAACAATCTCTCGTCAGCCAACAAATCTGCACATTCCTTTTTGTATTTCAGTTCTAATCAACGTGACTTTTCTGCAAGATTAAAATACTGGTAAATCAAAGCTATCTAAAATAGAGTAACGGTCATTAGGCATATAATGTTGGCACTATAACGGCACCGCTGCAATCCGGCGATTTACTTGTCATTTAAATTTGACCATTCAATAAAACTTACGTCGTGTAATATATTTCACAATGTTACCGGTACCTAACAATTTCGAGATCGCAGTGAGCCTATAGGTATACCTATTAAGTAATATTTGTGTTGTCTTCCCTCCTCCTGTCTCCTTTTCAGAGACTTTTCCAAAGAGAAACCATAGGTAGAATCGGTCAAGTGCCATTTTAACATTTTTGTATGAATTAATTTTGATCTCTTGTTCCAGCTTGACATTGTCAAAATCATTGGCGAATGATGGAGCCTCTATAAGTTGAGGTTGAACAACTTAGAGTGAGCTCCGCGCTATAGCTGTGCTGTTACGGTGCCTGTACAGTGTGAATTGTGTATGTGTTTAGGCCAACGACAACCTATTGGGTTGTCGTTGGTCTAGGCCAAAGAGTAAAGTAATATAGAGGGTCTAAGCTTAGCTCATAGACTTAGAGATATGGAGAAAATACATTATTCTTTTCTCAAAGAGAAAACATGACTTTGACAGCTGTCAAATAAATTATAACCATAAACGGTAGTCATAGTGATCTTACTATACATATATTTTCCTATACTATATACATATACTATAATATGTCTGATAAAATTATTTGCGAAATCCAAGCCAGCTTAACTTTGTCCGGAACTTCACTAGTGTCAGAACTTGCTGTGTTCAATGGCCACTGCTGTACCTAGTGGGAATGAGGGTGGGATGAGTCACAAATAAAAAATAGTATGGCTCTCTCTTTCTAGAATTCTCAAAATCATAGAAGCAAAGGAAACAGCACATTCAATTAATCAATTAGCTTCTTGCTATGTCCCTTTCTACAGCACAGTCGATTTTGTGTTGATGTCATGCCCTCAGATCGAGTTAAAAGTCCATAACAAACAAATAGCCATATTTTTATACATGTGTGGCTGCAAGGTGTGGCTGCAGGCAGTGTTGCCAAATAAAAATCATAAAAGGTCTAAATCGTACCAATTTAAGGTAGACAACCCTTTAAAAATAACTACCTTTTTTACTTTATCTACGTCTCGTGTTTTCATATCTCTTAGTCTATGTCTAAAACCAAAATAGAGAACATCCTAAAGCTTCTTCTATCTTTTTTAAACATTAGAGGTTATACGCGTCAGTTTTTTATCCATAATTCAAATACAACGGTTGCTTGTGTCACTTTTTTTACTAATCTATGTATGAATATTTTGTGAACTGCAGAATTGAAATACTCATAGAAAAATCATTTAAAATAAGCAATAAAATGTGTTAGTGATAATGTTCTAGGAATATTATAATAAAATGTATTAGGTTTTTATTTTTTTATTTATTTAGTCTGTGGGTTTGAGTCAATGATGGAACAGATTGTAAAGATTTTAAAGTTTCGAGATTTATATATGTATGTACTTCTTAAAACTTAAACGCGTTAAAATTTGTATTGTTAAATGGTATAAAATGATGTCTATCTCTAAGTAGCCTGCAGACTTCTCTATCTTACAGTGAAAGACCCGTTCGTTTTTATACCTATGTCTTATAAGAAAACATGAAAATCACAGACAAACAATTTAATTTTATATCTTATCTTAAATTTGAACGACAGAGTAAAGAATTGTATGATAAGAGAGTGTTGTGGGGTAAAAGAAGAGGTAGTGACAACCATTGAGAAAGGTATGCTAAGATGGTTTGGGCACATGGAGAGGATGGATGGCGAAAGACTGACAAAAAAGATAATAAGGCAAGTGTGAATGGGACAGGACGAAGGGGAAGATCTAGACGGACGTTCTCTGACCAGCAGGCCGATTCAGAATGTCACGATAAGTTATCGTACGATATGTCAAATTATTGTCCTCATCTTTTAGCCGCCTATCAGAGATATTTTGAACAAATATTCATTGAATTCGGTTGGCTTTTTAATTTACTACATACTGAATGCATAAAATTGATAGGAAATGCGATAGTTTTGACAAAAAATGAGCTAGCCCATTTGACAATTAACGGAATCGAATGTCAAATGAGATATCGAACGATTCTGAATCGCCCCCCAGATTGGATACGTCCTAAAAAAAGGACAGGTTAGAAGTACCCTTAACCAAAGAGCATGCATGAGAAATTTGATGGGAGTGAATGAAGCAAGAGAGGTATGTGAGGATCGTTTCAAATGGCGTTCCGTAGTCTCTGCCTACCCTTCCGGGAAACAGGGGTGAGTCTATGTATGTATGTATCTTAAATTACAAAAAATTCCCTTCGCCATTCTGCCCGTATGAACGCAATAATCTCAAAAACTACCAAACAGATTTTTATTCAATTTTCACAAATAATACACTTAGATAGTATAATTCCTGAGGAAGGGGAAGTGTAGTGTTTAAATAAAGAAATCTTTCTGTAACTGTCATTGACTTAAACGATATTTCGGTACTTTTCGGCACCGGTTTCGGTATTTCGGTACCGTTATCGGGACGACCAGTACTATTAGTCCTCTACGTAATTCTAGGTGCAATATTAATTTTAAATTGTAACAAAAGCAATATATGGACACATCAGTAGAAATGGACTCGTAAGGATATTATGTAAAATTTACATTATTTCTAATTTTACATATTTATTGTTTAAGTACATTTTATTATTAAGTGGGAGTTTTTCGTGAAAGTATATTAAAAAACATAATTATGAAGGGAACGATTAAGAAATTCAAGAGACATTTGATAAAACCTACTTTCACTTTTCACATAAACTACTGAACGGATTTTGATAATGTTTCTCAGTAATATAGCTCATTTATCAGTATATATATGTATACAATGTGTTGATAGGCATTTGCAAAACATTTTATTAATACAACATATACAGTATACTTATTTACCTAAAATTATTTCAAACACTGTGCGATGAAATAAAACACTATTTTCATTAAATTTTACTTAGATAGTTAATCAGAATAAACTGTTAAATCTTGCAAAATAAGATTGTATCGCACAGTCATGGTAGGTACGTGTGCTTGTGCGTGTTAGGCACCTGCGATGGCGATCAGCTGAGCGGCGGCGGCGGTCAATATCTACACCGAGTTAATTTTCAAAGTGTATGATGACGAAAATCTTTTTTAACTTTTTGTGACTTATTTTTTCATGTATTTGTATTCAGTTATAGTAGTACATTAACCCCTTAAAATATTTTGCAAATGCAAATGAACAGCCTGTATAACGCTACCTCCCACAGACATAGATCTACATAGATAACGCAATTATCACGATTTGTATTGAAACCAAGCGTGCCGACTTTTTAATACCTACTGACAAATTGCCTGTATCACGAAGTCGAAGCGATGCGCGACAGTATCGCTTGTGCGATATTCATCGTCTCCTAACACACAACGTTAGATCAAACGTCCAAAGCAAACGCGGCAACGTAATGTGAATAAAGTTTACTTAACGGTAATTTATAGTTAGGTATATTCTGGAACGACACGCAGCTTGGAATACTTAAAAACAGTTTTAATATGAATTTACGCACAATATAATTTTAAAATAGCTTACCTGTGATAGGAAATATGTTCCTGCCTTTGGCTGCTCGAAATTTTTGGGCTATTGCAGTTAATTATCACGCAACGAGGCATTTTTTTAGTTTTTTGCGGACGTTCGGCTGCAACAACGGACGCGCGGGGACTGAAGTTAGCGGTGACCAACCTCGACGCTTGGTCGGGGTTCAGACACGCGAAGTGCATGCATTTGCGTTATCTATGTAGATCTATATCTGTGCTACCTCCTGTCTCGATAACGACGCACCCTCGGAATCTAGTCGTTTATATTTTCAGGAAACACTTCCATGAAACTATCTAAAATTATATTAATTTACATTTTAAACTAAATTTTATGTAAAAATATTAAAATACTATTTATAATACGAATAACCACTGCCGATAAATTTAATAAACACGTGAACTTTTTTAAACTATTTTAAGATTTCGTTTTCTCGAATTCATTATTAAAGAAACGTAATAATTAATAATTATTAATGATGTAAAATGGAAATAATCGGCCGTAATACTTTTTAAACGAGATTAGGTGTAATTTTTTAGAAAAAAAATACTTGGTATATATTATATGCAAGGTTGTTCTCAGTAAAATGCAGACCTCTTAGGGGATAATCAAATTCGTTATTAGAACAACTTTTGTTCTAAAACATTGTCGAAATCGCGTCAAAAATTAGCTATTATACTTACTAAATTATAATAATAGCTGCGATAGACTAGTACAGAGACCGACAGACTGCTACGCAGAGGGTCTCGGGTTCGAATCCACGGCACGCACGTTGACTTTTCGAAGTTAAATGCGTGATCGTTTGTTAAACGGTGAAAGAAAACATCGTGAGGAAACCTGCATGTCTGAGAGTTCTCCATGATATTCTTGAAAGACATGTGAAGTCTGCCAACCTGCACTAGGCCAGCGTGGTGGACTATGGCTTTACCCTTCTCTTAGTGAGAAGAGGCCCGTGCCCAGCAGTGGGACAGTTTATATACAATACTTATGATTATAAATGGGAATAATAGCTGATTTTATTACGTGATTTCAGCAATATCTTTGAACAAACGTTATTTATATTATCGAGTAATATCCATACCCTAAAAGGTCTGCATTATACTCAGAAAAACGTTGTATAAATAAAAATATAATTATATATATTATTATAATTATATATTATAGTTGAGTGAGTTGTAAATTTGGTGGGCTGTAGTTATAATCGCCTTTTATTTAATTAAAAGAAATCGAACCCTGTATGTAGAAATAAACGTGTAAGTTTATTATAAAAAGAATGTTTTATTTTTTGTACCCCTTAGTTTCAACAATGAATACAGATGATTTACATTAAAGAAGCTTATTTCTTAAGGATGTCATGTGCCGATTAAAGTTGGCGTATTGACGGTTGTCATTAGTGTAGTTCGTAGTTGGCGCCGTTGGCGGCGCTAGCGTCTTTCGCCATCTGTCTTGCATTGCTTTGGCCATAGAGCATAGATATTTATTTATAGAGATGTATTTCTTATTGGCGCTTTTAAGACAAACTTTCTGTGACCAGTGTGACTCATATTGCCGCTTGGCGGCGTGGCAGTCGCGCTGTGACAGCTGACTCTACGAGTGCAAGAGAGACGAAAGTTTCTCCTGTGTCACTTAACTACGAGAGCAAGAAAGACGGATAACGATGCCAGCGCCGCCAACGGCGCCAACTACGTACTACACTGACAACCGTCAATACGCCAACTTTAATCGGCACACGACATCCTTAAGAAATTTATTTATTTATTTATTTATTTATTTATTTATTTATTTATTTATTTATTTATTTATTTATATTAAGCACATCAACAGCATAATTACATGGTTTCTTAAGATGAATAACATTTTCAGTATTCTATATTTATGTAACTACACAAATAACAGATATGCATGACACTGAATACAATGATATCTATAATGTTTGGACTACACACAAATAAGCTTCTATTATGTAAAAAAAATTATTCATTGCTTTGGCGTAAGAAATAGACAGCTGTTGCACTGACACCATAGAGATATTAGAATAGAGTGGCAGAGTGGGGCCTATTCGTGTCCGCCGGTGGGAGAGAGAACGCAACATTAAAGGCCCCCTGCATCTCTCTCTAACAATACATGCACAACATCAACATTACGCAGTGGCGTGCTACCTGTAACTATTATTTAAATCAGTTTATTAGTAATCAATAGTTTAAAAGTTGTTTTATTGATACACGAAGACAGTTTGAAGTGACAAAAAAGTTTATATATTTTTAAACTATTGATTACTGATAAACTGATATAAATAATAGTTACAGGTAGCACGACACTGCGTAATGTTCATGTTGTGCATGTATTGTTAGAGAGAGATGCAGGGGGCCTTTAATGTTGCGTTCTCTCTCGCACCGACGGACACGACACAGTATTGAGTTAGGTACTGTTCTGCCACTCTATCCTTTATATCTCTATGACTGACACTCACGCGACTGTTACGCCGCCAAGCGGCAATTTGGGTCGCAGAAAGTTTGTCTTAAAAATGGCAATAAGAAAAACATCTCTATAAATAAATATCTATGCTCTATGGTTTCAAGCTTAGTTACAGACTGCTATGCAGTTGTCGCAGCCAGCTACATAACACCCGCACAACGCCATCTACCCAATGACGACGGAACTACTACGACACAACGACTACTGTAACTACTAACAAGGCGGGAAATATTTAAACAATCCTGAACCGCGATATCAACTTTCGCGAGCCAAGCGGCAGATATACAAGTTTAAAAGTATGTCCGTCGGCCTGCAGGCCACCAAGCACGTCCACCCAGCTTGGTTAGAGGCTCCTCCCTCTAGTTGGAGGAACAGCACACCTTTATCCTCCACACAGTGCAGAGGGTTCGAATCCACTGTTCGCGCTATTGACTTCTCGAAGTTATTTGCGTGTTATTTATTAATATAATATGTATAGATTATCCAAAGAGCATGCAAGAAAAATTTCATGACAGTGAATGAAAGAGAGATGTGTTAGGATCGTTTAAAATGGCGTTCCGTGGTCTCTACCTACCTCTCCGGCAACAGGCGTGACTTTATATATAATCGCTTGTCCCGTACCTCGGAGAGCACGTTTACCCGTAGATCCCGGCTGTCGTGAAGATCGTTGTCAGTCATGGTTTCTCGAGTAATCCTGACTCGGTACTCCTTCCTTAACTAACACTGGTCTAAATTATGAAATATCGACATCCTTTTGGTTTGCTGAGGTCAGACGGCAGTTGCTATGTGGAGACAGGGCCGAGCCGACCCAACCCAGCGCCTGTGGTGCAGGAAGTTGGCGGATGAGGTTTTTTTTTTAGTCGATCGGGCATTGTTCTTAAAGTTGAGTTGGGTGGCACCCGGGGCGGACCGCCCCCGCTGCCCTCCCTTCCTGCGCCTGTGTGTGAAATCGATGAAGCGCCTTTTTGTCGTCCTTTTTCGAAAACAATGTTAATAATTAAGGCATATCCTGGCCCGCGGCGCCCCTATCACCCTGGCGGCTCGGCCCTGTGTGGAGAAGCTGATATTCGGCCAAATCCGGTTAGTCTACAACTTAGACCGCAGGCTCCAAAGTGCTCCTTCTGGATAAGGAGGTCAGACGGCAGTCGCTCTGTGGAAAAGCTGATGTTCTAACAAATCTGGTTAGACTACTACTAAGACCGTAGGCTCCAAGGTGGATATCTAGGATGCAACCAGGATAACCCTGGGACGATGTTGATAGTGATGAAACATGCCACACACAAGTATTTTATCGTCCCGGTGAAAAAGTGACAGTCATTAGGTACTTGTTATAAGCAAAGACAGCTAAAGCCTATTGGAGAGATTAACATTCAAAGAGTATAGGGTCCAAACTAAGGCTCGACCGAGATCTCGGTATCGGTCTCGGCATTCTCGGCTATAAATCCAACCGAGTAATTTGTCACGGTTCTCGGCAAAAAATCGCCGAGATTCTCGGCTATGGCTGAACTGTTACTAACCTGTACCGATTGGAATTAAATTAGATCGAAATAGCGCTATAAAGCTTCCTTAGAGAGCCAAGGCTGCAAGGAAACGCTTATATTTTCGAGTATTGGTATTCATCACCTTATATGGTGCAGCATATAAGTTTTTATCGGAGCCGCCTACATGTGTAGCAAGTGAACAACTTTTAAGTAAAGCTTGACAGTTATACGATAAGTGGCGATTTTCATTAATACCGTAAAAATGCCGAAAAATATACTTTTTATGTGCTACAATATTATTATAATCAAAATCAAAGATGAAAGTCTTTGACCAGCGTGTGTTGCCAGTGTTGATCTACGGCGCTGAGACGTGGTCGCTAATTATGAGCCTTAACTGAAAGCTCAGGGTCACTCGGAGAGTGATGGAGTGAGCTATGTTCCCTGCGAGTTCGAATCAGAAATGAGGATCATCATCATCAGCCTTTATCAGTCCACTGCTGGACTAGGCCTCTCCTTTGAAAGGAGGAATTGGCCTACTATACCACTTAATGTGATATACTAATATATATTTCGAATCTGATGCATTTATTTTTAGTGCGGGAATTGTTTAGAAAATGCAACTGCTTGTAGGTATATCATTTCTAGATCATATGTCGCAATTAGCAAGATGATTGCTTTAACCACTACACTATGTTGCAAAGACATCTAATCACGACTGATTTCCTCATCATCAGCAGCCTTTAACAGTCCACTGCTGGACTAGGCCTCTCCTTTGAAAGGAGGAATTGGCCTACTATTACCACGCTGGCCAAACGGGTTGGTATAGGGTTTGTATCAAGTTTTCCTTCTCTTACAGTGCTGTTTTCTGCATAATATGCTCCCTCTGTCGGCTCTTACGACACCCATGGGATGATATGGGGTGGTGACAATCCGTGTTCTTAATCCGTCACCACACGGATAAACGGACACCAAACGGAAATGAGGATATCCGCAGAAAAATCAAAGTCACCGACATAACGAATAGCCAGGTTGCAGTGGCAATGGGTAGGGCAGGCCGGTTCTGGAGTGGCGACCACGTACCGGACGTCGCAGCAGGTGTAGGCCTCCCGCAAGGTGGACCGACGATCTGGTTAAGATCGCGTGAAGGGTTAAGTTGCGGGCAGCTCAAATTCGGTCCGTATGAAGAACCTTGGGGGAGGCATATGTCCAGCAGTGGACGTCTCTAGGCTGACATAATGTGAAATAATTAATTTTTAATAAACAATTAACAGCAAGTTGCTTTTATTTGTTTACAATTTGTCTATTCTCGGTCTCGGCCGAGATTTTATTTTATTCTCGGTCTGGGTCTCAGCCGAGAATGATAAACCCGTCTCGGTCAAGCCTTAGTCCAGACCCATGACGCGGACCATTGACTTCTTCTGAAGTTAAGTGCGTAAGGGCCTGTTCACGAGATCGGTCTAAGCGGCGCGCGTCGCGGCGGGCGGCGCGGCAGAGCGTCGTGCACGCCACGACCCTACAGCAGCGGTAAACGCAGCGGCAAATGTGGACGTATTTGGGCCGACGGAGTTACCCATAAATATGGCGATAACCAAAATATCTTTGTGTAACCAGGTATACGGTATACCTACAAAATTGTCGACATTGGATCTTCATTTCTTACAAGTATTTTATGTCAAAGGAGTAATGCATATTCGCAATTAATGAGGCGTTGAATAGGTACCTACACAACGTAGATTACGTTAAGTAGGTAGGTAAATCACCTTTTAACTTTCATAGTAGCTGTGTCTGTACCTAAATAGGTACATATGTACATTACACAATGTTTTAATGTTTGCGATTTATATTAAAACCTACCAATACATTCTGTAAAACATTGTTTCATTACATCTCGCAACGTTTTATTAACATTTTTGTATTTATACAGCGGATGTGTTGTTATCCATACACGCGACCGTTTTAAAATTTCGACTTTAAATGTCTCCGTATTCATTACCGCCACAAAATATTTAACAAATAGTTTAACCGCCTAGTTCGTCCCTCGCGTAACGCTGTCTGTGCCGCTCGGAGTCGTGGCGTCGGACTCGGTCGCAGTACATTTGTTCCCGCCGCTCGCCGCACCGCCCGACGCGCCGCTCGCCGCGCAGCCATTCGCGCCAAAAAAAACGCGCGCGTTATCGCTGTGCGCGGCGGCTCGTGGCGTGCTTCGAACGTCTTCATACATTTGATCTTACCGCTCGCCGCCCCGCGCTAAGCCGCCGCTCAGAGCGGCAAGGTCGTGACAGGGCCGTAACTGTTGTAACTATCAGTTGCTAAAAGTTGAAGGAAAACATTGTGAGGAAACCTGTATGTCTAAGAGTTCTCAATTTTTTTCTTTTTTAGAAAAGGCAACTCCCGGCTTAGGACTTAATCCTGTGTCGCGGGGGATTTTACAAACATAAAACTAACGGACACGATGAACACCCAGACTCGAAACAACAATTTGTGAATTACACAAAGTGCCTCGCGTGGGAATCGAACCCACAACACTCGACGCAGTGTCAAGCGGCGAGGTGGCCGCTTAAACCACTACGCCAACCGTGCAGTTTTTCTGTTCTGCCAATCTACACGAGGCCAGCGTGGTGGACTAGGGCCTAAACCTTCTCAGGGCGAGTAGAAGAACAGTGGTTTAGAAGTTGTAACATTGAAATTAAACTACAGTTTACGGATTTTATCGCGTTATATTGGTTTCACTGGTTATTTGTTATTACATTTAAACCGAAAGATCTAGAAACTACATTTTTATTACTAGCCGACGTTTCGAATTCTTTACAGGATTCGTGTTCACGGCAGACTGAGGTGATATTTGTCTTTGTCTTGAATTTATAAGTTATCTCAAAGTACCTGAACATTTTTCAACTATTGGTGTTACTATCTACGCAGAATGTGCTCACTGTGTCTTGATGTCTTCTGGTGACTTTGTCCTTCTTGGGTTTCATTAGCCTGATAACAGGGTCCCAAGCTGGAGGAACATTCCAACCATCTTCCCTATTGAAATTAGGATGTTTTTTAATTTCAATAGCTTCACGTATCATTCTTGGAATAAAGCGGTGTTCTTTTGCGAGTATCTGTGGTTTATCAAATCGCAGGTAATGGTTGGTTCCTTGTTCTACATGTTCACACACAGCAGACTTCGTCGAGCGTTTGTGTTTAATGTCAGCTATATGTTCCTTTAGTCGAATGCCTATGCTTCTCTTGGTTTGTCCAATGTATGAGAGCCCACACTCACAGTCTATCTTGTAAACCCCGGCCTCTTGTAAGGGTAACTGACTCTTGACAGATGGTAATAATTGGCTTATCTTCGTTGGCGGCTTGTAGAATGTTTTGATTGAAGCTCGCTTCAAGATGTAGCCAATCTTGTCGGTCACTCCCTTGATGTATGGGAGGACAGCAGGTTGTCTCTCTACTGTGGCTGGCTTGTTCTTCGGGGATCTGTGACGTTGGCGCGGCGGTCGGAGCTTGTTGTCTTGCAGAACTTGCTTGACATGTTGAAGCTCGGCGTCCAGGTGTTTCTTGTCACAGATCCCCCGGGCTCTCTGAAACAAAGACATTCCCACGGTAGCTAACTGTTTAGGATGGTGGTGAGATTCACCGTTTAAGTACCTATTTGTATGTGTCTTTTTCCTATACACAGTGTGGCTCAAAGAGTTGTTTTTGTTCCTGATAACAAGTACATCTAGGAAAGCTAAAGAATTGTTTGCCTCTAATTCCATTGTAAATTTGATGTGGTTATGAATAGAATTAAGATGGTCTAGGAATACATTAACACTATCTGTTGGTAAAATTGTAAAAGTGTCATCTACATACCGCTTGTAGAACCTCGGTGTGATGGTGGCAGTCTGCAGGGCTCGCGCCTCGAAGTCCTCCATGAAGATGTCAGCAACAACAGGCGATACTGGAGAGCCCATTGCCACACCATCTACTTGTATGTAGTATTTCTCATCCCATAACAGATAGCCAGTTGTTAAGCAGTGTTTCAATATTTCTGCATATTCCTCAGGCATGTTGTTCTCTATTAGCTTCCTTCTAGTTATTTCAATACAGTCATGTGTTGTAACAGTTACGGCCCGGTCACGGCCTACAGCGGCGGGCGGCAGCGGCGAGCGTTTTCGATGTAGGTACATGGCGCGTTTACTGTGACGCGGCGCGCGGCAGCCTCAGAGTAAACGCGCCATGTACATCGCTCCCGTCGCGCCGCTCGCCGCTTAGACCGATCTCGTGACCAGGCTAAGGCCTGCTCACGAGATCGGTCTAAGCGGCGATTTTTTAAAAAATATCTTAGGCGATGACAAAATTTTGCAATAAAAAAGTGGACGTGCGTTATTGCTTGTGTCTCATGGATATATAATTTACACTGGGTGCATTGCGAACGCGGCTTATATGTAAATGTAAAATCTTTAAATAATTTGTAAATTGGACGTTCTGAAGCTTCACATATGTATTTTGAGCTTTAGTGAAAAAATATATTGTCGGTTTTTTTTTGCTGAATTCTACCTATTTGAGGTTGTCAGACTAGTAGGGCCGAAAAATTTGCACCAGCCCCCATAAAACAGATAATATACAGGTTGTAAAAAGACCCTTAACGAAAACTGATATCCCATGTTGTACCAATCACTACGAACATTTTTTACTTCAGCACCATATCTGGGAAATTACTAGTTCAGGAGATATTGAGGCTCAAAGTTAGTATGGAATTATTCTAATTAAGTACAAAATCGATGCATTTACCCCGCCAATATGTTCTTTAGGTGCCCTAAAACCCCATGGATAAGTAGGTATTTCGAGCATTGCACGCGCGTGCTTTTAATTTGATTACGCGTGATTTAAAAAATGCGAAAACTTAAAAAAATATCGTTTCCCAGGTATTATTTTTGGTTAGTATGACTTGGCATGATGTCCACGACAAGTAGACTTCGGCTTGGTGATGGGTCTTGTGACAGCCTGTATAAGAAATCAATTTATACACAGCGGTGCTGGCCCAGTGGTGTACGTAATGGACTGCCGAGACGATGGTTTCGGGTTCGATCCCCAGGTACCCCGGGTACACACCTCTGACTTTTCGTAGTTGTGTAGTGTATTTAAACTTTTAAAGAATTATGTAGATGGCAATAGGCTCGCCCCCTATTACATTGGGACCGAAATATAACTGGCGAAGTGTGGGTGTGAAATATACCTCTGCCTACCCATTCGGGGATAAAGGCGTGAAGTTATGTTATGTTGAATCAATTTATAACATGGGGATATTCGTAGGTAAATCTGTAAGTATGTCTATATAAAATACATACATACATACATACATAGACTCATGCCTGTTTCCCGGAGGGGTAGGCAGAGACTACGGAACGCCATTTGCAACGATCCTGACATATCTCTCTTGCTTCATTCACTCCCATCAGATTCCTCATGCATGCTCTTCTGTTCAGGGTACTTCTAACCTGCCCTGTTTTTAGGATGTCTCCAATCTGGTCAGAGAACGTCCGCCTAGGTCTTCCCCTTGGTCCTGTCCCTTCCACACTTGCCATATATATCTGCTTGGTCAGTCTTTCGTCATCCATCCTCTCCAAGTGCCCAAACCATCTTAGCATACCTTTCTCAATGCTTGTCACTACATCTTCTTTTACCCCACAACACTCTCTTAATATAACATACTTGCGTTACTAACTGACTGATAGGCAAGCCACAGCCAAAACTACTGGCCGTATGCTGAAATTTGGCATGTATTTTCCTTAGGGAGGGTAGGAGAGCACTAGAAAAAATTTTTGGAAATTCTCTTCCTACGGGGTGTGACGTCAATCGTCATCGCACCTCTCGGCTGGCCTTTCGCCCGGCCCCCGCGCACCTCAAGCTGCTATATATACCTACCGTGGCGCTTACGTTACAGGTTAAAAAGCCCCACGGGGCGGAGCCGCGGGCACAGCCTAGTAGGTATAATAAAAAGCACTTTTAATAAATAATAAATAGTTTATTCAGTCCATTATACAACTAAGTCTTTATTACATTATATACAGTCAGCAAATTAATGCTAAAATGCAGTGGCGAATCCAGGATATTATTTGGTGGGAGGGAGTTTAGTTTGAGGGCAACCTTGAACTCAGTGTTAAAAGGTTTTATTAAAGAAAACACTAAGTTGTCTTTGGAAGAAAACAATGTGCTATACAAGTTCATAAGCCCGCTAAGCTTGCCCACAGAGTATATAGGAGGAAGCTTGTCCTTCGATTCGCCAATGTACTTAGTACAAGTTACCCCGTAGCAACTTCATCTTTCCCTTCAAATCTTGTTTTATACTTTTTAAATTGTCAACCGAACTATGAATAAATCTAGCGTCTGGAACTTTACGGACACCAGACTACGCAATAATTAAGCGGGTCTTAATCGCGTGAAATTAACTTATTTAAGGTATAAATACCTACTTGTTTCCAACGTTTCGATCGTCTTGCACCGATACCACCACGAATAACGAAACAAACATAACTTCACGCCTTTTATCCCCGAAGGGGTAGGCAGAGGTGTATTACACACCCTCACTTCGCCAGTTATGTTTCGGTCACAATGTAATAGGGGGCGGGCCTATTGCCATCTACCGGGCACATTGTTAAGCGAGCGATAATTAACATTTTAATACACACATAACTTCGAAAAGTCAGAGATGTGTGCCCGGGGTATCTGGGGATCGAACCCAAGACCACCGTCTCGGCAGTCCGTTACGTAGGTACACCACTGGGCTATCGCCGCTTTTTACACCACGAAACAAATAGTTATATATAACTTAAATAATTTAATTTTACGCGATTAAGATCCGCTTACTTATTTTGTATGATTTATACAAATCGCGAAACCCTAAAATCGATTACACCCAGACTGGAAACACAATAAGTGGGTTACATAAAGTGACCTCGTATAGATAAAAAATTGGGCAAGTGCGAGTCGGACTCGCGCACAAAGGGTTCCGTACCATCATCTATAAAAGAAAATCACGTTCGTTGTATGTATACTTAAATACTTTATAAGTTTCTACCTGTTTATTAAGATCGAGTAACAAATTGCTTAAAAATTACGTTTGTTGTATGGGAGCCCCCCTTTATTATTTACTTTTTTTAAATTTAATTATTTATTTTGAAAGGTAATATACAACTACATATTCTGTAAAAATTTAAAGCGTCTACCTGTAACAGTTAGTAATTTTGAGCAAAAAATACGAAAAAAAAGCACGTTTTTTGTATGGGACTCCCCCTTAATTTTTTATTTTTTTTTATTTTTAGTATTTGTTGTTATAGCAGCAACTGAAATACATAATTTGTGAAAATTTCAGCTTTCTAGCTATCATGGTTTATGAGATACAGCCTGGTGACAGACAGACGGACAGACAGACAGACAGCGGAGGCTTAGTAATAGGGTTCCGTTCTTTATCTTTTAGGTACGGAACCCTAAAAAGCAGAGCAAGTGGCGTAATTTTAAGTGGTGTTTTAGCCGCTTAGAACCGGCGCACTTATACCAAAGTGCAGCCGGGAGCCGTCAATATTTATGTATAACGTAATGATATCTTCGTTATCCTCATTTGAATAAGACCCTAAATCAATTAATAGATACAAAAAATACAACCTGATCGAAGCTACTACTGGCGCGTTCGCTTTTACGCTCTGCGCTGCACTTTGCTATACGTGTGCTGAACCTAAGTTCTCTTTGGATTCACTACTGCAGTACAAAAGTCTCTTCGTAGTAACTCCTTTAGGTTTAATTTTGTCCTTTTTAAATAGACAACTGCCACACTATGAATACATCTTGTGTTGCGGAGAACTTTACAAAGATTTTATTAACGGACACTCAGTACAGCCAGAATCAAAACAATAATTTGTAAATCTCAAAAAGTTTTGTCTTGTGTATGAATGTAAGTCACAATACTAGTCGCAATTTTAAGAGACAGGAGCTGTTAAAACCACTAGGGGAGACGGGGTATGGTTGTCACACTGGTTGGTTGTCACAGAGGCCATAACAGACAATTAAACGGCGTGGTAGGAGCGAGGGAGTAGCACATCCATTCGTACCTCATGTCAGCGTACTCCGACATGCCGTTTAAGCTGCGCGTCCACCGGATCGGAATCGGAGCGTACGGAGCGGACGGAGCGTCGTCATTTACAAAATGCCGATGGGGTGCGTCCACTGCATTCGGATTCAGCATCGGCAATTTAGGTATTTTTAAAGCAGGAGGATAGTGACGAGGATATTGTTGTAGATTAATTTTCGGAGAATATTATACATTTGATGAATATCATAAATAATGAATATCATAGATTTTTGGGTACATTCATATGACTCTACTAAAGTAATTAAAACATCGTCGTTAATCGTGAATAAGTATTTTTGCCTACAGTTTAATGCCGCAAACACGTCAGAACTTGAAACGCTCGGAATCCGAATGATGCGTTCACTGCGGATGACGTCATCAGCACAAATACCGGTCTCTGGCGCAGAAATGCCGATCCAGTGCACGCAGTTTCATAGAAATTAATACAAAGCAACAAATCCTTCCGCTCCGTACGCTCCGATTCCGATCCTGTGGACGCGCAGCTTTAATGGACTTATTCGACCACTCGATATTCTATTATGACCTCTGTGACAACCGACCCGTGTGACAATCATACCCGGTCTCCCATACACAATACAACCATTCAAAGAATTAATTAGAAAACATATTCCAAAAATTTTGCAATATGTTTTCAAATTTACACATGTAAAAATAATGAAATTATTACAGTGAGATAAAGACCGAGCCTAAGGCCGCCCTTGCGATTACAACCGCGTGGTTTTTGACATTTGCCGTGTAAATCTGCTAGTGCGCGAGCTTGTATTGAACCATCATGTTACAAAAATAAACGCAAGAGCAATCTTAGGACTCTTAGGCTAATAAATGCTTTTCCTATATACATTCACCCCTATAGTATAATGTGATGTATGTATGTATGACGTGTCATCAGCTGTGTATGTATTACGTCACCAGCTGTACTCTCTTGGCGGGTGGGTATATGTTGTGCACTCTCTTCCTGTGCGTGTAGAGAGACGCGCTCTGGCGGAAGGTACACCCGCAGATCTCGCAGGACAGTGGACGCTCTCCGGTGTGTCATCAGCTGTATGTATGTATGTATGTATGTATGTATGACGTGTCATCAGCTGTGTATGTATTACGTCACCAGCTGTACTCTCTTGGCGGGTGGGTATATGTTGTGCACTCTCTTCCTGTGCGTGTAGAGAGACGCGCTCTGGCGGAAGGTACACCCGCAGATCTCGCAGGACAGTGGACGCTCTCCGGTGTGTCATCAGCTGTATGTATGTATGTATGACGTGTCATCAGCTGTGTATGTATTACGTCACCAGCTGTACTCTCTTGGCGGGTGGGTATATGTTGTGCACTCTCTTCCTGTGCGTGTAGAGAGACGCGCTCTGGCGGAAGGTACACCCGCAGATCTCGCAGGACAGTGGACGCTCTCCGGTGTGTCATCAGCTGTATGTATGTATGTATGTATGTATGTATGACGTGTCATCAGCTGTGTATGTATTACGTCACCAGCTGTACTCTCTTGGCGGGTGGGTATATGTTGTGCACTCTCTTCCTGTGCGTGTAGAGAGACGCGCTCTGGCGGAAGGTACACCCGCAGATCTCGCAGGACAGTGGACGCTCTCCGGTGTGTCATCAGCTGTATGTATGTATGTATGTATGTATGTATGACGTGTCATCAGCTGTGTATGTATTACGTCACCAGCTGTACTCTCTTGGCGGGTGGGTATATGTTGTGCACTCTCTTCCTGTGCGTGTAGAGAGACGCGCTCTGGCGGAAGGTACACCCGCAGATCTCGCAGGACAGTGGACGCTCTCCGGTGTGTCATCAGCTGTATGTATGTATGTATGTATGTATGTATGTATGACGTGTCATCAGCTGTGTATGTATTACGTCACCAGCTGTACTCTCTTGGCGGGTGGGTATATGTTGTGCACTCTCTTCCTGTGCGTGTAGAGAGACGCGCTCTGGCGGAAGGTACACCCGCAGATCTCGCAGGACAGTGGACGCTCTCCGGTGTGTCATCAGCTGTATGTATGTATGTATGTATGTATGACGTGTCATCAGCTGTGTATGTATTACGTCACCAGCTGTACTCTCTTGGCGGGTGGGTATATGTTGTGCACTCTCTTCCTGTGCGTGTAGAGAGACGCGCTCTGGCGGAAGGTACACCCGCAGATCTCGCAGGACAGTGGACGCTCTCCGGTGTGTCATCAGCTGTATGTATGTATGTATGTATGTATGTATGACGTGTCATCAGCTGTGTATGTATTACGTCACCAGCTGTACTCTCTTGGCGGGTGGGTATATGTTGTGCACTCTCTTCCTGTGCGTGTAGAGAGACGCGCTCTGGCGGAAGGTACACCCGCAGATCTCGCAGGACAGTGGACGCTCTCCGGTGTGTCATCAGCTGTATGTATGTATGTATGTATGTATGACGTGTCATCAGCTGTGTATGTATTACGTCACCAGCTGTACTCTCTTGGCGGGTGGGTATATGTTGTGCACTCTCTTCCTGTGCGTGTAGAGAGACGCGCTCTGGCGGAAGGTACACCCGCAGATCTCGCAGGACAGTGGACGCTCTCCGGTGTGTCATCAGCTGTATGTATGTATGTATGTATGTATGTATGACGTGTCATCAGCTGTGTATGTATTACGTCACCAGCTGTACTCTCTTGGCGGGTGGGTATATGTTGTGCACTCTCTTCCTGTGCGTGTAGAGAGACGCGCTCTGGCGGAAGGTACACCCGCAGATCTCGCAGGACAGTGGACGCTCTCCGGTGTGTCATCAGCTGTATGTATGTATGTATGTATGTATGACGTGTCATCAGCTGTGTATGTATTACGTCACCAGCTGTACTCTCTTGGCGGGTGGGTATATGTTGTGCACTCTCTTCCTGTGCGTGTAGAGAGACGCGCTCTGGCGGAAGGTACACCCGCAGATCTCGCAGGACAGTGGACGCTCTCCGGTGTGTCATCAGCTGTATGTATGTATGTATGTATGACGTGTCATCAGCTGTGTATGTATTACGTCACCAGCTGTACTCTCTTGGCGGGTGGGTATATGTTGTGCACTCTCTTCCTGTGCGTGTAGAGAGACGCGCTCTGGCGGAAGGTACACCCGCAGATCTCGCAGGACAGTGGACGCTCTCCGGTGTGTCATCAGCTGTACGTATGTATGTATGTATGTATGACGTGTCATCAGCTGTGTATGTATTACGTCACCAGCTGTACTCTCTTGGCGGGTGGGTATATGTTGTGCACTCTCTTCCTGTGCGTGTAGAGAGACGCGCTCTGGCGGAAGGTACACCCGCAGATCTCGCAGGACAGTGGACGCTCTCCGGTGTGTCATCAGCTGTACGTATGTATGTATGTATGTATGACGTGTCATCAGCTGTGTATGTATTACGTCACCAGCTGTACTCTCTTGGCGGGTGGGTATATGTTGTGCACTCTCTTCCTGTGCGTGTAGAGAGACGCGCTCTGGCGGAAGGTACACCCGCAGATCTCGCAGGACAGTGGACGCTCTCCGGTGTGTCATCAGCTGTATGTATGTATGTATGACGTGTCATCAGCTGTGTATGTATTACGTCACCAGCTGTACTCTCTTGGCGGGTGGGTATATGTTGTGCACTCTCTTCCTGTGCGTGTAGAGAGACGCGCTCTGGCGGAAGGTACACCCGCAGATCTCGCAGGACAGTGGACGCTCTCCGGTGTGTCATCAGCTGTATGTATGTATGTATGTATGTATGTATGACGTGTCATCAGCTGTGTATGTATTACGTCACCAGCTGTACTCTCTTGGCGGGTGGGTATATGTTGTGCACTCTCTTCCTGTGCGTGTAGAGAGACGCGCTCTGGCGGAAGGTACACCCGCAGATCTCGCAGGACAGTGGACGCTCTCCGGTGTGTCATCAGCTGTATGTATGTATGTATGTATGTATGACGTGTCATCAGCTGTGTATGTATTACGTCACCAGCTGTACTCTCTTGGCGGGTGGGTATATGTTGTGCACTCTCTTCCTGTGCGTGTAGAGAGACGCGCTCTGGCGGAAGGTACACCCGCAGATCTCGCAGGACAGTGGACGCTCTCCGGTGTGTCATCAGCTGTATGTATGTATGTATGTATGTATGTATGACGTGTCATCAGCTGTGTATGTATTACGTCACCAGCTGTACTCTCTTGGCGGGTGGGTATATGTTGTGCACTCTCTTCCTGTGCGTGTAGAGAGACGCGCTCTGGCGGAAGGTACACCCGCAGATCTCGCAGGACAGTGGACGCTCTCCGGTGTGTCATCAGCTGTATGTATGTATGTATGTATGTATGACGTGTCATCAGCTGTGTATGTATTACGTCACCAGCTGTACTCTCTTGGCGGGTGGGTATATGTTGTGCACTCTCTTCCTGTGCGTGTAGAGAGACGCGCTCTGGCGGAAGGTACACCCGCAGATCTCGCAGGACAGTGGACGCTCTCCGGTGTGTCATCAGCTGTATGTATGTATGTATGTATGTATGACGTGTCATCAGCTGTGTATGTATTACGTCACCAGCTGTACTCTCTTGGCGGGTGGGTATATGTTGTGCACTCTCTTCCTGTGCGTGTAGAGAGACGCGCTCTGGCGGAAGGTACACCCGCAGATCTTGCAGGACAGTGGACGCTCTCCGGTGTGTCATCAGCTGTATGTATGTATGTATGTATGTATGACGTGTCATCAGCTGTGTATGTATTACGTCACCAGCTGTACTCTCTTGGCGGGTGGGTATATGTTGTGCACTCTCTTCCTGTGCGTGTAGAGAGACGCGCTCTGGCGGAAGGTACACCCGCAGATCTCGCAGGACAGTGGACGCTCTCCGGTGTGTCATCAGCTGTATGTATGTATGACGTGTCATCAGCTGTGTATGTATTACGTCACCAGCTGTACTCTCTTGGCGGGTGGGTATATGTTGTGCACTCTCTTCCTGTGCGTGTAGAGAGACGCGCTCTGGCGGAAGGTACACCCGCAGATCTCGCAGGACAGTGGACGCTCTCCGGTGTGTCATCAGCTGTATGTATGTATGTATGTATGTATGTATGTATGTATGTATGACGTGTCATCAGCTGTGTATGTATTACGTCACCAGCTGTACTCTCTTGGCGGGTGGGTATATGTTGTGCACTCTCTTCCTGTGCGTGTAGAGAGACGCGCTCTGGCGGAAGGTACACCCGCAGATCTCGCAGGACAGTGGACGCTCTCCGGTGTGTCATCAGCTGTATGTATGTATGTATGTATGACGTGTCATCAGCTGTATGTATGTATGTATGTATGTATGTATGACGTGTCATCAGCTGTGTATGTATTACGTCACCAGCTGTACTCTCTTGGCGGGTGGGTATATGTTGTGCACTCTCTTCCTGTGCGTGTAGAGAGACGCGCTCTGGCGGAAGGTACACCCGCAGATCTCGCAGGACAGTGGACGCTCTCCGGTGTGTCATCAGCTGTATGTATGTATGTATGTATGTATGTATGACGTGTCATCAGCTGTGTATGTATTACGTCACCAGCTGTACTCTCTTGGCGGGTGGGTATATGTTGTGCACTCTCTTCCTGTGCGTGTAGAGAGACGCGCTCTGGCGGAAGGTACACCCGCAGATCTCGCAGGACAGTGGACGCTCTCCGGTGTGTCATCAGCTGTATGTATGTATGTATGTATGACGTGTCATCAGCTGTGTATGTATTACGTCACCAGCTGTACTCTCTTGGCGGGTGGGTATATGTTGTGCACTCTCTTCCTGTGCGTGTAGAGAGACGCGCTCTGGCGGAAGGTACACCCGCAGATCTCGCAGGACAGTGGACGCTCTCCGGTGTGTCATCAGCTGTATGTATGTATGTATGTATGTATGACGTGTCATCAGCTGTGTATGTATTACGTCACCAGCTGTACTCTCTTGGCGGGTGGGTATATGTTGTGCACTCTCTTCCTGTGCGTGTAGAGAGACGCGCTCTGGCGGAAGGTACACCCGCAGATCTCGCAGGACAGTGGACGCTCTCCGGTGTGTCATCAGCTGTATGTATGTATGTATGTATGTATGACGTGTCATCAGCTGTGTATGTATTACGTCACCAGCTGTACTCTCTTGGCGGGTGGGTATATGTTGTGCACTCTCTTCCTGTGCGTGTAGAGAGACGCGCTCTGGCGGAAGGTACACCCGCAGATCTCGCAGGACAGTGGACGCTCTCCGGTGTGTCATCAGCTGTATGTATGTATGTATGTATGTATGACGTGTCATCAGCTGTGTATGTATTACGTCACCAGCTGTACTCTCTTGGCGGGTGGGTATATGTTGTGCACTCTCTTCCTGTGCGTGTAGAGAGACGCGCTCTGGCGGAAGGTACACCCGCAGATCTCGCAGGACAGTGGACGCTCTCCGGTGTGTCATCAGCTGTATGTATGTATGTATGTATGTATGTATGACGTGTCATCAGCTGTGTATGTATTACGTCACCAGCTGTACTCTCTTGGCGGGTGGGTATATGTTGTGCACTCTCTTCCTGTGCGTGTAGAGAGACGCGCTCTGGCGGAAGGTACACCCGCAGATCTCGCAGGACAGTGGACGCTCTCCGGTGTGTCATCAGCTGTATGTATGTATGTATGACGTGTCATCAGCTGTGTATGTATTACGTCACCAGCTGTACTCTCTTGGCGGGTGGGTATATGTTGTGCACTCTCTTCCTGTGCGTGTAGAGAGACGCGCTCTGGCGGAAGGTACACCCGCAGATCTCGCAGGACAGTGGACGCTCTCCGGTGTGTCATCAGCTGTATGTATGTATGTATGTATGTATGACGTGTCATCAGCTGTGTATGTATTACGTCACCAGCTGTACTCTCTTGGCGGGTGGGTATATGTTGTGCACTCTCTTCCTGTGCGTGTAGAGAGACGCGCTCTGGCGGAAGGTACACCCGCAGATCTCGCAGGACAGTGGACGCTCTCCGGTGTGTCATCAGCTGTATGTATGTATGTATGTATGTATGTATGACGTGTCATCAGCTGTGTATGTATTACGTCACCAGCTGTACTCTCTTGGCGGGTGGGTATATGTTGTGCACTCTCTTCCTGTGCGTGTAGAGAGACGCGCTCTGGCGGAAGGTACACCCGCAGATCTCGCAGGACAGTGGACGCTCTCCGGTGTGTCATCAGCTGTATGTATGTATGTATGTATGACGTGTCATCAGCTGTGTATGTATTACGTCACCAGCTGTACTCTCTTGGCGGGTGGGTATATGTTGTGCACTCTCTTCCTGTGCGTGTAGAGAGACGCGCTCTGGCGGAAGATACACCCGCAGATCTCGCAGGACAGTGGACGCTCTCCGGTGTGTCATCAGCTGTATGTATGTATGTATGTATGTATGACGTGTCATCAGCTGTGTATGTATTACGTCACCAGCTGTACTCTCTTGGCGGGTGGGTATATGTTGTGCACTCTCTTCCTGTGCGTGTAGAGAGACGCGCTCTGGCGGAAGGTACACCCGCAGATCTCGCAGGACAGTGGACGCTCTCCGGTGTGTCATCAGCTGTATGTATGTATGTATGTATGACGTGTCATCAGCTGTGTATGTATTACGTCACCAGCTGTACTCTCTTGGCGGGTGGGTATATGTTGTGCACTCTCTTCCTGTGCGTGTAGAGAGACGCGCTCTAGCGGAAGGTACACCCGCAGATCTCGCAGGACAGTGGACGCTCTCCGGTGTGTCATCAGCTGTATGTATGTATGTATGACGTGTCATCAGCTGTGTATGTATTACGTCACCAGCTGTACTCTCTTGGCGGGTGGGTATATGTTGTGCACTCTCTTCCTGTGCGTGTAGAGAGACGCGCTCTGGCGGAAGGTACACCCGCAGATCTCGCAGGACAGTGGACGCTCTCCGGTGTGTCATCAGCTGTATGTATGTATGTATGTATGTATGACGTGTCATCAGCTGTGTATGTATTACGTCACCAGCTGTACTCTCTTGGCGGGTGGGTATATGTTGTGCACTCTCTTCCTGTGCGTGTAGAGAGACGCGCTCTGGCGGAAGGTACACCCGCAGATCTCGCAGGACAGTGGACGCCCTCCGGTGTGTCATCAGCTGTATGTATGTATGTATGTATGTATGACGTGTCATCAGCTGTGTATGTATTACGTCACCAGCTGTACTCTCTTGGCGGGTGGGTATATGTTGTGCACTCTCTTCCTGTGCGTGTAGAGAGACGCGCTCTGGCGGAAGGTACATCCGCAGATCTCGCAGGACAGTGGACGCTCTCCGGTGTGTCATCAGCTGTATGTATGTATGTATGTATGTATGACGTGTCATCAGCTGTGTATGTATTACGTCACCAGCTGTACTCTCTTGGCGGGTGGGTATATGTTGTGCACTCTCTTCCTGTGCGTGTAGAGAGACGCGCTCTGGCGGAAGGTACACCCGCAGATCTCGCAGGACAGTGGACGCTCTCCGGTGTGTCATCAGCTGTATGTATGTATGTATGTATGTATGTATGACGTGTCATCAGCTGTGTATGTATTACGTCACCAGCTGTACTCTCTTGGCGGGTGGGTATATGTTGTGCACTCTCTTCCTGTGCGTGTAGAGAGACGCGCTCTGGCGGAAGGTACACCCGCAGATCTCGCAGGACAGTGGACGCTCTCCGGTGTGTCATCAGCTGTATGTATGTATGTATGACGTGTCATCAGCTGTGTATGTATTACGTCACCAGCTGTACTCTCTTGGCGGGTGGGTATATGTTGTGCACTCTCTTCCTGTGCGTGTAGAGAGACGCGCTCTGGCGGAAGGTACACCCGCAGATCTCGCAGGACAGTGGACGCTCTCCGGTGTGTCATCAGCTGTATGTATGTATGTATGTATGTATGTATGACGTGTCATCAGCTGTGTATGTATTACGTCACCAGCTGTACTCTCTTGGCGGGTGGGTATATGTTGTGCACTCTCTTCCTGTGCGTGTAGAGAGACGCGCTCTGGCGGAAGGTACACCCGCAGATCTCGCAGGACAGTGGACGCTCTCCGGTGTGTCATCAGCTGTATGTATGTATGACGTGTCATCAGCTGTGTATGTATTACGTCACCAGCTGTACTCTCTTGGCGGGTGGGTATATGTTGTGCACTCTCTTCCTGTGCGTGTAGAGAGACGCGCTCTGGCGGAAGGTACACCCGCAGATCTCGCAGGACAGTGGACGCTCTCCGGTGTGTCATCAGCTGTATGTATGTATGTATGTATGTATGTATGTATGTATGACGTGTCATCAGCTGTGTATGTATTACGTCACCAGCTGTACTCTCTTGGCGGGTGGGTATATGTTGTGCACTCTCTTCCTGTGCGTGTAGAGAGACGCGCTCTGGCGGAAGGTACACCCGCAGATCTCGCAGGACAGTGGACGCTCTCCGGTGTGTCATCAGCTGTATGTATGTATGTATGTATGTATGTATGTATGTATGACGTGTCATCAGCTGTGTATGTATTACGTCACCAGCTGTACTCTCTTGGCGGGTGGGTATATGTTGTGCACTCTCTTCCTGTGCGTGTAGAGAGACGCGCTCTGGCGGAAGGTACACCCGCAGATCTCGCAGGACAGTGGACGCTCTCCGGTGTGTCATCAGCTGTATGTATGTATGTATGTATGACGTGTCATCAGCTGTGTATGTATTACGTCACCAGCTGTACTCTCTTGGCGGGTGGGTATATGTTGTGCACTCTCTTCCTGTGCGTGTAGAGAGACGCGCTCTGGCGGAAGGTACACCCGCAGATCTCGCAGGACAGTGGACGCTCTCCGGTGTGTCATCAGCTGTATGTATGTATGTATGTATGTATGACGTGTCATCAGCTGTGTATGTATTACGTCACCAGCTGTACTCTCTTGGCGGGTGGGTATATGTTGTGCACTCTCTTCCTGTGCGTGTAGAGAGACGCGCTCTGGCGGAAGGTACACCCGCAGATCTCGCAGGACAGTGGACGCTCTCCGGTGTGTCATCAGCTGTATGTATGTATGTATGTATGACGTGTCATCAGCTGTGTATGTATTACGTCACCAGCTGTACTCTCTTGGCGGGTGGGTATATGTTGTGCACTCTCTTCCTGTGCGTGTAGAGAGACGCGCTCTGGCGGAAGGTACACCCGCAGATCTCGCAGGACAGTGGACGCTCTCCGGTGTGTCATCAGCTGTATGTATGTATGTATGTATGTATGACGTGTCATCAGCTGTGTATGTATTACGTCACCAGCTGTACTCTCTTGGCGGGTGGGTATATGTTGTGCACTCTCTTCCTGTGCGTGTAGAGAGACGCGCTCTGGCGGAAGGTACACCCGCAGATCTCGCAGGACAGTGGACGCTCTCCGGTGTGTCATCAGCTGTATGTATGTATGTATGTATGTATGACGTGTCATCAGCTGTGTATGTATTACGTCACCAGCTGTACTCTCTTGGCGGGTGGGTATATGTTGTGCACTCTCTTCCTGTGCGTGTAGAGAGACGCGCTCTGGCGGAAGGTACACCCGCAGATCTCGCAGGACAGTGGACGCCCTCCGGTGTGTCATCAGCTGTATGTATGTATGTATGTATGTATGACGTGTCATCAGCTGTGTATGTATTACGTCACCAGCTGTACTCTCTTGGCGGGTGGGTATATGTTGTGCACTCTCTTCCTGTGCGTGTAGAGAGACGCGCTCTGGCGGAAGGTACATCCGCAGATCTCGCAGGACAGTGGACGCTCTCCGGTGTGTCATCAGCTGTATGTATGTATGTATGTATGTATGACGTGTCATCAGCTGTGTATGTATTACGTCACCAGCTGTACTCTCTTGGCGGGTGGGTATATGTTGTGCACTCTCTTCCTGTGCGTGTAGAGAGACGCGCTCTGGCGGAAGGTACACCCGCAGATCTCGCAGGACAGTGGACGCTCTCCGGTGTGTCATCAGCTGTATGTATGTATGTATGTATGTATGTATGACGTGTCATCAGCTGTGTATGTATTACGTCACCAGCTGTACTCTCTTGGCGGGTGGGTATATGTTGTGCACTCTCTTCCTGTGCGTGTAGAGAGACGCGCTCTGGCGGAAGGTACACCCGCAGATCTCGCAGGACAGTGGACGCTCTCCGGTGTGTCATCAGCTGTATGTATGTATGTATGACGTGTCATCAGCTGTGTATGTATTACGTCACCAGCTGTACTCTCTTGGCGGGTGGGTATATGTTGTGCACTCTCTTCCTGTGCGTGTAGAGAGACGCGCTCTGGCGGAAGGTACACCCGCAGATCTCGCAGGACAGTGGACGCTCTCCGGTGTGTCATCAGCTGTATGTATGTATGTATGTATGTATGTATGACGTGTCATCAGCTGTGTATGTATTACGTCACCAGCTGTACTCTCTTGGCGGGTGGGTATATGTTGTGCACTCTCTTCCTGTGCGTGTAGAGAGACGCGCTCTGGCGGAAGGTACACCCGCAGATCTCGCAGGACAGTGGACGCTCTCCGGTGTGTCATCAGCTGTATGTATGTATGACGTGTCATCAGCTGTGTATGTATTACGTCACCAGCTGTACTCTCTTGGCGGGTGGGTATATGTTGTGCACTCTCTTCCTGTGCGTGTAGAGAGACGCGCTCTGGCGGAAGGTACACCCGCAGATCTCGCAGGACAGTGGACGCTCTCCGGTGTGTCATCAGCTGTATGTATGTATGTATGTATGTATGTATGTATGTATGACGTGTCATCAGCTGTGTATGTATTACGTCACCAGCTGTACTCTCTTGGCGGGTGGGTATATGTTGTGCACTCTCTTCCTGCGCGTGTAGAGAGACGCGCTCTGGCGGAAGGTACACCCGCAGATCTCGCAGGACAGTGGACGCTCTCCGGTGTGTCATCAGCTGTATGTATGTATGTATGTATGTATGTATGACGTGTCATCAGCTGTGTATGTATTACGTCACCAGCTGTACTCTCTTGGCGGGTGGGTATATGTTGTGCACTCTCTTCCTGTGCGTGTAGAGAGACGCGCTCTGGCGGAAGGTACACCCGCAGATCTCGCAGGACAGTGGACGCTCTCCGGTGTGTCATCAGCTGTATGTATGTATGTATGTATGTATGTATGACGTGTCATCAGCTGTGTATGTATTACGTGACCAGCTGTACTCTCTTGGCGGGTGGGTATATGTTGTGCACTCTCTTCCTGTGCGTGTAGAGAGACGCGCTCTGGCGGAAGGTACACCCGCAGATCTCGCAGGACAGTGGACGCTCTCCGGTGTGTCATCAGCTGTATGTATGTATGTATGTATGTATGACGTGTCATCAGCTGTGTATGTATTACGTCACCAGCTGTACTCTCTTGGCGGGTGGGTATATGTTGTGCACTCTCTTCCTGTGCGTGTAGAGAGACGCGCTCTGGCGGAAGGTACACCCGCAGATCTCGCAGGACAGTGGACGCTCTCCGGTGTGTCATCAGCTGTATGTATGTATGTATGTATGTATGTATGACGTGTCATCAGCTGTGTATGTATTACGTCACCAGCTGTACTCTCTTGGCGGGTGGGTATATGTTGTGCACTCTCTTCCTGTGCGTGTAGAGAGACGCGCTCTGGCGGAAGGTACACCCGCAGATCTCGCAGGACAGTGGACGCTCTCCGGTGTGTCATCAGCTGTATGTATGTATGTATGTATGTATGACGTGTCATCAGCTGTGTATGTATTACGTCACCAGCTGTACTCTCTTGGCGGGTGGGTATATGTTGTGCACTCTCTTCCTGTGCGTGTAGAGAGACGCGCTCTGGCGGAAGGTACACCCGCAGATCTCGCAGGACAGTGGACGCTCTCCGGTGTGTCATCAGCTGTATGTATGTATGTATGTATGACGTGTCATCAGCTGTGTATGTATTACGTCACCAGCTGTACTCTCTTGGCGGGTGGGTATATGTTGTGCACTCTCTTCCTGTGCGTGTAGAGAGACGCGCTCTGGCGGAAGGTACACCCGCAGATCTCGCAGGACAGTGGACGCTCTCCGGTGTGTCATCAGCTGTATGTATGTATGTATGTATGACGTGTCATCAGCTGTGTATGTATTACGTCACCAGCTGTACTCTCTTGGCGGGTGGGTATATGTTGTGCACTCTCTTCCTGTGCGTGTAGAGAGACGCGCTCTGGCGGAAGGTACACCCGCAGATCTCGCAGGACAGTGGACGCTCTCCGGTGTGTCATCAGCTGTATGTATGTATGTATGTATGACGTGTCATCAGCTGTGTATGTATTACGTCACCAGCTGTACTCTCTTGGCGGGTGGGTATATGTTGTGCACTCTCTTCCTGTGCGTGTAGAGAGACGCGCTCTGGCGGAAGGTACACCCGCAGATCTCGCAGGACAGTGGACGCTCTCCGGTGTGTCATCAGCTGTATGTATGTATGTATGTATGTATGACGTGTCATCAGCTGTGTATGTATTACGTCACCAGCTGTACTCTCTTGGCGGGTGGGTATATGTTGTGCACTCTCTTCCTGTGCGTGTAGAGAGACGCGCTCTGGCGGAAGGTACACCCGCAGATCTCGCAGGACAGTGGACGCTCTCCGGTGTGTCATCAGCTGTATGTATGTATGTATGACGTGTCATCAGCTGTGTATGTATTACGTCACCAGCTGTACTCTCTTGGCGGGTGGGTATATGTTGTGCACTCTCTTCCTGTGCGTGTAGAGAGACGCGCTCTGGCGGAAGGTACACCCGCAGATCTCGCAGGACAGTGGACGCTCTCCGGTGTGTCATCAGCTGTATGTATGTATGTATGTATGTATGTATGACGTGTCATCAGCTGTGTATGTATTACGTCACCAGCTGTACTCTCTTGGCGGGTGGGTATATGTTGTGCACTCTCTTCCTGTGCGTGTAGAGAGACGCGCTCTGGCGGAAGGTACACCCGCAGATCTCGCAGGACAGTGGACGCTCTCCGGTGTGTCATCAGCTGTATGTATGTATGTATGTATGTATGTATGACGTGTCATCAGCTGTGTATGTATTACGTCACCAGCTGTACTCTCTTGGCGGGTGGGTATATGTTGTGCACTCTCTTCCTGTGCGTGTAGAGAGACGCGCTCTGGCGGAAGGTACACCCGCAGATCTCGCAGGACAGTGGACGCTCTCCGGTGTGTCATCAGCTGTATGTATGTATGTATGTATGTATGACGTGTCATCAGCTGTGTATGTATTACGTCACCAGCTGTACTCTCTTGGCGGGTGGGTATATGTTGTGCACTCTCTTCCTGTGCGTGTAGAGAGACGCGCTCTGGCGGAAGGTACACCCGCAGATCTCGCAGGACAGTGGACGCCCTCCGGTGTGTCATCAGCTGTATGTATGTATGTATGTATGTATGACGTGTCATCAGCTGTGTATGTATTACGTCACCAGCTGTACTCTCTTGGCGGGTGGGTATATGTTGTGCACTCTCTTCCTGTGCGTGTAGAGAGACGCGCTCTGGCGGAAGGTACATCCGCAGATCTCGCAGGACAGTGGACGCTCTCCGGTGTGTCATCAGCTGTATGTATGTATGTATGTATGTATGACGTGTCATCAGCTGTGTATGTATTACGTCACCAGCTGTACTCTCTTGGCGGGTGGGTATATGTTGTGCACTCTCTTCCTGTGCGTGTAGAGAGACGCGCTCTGGCGGAAGGTACACCCGCAGATCTCGCAGGACAGTGGACGCTCTCCGGTGTGTCATCAGCTGTATGTATGTATGTATGTATGTATGTATGACGTGTCATCAGCTGTGTATGTATTACGTGACCAGCTGTACTCTCTTGGCGGGTGGGTATATGTTGTGCACTCTCTTCCTGTGCGTGTAGAGAGACGCGCTCTGGCGGAAGGTACACCCGCAGATCTCGCAGGACAGTGGACGCTCTCCGGTGTGTCATCAGCTGTATGTATGTATGTATGTATGTATGACGTGTCATCAGCTGTGTATGTATTACGTCACCAGCTGTACTCTCTTGGCGGGTGGGTATATGTTGTGCACTCTCTTCCTGTGCGTGTAGAGAGACGCGCTCTGGCGGAAGGTACACCCGCAGATCTCGCAGGACAGTGGACGCTCTCCGGTGTGTCATCAGCTGTATGTATGTATGTATGTATGTATGTATGACGTGTCATCAGCTGTGTATGTATTACGTCACCAGCTGTACTCTCTTGGCGGGTGGGTATATGTTGTGCACTCTCTTCCTGTGCGTGTAGAGAGACGCGCTCTGGCGGAAGGTACACCCGCAGATCTCGCAGGACAGTGGACGCTCTCCGGTGTGTCATCAGCTGTATGTATGTATGTATGTATGTATGACGTGTCATCAGCTGTGTATGTATTACGTCACCAGCTGTACTCTCTTGGCGGGTGGGTATATGTTGTGCACTCTCTTCCTGTGCGTGTAGAGAGACGCGCTCTGGCGGAAGGTACACCCGCAGATCTCGCAGGACAGTGGACGCTCTCCGGTGTGTCATCAGCTGTATGTATGTATGTATGTATGACGTGTCATCAGCTGTGTATGTATTACGTCACCAGCTGTACTCTCTTGGCGGGTGGGTATATGTTGTGCACTCTCTTCCTGTGCGTGTAGAGAGACGCGCTCTGGCGGAAGGTACACCCGCAGATCTCGCAGGACAGTGGACGCTCTCCGGTGTGTCATCAGCTGTATGTATGTATGTATGTATGACGTGTCATCAGCTGTGTATGTATTACGTCACCAGCTGTACTCTCTTGGCGGGTGGGTATATGTTGTGCACTCTCTTCCTGTGCGTGTAGAGAGACGCGCTCTGGCGGAAGGTACACCCGCAGATCTCGCAGGACAGTGGACGCTCTCCGGTGTGTCATCAGCTGTATGTATGTATGTATGTATGACGTGTCATCAGCTGTGTATGTATTACGTCACCAGCTGTACTCTCTTGGCGGGTGGGTATATGTTGTGCACTCTCTTCCTGTGCGTGTAGAGAGACGCGCTCTGGCGGAAGGTACACCCGCAGATCTCGCAGGACAGTGGACGCTCTCCGGTGTGTCATCAGCTGTATGTATGTATGTATGTATGTATGTATGACGTGTCATCAGCTGTGTATGTATTACGTCACCAGCTGTACTCTCTTGGCGGGTGGGTATATGTTGTGCACTCTCTTCCTGTGCGTGTAGAGAGACGCGCTCTGGCGGAAGGTACACCCGCAGATCTCGCAGGACAGTGGACGCTCTCCGGTGTGTCATCAGCTGTATGTATGTATGTATGTATGTATGACGTGTCATCAGCTGTGTATGTATTACGTCACCAGCTGTACTCTCTTGGCGGGTGGGTATATGTTGTGCACTCTCTTCCTGTGCGTGTAGAGAGACGCGCTCTGGCGGAAGGTACACCCGCAGATCTCGCAGGACAGTGGACGCTCTCCGGTGTGTCATCAGCTGTATGTATGTATGTATGTATGTATGTATGACGTGTCATCAGCTGTGTATGTATTACGTCACCAGCTGTACTCTCTTGGCGGGTGGGTATATGTTGTGCACTCTCTTCCTGTGCGTGTAGAGAGACGCGCTCTGGCGGAAGGTACACCCGCAGATCTCGCAGGACAGTGGACGCTCTCCGGTGTGTCATCAGCTGTATGTATGTATGTATGTATGTATGACGTGTCATCAGCTGTGTATGTATTACGTCACCAGCTGTACTCTCTTGGCGGGTGGGTATATGTTGTGCACTCTCTTCCTGTGCGTGTAGAGAGACGCGCTCTGGCGGAAGGTACACCCGCAGATCTCGTAGGACAGTGGACGCTCTCCGGTGTGTCATCAGCTGTATGTATGTATGTATGACGTGTCATCAGCTGTGTATGTATTACGTCACCAGCTGTACTCTCTTGGCGGGTGGGTATATGTTGTGCACTCTCTTCCTGTGCGTGTAGAGAGACGCGCTCTGGCGGAAGGTACACCCGCAGATCTCGCAGGACAGTGGACGCTCTCCGGTGTGTCATCAGCTGTATGTATGTATGACGTGTCATCAGCTGTGTATGTATTACGTCACCAGCTGTACTCTCTTGGCGGGTGGGTATATGTTGTGCACTCTCTTCCTGTGCGTGTAGAGAGACGCGCTCTGGCGGAAGGTACACCCGCAGATCTCGCAGGACAGTGGACGCTCTCCGGTGTGTCATCAGCTGTATGTATGTATGTATGTATGTATGACGTGTCATCAGCTGTGTATGTATTACGTCACCAGCTGTACTCTCTTGGCGGGTGGGTATATGTTGTGCACTCTCTTCCTGTGCGTGTAGAGAGACGCGCTCTGGCGGAAGGTACACCCGCAGATCTCGCAGGACAGTGGACGCTCTCCGGTGTGTCATCAGCTGTATGTATGTATGTATGTATGTATGACGTGTCATCAGCTGTGTATGTATTACGTCACCAGCTGTACTCTCTTGGCGGGTGGGTATATGTTGTGCACTCTCTTCCTGTGCGTGTAGAGAGACGCGCTCTGGCGGAAGGTACACCCGCAGATCTCGCAGGACAGTGGACGCTCTCCGGTGTGTCATCAGCTGTATGTATGTATGTATGTATGTATGTATGACGTGTCATCAGCTGTGTATGTATTACGTCACCAGCTGTACTCTCTTGGCGGGTGGGTATATGTTGTGCACTCTCTTCCTGTGCGTGTAGAGAGACGCGCTCTGGCGGAAGGTACACCCGCAGATCTCGCAGGACAGTGGGCGCTCTCCGGTGTGTCATCAGCTGTATGTATGTATGTATGTATGTATGTATGACGTGTCATCAGCTGTGTATGTATTACGTCACCAGCTGTACTCTCTTGGCGGGTGGGTATATGTTGTGCACTCTCTTCCTGTGCGTGTAGAGAGACGCGCTCTGGCGGAAGGTACACCCGCAGATCTCGCAGGACAGTGGGCGCTCTCCGGTGTGTATTAACTCGTGTTCTCTTAGACCTTTCTTGTCCTAGACACAAAAGATAGAAAAAATAATCTCTATAATTTAAAGAGGAAGGTCACTTACCAAAAGCAATATATATCGCGATTAATTCCGTAAACAATAGTTTTCAATAGCCTAGAACAGCATTGCCCCAACTATGGAGGGATTGCGAATTGCGACCCACTGGTGGGTCACGAGCGAATATTGAGTGGGTCCTGAAACGAAGTTCTCCCCTTAAGGCGCTACCTCGAAAATGTATGCCCTTTTTGATCACCGATTTTGAAGCAGTGAGACACACCAGCAAAGTGAACATTTTATATATTATTTATCAGGTCTTTATCTAGGGATTCCTTGGACAGATACACGATTGGAAGATTTTCGCTGGATAGAATTTAAATTTGAAAAACATGCTTTCTTTAAATATTTTTATGGATATTTAAAAAAAATACTTAACTTTTCGCCTTGAAATCGAAAGAAGAGCTAGTTTAATAGGGACTGGTTGAACGAATTGTCTCTAAAACGATTATTAATTGAGTTATGAACGAAATAAGATTTCAGACAGTTTCGTGATGGCATACCATGTCAAAAACCGTGCGACATTACTCAGACAAACACAGCTAACACTTAGCGATGACCTCTGCACGATTTTTTGACCTTCGAGGTAGCCTCTTAACGCCAATAATGCCTTTTTAATCCTCGCATTTATGCCCGTTTTTGTGTCAAAAAGCAGCTAAGAAGTAGGTCGCAGGATTAAAATTTTTATTTGATGGGTCAGAGCTCAGGCTACTTTGGGAACCACTGGCCTAGAATATACTAAAAGCTTACAAATCAAAGTTTAAAACAACTAATTAATGGTACTTACTCTAAAAGCTTTCCCGCACTGCTGGCATATCTTGTCTCGTGCGCTCTCTTTCACTCCATCATGCGCTCTTCTAACGTGCCGGGTTATACAGCGACGTGTTGCCAGAGCCTATAATATCATCAATTTCAATTATCAAACGCTAATTTTCGTTAAATCTTTATTTATTTTTATTTTTTATAGTCTCACGCCTGCATTCCCAAAGGGGTAGGCAGAGGTGTAATATTACACCCACATTTGACTATGTTTTTTTTTTAGGTCCCACGTAATAGTGGGCGAGCCTATTGCCGTACCGGGCACATTACCAGACTCCGTGCTGCTTCTGAGAATTTGCTAAGGGAAAATCCCAATAACACATTGCCCGACCCGGGAATCGAATCCGAGACCTCCCAATCCCACGCGCACATTTATGCCGCGAGACCAACGCGGCAGTTAAATCTAAAAAAGAAAATCTTGTCACAGTGTCTTAACAAGCTGCTTTAAAACGGCTTGACCTATTTTGATTACACTTTTGTGTATATCGGCGGCATTGTAGGCAACACCTCTAAAGATGGACTTGAAAATACCTTTAAATTCCACTTAATAACGATTTTATCCCTTTGACTGCCATGCAGAGGGTATCGGGTTCGAATCCACGGCGCACACCGATGACTTTTCGAAGTTAAGTGTGTATTTAATTGTTAATTATCGCTTGCCCCGTGCCTCGGAGAGCACGTTAAACCCTCGGTCCTGGCTGTCATGAAGATCTTTGACAGGCGTTAAGGGAGTCAGTGCCCTCAAATAAACTGATACTGGTCTAAACCATGGAATATCGCTATCCCTTTGGGTTGCGGAGGTCAGACGACAGTCGCTCTGTGGAAAAGTTGATATTCTGTCATATCTGGTTAGACCAGTAAGCGGACCTCGGGCTCCAAGGCGTGTCAGTCTTGGATGCAACCGGGATAACGCTAGGGCGATGACGATAATGAACGATTTTATTCCTTTAGTGGTGAGATTTTAAAGATTCATCATCATCAGCCTTTAACAGTCCACTGCTGGACTAGGCCTCTCCTTTGAAAGGAGGAATTGGCCTACTATACCACGCTGGCCAAACGGGTTGGTATAGGGTTTGTATCAAGTTTTCCTTCTCTTACAGTGCTGTTCTCTGCTTAAATATGGTCCCTCTGTCGGCTCTTACGACACCCATGGGATGATATCGGGTGGTGACATTCCGTATTCTTAATCCGTCACTACACGGATATTTAAAGATTATATGAAGAAAATATAATATGCGTACTATTGCAGTCGCCTACTACCTCGCCTTATTTTTTCATACAGCTTCCTCTATTTTTAACAGATGGCGCCACCAGTCGCATATAAACCATCAGTGGCGCCATCTATTGGTCAGTAGAGGCAACTCAACATTCACGACTGGATGACAGAAGACACACAAGCAGCAATAAATGTTCTAGCTTCGTTCTTGCTTATTCAATAATCGTATTTGTTCGTTTTTACAAAAACCCAAGCTCAGTATTAATAAATTGAATTCAAATGAAACCGTGGTACAATACTATTGCTACATACATACATACATAGACTCTCGCCTGTTTCCCCGAAGGGGTAGGCAGAGGCATATTAAACGCCCACTTTTCGCCAGTGTTTTGATCCCACGTAATAGGTGGCGACCCTATTGCCGCATTTAGTCGTTGCATTTAGGTGTGCTGTGCCTCGTCCGTTGATCGGCAGGTGAGCGGCGAGTTGGCGGCCGACACTAACTTCTGCAGTGGGAATATGCTCTTACCTTATCACAGATAGGACACTTATGCTGAGTTTTGCCCATGTGTTGATAATTCACATGGTCTCTTAATTCTCCACGGGATCTGTATCCTTTATCACACACCGTGCATTTATACCTGGAGAAGACAAAAAATAAATTAAACTTTTTGTTTTTTTCGTGTGAGTGTGTGGCCAACTCTTGTGTCGGAGTTGTCAGACGGCCCGAAGGCCACATGGCCTAACGATTCTCGTCCTCAGAGAAGAACTGAGATTTACAGTATTGCCCTCCGAAGTACGGTAGCCCTCTGATGTAAATGCCAGACGCGGTCACCCATCCAACTCTTAAGCTGGCAGTAGGCAAAGTTAAACAACCCGTGCAGAGGCCTGGGTTGGTTAACTTTGCCCACCTATTGCGAATGGCAAGCTAAGTTATGCTATGGGCAATGGATACAGAGTTACATAGAATCGCAGTTCTTAAGGATATCGTGTGCCGATTCCAAGTGGATCCCCACTTGGAATCGGCCTCTATGTCTCCAGTTTAGTTCGTAGATGGCGCCGTTGGCGGTGCTGGCGTCATTCTCCGCCTCTCTCGCTCTCGTAGTTAAGATACACTGGAGGAGAGAGAGACAGCTGCAGTGCGACTGCCACGCCGCCAAGCGGCAATTTGAGTCGCAGATAGTTTGTCTTCAAAGCGCCCATCTGAAATGCGCCTCTATGTAAATATCTGAGCTCTTTGCTATGGGCGCGTAAAAATAATTTACTAGAACTTTGTCTTTCATAATCACTCAGGCATTCAGACGACTGCACTGGTGGCTATATACAACTAAGGCCATCTATCGTACAACGGCGAAGATAATCAACACAGGCGACATCTATTGAACAATTTCGGTACTTAACCCTGAATTGCGCTATTCCAAATTCTTGCACACGATAACTTTGCGTGCTGTTATACCCTGTCTGTGTACCCCTTTATGCCAGACATAAGCTAGGAATGCTGACCTAGCATTTATTGTGTATCATGTAGTTTGTAAGTACATTTAGCCATTTTGTAGGCAGTCGAGTCCCGAGATCGTAACCATTCGGTCGGCTGCCAATATAAATCCTTGTATATATTTTCTATGAACAATACATATTGTCCTAACCTTGTGAATTATTCTTTTTTTTAAAAACCTAAATGCCGGCTCGCGCATAACAGTGCGTTGTCTGCCAGTCAGTCAGTAACGCAAGTATTTACACAGATTCTAAAAATATCAATTATAAAACCAGTGGCGGCGCTAGGCGTCGGCGACGTCGGCGACCGCCGACGGCCTCGCGCCTGAAGGGCCTCGCAAAAAGTTTTACAAGTTACATTAAATTAAGTACCTTAATTTAATTTCGCCAATCATCCTGGCTTTGGTAGCCCACATCGAACAATTCGGGAAAAAGCTAAGCAGATGATAATGACTTTAATTATTTTCGAACACGTGCGTCACAAGATCTGTGTTGGGTGAAAATTTTTGAATTGTCATTTATTTATTCATACATTATTTTATAATTTGGCTCACTTAATTATAACGTTGTTTTTTCTACGAAGTAAACGGGGCCTCGCCATAGATTTCAAGGGCCTCGCGAACTTGATGTCGCCGACGTCTAGATGTGGTCTAGCGCCGCCACTGTATAAAACTTACTTTAGTATATTTGTAGTAGCATGCGCCTGCGTATACTTCAAATGGTGTTCATACGACGCCCTACTGACGAAGGTCTTGGAACATTCTACGCAGGAATAATGTTCGCGCGCCGTGTGGATCCTTGAGTGGACCTTCAGGAGGTCTACGCGGACCATCTTGTGACAGACTGGGCACTGCGTGCGAGGTGGACCTCCTAGGTGGACCCTGGAATATTTAAGAGAGTGGTCATGAGCTTTTTTTTTGGTCCTTCGAGCCGGATTTGAACCAACGACACATGGATTATCTTGGTAGGCATACTTTTTCATTTTTAATATATCTATCTGCCTTTAGGAAGTAAAGCAAGTATTCAAAGTTTTCAAACTTTGAATACTTGCGATTAAACTTCAGTTTAGGGATTTTATCGCTATATATTGGTTTCACTGAGTACATTTAAATCAAATGATCTAGAAACTATTTTTTTTACTACCTGCCGACGTTACGATTTCTTTACAATAATATATATAATATATAATACTTGCATATTTAATAATCAGCTTTAAAAAACTATAAAAAAGCGAAAGCTAGTATAATGTAAAACTTACTGTTCATGTCTAGCTAGGTTGTTCTTGAAAGCGAATCTTTTGCCACAAGTGCTGCATTTGTAACCTTCTCTATGGTAACGTTGTACATGCTTCCATCTTTGATTCTTATTGCTGCAACAATGGAAATAACATTAAATGATATTACGGAGAACTTTCAGAATTGCAAGAGATTTTAGACATGAGTACAGGTAGGAAGTTTTATTTTTTCAGAAAAATAAGAGATTTTAACTTTGCCACATAACTTTGCCACATTAATGGAGATGATACAGAAAAACAGAGGTTATGCATTTCTTTGAGGGATTTTCAGATGAATAGAGAGAAATTTTGCTTTGAAGAAGCGATAGTCTACTGGAGATACCAACAGACTGCCATGCAGAGGGTACCGGGTTTGAATCCACGGCGCGCACCACTGTCTTTTCGGAGTTATGTACCTACAGAATTGTTAATTATCGCTTGCCCCGTGCCTCGGAGAACACGTTAAGCCGTCGGTCCCGGTTGTCATGAAGATCTGTGACACTCGTTACGGTCAGTACCCTCAAATAAACTGACGCTAGTTTAAACTGTGGTTTATCTTTGGGTTGCGGCGTTCAAACAGACAGTCGCTGTGTGGAAATGCTAATATGCAGTGAAATCTAGTTAGACTAGTAAGCGGACCCCGGGTTACAAGGTAACAACTGGGATTACGCTAGGAAGGGATATATCGATAATAATGTTTGTGGGAAATATGTTTTACTAGATGGGCCCGTAGTTACACTCGAGTTATTTAGGGCTGCTCCACCGCACCCCTTGCTCATAGCGTTATGTTATGTAGACTATAGCCTTCCTCGATAAATGGGCTATCCAACACAACAAGGTTTATCCTAATCGGGTCAGTGATTAGTGAGATTAGCCCGTTCAACCAAACATACAAACAAACTCCTCGGATTTATTATATTAGTTTCTAAATATAGATTAATAGACGATGCCAGAATTCAATAAATAGAAAGAGAAACTCACTCAAAATATTTGTTGCACTCTTTACACAGGTAAGATGAAATGGCGTTCTTTGTAGATATTGGCATCTCTTTTCTTCTGCCCTGGGGATAAAAAAACACAAACGCTACAATATAATTATAATAAAACTACCTACACTCTTACAGAATATCGGCGTAAAGTAACAGTAACTAAACTGTAGCATTTCGTTCGGTGAGTGAGAGTGCCGGAGGACTCATTTTCTTTTCTTTTCCTCTCTCAGAGCTTGTACTATGGCAACTGATAAACATAATAGGCTTGTGTCCACTAAGAATAAATCGGTTTGATTGTAGTATCTATGGATTCATTATGATTTTAAGATGTCAATAAAGTTTATTATTTATTATGAACAGCTAAGATTAATGTTATTTTCACCACAGCAGCTCAAACATGGCGCTATTGCTGCGAGACAACAGTGAACAAAACGCGATTTTGATTCGAGCGTGAGGCAAAGTAGCTTTTTAATTTTTCAATCTTCAGTGCCACGAATTGACATTGTTCAGCCATAAATTTGAAACATTCTAATTTTACTGTGCTCTGTCTCTTTCACATGCGTATAAAAAAGCGAGTGAAAAAAACAAACTTCTTCGAAATTCGATTTTGGAATTCGACCTCAAAGAAAACACTTTCGGAAACGCGTTATACCCTAAAATTTAAAGATATACAAATATCTTTATATATAAAGAAATTATGTTGTTTTTAAAATGTGATTGTTTACATGTTTAATATATTATTGGATTTTAATATAAATAAGTCTAATTAATAGTATAAAATTGGTATTTAACCAATACATTTTTATTTGGAATTTCAACAATGATACATTTGAAAAATAAACATCAGGGGCGCGGTATCAAAACGCGATTTAAAAAAATTGCGGGATTAAAGTAAACCACAGGCTATAAGGATACTACGTATAAGTAAACATTTCGCTGATGCTGATAGCGTATAGCGTAACGTGTTAAATTATATTAATATAAAATACTTAATCTAAAAAGATGAGTGAAACTAGCGATGATGACTGTACTTTAACACCAGAAGAGTTAAAACAACAAGTGATTAATGCAGAATTTTGTTTACAATTTATTCCTGTTATTTTTTATGTCTCCTAAGTAATACGTGTTCTCACTGCTGAGGTGAAAAGTTATGTGTGCTACACGAGAGCAAAGTTTTTTGCATCTCGTGCTGTTGAGTCCCTCACTACGCTCAGGATTCTAACTTTGATTCACTCGCTACGCTCGTGAATCAATCATAGAATCCTTCGCTTGCTCGGGACTCAAAATCAGCACTCGAAACAAAAAACAACTTTGCTCTCTTGCTGCACAAATAACTATTTTAGGATTCTAAAAATAATGTATTTATTCTTCTGACAGTGAACACCAATCAGAGAGCATTACGTCAAAAAGTACGTCCGCCAATCATGTTCTTGACGTTTTCGACCAAATAAAACTGACCGTTTTTAACCAAATAAAACCACTTTTATTTGTAGTGAAGTTGAATGAAGTTTGGTCTGATGTACCCACGTACATCAGACCAAACTTCATTCACGGTTTGTTTTGTTTTGGACTTTGTGATATCACTCAGCCGCCATGATGGTTTACAGCGTTTTCGTGTCAAATTCAAAAAGGTTTTTAAAAAGCCGTAATTAGTAATGTTGCTGATCGATTTTTGAAGAAAATATCAGGAATTTCAGTTTAACATCTAATAAAGGAACGTATCAATCGCTAATTACATTTTAGGATACAAGCCTATTATACATAAACGATTTTAAACTTTCGCGATTTGTATACATCATACAAAATAATTTAGCGGATCTTAATCGCGTAAACCTAACTTATTTAAGGTATAATTACCTATTTGTTACCTATTTGTAAACACCGCCGCAGTGACAAAGTTCATCATGTCATTAGTGTAGTATGTCGAAATACCGACATTGCGAACATAAATATAAACCAAGTGAGGATAGTTTCCGAAACCCGCACTCCCACAAAACGGCGCTGAGCTCTCATCAGTTTCTCCGCGACCACGATCGGTGCAAGACGATCGAAACGTCGGTAACAAATAGGTATACACCACTATTTTTTAATTAGTCAAAAAATTTAACAAAGCACTAAGTATCTTTAACTGATCATATTTATGTAGTTGAAAAATAAAAACACTAAGTCCCAAAACTGTCTCAAAAGTGTCCACAAAAATACGTGATAATTGGTAAATGCAATACTAATACTACGACCGACCCGTGTACTATCATAGTAAAATTAACCATTGATAAATTCCCCCCCCCCCCCGCCCCTCTGCGCCTGCGCCACGCCCCGACGATGCGACAAACAGTATCTAAAGCGTATCTAATTTCGTTGCAAAAGTTAATTGTTTGTCTACGTTTGCCCGACGCGATGGCCTATCATATCAGTTCATATCACGGGAGTATGTAGCTATGCTTCGTGCGTACTTTTTAGTGGAAAAATCGCGAATGCAGCTGTGTACCCATGGACATCGTATTGTGAGTGTACAAAAGTGACCGGGTCAGTGTCAAACAATTAAAACAGTGCATATTGGACGCTTTTGACAACGGTGGTGGACATTTCGAAGGACAATGGAAATACTTGTAAGTTTAGTAAATAATACGTACTTAAGTAAATATTAATTTGATGCGGGCGGCTCAAAATCGGTCTGTGTTCTCCACACACCTTGAGGAAGGCCTATGTCCAACAGTGGACGTCTCTATGACATGACAGGCTGACATGGTGATGATAAAATAATTTGTAAATAGCAGATGATTCTAACTTCATAAATACGCCAAAATTACTCTTTTCTTTTAGTCCAGAACACCTTCTTTTATTTTGATATTTGTTTGCTTTCTAATTACATACCTTCGTATTTAATTACTTGTTACACGATAAATTTTACCGGTCCTAAGCCCGAATGAAGTATGAAGGAGAGGGTAGAATTAACAAAATTAAAAAATGACTACCCACATTTATTATTTTCCTTCATTTTATTTTCTATGGCTACCTACATCATAAGTGCGACAGAGAGAATGCGAATGAGCAGGATGGAATATTATCAATGAATTAGTGAATGGATTGTAAAATATGACTATGATTTAAGTGAGATTTTCTACAATAAACAAATGATAATAACTTTGCTCTTTATTGACATTATGAAATTCTTACGTCACATATATGATAATAATATCTTCGCCAATCTGTCCTTAAAGTTTTGTACTAATTAAAAAATAGTGGTGTATAAGTTAATTTTACACGATTAAGACCCACTTAATTATTTTGTACGATACTTATACATTCTTGAATTCATACATATCTGTACATACATACATATGAATAATTGCAGTATTTGTCTGTGATTTCAAAAAAACTATATTTTTCAAGTAGTTAGTACTTATTTACTTAGTTACACGAGAGCAAAAATATAAAAACCATTTTTTTATTTTGCCTGTCTGTCAGTCTTTCTGTTTGTCTGGGGTAATCTCTATAATAGCTGAACAGATTTTATTAGGACTTTCATCGGAAGATAGAGTTTTGTTATACGGTTTCTTATGTTGGCCAGCAGATGGTGCCACTAGTTGCATGAAGCATTTTTAATTTACAATGAGGGTGTTAAACTTAAAGACAGGATACGGAACACCGAGTTGCGTTCTAGAACTGGCATCAAAGATGTGGGAAGAAAGGTTGCCAGTCTGAAATGGAACGGGCGGGTCACGTCAGCCGCATGCACGAGGATCGTTGGGCAAGAATATCAACTCTGTGTAGGCATGAGACCGATATATCAAAACGAATCTGAAATCCGATTGCAGACAGAAATCGTATCGTATCGATATTCCAATGTGAAAAAAACGATTTTAGAAAACGTAAAACAATACCACGATAACGCAAACTACACAAATCACCAAACGGTGCAAGCGCAACCAAACTACAAAGTAAATCAAAAGCTTACATTACCGATGTTTTCATATTCATTCGTTCTCTTTCACACTACCAAACGACTAGTTAGTTAGAATGAGAGAGAGCGAATTTCATTTCCTTTTCTTTCTAACTTAGTGATCCGTAGAAAGAGTGAAAGAGATGAAGCGAATTTTGCTTTGCGACGAGCGAATCGTTTTGGATTTTGGCGGTTTTATGAATTGCAGATTTCGATTGTTTACGTTTGTCGTACGCTACGCTCCAACATCCGCTACTGAAAACGATTTCTAAAATCGGTTTTTGAAATCGATTTCAAAATCTGATATCAGATTTTTATCGGTTTGTGTAAAAATCTGAAAACGCCCATGCCTAACTCTGTGGGTGCCAGAAGATACAAGACGTCGCCGAGGCCGGCCCCGAAAGAGGTGGCGGGATGACTTAGACGCCTACCACAAGAACTGGACTGAGATTGCGTGCGACAAGCAAGCCTGGAAAGATTTGAGGGAGGCCTTTGCCCAGGAGTGGGACAGCGTAGGCTACTAAAAAAAAAAATGAAGGTGTTTGATACTTCTTCTTTTTCTGCCACCAGATGGCGTTTCTTATGCGTCAGGTCCAAACGCTGATAGCTGTGCAGATAATTACAGACGCGTACACACACATTATACCAAATACAGATGTACAAAAATATAGGCGCTCTGACACTTTTGACAGGATCCTGGACCTGTGGCTTGAGGCTGCCGCCTAGAGAAAACCCTCATTTTACTAGCTGTGCCCGCAGCTATTACTTTATAATAGGGAATATGCATGATTTTTTTATTGTTGCTATCTTTTATTTGTTAATACAACACTGTAACTGGGTGCATAGGGTTCCCACCAAGAACTTAGGGTCCCGCACCAACCTCACCTGCAAGTGGTGCACCTGCCGATCAACGGAAGAGGCGACGGCAAACAAAATATCCCAATAAGCGGCAATAGGCTCGCCACCTATTACGTGGGATCAAAACACTGGCGAAACGTGGGCGTTTAATATGCCTCTGCCTACCCCTTCGGGGAAACAGGCGTGAGTCTATGTATGTATGTATGTGTATGTACAACACTGTAAAAAAATATATTAGTCGTGGAAAAGTCAACATTTATTTAATTAAATGTTGAAAATTGCAATGACATAAAACCAGCCATTTTAGCGCGCTTTGTGGTGACGTCAGCGTTCGCAACGATTGAGTTGTTAACTGTCAACTATGTCAAATGTCTGGTACTGTTTTGACACTTTTGACATATCCTCTGCGAACGGTGACGTCACGTTGGTTCTAGGCAATAGCGTTGCGTTTTGACATTTTAAATTTCGCTCGTAAATTTTCCAACTTTTATTAAATAATATTCGCGATTGTAGAGTGTTTAAATATAAAATAATGTTAGAGGTGTCTTTCTTTACCGATAAAGAATGTCAGGAAATTCAGAAATATATCTTCGGTTATATCTGAATCACATGCATATTCCCTATTATTTATGGCTTTTGCTCTGCACCCGTCGGTCACAGCGTGAACACATTATGGTAGAATTTTATATTATACTTACTTTTTTCTTTTTGACCGGTGTATCCAAACTTATCCCATGTGTTTCTTGCAAATGTGTTGCCATTTTAGGAAGATTGCTAGTTACAAATTCGCAGCATAGACAACTGTGTCTTTGGTAGTGTTCTTCTCTATGCTCTTGGTATGAAGACTCTTTGATATAGGATAGGCATAGATCGCATTGGATGTGGTTGGGTTTCTGAAAAAAGGGAGAATTGATGTTTTTAAAACTCATTTTCTGTACGTACGTTTGTCAATTACCTCTTCCTAAACGGCTGGACCAATTCAGATGAAATTTCATGTGTGGGTTTCTGAATGGTTTGAAAATATACTTGGTCTGGATGGCGCTGTAGTCGGTGTTTTACCAAATTCGATTTGTAGGATTGACTTTTTATTTTTCAGGGTAGGCTGAACGATGTCTGCCTGGTCAGCAAGAGACAATATAAAACAATACTTAATAAAGTGCCGAAATATTTGAGACTCAATACAATAGTGTTACGAGCTGGGGTTCGTGATAAATTATATACACTATGCCAGAAAAACTGCACTTTATTCACTAACACAATAACTCTAGATACACACACTTAATTTTCACTTCACTAATAAACACACTATTCACACCACTAGAACAACACTAAACACTTTCGACTTATTTCTCCTTCGCTTGATGTTGATCGCTTTCCGTATTCAATTGAACTGTCCGGTCCGTTCGCTCGCACTCTATTTATACTGGCCGGATAACATCACTAGACTTTTCGAGACGACTCACGAAATTTCTGGAAACGTGTAACGTGTTTCTAGATGTCGCGTAAATGTTCTATTTACACCAACGCCATCTATTAGAGGATAGATGAAACAGCCTTAAACAACCGATACATCTAATCTCATGTAGTTCTCCCATTCACTGATAGATGGCGTTATTTTCAATTCGTAACAATAGTTAAATTTAAAAAAATATTGATTTATTGTTTTACTTACTTCAACATGTTTAGACTTATGCACCTCAAACTCATCATCATTTTGAAAACGTTCCACACAACTGTCACATTTAAAAATCGAACCAACGAATTCCACCGCCATTTTGCTTTTCGTGACTTCCTCTTTCAACTCAACGTCATTCAAGCGGGTAGTCGAAAAAAACTCCTGTACTTTTTTAAATTTTTGGCGCTTTTTCTGTTTTATTTTCTTTTTTTGTTTAAAGTTTGGTAACTCGTTATCCGATTGCCAGTTAGTATGTAGTTCTGCTAAAGGAATGTCCGATTCTGATTCAGATTTTATTTCACTGGTAAGACCACAGTCTATGAAATTGTCTGTTAAAGTTTCTGATGAAATAATTGGTGTGTATTCTGTTGTGTGGTATATTGATAAGTGGGATAGTGGTGGTTGGGTGTTGATCTGAAATTAAAAAGCAATATATTAAATATTAATGAGCCAACGATAGCCTAGTGCGGATACTAACAGCCTGCCATGGAGGGAGTATCGAGTTCGAATCGGCGCACACCACTGACTTTTCATATTAATGTGAGTATTGAATTGTTAATTATCGCTTGCCCTGTGCCTCAGAGAGCACGTTAAACCGTCGTTTCCGGCTGTCATAAAGGCCTTTAACAGTCGTTATAGGGAGTCAGTAGCTCTGAATAAACTGACACAAGTCTAAACCATGGAATATCTCTTTGGGCTGAGGAGGTCAGACGACAGTCGGTCTGTGGGAAAGCAAATTTTATATAAAATCTGGTTGGATATGTTATATAATTATACAACATGTAACAAATTTAAATGCACTTCCTGAAAGTAGTTTGTTCAGAATTGGCTACTGAATCCATTACTGTCATTTTTAATATTGTTTATTTTTTGTTCTAAAATAATAAAAATAACGTAAATTATAGTCACTCATTTATTTCAAAAGTTGAAATATACGAAAATAAACCTTAAGTCAAAGCAGAACGCCTTCTTTTAAAATGCATTTGTTTAATGGTTCGACGTTCGGTCACACGAACGCACACATTAGTACAACACAATAGCGGCAAAAGACAATACACACAATTTACCACGAAAATATCTATCATCTATCTTTCGCTTACGTAATAATCAACCGGCAAGAGCGAGACGTAATGTGTTGCCCGCGCTGGCCAATGACAAGCGCTGGTGATGCGCTTTGACAAGTTATGACAAGTATCTAGTCATCCATCGGGAATCTGTCAGCGAGAGTTGCGAAATTGTGTGAATAAAATTGTAATTATCAACATGACGGTGCTAGTGTGGAACGTTCTGCATCATCTTGATGTTAACTTGTCGCCCCCGGACTTTTTCACTGTGGGAAAATGTTAAATCACTAGTTTATTGTGAGGAGACAACAAGTGCCTAGGAGTTAAGTTGATACATATTAGCTGCTTTTGAAACAGTGAAAAGATGTGATGCGTGAACAGTGGAGTGTTAATGGACTAAAATAATGTGATTTTATCCTGTAAGTTATTTGATTATTCTATTAATGTAACTATTAATTTACAACTTTAAACACGTCGATCTTGCTTTATTCTCTCATTGATATTCTTTTACTTTATCTATCAATAATGCTAGGTAACTAAATAGTCATTTACAATATTATGAAACAATGGATCGTGTGCATGTTATTAACAAACAATAAATAATTTTATACAAAGTCGACTGTCCACTCCAAAGCCGAAAAGTGTGATGGAAAGAAATAGGTAGTCATATCTTTGGAAATATCAACAGTGGCTGACAAATTACTAAAACATCATTATTGTAAACCCCACTCTATCAGAGTGTTGTATAAAGACTAAATTTGAAACATTTTGTTTATATCGTATCGTATTTCGTTCCTATCAGATCGCTGTCGTCTGTTTACCATAGCAACCGTTTCGTGTGTTTGTGTGCGTGCGCAAATTTATAGTGACCATGCTTTTTACTATTAATCGAGTTTATACTTTCTTCAAAAAACAATATTTACGCAAATAAAAAACAAAATTCAATGCATGCATTATGATTGTAACAAGTTATTCTAATTGGGGTGTCTGAGGATGTGCGTTATTTCATTTACACGTTGTATATGATATGTCTTAAATAGGTACAACTGGGATAACGCGAGTTTCATCTCAATTTCAGCGGAGCTTGCAACCAGGCAACAAGTAACCGATATATTGACGTTACGTCGATATAGATTTAGACGACCGGTTGGCGCAGCGGGAGTGTAAGCGACTGCTACGCCGAAGGTCGCGGGTTCTATTCCCGCTCAAGTCAAACATTTGTGTGCGTGAACATGGATGTTTGTCTTGGACTGGGTGTTTCTATGTATAATATGTATGTATTTACAAAAAAAAGTATATATGTATGTTTATCCATTATCTAGTACCCATAGTACAAGGTCTGCTTAGTTTGGGACTAGACGGTGAATATGGTGATGTGTGTATGAATATTATTATAGCTATCGATGAGTGCAGTTATTTCTAGACGTCGATATATCGAAACTAGCTGTTCCCACGTTGACACCAGGGTCATAATCACTATGCAGCCCACACCAGTGGCTGATTGCCTTCCAATTCCACAATAAAGTTAAAATTTTCGAATCAGTAGATCCTGAGATAGACATGTTCAACCAAACAAACAAAACTCTTCAGCTTTATAATACGTATAACTAGCTGTTCCAATCCTGTTAGATCCCTTTAATCAATACTTTTCGAAAAATCCGTTCTTAGCGGATACCTACTATGTATAAAGTACTTCGCAGCCAAATTTCGTCTTCGTATGTCGAGCAGTTTTTCAGTTCAGTTTTTCATATGATACGAAAGATCTTCCCTTATATGATATACTAATAAACTAAAGTAGACTCTAATTATACGATTATAAAGCTCATTATCGCATACTCACATCAATCCTCCCATCAGCTATGCTAGCCAGTAGTTTCTGCGCAGTACAGGCCTGCTGTCTGAACCTCATGATCTTCCTCATCACAGCTCGACATTCCCAACAGATGAAGAGACTAGCTGTGTCCTTGTAGAAACCCTCCTGTAAGCGAATAGATCATACTGGGGGTCTGGGAACAATTTCCATACATTTTCTAAATGCGCTTCCTAGCAGTCTCGATTGTTACAATCCGCTAGGGGGCGCTTTTAAATATGTATCGAAATAATTTCCATACATTTTGTAAAACGGTCATAATTGTTACTATCCGCTAGGGCCGCTTCTAAAAATGTATAGAAACAATTTCCATACATTTTCTAAATGCGCCCCCTAGCGGTCTCGACTGCTACTAACCGCTAGAGGGCGCTTTTAAAAATGAACGGAAATTCTCAACGAGAAGACTCGTAACTCTGATCAAACACGCACTAGACCCTCTAGTTCATGGTATTAATTATAGAACTGTAGCATTCGTAGCGTAACTTGACTTGAAATAGTAGCTCTACATTGTTAAGCAACATTACCAGAGGTGACCACTTGGATGGGTGACCGCTGTGAGGCACTTACATTAGAGTAGCCTGAGGGGTACTGTGCGTTACAGGCACGTAAAGCCGTCAGTCTCGGCTCTTGTATACTGCTTACTTTTATAAAAAAAAAACATTATCCAATTGTCATGTCTCTAGCTAGATAAGACTCTAGATCAGGGTTTCTTAAAGTGGGATCCATGGACCCCTAAAGAGCCCGCAGTGGCTCAGTTAATACTCAGCATATTCATTTGGAATTTGCGCATTAAGCTCAGGCCTTGAACGAACGCGCAGTGACGTCCGTCGGGCAGCGAAAATATTTTTTAATATATATATGACTAGTTGACTGCCTCCATGGTCCAGTGGATTGTGTACACGACTGCTGATCGGAGGTCCCGAGTTCGATTTCCGGGTCGGGCAACGTGTTACTGGAATTTTCCAAATTCTAAGCAGCAGCACAGAGTCTAGTTATGTGCCCGGTAATGGCAATAGGCTTGATTATGACATCACTTTTCAATTATCGAGACTTTTATTTATAACCAAAAAATATATCCTATGGCTACAGTTCAGAAGACTACAATGGACAAATAGATATTAAAAAAATATATAAGTATTTTTATAAAATCTCCACATTCAGTTAGAAATTCTGATGTGTCACACTTCAAACGCTAACAACTTTGGAAATAAATTTCGAAGTAAGAAAAGTCGCAACCTAATAGAAACAGATATTTTATGTCTTGTTCTCACATAAATTACTTCAATTTTATTTACATATATTTTCAAAAACAACTTTTTTACATCAAGCCAACTCGCCTTTGTGGTGGACTATACCCTGCTATTAGCAGGAGGCCCATACTCAACAGGGACAGTTTATATACAGGGCTTATGGGTATGAACTACTTTAAAAAGTGCCATGAAATAATTGTTTTAAGTTTTTTGTGTGCACTCTAAAATGATCATGATCTAAGTATAAAAACTTACTATTCCTGACTGAAATAATTATCATTGTAGAGCCTTAACTACTGATGCTAGAAACTTGGGCACTTAGACCTTTTATGAAGTAGGCATGCACTAAGAATGTATATGATATTTTACAGACAAATAAAATAGGACCTAAAGGTTCTATAAAAATGCGGCAAGCAGCTTATTCTTAAATCTTAATAAATAAATAAAAATCTCACCCTGTACGCCTCAGAATCATATGATAACAAAGAATATAAATTATTAACTCCATCTGCAAGTCTGCATAATTGAAACAATTTTCTATCTCTACTCAGACACGTACAGCATATTTTTTTCAATATAAACTCAGAAGTGTCGTCCATTATTTAAGATTATCTTTTCTTTCTTAATAAATATTTTTAAATTATTTGTTTATTTATTTACATTTCCATCCTTGCAAAGTATTTCAAAAAGTGATACCAGTGTAATTGAAAAAAGTACCCACGCACAGGTAACATTTTTATTTAGGCCATGCGGAAAATTACAGAATTAAAAAGAACTAAACATGGTTTCTATATTTGAAGTAAGTATATTTTACTTCAAGATAGCCTGGGATTCCACCGTCTCTTATTACCAGAGCCGAGACAGTATTTCTGTATGGTGAAGTGAAAAGGTGATTGCTATAATTATTATCTATAGGTCCGAACTGATAACAGCCCAAATAGTAGGTGTAGTGTTTTAGTGCCCCACTTTATTATAGACATTTATTTCTTCCTCGTCATTACAAAACTTCTTAGCATTTGTGCATGGCCGAGCCACCCCTATGTACAATGCGCGCGGCGCACACAGGCGCCAGGGTAATAGGGGCGCCGCGAGCCGGGTAAAATGTCTTAATTATTCAAATAATGGCATTTACAGGTAGTAGAGCCTTGCTGATTTCAGCATGTATGGGCCGGCTCGACCGGAAAAGTACTACCCTCTCACAAAAAAACGACGTAAAGTAACAGTACTTAAACTGTTGCGTTTCGTTCGCTGAGTGAGAGTGCCGGAAGCCCTATTCCCTATTCACATCCAGTCCCTTTTCCCATCCCCAAGGGACGGTAGCGCACTTGTGGCTCCTGTTGTGTTGCTTGTGTCCATGGGCGGCGGTAATTGCTTAGCATCAGGCGATCCGTCTGCTCGTTTGCCACCTAATACTATAAAAAAGCAGTATGCTGTTTGGAAAAGCAGAAGCAGGAGTCGGACCGTCGCCACCCTATGCATGGAAACCACATGCCACCATATCGCCTCAAAAGCCGGAAAGGTTTTCAACGACACACTGAATCATTGAGTTAAAACCCGGCGACAGCAAGATGCAGGCTGAAAAGTATCCTCCACCCTCTAACCATAAGCCACAAGAATCTCTACCCCCTGGACACAACCTGCCTTGGCCCGTATGGCAGTCCCTAAATAGACTGCGCACACAGGTTGGCCGCTGCAGAGCAAACTTGTGTAGATGGGGGTTCAGGGTCCCCGACCTTGCCCAATGTGAATGTGGTGAGCTGGAGCAGACAATGGATCACTTGCTGATATGCCCTTCTTGCCCGAGCACCTGCACTGTGTCTGAGCTCTGGGAGGCCACTCCTAACGCAATGAGAGTGGCCGAATATTATGCAGGTCTCATACAGCTGAAACTATGGACACGAAGAAGACTATAAAAAATAAATCACTTTCGAAAAAGGCTGACAAAATTTTCATAGATTCTTCATAGATTTCGCACAAAGGCGCTGGATTGGGTCTGCGCGGCCCTGCATTTGTGGGTTTTTATTAGGTACGTCTCGTTCATGAGTAGGTACATCCGTTGTTTGATTAGTTGTAAAGTCGCTGCCGTCACTGGATTTACTTTTAACGACTGTTTCTTAGTTGGGAGTATTAAAACAATTTGAACCCCTAGAAAAAAAACAAGTCACAAAATATTAAAAATACTGTTTTTTTGTATGTACTACGAGGTAGTTATGTTGAAACCACCAAAATTTTAAGGAAAATTTAGTACGTTTACAACACTGTTTAAAGAACAAATTTGACATTTATGTTGGTCTATAGATGACCACAGTATTGCCATGATTGATGATAAAAATGATAAATATACCAATATGTCCTCGATTTAAACAATGGTCTCTTCACTTTTTCATAACAATAATATTATTTATTATAACAAAACTAAACAAGGACGTTAGGATACTAGAATAATTATTGAAAACCACTACCTAGTCTACGTCGTAATTTGTACAATAATTTGTAGTTTTGCAGCATTAACAGACAAACATTTTTGGACTGCAGATACAGCATCACAGTTCCAATTCTTGTCTAAATCTTGAATTCAGTGAAGCATTTTGTTGTAAATTATTTGTAATAAGTACTTGTATCTTAGCCCGTTTTTACATTTCGAAAAATACCAAAATGTGAACTGACAATTGACAACAGGAAATAAAAATAAATAAAATTGTCTATGACAAATAATGGCCTATGGCTACCGTATTTGTTAATTATAATTTATTGTTTCCATCGTAATATCGTAAATAAACATTAAATTACTACTCAAAAACCTATGATAAATAAATTAAGTGAATTTAGTACTGTCTACACGTATAAAATTAGTTAAAATTGTGGAAATAGTTAATTGTAAAGATGAATATAAACGTAAATGTTTACGAGGTTCCTATTGTTAGTGCGGTGATTATGCATCAACCTCCTCATCCTGAGCCTCAAAACCAGGTCCCACAACCGGTAAACCCTCCAGAGCCGCCGCCCCCTGCCCCAGATGAGATAAAACCGAAGTTAGAAAAGAAGAAAAAGGAAGCAATCGACGGGCAGGCTAGAGAGATTATTTTTAAAGTAATTAAGTTTTTTGAAAGCGAAAAACAGAACAGAGGCTATGCGTTTCCAGTGGAAAACGTAATAAAACGGGCGTGCGCAGCCACAGGATTATCAGAAAGCACGATAAAACGGATTAAAAAGGACGGTTTGCGCGCGGAGGCTACACAAACAAAAATGACGGGTCCCAAAAAGAAAAGGGTAAGAAAAACCAAAGTGCAGCTAGATTACTTCCAGCTGTGTGCTCTAAGAGGCATTGTGAATAGTTACTCATCAAGAAAAGAGGTGCCTACGCTTGGGAAGATCTTATCGGCTGCGAAACACGAGTTGAATTACCGGGGTGGTAAGGAATCGTTGAGACTAATATTGTTAAATAAACTTGGAATCAAGTTTAAGAAGTGCGAGAAGAAAAATAAGAAACCGCCTGAACAGCAGCCTCCTCCGCCACCGCAGCCGATGCCAACGTTGATGCAGCACCCTCCGATGCAGCAAATGAAGCCTATTGTAGATAATAATCAATGTGTTTATACGAATATGATGCCCCATGTAACACCGGTATCATATTGATGTTAGGAATATAACAAAGGTTAGTTGCGGAAATAGAATTGGTTGTATGGATGATGTCCATTGTTGATCAATGATCTAAATCGGAAAGTAAATAATAATTATTTTGGGTAAACTGTTTATAGTTACATGAAATATTATTATTATTTACTTTCCAATTTTTTTTTTAGATTTTTACAGGTCCTATACTGATGGAAAATGTTTACAAACATATGTATATTACATTTGATTTTATGATAACAGCTCATTGTATGGTGATCTAAGGTGCATTTTAATTTCTAGACGAATATATTTGACATTGCATAAAATGAAATTTTGTTTAGAAGTGAATTTGGGTTATTCACTAACACATTATTTATGTTTTAACAATACATACATAGACTCACGCCTGTTTCCCCGAAGGTGTAAGCAGAGGCATATTAAACGCCCACTTTTCGCCAGTGTTTTGATCCCACGTAATAGGTGGCGAGTATACCACTTGCAGGTGAGGTTGGCTTGGGACCCTAAGTTCTTGGTGGGAACCCTATGCACCTATGTTTTAACAATATTGTATAGAAATATGTTTACTAGTGCTTGTAAACATTTTAATATGTGTGAATCACTGCAACTTAACTGTAAGTGGAAACCAAGTAATCATGATTGAGTTTATACTTATACCTTTCATACCCCATAACTTCGCATGTTTTATACTTACTATACGCATAGTATTCTTAGGGATCATCATCACTGTGAGGTGTATATGTCGCAGGTATTTAACAAAAGCCGTGATGTTATAATTTCACTAGTGACATTATAATTACACAGATTATAGTCAATGGTTTGTATTACTTACAATTTAACGTGCTAATTCCAGTGCCATTATATTTTCACTAGATACAGTGAAATTGTAAGGTATATTTTGACAATAACACCACCTAATTTAAAAAAAGCTGTTACTTATCAGCGCAATCGCTGATTGGTCTGTTTTTGTTACCAGCTGTATTAAACATAGAGTTAGGAAACAAGAGACCCATTTTTGAAAACCATTTTTAAATTTTGGCAAATATAGCAATGTCATATTACATCACAAAAAGGACTTCATACAACCAATTATATTTCCATGTAAAATATATATAAAACTTATATATTTAATAAGATTAACATCTTTGAGTTAACAAATAGAAAATATCTATAGGTTTTGGTTCCTAGCTATGTACAGTAGCAATGTACCATTATTTTGAAAGATATAACAATTTTGTTAAGTATTTGGATATGTTGACAAACTAATGAAAATGTGGTCACTTTTTTAATACCATGTTTCAAAGTGTGTGGTTTCAGGTTAGGGCGGTTTCAGATTAGCGTTTTATACGCATGTACAAGCTCGTTTTTGGAAGCGCATGTAGGCGCGTATACGCGCGCCTTTTGGCACAAGCGCAACTCGTACGAGCGTTGACGCGCTTTTAAGCTCGTATAAAAGCTCGAGCCGTCAGAATCCATGGTGACACTGACAAGATGTCACTACCGTTTCGAGTGAACACGCCGAAATATGCCCGTTTACGCGAGTCCGGTTTTTGATGCGCGTAATGTAGCGCGCGTGTAAGCGCGTATGCTGAAACGACCGTATACGCGCAGGAAAATACGCTAATCTGGAACCGCCCTTAGGAAGGCAGAGCAATTTGAGATTGAATAGATCAAAACTCTGTTCCAAAAAGAATATTTTGACACATTTTCTATGGATTTTATGTCAAATATATGTATGTATGTCTAGTAGGTAGCTAAGTCCATCAAGAGATAAAATATTGGTAATGGCAAAGAGCTCAGATATTTACATAGAGATCAGATCCGATCGAGTGAAAAGGAACGTACGTTAGGCCTTTTATAACGGCCCGTTCATGACCAGAGGGTCTAGTATGAGTTTTGATCGTCGCGATTGACGATAGCCTAGTCGACTGGAACAATTTCCATACATTTTCTAAAAGCGGAGAACCTAACGGAGAGTAGCGATCGATAGAGTCCGCTAGGGGGCGTATTTATATTCCGCTAGGGGGTGGGTGGTTGGGGTGTTCGTCCACCGTGACGATCGAGTGTAAACTCGTACTAGACCCTCAGTGGCGGCGGCAGCGATTTCGACGTCCATGGCACGTTTTACTCTGGCGGGACATGGGCGGCGACGGAGTAGAGCGCGACATGTACAGTCGAACAACTTCCCGCTAGACCACCATAAGGGCGAGAATCGCTCAGCAAGACATCGTCGCTTCCAGTGCTACTTTACACGCACATTGACACTCGTATACAAAACCAGTTTATAGTGTGCCTCGACTCTATGAGTTTATTTTTTTGGGTTATTCCTCTTGTCCCCCAGCTCTTCGGCCCCACTGGGGGTCAAAAGGAATTTTTGTACTGTTGTCCCCGACTACAATTTAACGGGGCCAAACGGAATCATAATTTCCTGTCGGCCCCCAATAAAATATTATTTTACATATCGTCTTGATATCGGTATTTGACGTTTGTTAAATAATTTATTTTTTATGTTGTCATGAATATTCAATAGCGCCTTAAAACTGTATTACCTGCATCTAAAATGTCTCGAGCAGTTAGTAATCTATTGTTTACACCTTCGCGTGACACAAAAAGGTAAAGGGTGCATGTTATCAGTAGTACATACCGCGTCATGGCGGAAAGTACACCAAGTTCACCAAGTAGGTCTGGTGCTAACGCTTTTGACATAATCAATAAAAGAGGTGGCTCGTTATTACTAAGAGCGAGATATCAATATTCAGTGAAGCGAAGATTTAAAAAAGGTGTTGTTTTGTTTAGTACAAAACTAAATATTTATTTTTAAATTTACGAAGTTTTATTACTTTAAACTCACTTTGTCTCCGCTGGGGGATATCAGTAAAAAATATCCTGTTGGCCCCTAGTGAACTCAAGTTTTAGGGGACAAAAGGAAAAATCCTTCCCATTCTCCCCGCTGGGGGACAACAGGAAAAAAAATCCCCGTAGCCCCCAGCGGTGCTGAATCTCTGGGGGACAAAAGGAAAAATCCTTCCCATTGTCCCCGCTGGGGGACAACAGAAAAAAAATTCTCATTGGGGGCCAATGAGAATTTTTGAGATGAGATTTTAGAGTGGGGCCGAATAGCAGGGGGACGAGAGGAATAACCCATTTTTTTTCAAACTGTTCCAGCGCCGACTTGTTTGATTGTACATCGTTCCTAATGGGCGAGGGCTCAGGAATTGGTTGTACAGCCTGTATAGAGTTGCAGTAAGTTTGACGCCCTATATTGTCATCTTTGCGGCTTACCCTCATGAAAAATCATTGTTTTACATTTTTTGTTACAATGTTTACTGTTTGCATCCAAACTTGAGATCTGTTTTAAAAGAGAATGCCATCAGGATATGGCGAAATGTATAAAAATAGCAACTAGAAAGTGTAAATTTAATTTAGAAAAAGAAATGTATTAGATTTGGTTGTTAAGCAGTATGTTTTTATAATAAAACTGCATATTTTACTACTTTCATAGATACAGATTATATTATACATACTTTTATTTCTTAATCTATGGCTGTCTGCAGATTTATTATAAAAAAAAACAACAAATTACCTATGACTTGTATAGTACCTTTTAATTCATTATATTAATGATTATTATTTTCATAGATTATAATTATAAAAATAAATTATGATAAGGCTGATATCACATTATGTATTTTTATTCGAATAAAACTAAGATTTTAAGTTTTATATAATTGTTTTATTTACAATTTTATGTATCCTCAAGATTTGTGATATGGATCCAGTGTAACTGTAAATGTAAATGTGTGTGCTCTGAGTTTGTGTACATTTTTTTACATCCCTTCCACATAACCGACAAAGACACAGTCATGTCCCTACGACAACACTACCACACAAACATTCATACATCTTTGGCACAATGCCCAAAATACACACACTCACACGGCTACACCATGAACGATACTGCCACTTCAAGCCACTTGTACTCTAATTTCTTCTTCGTTGACCACGTGATATAACGAAGTCTTGTGTCATTTCCATACATTTTTGCACTAAGCGATTAACGATATCGTTAATCGAATGCCATTTGGCTAAGGGGGCTTGACCCCATAGTCAAGGAGTGTCCACAGGGCGAGCGGCGCGGGCGGTGCCGCGGTGTAGCGCGGGCAACTCAAACCATAGGACTTTCATACGTGAATGCGCGGGCGGCAAGCGGGAAACAACGCGGAGCGTGCGGATCTCAAACTTTTCTGAGTTAACTGCGCTCGTAAGCATCATAACGCCTTCTGATTTGAAATTAATTTAAATGTTGAAAACTTTATAAGCGCAAATCATCACGACCCACACTATGGATGTCAAAACATAAGCAATAGAAAAACAAAAAGTTATCTCAAGACTGTGAAATTAAGTAGGTAATATTACAATTTCATGGGCTTGAAGTTATTTTTATATTTAAAGAAACGTAGGAACTTTTTAAACATTATTTTCAACGTCTATTTCTAGTAAGAATTTTCTAGTAACAATAATTGTTTTTCATCCGTATTGTATTTGACTGCACGCTGTACACCGCGCACTTCACTGCCCACACGTGAACGCGCGCGGGCCGCCCCGCAAACTCTACCACTCACAAGATGCAACTGCCACCGACTCAAATGTCACACCCTCCTATATACAAAGGTACTCTGTGGTCACACCTAACGCACATAGTCGACACACTCAAACTCTTCAACACATAACCACGCACACACACAAACAATAACACCGACATATTTTCCTTTTGCTCTCAAATTGTTATCTCTATTAATTTATTTTCTGTATAAAGGCCTTGCCACACGATACAATTTTACCACTGATCAAATTTTCAATCGAATTGTCTTTGCCCGTCTACACGACACAATCAAATCACTGATTTGCATTCCGGCCACCCGATTGGTTAAAATCTGGTGGTACCGCCCACCCGATGAACTTGAGTTGGACGACTGGCGTCTACACGTCACGATTTCATCAAGTGATTTAGTCAAGTTGGACGTAAAATCGTGTCGTGTGGATAAGCCTTAAAATAGCAGAAATTTCGCGCACTATGTCGCAATAAACTTAAAACCCCGGGAGATTCCAAAAAAAAAAGAAGTCCAAGATTTAGGAGGAAAATCCTAAGCGCGCAGGTTACACCCGACAGTATGTAGGTGACACCCGACAGCACTTAGATGACACCCTACAGCACTTAGGTGACACCTATTCAACAAGGCTTAGATTAATATGTCATCAAGATTCACTGCTTCTGAATCAAGCTACACAGATGATATAGAAATAGGAAAAGGATTGGTTTAGTCCCAATCCCAACCCAAAGGCTAAAAACCATGTGATATATTTTTATCCATCTTCTCCAAAAGATTTCCAATTGAATTCTTTGCGTGTTCCGAGATTTGCTCATGACTCATAGTTTAATTTTATTTATAGACTCACGCCTGTATCCTCGAAGGGGTAGGCAGAGGTGTAATATTACACCCACATTTCGCCATGCATTTTTAGGTCCCACGTAATAGGGGGCGAGCCTATTGCCGTTACCGGGCACATCACCAGACTCCGTGCTGCTACTGAGAATTCGGAAAAACCCAGTAAAACTTTTGCCCGACCCGGGAATCAAACCCAGGATCTCCGATCAGCAGTCGCATACGCTATCCACTGGACCACGGAGGCAGACTCATAGTATCCAATTCAAAACTCCTTTTTCTATTGCAATAGTTGGGGTGGTCAATCCGAGGGTGGCCTAGTGGGTTCCTCTTTCTTTCCATTAAATTTGTTTACAATGGAGTTCCACCAAGTAATACCTGATTCTATCTCTGGATATTAAATCTTTACGTTATTAGCGCTTGGCGTAGGAATCTAAAAGCGATAGCCGAGTGGAGAGACCAACGGACTGCTACGCAGAGGGTCTCGGGTTCGAATCCACGGCACGCACCAATGACTTTTAGAAGTTAATTGCGTATTAAATTGGTAATTATCGGTGAAGGAAATCATCGTGAGGAAACCTGCATGTCTGAGAGTTCTCCATAATGTTCTCGAAAGACATGTGAAGTCTGCCAACCCGCACTTGGCCAGCGTGGTGGACTATGGCCTTATCCTTCCCATAGTGCGATGAGGCCCGTGCAGCAGTGGGACAGTATGAAGGGCTGATGATGATGTAGCAAACTGAAATTCGGCATGTACGTTCCTTGGGGATGGTAGGGGTACTAAGGAAGGCTTTCCAGAAATTCACACGGGTTCGAGCAGAATCAGTTTAATCAACATATGGATCCATTTTTAGCTAGCTGGCCAATTCCAATACAATGTTTTTGTGTTGAGTTTTCTGATGGGTTTTCATAGCGGTCTTCTGTGCGAAAGCGGCTGGGCAGTATTCACATTTGAACGGTCTTTCGCCGGTGTGGGTTCGCCGATGGTTTATTAGTATTTTGTTGGACTGTAAATAAAAACATGATATTAAAGTTATACCACAACATTATGAAAAAAAGGGTATCTGACTTAAAAAATCTAACTACTCCATCAGATAGATTTCCAAAAAATATTGGACACGTATATTTTCTTTAGTCACGTAAACAAAAAATTAAGACGACAAACTTCGCTGAGAACTCGTGTGACGTCACTTGCCAGTACACTTTTTACTGGCAAGTGACGTTACAAGCCCCCACTCTTATGCGTTTCTTCATCTTTGTTGCGTTTTATCTTCGTAATTTTATACTGATTTGATAAAACAAAAAATACGTATCCAATAATTTTCCATAATCTAACTGACGGACTAATTCGATTTTTTTAGTCAAATACCCTATTATAATACCAAATTTATAATAATTTCCCTACTGTTTGATAACTATATTGTCACGCCTGTTTCCCCGAAGGGGTAGGCAGAGGTGTAATATTACACCCACATTTTGTATTTTATGAATTTTAGGTCCCACGTAGTAGGGGGCGAGCCTATTGCTGTTACCGGGTACATTGAGACCAGACTCTGTGCTGCTACTGAGAATTCGGAAAAACTCAGTATCACTTGCCTGACACGGGAATCGCACCCACTGGACCATGGAAGCAGTCTATATAAATATATTAAAAGTATAGAGTTCTGCTTACCCCAAAACCTCTTCCACATATATCGCACATCTTGTCTTTGGGCGGGGCAATCTTTTTGTGGACACGTTCTATGTGCTTTCGAAGACCATATCCCGTTGTATAGTACTGTTTATGAAACAAAAACATTATCGTTAAAAAAATGTTTTGGTCCATCAAATACAATGACAACCCAGCCTACTAGACGGCAGACGTAAGGCGAACACTTTCTGACAACACGTTAGACTTATACGTCTTACATAAGACCAATCCCAACACTAGTTATGAATTATGACGTACCGCAAATTTGAACCGGCCAATTAGAATGCATTTTTGTAGCCCCCTTCGCCCCGCATAATGAAATGAAATGAAATGAAATGAAATGAAAATTTATTCGCTTAGAGACATGGTTATAAAGGTGTTACAGAATGAAGTTTGTTCATCACATCTCGCCTTCAGTAGGCATACGAATATTAAATTACATTATAAATAAAATCATAGCCAAAATTACATTAATAAGATCGTATTATGCTAAATAAGATTTTATAAAATATGCACCTGTTACATCATAATAATAAATTAAAATGTCAAGATAAATTTGAAATAGCAAGTAATACAAATGTCAAAAATTTTCGATAAAGTTTTACAATTATTATATACGAATGTCAATTTATTATTAATAAAATATCATGCATTTTGTCATACTTATGTTTAAACTAATAAGAAATATACTCTTCACAAAAGACAATTATACATCCATGAGCAAGGGCATTTATATTATTTGCAAAGGAAGTATTCATTTAATGTATAAAAGCAGTTTTCTAAAAGCCATCGTCTTAATTTAGTTTTGAACTGTAAGATTGGGAGTTCCCTGATAATTCTGGGGATGTGATTATATATTTTTATTGTCATAACCAGGCTATTTTCTGGTGAAAACTGCTTTTACAAGTTACATATTTCAGTTTTGTGGGATTCCTGCACTCGTATTTACTTAGTTCACTTACTCTGATAAATAAATGGCTCTGATTCCTGACGAACATTCCTACTTCCAAAATGTACATGGACACCAAAGTCAACAGTTCCAGTCTCTTGAAAAGTGGCCTACATGATTCAAGTGGTCCTGCACCACAAATTGCTCGTATACATTTTTTCTGTGTTATGAAAACTCTGTCTATGTCAGTCGAATTACCCCACAACAAAAGCCCATACCGTAGGATGGACCCGACATGCCCGTGATAAGCAGTGAGCGCGGTTTTTTCATCAATAATAATTCTAAGCTGTCGTAGAGCGTATACAAATCTATTTATCTTTTTACATACTATATCTATGTGCTGTTTCCAGTTACAGGTTTCGTCTAAGGTAAGACCAAGAAACTTTATATGGCACTCCCTGTTTATACTGGTACCTTCGATACTAATATTAAAATCTTGCGTCTGTTGTTTATAATTTTTAAATAAAACATAGTGAGTTTTTGTTAAATTTACTCTAAGGTGGTTTTCACTGAGCCAGTCAAATATATGTTTTAATGTTGTTTCTACCATGCCTTTCTGGTCGTATTTCGAATTGCTAGGTATAACTATCGAGACGTCATCAGCAAACAATATACATTTTTGTGACGTGGCACTAGGTAAATCATTTATGTATAGTAGAAACAGTAGGGGTCCCAGAATGCTGCCCTGTGGCACTCCTGATACCTCACCGCTTTGACAGAATTGTTTGTTTGTAGAAAAGAAAACATTAGGTGTCTAGTAGGCTGGGTTGTCGTTGATCAAATATGATGGGCATAGGCAAAGAACTCATATTTACATAGCACATTTCCTATGGGAGCTCTGAGACAAACTTTCTGCAATCCAAGTTGCCGCTTGGCGGCGTGACAATCGTTCCCCCAGTGTATCTTAACTACGAGAGCAAGAGAGACGGACATTCCCTCAGTGTATCTTAACTACGAGAGCAAATGAGAAGGAGAAACGACGCCAGCGCCGCCAACTACGCACTAAACTGAGGCCAGAGCCAATGAATACAGATTTACAAAGGTATAGAAGCGCATTTCATAAGGATTTCGTGTGCCGATTCCAAGTGGCGAGTTGGCGACTGTCGTCAGTGTAGTTCGTAGTTGGCGGCGCTGGCGTCGTTCTCCATCTCTCTTGCTCTCGTAGTTAAGATACACAGGAGAAACGTTCGTCTCTCTTGCACTCGTAGAGACAGCTTTCACAGCGCGACTGCCACGCCGCCAAGCGGCAATATGTGTCACAGAAAGTTTGTCTACAAAGCGCCCATAAGAAATGCGCCTCTATGTAAATATCTATGCTCTATGGCAGAGCCCACTTGGAATCTGCACACGAAATCCTTAAGAACTGCGCTTCTAAGTATGTAAATCTAAATTCTTTGGCATAGGCCTCTCTCTCTTTTCGGGCGTCTTGCATCCCTATCTTTTCTTATGACTGGCCAGTCGCTGTAGAATGCATCTCAGTAACTACTGATTCGTCCGTGTGGTGACGGATTAAGAATACGGAATGTCACCACCCCATATCATCCCATGGGTGTCGTAAGAGCCGACAGAGGGAGCATATTATGCAGAGAACAGCACTGTAAGAGAAGGGAAACTTGATACAAACCCTATACCAACCCGTTTGGCCAGCGTGGTATAGTAGGCCAATTCCTCCTTTCAAAGGAGAGGCCTAGTCCAGCAGTGGACTGTTAAAGGCTGATGATGATGAACTACTGATTCGATTTGGATAAGTAATTCTTTTAGTGTGGAATAGCCCATTTGTAGAGGAATGCTATAGGTTATATACCTAACATCACGCTATGAATTACTGCTGCTAAGCAGTTCAAACGAACGTACAAACTCTTCAGCTTTATTAGTATACAGAGATAGATGAAACAAGACCAAGACAACCATCCATGATCAATTGTTCACGCACACAAATATCTGACTTGAGCGGGAATCGAACCCGTCTCCTTCGGTGCGGTAGTTGGTTACACTCCTACGCCACCGGGTATAAAGTAGTATAATAATACTAGAAGATGCCCGCAGGCCGCAGCTACGCCCGCAAATTTATTTTAATTTAACCATTTGCACATCCAATGGGAATTTCGGGCAATCCCTTCTTAGTGCACCCCTACGGTCCCCAAGGAACATATGTACATGCTAAATTTCAACTTCTTACGCCCAGTAGTTTTGTCTGCGCGTTGTCTATCAGTCAGGCATCATCAGCCCTTTATACTGTCCCACTGCTGGGCACGGGCCTCTTCCCACTATGAGAAGGGCAAGGCCCTTCTCATAGTGGGAAGTCCTTCACGCTGGCCAAGTGCGGGTTGGCAGACTACACATGTCTTTCGAGTACATTATAGAGAACTCTCAGACATGCAGGTTAACTCACGATGTTTTCCTTCACCGATAAGCAAGCGATAATTACCAATTTAATACGCACTTAACTCCGAAAAGTCATTGGTGCGCGCCGTGGATTCGAACCCGTGACCCTCTGCATAGCAGTCTGTCGGTCTCTCCACTCGGCTATCGCTGCTTCATCAGTCAGTCAGTAACGCAAGAATTTTATTTGATAGCATTGATAACTTACTTTATCACATTGTTCGCAGTAATTTTTGGTGACTTTGAGATGCGCAAATCTGTAGTGGTTCTTCATAAAGTTGGTCCTTGAGAATATTTTACCACAATCTGGACACGGCACCCTGGAACAAGCGAATGATTACTTAATGGATACGTTTGACAGCACCAGCTTTTAAAAAAATCTTATTCTTATACCCAAGTTTTCTAACCATACATCTCAATTTTACCCTAATTTCTAACGTTATACCATAACTAGATGATGCGCGCAGCTACCCGCACATTGTTTTAATTTACGCGTTTTGCCCGATTGCGTGGGAATTTCGAGAAATCCCTTCTTAATGCACCCCTGCGGTCCCCAAGTAACGCCAAATTTCAGCTTCTTATGCCCAACAGTTTTGGCTGTAGCTTGTCTGTCATTCAGTCAGTAACGCAAGGATTTTATATATACAGATTTTCGAATCTTATACCTTAACTTTCCAACCTTATACTTCATTTTTCCAACCATATACCCCATTTTTCCAACCTTATACCCCAATTTTCCAACCTTATACCCCAATTTTCCAACCTTATACCCTAATTTTCTAAAGTTATACAAATATAATATCCATCCTTATAACTTTCTAATCATATACCCTAATTTTCTAACCTTATACCCAAATTTTCTAACTTTTTACCCTAATTATCTAAACTTACCGTACTTTCTTCTGCGGCGTATGCCTAGGGGACGTATGTAAATGCCTCCTATATTTGTATACACTGGGACACACAGTAAGACAACTCAGTTTAGGTGTCACCCGATAACTCTGGGTGGTGGATTTGGTTGAGGTATTTGTAGTTTTTATGGTTCATAGTAATTTATGCGTCTTGTACGAGCTTTAACCCCTACACTCTTGAAAATGTCCTAACCTTATTCCCTGTTTTTCCAGTCTTATACCCTAAAGTTTCTTATGTCAACATCTAATACTATACCCTATTTTGCTAATCTTATACCCTTATTTTCCAACTTTATACTTAATTTACTAACAGTATACCCCGATATTCTAACATTATACCCCAATTTTCCAACCTTATACTGCATTTTTCCAACCTTATACCCCAATTGTCTAACCTTATACCCTACTTTTAGAGTCACAATATCCACTTACCGTACTTTCTTCTGCGGCGTATGCCTAGGCGACGTATGTAAGTGTCTCTTATATTTATATACACTGGGATACTGTTTGTCGCACTCCACACAGTAAGACAGCTCAGTTTGGGCTTCCCCCGTTAACTCTGGGTGGTGTATTTGATTGTGGTGTCTGTAGATTTTGTGATTCCTGTAGGTGCGCTTGCAGATGACGCAGTAGGCTGGGATGTGGGCGCGTCTGCGAAGGAATAAGGTTCTTTTACACAATTCTTTACTCTGTCAGTCAAAGACACACCACACATATATTATTTACTTCTCAGTGCTCTCATTTCTACAGCATTTAATGTAAGTTAAACACTTAAAAATTTATTCACCTTATATGCGTTATCAAACTGGTCTTTCTGGTGAAGTGCATGTTGCAGTAATCACAGACTACCCTCTCATGAACTGTCTTGTAGTGCTTGACAAATTGACGTAGAAGGCTGCAAGGAAAATGTATAGCATTATTTTTAAGGTACCTAGTACCAATAGATTACCTAACATTAAACTTCGGCCGCGTTAATTATACTCCTTAACCTTCTTCAGGAATTATGTCTATTGGAGAAAACCTTACAAAAATTTGTTCAGTATATTTTGGGTTCTTCGCGTTCGTACAAGCAGACAGGACGCGGCGGGGACTTCGTTTTATAATACGTAGCTTTAATCATGTTCCAATAATAAGAATCTAATACTAATATAATTATAATTGCTATTGCTAAAAACGCGCTTATCTCAGGAACTACTGATCCTATTTGTAAAATTCTTTCAGTGTTAGATAGCCAATTTATCGGGCAAGGCTATATAACATCACGCTATGAGCCACGGGAGCGGAGCAGTAGCCTTAAATAACCTAATAAAACGTGATACAATAGCAAGTTATTTAAACTGTTTATAAAAAAAAATCGGACTGTCTTACTAAGAAACTAAGAAAGAATTACCCGAAATACCGACGGTATCGGGCAGAATGGTAAAAACAAAATAATATGAATAGAAAATCGAGGCAGAGGTAGGCCACCCCGAAATGTAGACCGACGCCGACTATCTGGATCGCGGATGGATGCTGGTGGCTCCGGATCGGTCTATGTGGAGAGCCTTGGAGAAGGCCTATGTCCAGCAGTGGACGTCTATCGGCTGATATGATGATGATTAGAATATAGTTAAGTTTTAAAGCATAAAATACTATGATGCTCACAGCTACAGCCGTACAATCGATTTTAAACTTTCGCGATTTGTATACATCATACAATATTATTTAACGGGTCTTAGTCGCGATAATATACTTATTTCAAGGCATAAATACCTCTGTTATTCTCCTACGTTTCTACCGGCATGCAACGGTTGTGGTCGCGGACGGATGAAATAAATATATTATCGTGACTAAGACCCGTTAAATAATATTGTATGATGTACGGCCGTAGGTACAGTCAAACAAGTCGGCGGTGGAACAGTTTGAAAAACAAATCCCTTGGCTCCCTTATAGAGTCGAGGCACACTGGAAACTGATTTTGTATACGAGTGTCAATGTGCGTGTAAAGTAGCACTGGAAGCGACGATGTCTTGCTGAGCGACTCTCGCCCTTATGGTAGTCTAGCGGGAAGTTGTGCGATTGTACATTTTATTTTAAATTAACCGTTTCTTCTCGATTTCGTGGGAATTTTGGGACATCCCTTCTTACTGCACCCCTTTGGTTCCCAAAGAACATACATGGCAAATTTCAGCTTCTTGCGTCCAATAGTTTTGGCTGTACGTTGTCTGTCAGTCAGTCAGTAACTCTAGAATTCTGTATATACAGAACACGGATACATACCCAAATTCCTCCGAACACTCATTACAAGTAAATAGTTTAGTATGTTTCTTATTTAGATGTTTCTTTAGTTCAGCTTTCGTCCGCCATACTTCTGGGCATAGCTTGCATTTTACCATTATTGTGTGGACCTTAGCCCAGTGTTGGTCTAAGTGGTCGGCTGTAGTTATTGTGGTAGAACAGGCCATGCAATTGTATGGGAATAGCGCCTGAAAGAAATAGGAGGCATTTTAATGACATTATGGCTAAAAAGACAAAGGATGTGTCCTGCAAGTAAAATAAAATGACAGTTTTATTCATTAATTAATGTTAAAAATCCATTTTATATTTTTTATTTAATTTATTGACGATGGAAAATATATACAGGGTGTCACAAGACCCATCACCAAGCCGAAGTTTACTCGTTGTGGACATCATGCCAAGTCATACTAACCAAAAATAATACCCGGGAAACGATTTTTTTTTTAAGTTTTCACATTTTTATTTTTTAAACCCAAATTAAAAGCGCGCGCGTGCAATGCTCGAAATACCTACTTATCCATGGGGACATAGGGCATCTAAAGAACATATTGGTGGGGTGAATGCATCGATTTTGTTCCTAATTAGAAAAATCATACTAACTTTGGAGCCTCAATATCTCCTGAACCAGTAATTTCCCAGGTATGGTGCCCAAGTAAAAAATGTTCGTAGTGATTGGTACAACATGGGATTTCGGTTTTCGTTAAGGGTCTTTTTACACCGTGTATATTCTACTTGACAGCAAAAAAATATGACGTCACAAATTCTTAATTTATACGAAATCTGGAGAAAGAGATTGTTTTTGAAATTTAATAAAAAGGGTCTGATTTGACTAGTTGGAAACGTCCCTATTCTGGTGTGTGAGATTTCCAGGATTATCATCATCTCCTAGTAGCAACCAAGACTTTTAACTTGGAGTCCAGGCATGAGCGTCACTAAGGGGGCGCAGAGGGGGGCTGCTGCCCCCCCCCCCCCCCCTAGAGACTCAAAAAATCTTAAAATTCATACTTTTTTCAGTACTTTTCTCATTTTCCATATCAACTTGCCCCCTCCTAGACCATCAGCTGGGGACTTTGCACCCCGCTTGGCAATCGGCTGGCGACGCCCTTGAGTCTAGGGTATAGTCCACCACACTGGCCAAGTGCGGGTTGGTAGACTTCACATCGTCTTTTGACGACATTAGAGACTCTCAAGTATGCAGGCTCACAATGTTTTTCTTCACCATTTAGCAAGCAATAATTATATTTTTTATTTTATAGTCTCACGCCTGTATCCCCGAAGGGGTAGGCAGAGGTGTAAATATTACAACATTTCGCCATGAATTTTTAGGTCCCACGTAATGAGCCTATTGCCGTTACCGGGAACAGCACCAGACTTCAGTCTGCTACTGAGTATTCGGAAAAACCCAGTAACACTTGCCTGACCCAGGAATCGAATCCGGGACCTCCGGTCAGCAGTCGCATACGCTATCCACTGGAACACGGAGGCAGTCAAGCGATAATTAACAGTTTAACACGCACATAACTTCGAAAAGTCATTGGTATGCGCTGTGGTTTAAACCAAAAACCCTCTGCAACGGAATCCGTCAGTCTCTCAACTGGGATCAGACTAGGACCTACCTTATTATGACAGAAGGTTTCATGCCTCATCAAATCCAATTTCCTTGTATATCCTACAGAGCACTCTTTACACTTAAACTGCACTACAACATGTTCAATATTCTTCTTCAGCAAGTCTTTCCTCAAAAACGTTTCATACTCTTTATAACTTAAGAACGCGGACTCAGAAAATTCATCTATATTATTTTTAAACTTATCTTCACTTGTAATAATTGTTGCGTACATTTCGTACTTTCTACGGTTGTAATAATATACTTTTTCAATGCCAGTAGTTTTACTTTTATACTTTTTACTTCGATGCTTGTCCTTTGGCTTACAAGACGTTTTAATGGGATCGTCATTTTCTATTTTAAATTCTGTTTCATAGTATTCGTCATCATGATCGTTACTATATTCTTCTTTTACTATATTATCGCATTCTACTTTTATTTCGTTTTCTTTTTCTATTAATACTTCCTTCTGTTCAAAAATATCTTGTGGGTTTTCGATGAAACTATTTGGTGAATCGTTACTTTGGCTATATTCTATGTTTATAATGTTTCCCTCTTCTGTAATAAAACTGTAGTTGTTTTCATCTATTTGAACTTCTTTTAGGGCTGACAGACATTGGGGTTTTATAATTTCATCCTGTAAAAAAATAATAAACTTAAAAATACATGGGGCTAGGAGGGAGTGATGTATATTATTGGAGCATGAGCCTATACACTAGCCTAACCAGATATGCTAAAGTATTAGCTTTGCTAAATAGATTGCCATATTATTATGTGGCTTACATTGCTGTCAAGTAATTGAAGGGTACTATACTATATCAGCATCAGCCCTTTACTGTCCCACTGCTGGGCACGGGCCTCTTCTCACTATGAGAAGGGTATGACCATAGTCCACTTGCTGGCCAAGTGAGGTTTGGTAGACTTCACATGTCTTTTGACAACATTAGAGACTCTCAAGTATGCAAGTTTCCTCACAATGTTTTTCTTCACCATTTAGCAAGCGATAATTAACAATTTAATACGCACATAACTTCTGTAACATTGGTACGCGCCGTGGTTTCAACCAAAAACCCTCTGCGTAGCATTCTGTCAGTCTCTCCACTCAGCTATCGCTGCTTGCTATAACTATATAACAAATGTTAAAGTTGTTCATGACAGCAAGGACCAATGCCTCATGCTTCTGAGGCACATCGCAAGCAATTAATAATTAACAAATTATGTTACGAAGATGAATATTCGATTGTTGTTAAGTGTATCTCTGATAGTTCTTTGTAACATTCTCTTGACATGTGTAATTGGCCGTGCACACTGCACTTGGCCAGAGTTGAGGACTATGGCTTAATCATTCTCATAGTGAGCAGAGGCCTCTGCCTAGTAGCACACAATGTTTACTTCTTATAAAATGAACTCACCTTTTCATTCGGTCGGTATGGATGAGATATACTCAAAAACAAGCAAACATCATTTTGTGTGGCTTTGACCACTAGATAGTGTCCTGATAAAGGTTTAAGTGAACAATAGAGGTGAAGCTATGGGCAAAGTCTATATTCTAAATATGGGGGCAAATTCTCCATTTTTATATGATATTGATATTATATTTTGAATAGACTCAGAAGCAGTACTCTGATAACCTACCTAATGTCATTATCATATAATTTGAGTTAAACAGTTCGTCGTTGACACATATTTTGACACTTGTTTTTACGATCTTGTTACAACTACATTCAATTATCAGATAATTTAGAAGAATACGCTTTTTGTGACGTATGACACTGACATGATATGGAAACTATATTTATTTAGGAGAATTGGGCCCAAGGTTGATTTAACACATAACATAACTTCACACCTTTTATCCTCAGAGGGGTAGGCAGAGGTGTATTACGCACCCACTTTTCTATAAAAGACACATTACCTGAATATAATATGACTGTAGATACTGCACTAACATACACTGAGCTGTTTTTATCTTTGCTTGATATATCTTCAGCTTTTTAAGAAATGCATAACACTCCCAACATAATTGTAGCTCCAGCTGTAAAAGAACACACAGTATGTAGAAGAATACACATATTTATTGAGGCCCAGACAGATTGACGGAATGTCACCACCCCTTATCATCCCATGGGTGTCGTAAGAGCCGACAGAGGGAGCATATTATGCAGAGAACACCACTGTAAGCGAAGGAAAACTTGATACAGACCCTATACCAACCCGTTTGGCCAGCATGGTATAGTAGGCCAAATCCTCATTTCAAAGGAGAGGCCTAGTCCAGCAGTGGACTGATGATGATTGAGGTCTCATTCTCCTTCTCTTACTTCCTCATTCCTCCACTTCCTTCTATTCCTTCTCCCACCCTTTTGAATGGTAACGCACTTGTGACTCTTGTATAGTTTGGGTGTCCATGGGCAGAGGTTAATGCTTACCATAATGTGATCCGTCTGCTCGTTAGATTTCTATTTATTTACATAAAACTTGCTAATAACACAAAGATTTGGTTTGGGTTAGACTTAAGGGACCATCACAGAAATAGCTAATTTTAATATGGTTAGGCTTGGGACAAAATTAAGTTTAGCCCTGACTAGATGAGCCCGCGGTTACACCCGTGTTATTTAAGGCTACTGGTCTGCGCCCGTGGCTTATAGCGTGATTATGTAGCCTATAGCCTTCATTGATAAATGGGCTATTTAACACTGAAAGAATTTTTCAAATCGAACCAGTAGTTCCTGAGATTAGCAAACAAACAAACTCTTCAGCTTTTTAAATTAGTATAAGATTGAGAATTTAATCCAAAATCCTCAGCTTAATAGTCAGGGCCACTAACCATTAGACCGAAAGGCACAAATAAATATTTCAAAACGTAGATACATTTTTATCAAATACTCCTGTATAAGCACAGATATTCATTTTGGAGCCACCATATACGATGTTATATCACAAAACATATTACGAATATATCAGAATACATAAAATAACACCCATACTTACGCCTTGTTTATCAATTTCAAATGTTTTATCATTGCGAAGTTTGTAAAATATTTCTCTGTATTCCTCATTTAATCGGGTCACATTTCTGTCTGTACTGAGACAACCGTGACACAGTGCTATAATAAACTCGTTTTCCACTTTTATATCCATTTTAATTTATTATATGTACGAAACATTTATTTATTTTGAAGGAAAATGCAAAGAAAAGACCTGCTTTCTTTTGGTTACCTTTGACGTTTCAATGAGTATGACCATTAACCAAAAATTAAAAAATATATCAAAATATATGCTTTTTTGTGTAAGAACTGAATATAATCTATAAAAAAAAAAAAGAACTGAATATAATCTATAATTTTTTTAACATTAGCGCGTAGCAGTAGAAGGCAGAAGCATTTTAGTCAAAATAACTGAAAATATATTAAATTACGGTTTAAAAACTCTTTCTGAACTTTATCATTACGTGTAAAGGAACGTTAACAAAACAAAACTTCTTTGACACATCTGTAGTCTTAGTTGTTTGACATGACTTACAGTCATTTTGACGTAATATGAGAATTGGTCCCTGATTTAACAATTGCTCAAATATCTAAGACAAATATGTCTCTACCACGGTCTTCACATTATCTTTTATTATTTACGGTAAAGGATGATGAATTTGATAATACTCTTGCTAAGAGTAACAGAGTATGCGTGTGTTGTTCATCACAAGATGATAATTTACTCAACTTGAATACTTGTAAACATAAAACATTCCTGAAGGCTTTCGTCAAATTTCAGGTAAATAATTAGTTAAATTATAATTAATATGCTTATGCATGGGTTTTACAACAACTGGATAAATGTTCTACTAAATAGGTTATGTGTTAATAAGTAAGTATAGAACTGGCAATTAGAATTGGCGTCCAGCAAAATGGCCGCAAATTAATACGATTTATTTTTAGATTTTTATTTATTTACATTTTATTGAGTTGTTTTCTTTTACTTATTAAATATTGTATAATATCTCTCTCGTATTTCAATATATTATATTGACACCCGATAACATAGAAGTTAAAGGTGCACGGTAGTGCGCCAGCCAAGTCCCCATCTTTGACCACAGTCTCAGGCTGACTTGCTGTTAGTGTTAGCGAATTCTTATATGAAAGTGACAAAATATCTATAAGTATTATAATCTGTTATTTTAATTTTATTATTTTATAATGTAATAGACGGCAAACGAGCAGGCGGAACACCTGATGTAAAGCGATTACCGCCGCCCTTGGAGCGGAATGAGAGAGAAGGAAAAGGGAGTGAATTTAGTATGTTGATCTTTTGCAGTTTGACTTCAATGAAGCGTACGTCTGCATCATCTGTCATAATATGCTCAAAAAGATTAACCTATTCAGACAACAGGTCAAGGAGAACATTGGATTACTCACTGATCAGGTTAATATATGATATAAATCTAAACTTATTTTATATGTATAAACACACTACTGTATATCCGAAGGGGTATGCAGAGGTGTAATATTACACACAAATACAAGCCATGTTATGAAGTTTACGTCCCACGTGATAAAGGCGAGCCTATTGCCGTTACTAGTCACATTTCCAGAATCCGTGCTGCTACTGAGAATTCGGAAAACTCAGTAACACTTTTACCCGACCCGGGAATCAAACCCGGGACGGTCGAGACCTCCCGATCGGCAGCCGCATACGCTATCCATTGGAGGACGGAGGCAGTCAAATCTATAATAATATATTAAAACTGAAGAATGTGTTTGATTGTTTGGTTGAACGCGCTTATCTCATGGACTACTGATACGATTTGAATAACTATTTTTGTGTTAGATTAGTTATTTGTTGAGGAAGGCTACGGGCTAAGTAACATCTCGCTATGAACCGCGAGTACGGTGTAGAGACCCTAAATAACGCGGACTTATCTAGTTGTATATGTTTTTAGGACTATGTTGACGAGCTTCCTACTATTTGATGGTATGATAGTTGGAATACTTGAAATGATAGATAGGATGCTGTAGTAAAGCATTTACTGTTGGTTTAGGCTAACTTTTAAATAGATATTTCTGTAAAAATTATGCAATAACAGCATAAAGCCAGTATATTGGTCATGTTACAGTTCGTTGCTTCAACAAGCACGTCGAGGTCCCAAACCCAATCATTCTTTACAAGTTTTAAGAACCAATTGTTTCCAGGCCCATATCTTAAAATTCACAAAACTCCACAACCTCCAATTCACAACGCCTCTTATCACCGACTCAAACGAACCTGATTCACAAGACCTCGAAATCAAACCTAGCATAGCAACTATAGAAGTACCTCCATACCCTCAACAGCTCGCACATGAGATAGAAACAGACGTCAAAGTAGAACATGACTTCTCAGACTTCGAAACAGAAGTAGTCCCAACTCCTGTTAAGAAGAGAAAGAGGGAGAGTCCCGTGTCCAGATACGAAGGAAAGATCAGAGTTGTGACGATGACTTTAGAGGAGATTATGGCTGAAAGAGAGAGTTTGGCTAAGCAAGAGAAGTATCTGAGTTTGCCGTATAAATGTGAACATTGTATTGTTGGGTTTGATCATGAGAATACTTGGAAGAGTCATATGGAGAACCGGCATAAGAAGGTCAGTGTCAATGTTATTTTACTTAGATCTTGCCTAGCCATCTTTTTTATGGTAATAGGCGGCAAACGAGCAGAAGGATCGCCTAATGGTAAGCAATTACCGCCGCCCATGGACACAAGCAACACCACAGGAGTCACAACTGCGTTGCCGCCGCTTGGGGTTAGGAAAGGGATAGGATGAGGAGTGGGATCAGGGAGAAGGAATAGGGGATAGGGCCTCCGGCACTCTCACTCACCGAACGAAACGCAGCAGTTTCGGTACTACTACTTTACGTCGATTTTCTGTGAGAGGGTAGTACTTTTCCGGTCGAGCCAGGCCTCTATGTATAATATGTATGTATTTACAAAAAAAAAGTATATAAGTATGTTTATACATTATCTAGTACCCATAGTACAAGCTCTGCTTAGTTTGGGACTAGATGGTGATGTGTGTATGTGGTAGAATATTATATTATTATTCATGCTGAAATCAGCAAGGCTCTACTACCTTGAGACTCTATTCTTTCTTCGTGTGATTATATCCTGATTTTGTGTAAGAGATTGGCGTCGGCTGGACGATCTTTGATATGTGATTTTATGACACATGTTATTTTAAAAGAATTTAAACTTTCGTAATTTGTATGCATCTTACAATATTAAGTATTTTAGGTGTATTAATTGCGTAAATTCGTGTTCGCGATCCGTAATAATTTTATTTAACAGGACGTACTTATTCAATTCGTCCGTATGGTGACGGATTAAGAATACGGAATGTCACCACCCCATATCATCCCATGGGTGTCGTAAGAGACGACAGAAGGAGCATATTATGCAGAGAACAGCACTGTAAAAGAAGGAAAACTTGATACAAACCCTATACCAACCCGTTTGGCCAGCGTGGTATAGTAGGCCAAACCTTTCCTCCTTTCAAAGGAGAGGCCTAGTCCAGCAGTGGACTGTTAAAGGCTGATGATGAACTTATTCAAAGCCTTTGAAAATAAAATCTTAGGCCCAGTTACAGCACCTCTGAAAGCATAGATATCTGAATCCTGTCTTCCGGATAAATTCACTATCGGAACGGAATTTCTATGAGTTACTTATCTAACAAATTAATGTAACAAGAACTTATCAGACGACGGTGAAACTCGTCATTATTGTTGATGATTGTTGTTTCAGACAAAGAGCAGTTTCCAGTGCGAGATATGCCAATCAGTGTTAGGTTCTAAACCTTCGTACAACGAACATAGGAAAAGACACGAGAGACGGTAAGTCAGCAATTTTATATTAATACTAGCTGTTGCCCGCGGTTTCACCCGCGTCCTGAGGCAACTACTTCGCGTACTCGGTTAATTTATAGCCTAAGTTACTCCTTGGTACATCAGCTATCCGCCAGTGAAAGTCACGGCAAAATCGGTCCAGCTGTTCCAGAGATTAGTGAGACCAAACAGACAGACAAAAATTGTAAAAATAATCATTTTGGTATATGTACCGTGTATGGGATCCTGCCGTTTTGCCGAAAAGATTTTGCCAAAATTTCATTACCCAAACAAATTTTAGCAATATTTTTTATACCATTGCAACATTTCGAATTATTTTAGTACGCATATTTTCATTTGGTCAAATTTTTACTTGGCAAAATATTACTAAGTATAATGTCATTATGGCATTTGGTCTTTAATCAAATGATTTATTACAGCAAACAATCTTCAAACAATAAACGTTTGGTGATATTAGTTTATTTATGGAAGTATTTAGAGTAGGTTAATTATTAAAAACATGGTCAGGTTAGGTTAGGTTAGAACTGTGACGCACGAGCCGAGCGAGCGAAGCGAGCGGTGCCGCGGTAGCGGCCGGCGAGTGCCAGAAACGACTTGCATTAATAGAAAAAAGAAATTGTTTTTAGTATGTTACCCGGAACTAAACTAAGTATTTAGATTAGGATAATTATTGATTTTGCGTAAAAACTGTTATTCAAACTGAAATATTTGACTAAATAAAAAATGTCAAAAGGATTAGTTGGTAAACAAGTTATAGTTTAAACGTTTATTTCCCAAACATTAGGTTTGCGTTACAATTTTTTGTGAGTAGATTTTGTGCTAAGTAATAATTTGGCAAATGAAATTATGCGAAACATTTTTTGGGAAGTGAAAATTTGTCAAATTCCTTTCGGCCAAACAAGGGAGACCCACCGTGTATACATCCATATGCATTTAGTAAAAAGCGATTATTTTAATATTACAAACAGACACTCCAGTTTTATTTATGAGTGTAATGTCTAGATGTAGAATTTTTTCGACTTTAGAAGTCCACCTTCAGTTGACTAACCATCTAAAGTTACTCCTAGGAAACCATAATTTTATTAAGCTGAGTCAAGTCCCCTTTCTCAGCTTAGTTTGGGAATAGATGGTGTTGTGTGTATGTGGAAGAATTTCAGAATTAGAATATGGTGTAAAATCACCCCGAGGCTGTCGCTTACACTCCCGCTACGCTACTGGGCCGTCATGAAAATAAATAAATATGCTACAGCCGGAAAGCGCACCCCAGGCTGCAAGGCGTAGGTCCTAGATCGCAACAGGGATAGCACTAGGCTGAGGTGATGACTGTTAATTAGGTTGGAGTGCATGGTGTGTGGTAAGCGCTACAACCACGAACAGTCTGCGATCCAGCATTACGATGAGAAGCATCTGCCGGCCGGCTCGTCGCTACAACGGGGCTACACCTGTCAGGAGTGTGGGTTCCAAACCACGTGAGTACATCATACAAAATAGTTTAGCGGGTCATAATCGCGTAAAATCAACTTATTCGAGGTATAAATACGTGAGTACAACTAATTTTAATGATCTGTATATCGGAAAGAAACGATTAAATTAAAATCAAAATGTTCGGGCATGCACTAGTCAAGCTGTTTGGTTTTCGTAAGTAATTCTACCTTTTGTAAATTAATGGTGGTGTGGTGAGAGGACAAGACAAGATGTGTGATAAACAAAAATACTGTGTTTTAAATTATACCTTGGTACAACCACACCACAATTAAAATAATACCATCAACTTGGCCCAAACTTTCATATTTATAGATAACCGACTTCAGAAAAAAAGACCGATATTGTTTTATGTGTCTTCTGGTATTTAATTCGAAGGCGTTTTTTTATGAATATTGTGTTTATTTCAGAGGGAATCGCTCATACCGCTATCACTTAGACAAACACAAGAAGAAGCGAGAGTGTACGCTGTGTGGGAAAACATTCGTCAACGCCCACAGCCTCAAGATGCATTTGTTGTGAGTATATAATTATTTTCTTCATTTATTACATTGCTATACACATATAATGTCTGTATTATTTTGTGTATCTTGTCATTATTGGATAAGATAAAAAAAATAACACTATCGTGAGCCTTAAGGCCTCTCTCACATTGGGAATGCGCATTCGGTGTTCACTTTGTATTACAGAGTGAACGCTAGGCGCTAGCCGGACGCCTGCCGACGCAAATATATTGGGGATAAAATGAAGACTTGAATTTACTTCTCTATCTTGCAATGAAAGTCGAATTTAAAGTGCCATTACACATAATATATTTTACACCCATCTATCATCATCCACAGTACAATCCACGGCCAGTCATCCCGCGTATACCGCTGCGCACCTTGCGACAAAACATACCGCGCCAAGCCGGGCCTCATGTCCCATCTGCGTACTACGCACGCGGACGCCCCGCGCGCGTACTGCGAGCTGTGCCGCACGCACTACATGACGAAATACGCGCTCAACACACACCTCAGTACGCACTCCAACCACGTCACTGAGAGCGACAAGAGGTATGCCCCGACATTTCGACACAGTTTCATCCACAGAAATTTGTCCTGTAGTAGAAATTGGCTTGACCCAATCAGGTTTCTATAGAATGTTATCCCAAGCTCAACTAAATACAATAAGAATTGTTTAGGAATGTATGTGTGACCCAGGCTGGTGGGTACGCGAGTGAATATTGTAAGGCGACACCTCAAGGATGTAGGTAGAGGAAGGAGGGGAATTTGAGGTAGAGCAGCATTGGTTACAGGTAAAGCGGAAGTAAAAAAATATATCAAAATTGATCTGCTCCGAAGACGGGCTTCTAAATCAATCACCATGTATATCAATGCTCTACCTTAAAATACCAAAACTAGGATACAATAATTTATCTTAGTTTTTAGTGTTCCGTACCTAAAAGGTAAAAAACGGGACCCTATTACTAAGCCTACGCTGTCTGTCTGTCTGTCCGTCTGTCTGTCTGTCACCAGGCTGTATCTCATAAACCGTGATAGCTAGAAAGCTGAAATTTTCACAAATTATGTATTTCGGTTGCCGCTATAACAAAAAATAAAAACAAAAAAAAATGAAAATATGAAGGGGGGTCCCATACAAAAAACGTGTATTTTTTCGTATTTTTGCTCTAAATTACTCACTGTAACAGGTACACGTTTTAAATTTTCACAGATTATGTAGTTATATTACCTTCCAAAATAAATAAATAATAAAGGGGGGTTCCCATACAACAAACGTAATTTTAAGCAATTTGTTACTCGATCTTAATAAACAGGTAGAAACTTAAAAAGTATTTAAGTATACATACAACGAACGTGATTTTCTTTTATAGATGATGGTACGGAACCCTTCGTGCGTGAGTCCGACTCGCACTTGCCCAATTTTTTATTTTTTGGTATTTTTAAGGTAGGGCATTGCCCAAGAATGCCCCTCCCCTAGCTACGACCATGCGACACCTACTGACTGAAGTTCTCTTCCCTTTTACGCCTTTAGAGCCCGCAGACATACAATTGTAAGTTGGCCGACTAAATCGCAGAGTATACTAAAAGGTGTAATTACTTAAATATGCTAGCCCGCACATCTTCTCCAACTAAATCGTCCAACTAATTAATTGGATACCGATCGTATCAGAACCAAGATTCCCTTCCGATTACGCACAATTAAAAAGTTGTCCAACTAAATTATTATAGAAGTACGCAATTTAGTCGTTCGATAGTCGGCCAACTTACAATTGTATGTCTGCGGGCTCTCTTATCTTCAAATTTATGCTCCCCTTTTTGAGAAAAAGCAAGTTAAGAAGTGGTTCTCAATATTGGAATTTGTCGAAGCTCTGACAACTCTGGCAAACCCTACTGTAGACTATAGTATAACAGCACGCTATGAGCCATGGGCGCTGTGCAGTAGCCCTAATTAACGCGGATATAACCCCATCTCTCGAGACTGCCTTGTTGTTCTCGCGGCATAAATGTGCACGTGGGATTGGGAGGTCTCGGGTTCGATTCCCGGGTCGGGCAAAGTGTTATTGGGTTTTTCCGTTAGAAAATTCTCAGTAACAGCACGGAGTCTGGTAATGTGCCCGGTTCGGCAATAGGCTCGCCCCCTATTACGTGGGACTTAAACATTCATGGCGAAATGTGGGTGTAATATTACACCTCTACCTACCCCTTTTGGGGATACAAGCGTGAGTCTATAAATAAAAAATAAATAAATATAAACCCATCTAGTTGTGTTTGACAAAGTTATGACAGTTTAAAAGGTTTGCATTATTAATTTACAGGTACATTTGCGACGAATGTGGAGACAAGTTCGTTAAGAAATACAGTCTACGGATTCATATTAACTGGGAACATCTAAAGTTGACGCACCGCTGCCCCAAGTGTAATAAAGTAAGTATTCACTTGTTGAAGGGGAAGACCTAGGCGGACGTTCTCTGACCAGATTGGAGACATCCTAAAAAAAAGGACAGATCAGAAGTGCCCTAAATAGAAGAGCATGCATGAGAAACTTGATGGGAGTGAATGAAGCAAGAGAGGTATGTCAGGATCGTTGCGAATGGTGTGCCGTAGTCCCTGCCTACCCCGCCGGGAAACAGGCATGAGTCTATGTATGTATGTATGTTCACTTGTTTTACATCACTCGTGATAAGTACTGTGTTGGTATAGCTATCCTGGAAGACTGCATGTACGGCAGTTCGTAGTGTCACCCTATCAGGGGCCTTAGACGAGAGGCCTAAAAGGATACGAAACAATAGTTATTTGTGCAAGAAGGCAAAGTTGTTTTTTGTTTCGAGTGCTGATTTTCGAAGGATTCTATGAACTCGCTACGCTCGTGAATCAAAGTTAGAATCCTGAGCGTAGTGAGGGACTCAACAGCACGAGATACAAAAAACTTTGCTCTCGTGTAGCACACATAACTTTTCACCACAGCAGTGAGAACACATATTACTTAGAAGACATAGAAATGAACAGGAATAGATTGAATTCTGCATTAATCACTTGTTTATTTAACTCTTCTGGTGTTAAAGTACAGTCATCGTCGCTAGTTACACTCATCTCCTTAGATTATTTTATATATTAATATAATTTAGCACGTTACGCTATACTGTATCAGCATCAGCGAAATATTTATTTCCGCAACTTTTTTAAATCGCGTTTTAATACCGCGTCCCTGATGTTTATTTTTCAAATGTATCATTGTTGTAATTCCAAATAAAAATGTATTGGTTAAATACCAATTTAATACTATTAATTAGACTTACTTTTATAAAAATCCTATAATAAATTAAACATATATGTAAACAAAAACATATAAAAAAAAGTAATTTCTTTATTACAAATAGGTACCTATCTTTTTTTATTTGCGTTTCCGAAGGTGTTTTCTTTGAGGTCGAATTCCAAAGTCGAATTTCGAATTCGAAGGGGTTTGTTCTTTCACTCACTTTTTATATGCATGTGAAAGAGACAGAGCACAGTAAAATTCGAATGTTTTAAATTTATGGCTGAACAATGTCAATTCGTGACACTGAAGATTGTAAACTTAAAAAACTAATTTTACTAATCGAATCAAAATCGCGTTTTGTTCACTGTTGTCTCGCAGGAAAAGCAGCATGTTTGAGCTGCTGAGGTGAAAATGTTATTATATGCTTAATAAGTTTTTTAAAATGTTAGTCAAATTGAAACTAGATTTAATTAATTACTAGAGGACGCCAGCAGCAACGCCTGCAATTTTTTTTAAATTACCCGTTTTGGCCGACACCGTAGGAATTTCAGGAAAACCCTTCTTAGTGCACCCCTACGGTCCTCAAGGAACATACATGCCAAATTTCAGCTTCCTGCGCCCAATAGTTTCGGCTGTAGCGTGTCTGTCAGTCAGTCAGTAACGCAAGGATTTTATATATTAAATTTATGGATCCCATATTTTGTGCTTTCTGCAAAAAACAACGTTTTCATACTTTACACTCAACTGTGCAGCTAAAAATACAGAGAAAAATCACACATTATTTAGAAAAAAGGGTCTTGACAGACGGACGGACAACAAAGTGATCCTTATAAGAGTTCGGTTTTGTTCCTTTCGAGGTACGAAACCCTAAAAATATGTTTTTTTATTTTTCTATAATCTCAATCCCGGAATTTATTCCTGGATCCCAAAATTGGAGTTCATGTTTCTGAAATCCCGGGCTTGAAAATAAAGCCCGTGATTATATCTACTTGTTGAATGCTCTCGTGTTTATATCGACTCTCTGTTGTCACGCAGGTATTCAAGACTAGCAAATGTCTGCGACGCCACGTGAACTACGTGCACGATAAGCTGCGCCCGCCGAGAAACAAGATCTGTCACTTTTGTGGACGGGGTTTTACTGTACGTATTTATTCTATCATTGGCATATTATCATGCAATGCCTTGCAGTTCACTGCAGGATAATAATAATAATATTATACCACATTCACACAACACCATCTAGTCCCAAACTAAGCAGAGCTTGTACTATGGGTACTAGATAATGGATGAACATACATATATACTTTTTTTCTGTAAATACATACATATTATACATAGAAACACACAGACCAAGGAAAACATTCATGTTCATGCACACAAATGTTTGACTTGAGCGGGAATCGAACCCGCGACCTTCGGCGTAGCAGTCGCTTACACTCCCGCGGCGCCAACCGGTCGTTATATAGGAAAGGATATAATACAATGACTTACATGCGTTGTGAGCATGGGCGTCACCACCCGATGGCTTAGGACCCCTCCTAAGCCATCGGGTGGTGACCTTGCCCCTTGCTTGGAATAGGCTGGCGAAGCTCTTGCTTGCTGTTACTTGGAGCGGTCAAGTTGATATGGAAAATGGGAAAAAGTATCGATTGTAACGTTTTTGAATCTCTAGGGGGAGGTAGCTGCCTCCTTCCCTGCCCTCCTTGGTGACGCCCTTGGTTGTGAATCAATAGTAGGATTTACCTTACTATATCACACTGACCAGTATTTTTTCTATAACCATAATGCAGTATTTTGCAGTTCACTGCAGAACATAACAGGACTCACTTGCATCGTGAGTCAATAGTATTGTATGCCGCCGGGTTCTCGCGCCTTGGCCGGCAATAGTGCCGGTGGCAATGTCGTCGGCCTTTAGACATTAAAAAACTTTACAATTCATACTTTTCTCATTTTCCATATCAACTTGCTAGGCTGGTGACCTTGGCCCCGCTCCCCTAGGCAAGCGGCTGTAGACGTCCCTGCCTCTGCCCACACCTTCGGGGATAAAGGCGTGAAGTTATATTATTATTATATTATACTCACAGACGCAGAATATCCTCACGTCGCACCTCCGCACTCACACGGGCGAGAGGCCGCTACAGTGTCGCCACTGTCGCGCCACTTTCGCTCACTCCGGAGCGCTGTACACTCACATCAAGCTCAAGCACAACGCGATGCATAAACTGACAACGAACCCGCAGTGATAAACACCCCCACCGTCTACGAGGAAGACTGGGTACAGGAGCCGTGTAGTGTTTGTCCTGGCTGACCTCATCAATAGGGAATCTTACTGCCAAATTATCCCCTTAGAGGGTACATTGTATTATAACGTAAACAAAAGAACCCATTGGACGACTGATGACGTTTCTTTTTGGGGTTGCCTGTCATGCCTTTCAATAAGGTTGGACATAGTAGGCATTTTTCCTTTCAGCGATGCGTCCCGTCCTCTAAGTATATCTTTTAACTCGAGGATAGTTAAATATCTGTAATTTTTATCCATTATGTATTCACAAGGCCAGATAGGCAAGACCAAAATAAAAAAAAGCGTGCACACTATTTGACAGTTTTGACTTTGACAGTTTTAATTACGCTATGTTTACGTGACGCCATCTGCTCCTAGCTTTGCGTAAGATTCCCTATTAACTCTTCAGCTTTATTATCTTAGTATAGATCATTGGCCGTATTTTTAAAGCGCTGGCTTTGATCTTTCATGTAAATGGGTTAACATTTTTTCAACTCTATTAACCAACATAAAAATGTCATATTCAAACAAGACTTAGAATGAATAATAAGGCTGCGGTTCCACTGAGACGGAGCGGAGCAGAGCGGAGCAATCAAATGTCTTGAAATCCACATCTCTTCTATTTCAAGCCATGTGATTGGTGAATCGCGGCACAGCTCGTCTTCGCTCTGCTCCGCTCCGCCTCAGTGGAACCGCAGCCTTATGCTGCTTAAAAAGTCGCTGTCCAAAGGTCATGCTTCTATCTTCAGAGTTTAGGCTCTGCGATGTATTATGTTAGTTAGGACAAGTGATTATTAAGTATGATGATGAAGATGAACAAGTTTGTAATAAACGTTAAAACAACAGACATGATAAGACTGTTAATAATTTAATATAATTTGAAAATAAACGCATCTTTTATTTATTGCTTTCTGTAATATCAAAATGCATACTACGGAATTAAATATTCGATCTACCTATAGACAGATCTGTAGATTTTAGATTCGTTTTTGACATAAGCTCCATACAAAATATGTCAAACACGAATCTCGAATCTCAAAATCCATGTTTGGATCGAATATTGAAAATGGCCAATAGCCTTTACTTGTAGGTAGGTAAGTATACGCCGAATTAACAGCAGCACATCACCGCAGTAAACAAACCGTCAGACCAATAGTCGACAAGGTTAATGAGGCCCTAACAACCCAAGGTTCGGGTGGGTCTTCAATATAAATAAGCATAAGTGAATCGGTTAATAAAATTCCGGGGTAAGCACTAGACCATAATAGGTTGGGTACGGAACACCCGCCTCTCCTGCTATATTACGTCTATGCTTGCAGTTTGTGTTGAACAAGGTCTTTCCACTGAAGTCACCATCTGGGAGCTCAGATGGAAGTCGCTCTCGCAAAGGCAGGGCCGACCCCTCTATATGGCAACCAGCGAGGTAGGTGCCGGTGCCGAGGGTCAAGAGACGCTAGCGCTGTGTAGTAAGGGTCCGCCAATGATACCACTGCAACCTATATTTAGACTTGGCACTACACATAAAGGCAAAACAGCCATATCTTAAATAGAGCCGGGGCACAAATTGCGAAGCTCAGCGGAGAGCATTTATCACTGTCAAACTATAATTGTCATTTTTCTCGTTTGAATAAGGTCCTAAATCAATTAACACAACAAAATTCCTGAGCATATGGTAGCGACTATAATAATTATACTAGCGCATAAAGGTGAACGCAGACTTGGCCACACCGCATGCGCCGCAGTATTCGCATTCGAATTCTTTATATGAAGTTCTGTGCAACCTCGCACACCCACCCGCGTCGCAGTCGCCGTAGTTCCTGAAACGACCGAACTCCACAAGGCGCAGCTGATGACGTCACCAATGATGACGCCCCCGGCCCACTACACGCCCACAGACTCTTAATTTATATTACAAACTGAATTAAAGAAATCAAGTGCGATGCGTGTGGCGACAAGAACGACTGCAGTAACTGCGGTGCGGATAGATGCGCGAGGCCATTAACAAAAAGCGATGACTGCGGGGACTGCGGAGACTGCGGTGCGTCCAAATCTGCGTTCACCTTAAGCGCGCATTTCACCTGCTCTGCGCTGCGCTTCGCTTTAAGTGCATCGGCCATTATGCGAACTTCGAGCTGCAATGTGAAGGTCTTTCATTGCAACCAGGACAGCCTTCAGATGATGATGATGATCAATAAGCCAACAATTACAAAACATTTGCAAATTGACGCAGCACTTGTTCGCTGAAATGGTTATTTACCAAATTAGCAACGCTTTTTGGGGAGGGCTTCAAATTATCAGGATCCAATCATTAAATTAACAAGTAGGTAGATACATAAATTAACAATATGCAGACAGTTGTCGCAAATTATGAACACAGTAGATAAAATATGTGGATAACGGGCGGTGAATTTAAAATATCTAAACTGAGGAGTAAACACAGTTATTTGCTAGTCACATAGCACATTTTATTAAAAAAATAGCAGTGTCATTTAGCCAAAGTACCGTAATTGCCCGTTTAGTTGATATTAAATCATCCAACTGAGAAGTGTAAAAAAAATTGTTACAAGAATCTTGATTAACTTGGGCGTTCACTGCAGTGCACCCATAATGAAGAAAAAGTTATTTGCGTTTTGTTAGCACGTCTGATAACAAAAAACATAGCCACATAAACTTATATAATTAAGTCATATTAGTAGTCATGTTTTAATTTTCAGTTATATGTACATGTATATTCTGTAAGTAAATTATTTTTATATATTTGGTGTTGGTTTACTGAAGTCGCAAGCAAATAACGAAACGTATTTGACGTTCAAGATGCCATAAATGCCATTGCAATGGCGATGCGTTGTCGCGGAAAACAATGTATTTTTTTATTATTTATTTACAATTTCTGAATGAAATGTCGATTGAAATCTGATCAGTTATATTAAACCACTACAATGAATACCGAAGATGTCACAATGTGTTGCGGTTGCCTTAGTACCGGGCGTAAAATGGTGAAGTTAGAGGGGCAGCGCAAAAATCAATGTTTTTTGCAAATAATCGGCGAGATCTCTGTAAGTATAATCTTTACTAAGTTTTACAGTCTTCTGCGATGCCATTTATTGATGAAATGCATACATATATCTTTAACACTATGATATTCAGTGTTTACTAAATTACTATTTTATATGTTACGTTTTATAATCTAATCGTATAAAGTCGACCTATTATGATCTGTTACTGATTTCTGGAATGATAATTTATTTTACCTATGATATAAAATGCTCTCTAAGGCACGGGCCAAACGCTAATTAACAATTTAATTAAAGGTAATTTTATAATAATGTACTTATCTTTTTTTTTATTTCAGACATCAAATACAAAAGATTTACAGATAAATTTATGTTGGGAATGCAACGCAAAACTACTGGGCTTTACAATATTTACTGAGCAAGTCAGGAAGTCTTATAGTTTGTTTAAAGAATATATAAATAAGGTAAGATTAAAGCATTGTTGCTTACTATGAAAATAATGAATTATTTATACCTATTTTAAGTTCGGCAATAAACTACCTAAATGTTTACAGAAAACTACCTCACCGAAACTCCAATCAAAATCAAACCTACGTACCCACAAACTTTACAGCATAGATATTCAAACTATAACCAATACACCCACATGTATAGAAATAATAAAAATGGAAGATGACCATCAACCAGCTTCTCCGGAACATTCCATAAAAGAAGAATGTGATAACACATTCCCCGATGATATTTCTGAAGAAGAAAAACCCATAGAAGTAATTAAAAAGAATGTTAAAGTGAAAAAGAAGAAGAGAAAGAGTAAAGAACTAGAGATATATAAAGAGATAGAGCTGGATAGAGAACAGTTAGAAGAAGAAAGGAGAGTGGGAATGTTGAAAGAAGAATATGTGAATGCTATGTTTCGGTGCGAGAAGTGTATTATATCTTTTCCTAATGCGGAAGATTTGAGTGACCATATCAGTATTAAACATGAGCTGGTGAGTTACCATTTTTAGCAGCTTCTATTCTGCTCTTTATTTATTATTTTCTTGGAAAAGCAGCCACTAGGAATACATCCTGTGTCGCGTAGGACTTTACAAACATACAACTAACAGACTCAATGAGCACCCAGATTCTAAACAACAACTTATAGATCACATAAAGTGTTGTCTCATGTCTCGATGTAGTGTCAAGCAGCAAGAGGACCACTTAAACCACCAACCGTGCAGTCCAACATATCTCATCATCACCAGCCTGCCGTATTTCACAGCTGGACATAAGCTTCTTTATAATTTGAGCCATTAGTCCTGCTAAAATTACTCAATAGGAGCATTTCAAGTACTATATTACTCTGACCAGACGGGATGTTTTAGCATATGAAGTCCTGTTTCCGTCTCTCTTCATCTGGGGGGCGTTGAACTGAAAGTAAAAGAAATTTGAACTCATTTGATGAGTATATTAAGTCCATAGGGTCACAAAATTGTTCTCAAAGAGGGTAGTAGACGAAAAAGTTTGTAAACCTCTGTCCTTTCCTACCAGGCAGCTTATTTTTAGGGTTCCGTACCTAAAATGTAAAAAATGGGACTCTATTACTAAGCCTCCACTGTCTGTCTGTCACCAGGCTGTATCTCATAAACCGTGAAAGCTAGAAAGCTGAAATTTTCACAAATTATGTATTTCAGTTGCTGCTATAACAACAAATACTAAATAAAAAATTAAAATATTAAGAGGGGGTCCCACACAAAAAACGTGGTTTTTTCGTATTTTTTGCTCAAAATTACTAACTGTAACGAGGTAGACGCTTTAAATTTTCACAGAATATGTAGTTGTATATTACCTTTCAAAATAAATAATTAAATTAAAAAAAAGTAGATAATAAAGGCGGGCTCCCATAAAACAAACGTAATTTTTAAGCAATTTGTTACTCGATCTTAATAAACAGGTAGAAACTTAAAAAGTATTTAAGTATACATACAACGAACGTGATATTCTTTTATAGATGATGGTACGGAACCCATCGTGCGCGAGTCCGACTCGCACTTGCCCAATTTTTTATTTTTATTTGACTATTGTTTCTTCTTTTCCAGAATGCAGCACACTACAAATGCGCAATATGCCAGTGTTCCTTTAGCACAGAAGTGTCATACAACTACCATATGAACAGACACAGGAGGAGATACCAATGTGTGATATGTAGCGGCAAGTTTAATAGTAAGAGAGCTGTGGTCAAACATTTTGAACAAGTGCACTATCATGGGTAAGTTTATATAATACTAGATGAGCCCGCGGTTACACCCGCGTTATTCAAGGCTACTGCGCCGCTTCGGTGGCTCATAGCGTGATGTTATATAGCCTATAGCCTTCCTCGATATATGGGCTGAAACTGAAATAATTTTTCAAATCAGACTTGTAGTTCCTGAGCTTAGCGCGTTCAAACAAACTCTTCAGAGTTTGTATATATACGGTACGGGTGTGAATGCGTCGCTTGCGCGGTCCAGGACTTGGTTTTGTCGGTACGTGTCCAATAGATAGCGTCGTGTGTTAAAAGTCATCGTCATAGTCCGATAGATGGCGCCGTGTAGATAGTTGACGTCATAGTCCGATAGATGGCGCCGTGTAGATAGTTGGCGTCATAGTCCGTTAGATGTCGTCAGTGTTATGCTGCCGCCGCTACAGTAGTATCTTATCTAATCATGTTAAATAATATCATATGAAGAGACACATGAGGAGCTAACAATGTGTGATATGTAGCGGCAAGTTTAATAGTAAGAGAGCTGTAGTCAAACATTTTGAACAAGTGCATTATCTTGGGTAAATATATATAAATCGTAGTTAGTTATTCACAGAGTCAAAATACCAAGCACCAATCCGAAGTCTACTAGTAGTGTGTCTGTAATAGTAAGAGTAGGTAGTTTTGTGGTGTATAGCACCTGTATACACTAGTGTGCCAAAGTTTTATATAGGCTTCTGTAGTCCAGTGACAGCATAAACGTAGATCTTGAGGTTCCCAGAATTTCCGGGCTCCTAGGATTCCCAGGTCAGGTAAAAAGAGAAATTATAATCATATTTTTCATCAACCAGCGCCGGGCACATGCATCCGGCAATATTCTGAACTGGCCTCCTATTTTTATGCAGGCGACAGGCGTGTACAGATTTATTGTAAGGTCAATGGATGCTATTGCAACTGTGGGGCTAAAGCAACCAACTGAAATATCTTCTATTCTCTTGTTTATCAATACTTGGCCATCTATTGGCCTATAGAAATATCATAGATTATCCTATAATAAATAGATGGCATCACAAGGATAACAACTGTTTGACTTACAGAGCTTTTTTTTGTCGCCATTTTGATCACGTGTTTGTTGGCGAGGGTCTCATCAACTTTTAACCAAAAAATATAACATTTTGTGCACATTGACCAAGTTTTTATGCAAAAACGAAGAAAGATAAAAGTAACTATTACATACACTTATGTTTACAACATTATACCTTATATTTAGTTATTTAATGTAATAGTTAAATTAGCCTCAACTTACCTCGTTGGGAGGGGGGGGGGGCGATTGTAACTAGATTTATTGGTTGCAATAGTATCAAAAATGAAGATGCTAGTGAGGTCGAATATCGATAATTGTAAATCGATATACCAACGGTACAGTCTATAAAATATAAGAACTAAATCCGTTCGGAGCCTGGGATAAATTTACTTCAATAAATTTGTTATAATATTACAAATTTGGTTTTATAATTTCAATCAAGTTTTTCTTTTTAGTGTGAATACTATAGTTAAACACAATTATTTACGCAGCAGTTTGCCTCAAATCTCAGCGTTTCGTTCGTATCTACATACTTTAGAAAAGTATGGCTTTCCTTTACCTAAATAAAAAATAAGTCAAAGGATTGGTATCTGAATACGTTGTAAGAAACGTTAAAAGTTACCTACCTAATTATAAAGTCTACTTTTTTCTCTCAAGAAGTCCTACAATTTTACTAAAATTATTTTGTTTTGTAAAGGACTATTTTATTAGATATTTTTATTGTTTGATGCATGGAAATTATTAATAATTTACGAATAAATATTGTAAACGAAACATGGTTTTGTCATTATCGATTAGGTACCTACATATTTACGATTTTATCCATATTTTTTACGTCTATACAACACTAATTATATAGAAAATAGTTACATTAGCCCCAAAATACACAAAATATTATTTTAGTCCGTATGGGACTCTACTGGTTTAACTTAGAGAATATGATTGCTATAATTTCACACGGGGAGACATGTGCTCCAATTATGAGCCTATTTGCTACAAAAACAAATGGGTTAGGTTAGACAGTTGCATTTACCCCAACATGGGGCTAATGTGACTTTTTCAGACCGCATGAGTTACTTATGAGATTTTAAGCAAATTCTAGGGCTTTACTTTTTTTCTTTTGATATTACTTTCAAGTCGAATTTAATCCCAGATATATGCTTAATGATATAGATGTAATAGAATACCGCAAAAAGACAGGTAGTAATTTTTGAGGCAGGCTAAAATGTCAATTATTTATTTTTTAGTTGCAATAGCCTCCATTGACCTTAATCTCTTTTTTGTTCATATTGTCTTGTTTGTTCTTTCGTCTGGTAGAAATAAACGCTTTTTCTTTCTTTCTATTTTTCCTTGACCTGGGCATCCTCTTGCAGTGCAATCACGTGAATCTTATTAGCATACTTTACTGTGACTTCGCCACGAAATTTTGTCTTTACCTTAGTCCCAATTTGTTAATACCTGATTCTGATACAATATCAACTTTGAGACCGAATAAATACAATGACTGAAACCTAAAAAACCGCTTTAATAAAAAACAGTATTTACGAAAAAGCACCCCAAGGTTTTTCGTAAATATTATTTTTAATAAAACAATTATTATGTACTTGTTTACTGTTTATACCTTTTTAAATATTAATATCGGTTCTTGATAACTGTGCTAAGTTTTAAATAAATCCATATCACGTTCAAAGACGCCATAACATAGAATTATAGATACATAATTACATGCCAAATTAAAAAAGTGTGCTAATGATTAATGGACCGGTTGGCGCAGCGGGAGTGTAAGCAACTGCTACGCCGATGGTCGCGGGTTCGATTCCCGCTCAAGTCAAACATTTGTGTGCATGAACATGGATGTTTGTCTTGTTCTGGGTGTTTCTATGTATAAAATGTATGTATTTACAAAAAAAAAAGTATATGTGTATATCCATTGTCTAGTACCCATAGTACAAGCTCTGCTTAGTTTGGGACTAGATGGTGTTGTGTGAATGTGGTAGAATATTATTATTATTTAGCAATGGTTTTCTGTTCAAGTGTTTCATTAAAATTTAGATGTTTTTGTCATCAGGCCAGCATTGGAGATGCAGCCGACACTTCTAGAAAATGGACATAAAATCGAAGAGACTGAAAATGTTAAGGATCTCAGGTATCATATTATATTGTATCATAAATCGCTTTTAGCCCAGTGGTGTACGTTACGGATTCCCGAGACGATGGTCTCGGGTTCGATCCCCAGATACCCCGGGCACACACCTCTGACGTCTCCAAGTTATGTGTGTTTTAAAAATGTTAATTATCGCTCGCTAATAATGTGCCCGGTAGATGGCAATAGGCTCGCCCCCTATTACATTGGGACCTAAACATAACAGGCGAAATGTAGGTGAGCATACACCTCTGCCTATCCCTTCGGGGGTAAAAGGCGTGAAGTAATGTGTTTACGCTTTAACTAGTGTAGAGACTAAAGCCTTCCTCACAACAAACGTGTTAGTCTCGGGTTTAAACTTTGTTTGTTTGAGTGCACGGTTGGCGTAGTGGTTTAAGCGGCCGCCTCGCCGAGTGACACTGCGCCGAGTGTTGTGGGTTCGATTCCCACACGAGGTAACACTTTGTGTAATTCACAAATTGTTGTTTTGAGTCTAGTGTTCATTGTGTCCGTCAATTGTATTTTTGTAAATTCCTCCGCGACACAGGATTTAGTCCTCCTAATGCGGGAGTTGTCTTAAAAAAGCACCACAGCACTCACTTTGGCCAAATTATGCGCATATTAAATAGTTAATTGTCGCTTGCCCCGTGCCTCGGAGATCCCGTTATGCTCGCCTGTCGTGAAGATCTTTGAGATTTTTGTGAAAAGAAAAGAAAATGTTTATTTTTGTGCCTCACATATACACTAAACACAATGATACTTCATCATCATCATCAGCCTACAACAGTCCACTGTTGGACTAGGCCTCTCCTTTAAAAGGAGGAATTGGCCTACTATACCACGCTGGCCAAACGGGTTGGTATAGGGTTTGTATCAAGTTTTCCTTCTTTTACTATGCTGTTCTCTGCATAATATGCTCCCTCTGTCGGCTCTTACGACACCCATGGGATGATATGGGGTGGTGACATTCCGTATTCTTAATCCGTCACCACACGGATAACTTGATGATACTTAATTCTAATACAAAGAAAAGATGTAAACAAAAATATGGTACAGCATTAGTGAGGCCAAAATTGGAGCCTGCCTCAGCGAATGCTGCGACAAACTTTGCTGAGGAGTCAACCCACGAATATACTGATACTCGTCTAAACCATGGAACATCGCGTTCCCTTCATTGCGGAGGTCCGGCTGACCTCCGCAGTCGCTCTGTAGAAGCGAATATTCTGTCATATCTGGTTAAATTTGTCAGCGGACCCTGGGATCTGAGACAGGTCTTGGATGTAACCGGGATAACGTTAGGACAATGATGACGTATCATCATCTCGCCTAACGTATCTACTAGTATCAACTAGCAGTTGATTTTCCATGGAGCGACTGCCTGTCTGACTTCCACAACCCAAAAAAGCACCATTCCATGGTTCAGACTAGTGTCAGTTTATTCAAGGTTACTGCCTCCCGATAACGACTGTCAAAGATCTTCATGACAGCCGGGACCGACGGCTTAACTATAGATATTTTGTCTGAAACAAATTATATAATATTATTATTATTAACGTGCTCTCTGAGGCACGGGGCAAGCGATAATTAACAATGCAATACGCACATAAGTTGGAAAAGTCTGTGGTGCATGGCTTGGATTTGAACTCGATACTCTCCGCATAACAGTCTATTGGTATCTCTACTAGGCTGTCGCTGCCGAATCATATAGTCCAATAGCAGATAGATGTCTATATTTTAAAAAAAAATTCTCTTTCAAGCTCAGATGCTTCCTTAATACGTCGATAGGGGTCGCCATTCGTAACAATATATTTATTGATATGATCCGCTATTGCCTCCGTGGTCCAGTGGATAGCATATGCGTCTGCTGATCGGTAGGTCCAGGGTTCGATTCCCGGGTCGTGCAAAAGTGTTATTGAGTTTTCCAAATTCTCAGTAGCAGCACGGAGTCTGGCAATGTGACCGGTAACGGCAATAGCCTCGCCCCCTATTAAGTAGGCCCAAAAATTCATAAGGCGATATTTGGGTGTAATATTACACCTCTACCTACCCCTTCAGGGAAACAGGCGTGAAGCTATAAAAGAAATAACATAAATAAACATAACATAACTTCACACCTTTTATCTCCGAAGGGATAGGCAGAGGTGCATTGCACACCCACACTTCGCCAGTTATGTTTCGGTCCCAATGTAATAGGGGGCGAGCCTATTGCCATCTACCGGGCACATCATTAAACGAGCGATAATTAATTTATAATGCACACATAACTTCGAAAAGTCAGAGGTGTGTGTCCGGGGTACCTGGTGATCGAACCCGAGACCATCGTCTCGGCATTCCGTTACGTACACCACTGGGCTATCGCCGCGGTCTAATGCTATAAAATAATACATTTATTTAACATTTTCCAGTGCAACTCAGCCAACCGCAACGTTTCCTTGTGAATTGTGTGACAAAGTATTTAGATGGAAGACTTCCCTTAGAAAACATATAGAAACACATCGAATAGAAACAGGACAGAAGAGGAAACCTTATTGTGAGCCTTGCAGGTAAGAGAACCGTATTATAGTTGATTGAATCAGGCGTTACTTGGCGGAACTCCATTGTAACCTAATGGAAGGAAAGAGGAACCCACCACGCACCCTCGGATTGACCACCCCAACTATTGCAATAGAAAAAGGTTGACAATACCGAACTCCTCTAAAAGGATAAGGGATATAGGGTAGGTATGGGTTCCAGGAAGATACCTGACTTGCAGTATCCCGCTGTATGCGCCGACTATTCTTCGACACGTGTTTCGCCGCACGAGGCATCTGAGGGAGCGACCGTATTAGTTTAACTGCACGGTTGGTGTAGTGGTTTAAGCGACCGCCTCACCGCTTGACACTGGTTCGATTCCCACACGAGACAATATTTTGTGTGATCCATAAATTGTTATTTTGTGTCTGAGTGTTCATTGTCCGTTGGTTGTATGTTTGTAAAACCCCCTGCGACACAGGATTTATTCATAGTGCGGGAGTTGTCTTTTAAAAGAAAAGAATAAAAAAGTTAGTAGAGCCTTGCTAATTTGAGCATGACATGGTCGAGCTCGACAGGACAGGAACTACCCTCCCACATAATATCGACGTAAAGTAACAGTACCTATACTATTGCGTTTCGTGCGGTGAGTGAGAGTGCCGGAGACCCCATACCCTATTCCTTCTCCCTCATCCCTCTCCTCCTCCTATCCCTTTACCCAATGTAGAGGCGGCAACGCACTTGTGACTCCTTTGGTGTTGCTTGTGTCCATAAGCGGCGGTAACCGCTTATCACCAGGCGATCCGTTGGCTCGTTTGCCGCTTAATACAAAAAAAAATACTACCTTTGTCCTGGGATAATATTTTGAGGTTTAGTACTGTCATTGTCCGTTAGATGTCACTAGTGTTGGTTGTCTTTGTCGTTGGACGATAGATGGCTCCAGTTGTATGTAGCTACCGATACATTATTATTGTTACGTGCGATCTATGGTCATTAGAATCCTTCAAAAATCTTGCTTGCAACTTAGAATAGTCTTAACTGTATTAACAACATCTTAATATATAAAATCCTTGCGTTACTTAATGACTGACAGACACGCTACAGCCGAAACTATTAGGCGCAGGGAGCAGAAATTTGGCATGTATGTTCCTTGGGGACCGTAGGGGTGCACTAAGAAGGGATTTCCCGAAATTCCCACGGGATTGGACAAAACGGGTAAATTTAATAAAATTGCAGGCGTAGGTGCTTTCGTCCTCTAGTAAATAAATAAAAACCAAACTAACAAAGAATTATTTTAAACTTACAGATTATCATTCACAACTACATCAAATCTTCAGAAGCACGTTAAGACCAGTTCAAAACATCAGATACAATTGAAACTTAGGTGAGTAACTTAACAGATCGAATGCAGAATTATTTTTTAACGATTAAGTAAGCACTACGTGACGAAACATGTACTCAAAGCGCAGCAATCTACCACCAGATGGCACTGGCTGATTTGTTTCTCGCACCTTAATAAACAGATCCGATATACATATACTAGTACTAGCTGGTGTCCGCGGTTTCATCCACGTTATTTTCGATATGTCTACACGTCTACAACAGCCTATATGTAACCCAATTAAATCCTCCAACATCAGCAAAAGACCCATAATTAGTTGAGCTATTCCAGACAAACGTAAAGATAGACAGACAGACCGCTAGAAAGACAAACTTTTCAATAGTTTGTTGATGGCTTGCTATCGTATATCTAACTATATGCACTTGAAAATACATAAATGGGCTTCAAATAATGGATTCAATTGTAGGTCCTGCGAATAACGCATTCAACCTAAAACAAACTTTTCAAATTTATTAAAGAAAATCAGACGGAAAAAGTAATACATTATCAATAGTTATGTGTGATTCATGGGACAGGTTAAAATTAAATATAGATAAGCACAAAATAATATTTTTGTTTAACAGGAAATTAACAGAAACTTTACCAGACTCCGCAAGTCCTGAGAAACATGAAGCCCATATCGAACAGATCCGTAGCTCCGTCAACTCCTCAAGACAGCGGTATCCGTGCCCTCAATGCGATAAGAAGTTCCAATGGAGAGGGAATCTGCTGAGGCACCTAAACAGTCATGTCGCAAGGTAAGACTGAATAAGGGAACTAAAGCATTTATAAAATTAATTTAAATATATACGGACACGATTTCGAAATTTACAACATTTTCATCAATTGTTGTTTCGAGTTTTTCATTAGTTGTATGTTTGTAAAGTCCTCGCGACACAGAATTTAGTTCTAGAGCGGGAGTATTTAAAATCTGTGGGCGCTAATGAAGGATAGGCTTGGAGTACTTACTGGAAAGCTGGGATGACGGAGTTTAGTTAGGGTGTTTTCCTCGATAGCTTGAAGTGTGTCTTCCAAGGTCTTAGAAGCTGGTAAGCCACCCACAAGATCAGTTCACATGCATAGCACACGCACGAGTTGCGAGGAGCCATTTTTGAAGGACACTAATTCCTCTACGGTGCTGAGACGTAGACTTTAAGAAAGTGCGAGAACAAGAAGATTGACGCTTTAGAAATGTGGTGCTGGAGAAGAATGCTTGGCATAACCTGGACGCAATTCCGAACCAACGTCTCAATCCTTGAAGAACTCGGCATTAAGGAGCGTCTTTCTTCTATCGTCCAATGTCGTATTCTGACTTTCTTTGGTCATATCACACGTCGTGGAGACACATCTGTGGAACGACTTGTGGTTCAGGGGAAGGTTGAAGGCACAAGAGCGCGCGGCAGGTCACCCATGCGTTGGACCGACCAAGTTAAAACTGCACTCAATGGTCCACTCCATGAATGTACGGGAAGGGCTGCAGTACGGGAGGAATGGCGACGGATTGTGAGGCTTGCCACCACCCCTAACGTGACGACCACGACCACTCTGCCAAGAGTGTGACGACGAAGAAGAAGAATTGAAGTAGGGAGGGTAGGAGGCGGAAAAGGATTGGTTATCGCGTGTTAAAAGTGAATGAATTTGAGTGAACGTTGCTAGAGTAATAATATTTGTCTATATTTGTGCCTGCTTGAGTAAATGGCTTTCTGTTCACAAATATATTAAATTTAATTAAATTTTTTGACTAATTTGATTGTGGCGCAGACAAAATCTAACAAATAAACAGAAATTATATGCAAATAAAACATCATCTAGGTATAGACCGGAGCAGGCGAAGCTATTTTTTTTTTTGTAAACAAGGAGGTGACTTAGAGAGAATTCGACCAACAACAAATTTATAAATATTATACATAAATCCAATTAATTATAATGTAACATACGAAACTAACAAGAATTTTGGATTTATATATTTTTTATGCAGATCTAATTCTTTCAAGTGCCGCGCGTAATGATTTGGAATGCGAATTTAATTCTTTCAATTTTGGGATGATTTCTGTTGAGACGGTTTTTTTTCTTTGTTTTGGTGCCACTTTTGACCAATTTCGTCGGCATGTTTTTATTATAAGAAAACTCTGGCATTAGCCGTAAACCCTGTGTCGCGGGGGTCTTCTAAAGGACAAAGTACAATTTTATTTTTATTTGTTGACAGAGCAAACGGCGAATTAGTCTGCGAACCTTGCAACAGAACGTTTTCTTCGATAGCCACGTACCAACAACATATGAAGATTAGCAAGAAACATGTCACAGAGAACGATTTTAAGTGAGTTTTTTATATATTACTAGCCGTTTCCCGCAGTTTCACCCGCGTCCTGAAGGAACTACCTCGCGTACACGAAAAACACAAATATCTTACGGACCCCAATTAAAAAAAAAAATATATTGCTTATGTTACTCGCTGATAATGTAGCTTGCTAATGGTGAAACAATTTTTAAAATCGGTCCAGTAGTTTTTGAGTTTATCCATTACAAACAAACAAAAATACAAATTTTTCCTCTTTATAATATTACTAGCCGTTTCCCGCGGTTTCATTCGCGTCCTGAGGGAACTACTTCGCGTACCCTATTAAAAAAAAATATATATATAGCCTATGTTACTCGCAGATAACGTAGCTTTCTAATGGTGAAAGAATTTTTAAAATCGGTCCAGTAGTTTTTGAGTTTATTCATTACAAACAAAAATACAAACTTTTCCTCTTTATAATATTATAAGTATTGACAAGCGGTCTGTCCTGGCTTCGCACGGGTTTTCATTGAATATAGCGTCTGTTACAGCACGGAAAACCATCTACCGGTTCAAGAACCACTGAAATGGTTAAACGATTTTTGTCTTAAGGCAAGTATCAGGACAAGAATGGTTAACATGGTTTTAAATGGTTTAAAGTATACATTGTAGAAAACAATAGACAAAAGAGTTATAAGCCCGAGTAGGTTCATGTTCATACAGTTTTTTATAACGGGTCTACATGATCAAAATATGATTTTTTATTGGTTCTATCGAAGAAATAAGAAGTTAGCAGCTTTTATAGACACTAAATAAAACTAAAAAAGATATTGTATTCTCCAAGTTTACAAAAATGTAAAATAAAACATAAAATCGAAAACGCCATGAAGTTTTAGTTGCTAAGCAAAAATCGAAGTAATTGCCAATTTTTTATTAGAGTACACTACGTTAAGAAATTGGCCATCTCCTTTGTTTGTCTTAATAAACCTAGCTGAAGATACTCCAAGACTAAGCCCTCTCATAAAAGAGGCTTAAACCTCTGATAAAAACGGCTTAAAATCGGAAACAACAGTATCGAACTTAAAAGTTTGTTGAACATTCTCCAAATACTCGCTACTACTCGTGCGCCATCTGTTGCCCAATGGTTGTTACCACAGCTTCCTTTATTGTCCAACAAATGGCGCCACCAGTTGCACATAACTATGAATGTTATAAAAAAATTATGTTACTACAGCTTCCTATATTAGCCAACAGACGGTGCCACTAGTTGCACATATAACTATGTACTTGTTATAAATGTTTTATTATTACATATTTTGTTGTACAGATACATGTGCAGTGAATGTGGTAAAAAGTTCGCGAATAAGACTCGACTCAAAGACCACGTTGATTGGGAACATCTGAAAAACTACGTGCACACTTGTAACGTATGTCAGAAGGTAACATAACCAATTTCTATTACTTAGTACTGTTAGCTGCGTACTATGACCCGGTGGCGAAGGTGGAGTTTAACCGACTGCCACACTAAAGGTCGCGGGTTCGATTCCCGCTCAAGCCAAACATAAGTGCTTTTTTTTTTCTTCCGAACAAATTTCTCATCATAAGTGGAGGGAAACATGGGCTGGTAATGCGTTCCACATCTTAATGGTACTTACGTCAGAGATAAGATACACCGAACCGTTTGGTGCGTGACGGTATCTGTTCTACCGTGTAAGAGTGGCACCTCAACCCAGCACGTGTCGTTCGGGATAGGAAAGGAAAGGGTGGGATTAGTTGAAAGAGCTCTTCGGAGCACTCACCGTGATAGATGCGGTAGAAGACAGCCATTGAGGCCAGTGTACGTGAAACGGATGTTTTTCTATGTAAAATATGTAGGCATCTATAAAAAAAATAATGTAGGTATACAAATGTGTATTTTTATCCATTGTCTAGTACCCATAGTACAAGCTCAGCTTATTTTGGGACTAGATGATGTTGTGTGTATATGGTACAATATTCTATTATTATATTATAACATTTATAACTGCGGCCATCTATCGTACGATGGCGAAGACAATCAACACGGCGACTTTTAACGGACACAATGAAAAAAAGATTCTGAATCAAGCTATTTAAGCTCTCTCACATTATCGACACCCACAATGAAAAAGATCGTAACTCATATTTTGTAACTTTACAGGAGAGCGCGTCAAAGATTCAAAAAATTCTCAATTAATTCTGTTAAGTCCTAGTGCCTTGAAACTAGAAACTCGAGGGGATATTTTACATTTACATGTGATTAGTGTGTTAGTAACATATGTAGTTTATTAGTTTTGTGAGTTACAATGATATTACACGGGATTAACATTATAATGTGACATTCAATCTCAGATTTACAATGCAAATTTGCATGCAATAAAAAAATATTGTAAGTCTGAGATACCATTGCTCAAATATTTCATATTATTAATGATAGGCAAACATACTAGCGTGTAACTAAATATAACTTTTTATCAGCTTCGTCGGTCCGTGTGGTGACGGATTAAGAATACGAATGGTCACCACCCCATATCATCACATGGGTGTCGTAAGAGCCGACAGAGGGAGCATATTATGCAGAGAACAGTACTGTAAGAGAAGGAAAACTTGATACAAACCCTATAACAACCCGTTTGGCCAGCGTGGTATAGTAGGCTAATTCCTCTTTTCAAAGGAGAGACCTAGTCCAGTAGTGGACTGTTAAAGGCTGATGACGATCAGCTTCATTGGACTTGCTATTTTTTACTACTGTCTAAAATCTTAACGCAAATGAATTCTGTTGTGAAGAATTTGTTGTTTACTGTGGATATGATTGTAACTCAAAATCACCAATAAGTGAGTTACTATGTTTTTCATAGCAGGGGTCGTTATGTAATTTTATTGTACGTATTAATTTATTCTTTTTGCCGCCAGGTATTTAAATCCCATACTTCGTTGTACCTCCACAAGCAAGTTGTTCATAAGAAAGACCACGCCGAACATTTATGTGACCACTGCGGTAAACCATTCCCGGTAAGTAATTACGTTAAACAGAGCGGTTGACTGTTGCCACAGTTAAGATAATACTATACTAGTACAAATACACTAGTCTGTAATCTAGTACAAAAAATGTCAACTGGGAAGTCAAAGAATAGGCTTTGTGTCCACTAAGAATAAATCGGTTTGATTGTAGTATCTATAGATTCATTATGATTTTAATATGTCAATTAAGTTTATTATTTAGTATAAAAAGGTAAGATTAATGTTATTTTTAGGATTCTTAAATCAAAAACATAATGTATTTATTCTTGTGACAGTGAACACCAATCAGAGAGCATTATGTCAAACAGTACGTCCGCCATTCATGTTGTTGACGTTTTAGTAGTAAATACATCTAAAACGTCAAACTTTCTACCTGTCCAATCGAATATAACAAAATAAAAGTGGATACACCAGACCAGACTTCATTCATGGTTTGTTTTGTTTTGGTCTTTGTGATATCACTCAACCGCCATGATGGTTTACAGCGTTTTCATGTCAAATTCAAAAAGGTTTTTAAAAAGCCGTATTTAGTAATGTTGCTGATCGATTTTTGAAGAAAAAATCAGGTATATCAATTTAACGTCTAATAAAGGAACGAATCAAGCGTTAATTATATTTTAGGACACAAGCCTATTGGGACCATGATGTACCTATGGCTGATTTTCTTGAAAAAGCTCATAATTTGTCCTTTCCCGGAAACCATACAACAAATTAATTTTAATCGCATTATATTAATAAAATATGATTATAAATAGTATTTATTTTAATTTTCTTTTATTTTGTCAAATTCTTTCGAATTATGCATTTTTGCTGCGTTTCAGTTCTTTGTTAATACATGTAGTGACATCTATAGGGATATTTTAAACTGTAAATCTTACCCTCATATTAACACCCATATTAACACCCATGCTAATACCAAAATATTTCTTTTTCTTATTTTTTTTTTTATAAGACTACTCCCGCACTTGGACTAAATCCTGTGTCGCGGTGGACTTTACAAACATACAACTAACGGACACAATGAACACCCAGACTCGAAACAACAATTTATGAATCACACAAAGTGTTGTCTCGTGTGGGGATCGAACCCACAACATTCGGCGGAGTGTCAAGCTGAGAGGTAGCCGCTTAAACCACTACGCCAACCGTGCAGCCTTTAAATTATTATTTTTCCAAATCGGCAATTTATATATTATTACATCATCATCATCATCAGCCTTTAACAGTCCACTGCTGGGCTAGGCCTCTCCTTTGAAAGGAGGAATTGGCCTACTATACCACGCTGGCCAAACGGGTTGGTATAGGGTTTGTATCAAGTTTTCCTTCTCTCACAGTGCAGTTCTCTGCATAATATGCTCCCTCTGTCGGCTCTTACGACACCCATGGGATGATATGGGGTGGTGACATTCGTATTCTTAATCCGTCACCACACGGACGTTTTTATTAAATATTATATGAATTAGTGAATACGACATTTTAAATGTTGTATATTTACATGGGTTTACGCGAATACACATTGCAACTGAGATTACATTTAAAACGAACTTAACTATATCACCGCACCAATTTAATTCCTTTACTAAATGACTTCTTTTCTATTTATTGTTTGCATACATTATTATATTTCTAACATTATAATTTCAGAACCACGCGAAACTCCGTACCCACATTACAGCTCTGCACAGCGGCGAATCAGCATACAAGTGTGTCACCTGCGGCGCCACATTTAGTTGGCACTCCTGCCTATCCCGACACGCAAAGAAAGTACACGCCGACAAAAATAAAACGACCACTTAGTACACCCAGCTGCATGTTAAGTTGGACAATTAAAACGTTTGTAACTTTCTTACGGACTAGGACAGAATTTCCCGAAATATAATATAGACTCATAGACTCACGCCTGCTTCCCCGAAGGGGTAGGCAGAGGCATATTAAACGCCCACTTTTCGCCAGTGTTTTGATCCCACGTAATAGGTGGCGAGCCTATTGCCGCTTATTGGGACATTTTGTTTGCCGTCGCCTCGTCCGTTGATCGGCAGGTGCACCACTTGCAGGTGAGGTTGGTGCGGGACCCTAAGTTCTTGGTGGGAACCCTATGCACGAAATATGAATCCTGTACAAAGCTCGAATAACCGATGGCCGTTGGGGCTGAAGGGTTCTGGAGTGGCGACCACGTACCGGACACAGCAGGGGTGCCTCCCGGAAGGTGGAACCACGATCTGGTTAAGATCGCGGGAAGCGGTGGGATGCGGGCGGCTCAACATCGGTCTGACAATAAAGCGATATCGCTTCTAAGTGTTAGAGGGGTGTTAGTGCCTACTCTTATGTATGGTAGTGAAAGTTGGGTATGGCAGAAGAGACTTGAAAGTAGAATAAATGTTGTAGAAATGAGAGCACTGAGAAGTATGTGTGGTGTGTCTTTAACCGACAAAGTAAAGAATTGTGTGATAAGAGAGTGGTGTGGAGTCAAAGATGTGGTCACAAGCATCGATAAAGGCATGTTAAGATGGTTTGGGCACATGGAGAGGATGGATGACGAAAGACTGACAAAGAAGATATATAAGGCAAGTGTGAATGGGACAGGACGAAGGGGAAGACCTAGGCGGACGTTCTCTGACCAGATTGGAGACATCCTGAAAAAAGGACAGGTCAGAAGTACCCTAAACAGAAGAGCATGCACGAGAAACTTGATGGGAGTGAATGAGAAGTATGTCAGGATCGCTGCAAATGGCGTTCCATAGTCTCTGCCTACCGCTCCGGGAAACAGGCGTGAGTATGTATGTACATAGCGTTAAATGGTGCCGCTATTTGCCACAAGGGAATCTGAGCGTTTCACCAATATTTAAGTTCCACCATATTTTATTAGACCACTTAGAGATGGGTCTCCATATTGGAATTTTTGCTTGATGGCTCGGAGCTCATACAACTTTAGGACCCACTGGTGTAGTTAAAATCTATACTTAAGATGAACTTAGGAGGCAGCGATAGCCGAGTGGATATACCAACAGACTGCCATGTAGAGGGTATCCGGTTCGAATCCTCGGCGCGCACCAATGACTTTTCGGAGTTATGTGCGTATTGAATTGTTAATTATCGCTTGTCCCGTGCCTCGGAGAGCACGTTAAGCCGTCGGTCCCGGTTGTCATGAAGATCTTTGACAGTCGTTACAGGGCGTCAGTACCTTCTAAATAAACTGACACTAGTCTAAACCATGGAATATCGCTATCCCTTCGGGTTGCGGAGGTCAGACAGGCAGTCGCTCCGTGGAAAAGCTAATATTCAGCCAAATCCGGTTAGACTAGAAAGCGGACCCCAGACTGAAACTGGGATTTAAACGCTTAGAGAAAGAAGAAGATGAACTTAGGAACGTACGTACGATTTGAAGAATTATTTCAGTGTTAGATAGCCCATTCATTGAGGAAGACTATAGGGTTATATAACATCGCGCTATGAGCCACGGGAGCGGGGCAGTTGCCCTAAATAACGCGGGTGTATCTGCAGGATCAGCTAGTGTGTAAGAATCATGTGTTCTGTACGTAAACTATAATAATAAAACTAAATATTGTAAACTAATATTGTAAATAATGATGCTTTTGATAAAATACTACAAACAAACGAGATTAAATTATATTTATAAACAGAAATGAATTTTATTTTATGAACCACTGGTACTAACGCTAAATTCTAAGCATGAATATTTCTCATGAGAATAGCAGTCTTACTATTTCTTCATTTTCCCTAAAATATTCTTTATATCTGAAAGTTTTAGGAACGTCATTTACTAGAGCGAGAAAGAGAGAGGGAACACGATCGCCTTTTCGATTCCGCGCCGTGCTGAAGCGTTCCCTCTCTCTTTCTCGCTCTAGTAAATGACGGTCCTAAGTGACAGAAAAGGATAGAAGCATAGGAAAGTGCGATGCGATGCTGATAGATGTAGCTCAACCCTTAACCATACCATTATTTTGTAAATGTGTCACCAATGCCAATATACAGTTATGACATAACAGATTTTGTTGCTAAGCCACTCTGATTTAAACGGAGGAGTAGTGAAACATTTATTTCGTGGGTTAAACCCAACGACAACCCAGCCTACTAGACGGCAGACGTAAGGCGAATACTTTCTGACAACACGTTAGACTTATACGTCTTATGGCCCGGCTACATGCTCCGTCTTGCCTGCGCAGTCCGGTTTGTGCAGTCATGACTGTGCAAAAAGAAGGAATACATTGTAGTGACTAATGGCCCTGCTAAACGCTCCGTCTTGCACGTGATCATGCCTGTACAAACCTGTTTGCGCAGGTAAATACAATCTCGAAAATAATTACGTCGGACTGTTGCGCGGCTTGAATAACCGGCCACACGTTCAAGTAAAACCGTGCAAGTAAAGTTTGCGCAGTCCAAATCTTCAGCATGTCGACGATCGCACAAGCCGCGCTTTCAGGACTGCGCGGGCTACCGTCTTACCGTCCACACGCGCGCGCTTACCTGCGCAAACAGGTTTGTACAGGCATGATCGCAGGCAAGACGGAGCGTGTAGCCGGGCCATTACATAAGACCAATCATAACACTAGTTATGAATTATGACGTACCCAAATTTGAACCGGCTAATTAGAATGCATTTTGTAGCCCTCCCTTGCCCCGCATACCTCATCGCTTTGACAGAATTGTTTGTTTGTAGAAATGATAACATTAGGTGTCTAGTAGATTGGGTTGTCGTTGGTTAAACCCAGCTTTTTCTAGAGTTGCCAAATTTTTCTAGAGTTGCTCAAGGGTCTATACTTGAGCCACCGCTATTTGTGCTTATAGAGCTATCTGATTATATTGGTTAAAGCGGTTACCTCGTCTGTTTGACACTGCGCCGAACGTTGCGAGTTCAATTCCCACCGGATACGGTAAAACACTTAATGTGATATACTGATATACTGGTTGTTTGGCGCATGGACCGACACAAATTTTTGGGAGTTAGGGGATGGCATATCCTACTTTTCACCCCAAGAACACTAGGTCCTAAGTGTACCCGTACTCGAGATATGTTTTTTTATCATGTTTTATTTTTTTACTGAATTATCACATTTAAAACGATATAACTTTTTAGTTTGTTGTCATATTTACACTAGATAACTTTTATTGGATTCCCTAATGTATTATTATTCTTAAAAAAACATAATTTATTGGGAATAAATACAAAAAAAAGTTTGAGCCACAACTCTTAAAAATGAAGTAATTAGTGCAAAATATGAAACTAAATTAATTATAAAAAAAAACTAAAAGCTCTTTTGAACTTCGATTACTTTAAAAAACATCTGTACTTAATACCCTTTTAACGATGTACGACATGGCCTTAAAATATTTCAATAAGTAATCACAAAACAAAAAAGACTACCTAGCCAGGGTCAGAATAATGAAATAACAGTTTAGGTTTCAAAATGTTTTTATTGAATATGGTTACAAACTTCAAAGCTTTTAGCTTTTTTATAATTAATTTACAGTTTAATATTTTGTACTCATTACTTCCTTTTTAAGAGTTTTAAGTTCGACAATTACTTTTTTTGCATTTATTCCGTACAATTTATGTTTTTTTAAGAATAATAATACATTAGGGAATCCAATAAAAGTTATCTAGTGCAAATATGACAACAAACTAAAAAGTTATATCGTTTTAAATGTGATAATTCAGTAAAAAATTAAAACATGATAAAAAATCGTATCTCGAGAGTACGGGTACACTTAGGACCTAGTGTTCTTGGGGTGAAAAGTAGGATATGGCCTCCCCTAACCCCCAAAAAATGGTGTCGGTCCATGCGCTAAACACCCTGTATATTTCGAATCTGATGAATTTATGTTTTAGTGTGGGCATTGTTTAGAAAATGCAACTGCTTGTAGATATATCATTTCTAGAGCATATGTCGCAATTAGCTAGTTGATTGACTACTACACTATGTTGCAAAGACATCTAATCGCGACTGATTTGATATAATTTAATTTTAATATATAAAATCCTTGCGTTACTTACTGACTGACAGACACGCTACAGCCGTAACTATTGGGCGCACGAAGCTGAAATTTGGCATGTATTTTCCTTGGGGACCGTAGGGGTGCACTAAGAATTATTAAGGATTTCCCGAAATTCCCACGAGATCGGCAAAAACGGGTAAATTTAAAAAAAATGCAGGCGTAGCTGCTGGCTTCCTCTAGTATCATATAATTAGGCATTGCTTCTAAGAAAGCGTTTTAGGGCGGTTTCAGATTAGCGTTTTATACGCGCGTATAAGCTCGTTTATGGAAGCGCATGTAGGCGCGTATAGGCGCGCCTATTGGCATAAGCTCGTATAACCACGAGCCTTCAGAATCCATGTTGACACTGACAAGACGTCACTACCGTTTCGAGCGCATACGCCCGTTTACGTGAGTCTGCTTTTTTGACGCGCGTAATGTAGCGCGCGTGTAAGCGCGTATGCTGAAACGACCGTATACGCGCAGAAAAATACGCTAATCTGAAACCGCTCTTACTCGTAAATACTGCAGGATAAACCATCTTTACTCTACTTAAAATAAGACCGACTTTTTAGTTGACATCACTTATTTTAACGTTTAGAAATAAATTTACAACAAAAACATCATTTATTACGATCAAAACATTCTAGTCATCAGTTTTTATATAGAACTCCGCATTATCAAGAATTACTTCAGTTTTCTTTTTATCTTTATCTTTGGTCCCTGTTTTGTTATGTTTGTGTTTATTCGAATAGTCAACATTCGAATGTCTATGGTGCAAATGTACATCTTCTCCTTCACTGCCTGACACATCTTCTATTTTCTTAGATTTTTCTTTAATTGGTTCATCTTCTGCCCTAAAATTTGTCTTTCCATTAATATAGTCTCTCACAAGAGTCATATCATTCAAAAGTTTAACTTTATACGTATAATTCAGCTTGTTGTAACGATCGAAAATGCCGAAGTCTAACCACTCTTTTATAATGTTTGTCATGTCTTTATTTCTACGAGCGTATTTTTCAATTTTATTTACGTATTTGTGGAATCTTGCTAGATCTTCTTCTGTGTAGAATTTGTTGAGTCTTTTAGTAAAACTTCTAAGAACTGGTTTGTCTGATCTCATGAATTTGTGCAGCTTCTTTTTCATTTTCTCACCGTCCATTTTCGCTATTTCTGATATCAAGTCCTTTAAAACTTTCTTTAGTGTTGGATCTGAGAATATTTCGTGATAACTCGATCTGGCTTTTGACGAATGTGTGTTCACATGTTCGGTTAACACATCTTTTACGTGTTCGACACCATCAGTACTGATTTTCAGGAACTTCGAGCCAAGATGGTTGAGAAAATCTGGCAATGTTTTCGGATATTCGTTTTCTCGGAATGTTATTTGTGCATGGGGTTCTAGTGTGTCATATATCCTGTCTAGGAATGATCTGACGTTGCTTACGAGACCTAAGTTGCTTCTGATGTCTTTTGGCTCGAAGAGTAATGAAGTTTCTAGAGCCACATTTACGGTGCGTTGCTTGTGCTTTGGATTGGATTGAGCTGAAACTAGAACGGTAATTTTATATTAGTTAGTGTAATCCTGATGGTTTTCTGTCCGCCTGACGTAGACAGGTAAGCACCGAAGAGCTCCCATGGGATTGCGGTTCTTTCACCACAATAGCAAAAAACATCAAGTCAAAAATAACTTCGTATTTATTACTAGTATTACTTATTTAATTCTGAGGGGGAGGGGTTGGAATCTGGTCAATCAAGGTCTACCATGAAAAACGCTCACGAGTAATTTATGCAGTAACTTTGGTAAGTAACAGATAACAGATGCTTTTAGGTAGATTAGGGGAGGGCCTGAGCGCCTGAGGATCCCTTCTGGGATCTGAATCTGTTTACCGCCCTTTGATATCCAGATAATTTAAAATAAACTTTAAACCAACTTCTTGTACGATGTTTGCACAGTAATTTAACTTGACTGCCTCCGTGGTCCAGTGGACAGCTTATGTCTGCTGATCCTGGAAGGTCCCGCGTTTGATTCCCGGTTCGGGCAAAGTGTTACTGAGTTTTCCCCACTTCTCAGTAGCAGCACGGAGTCTGGGTATGTGCACGGTAACGGCAATAGGCTCGCCCCGTATTAAGTGGGACCTAAAATTACATCACATAGCGAAATGTGGGTGTAGTATTACACCTCTGCTTACCCCCTCCGGGATATAGGCATGAGGCTTAATAAAAAAAACTTTATTTAACACGAACTTACCGGCAGCTGGTAAAAGAGTTATAAAACATTCTACTTACGTATGAAAACAGGAAACAGTAACACCGAAAGTCTCATATTTCCTCGAATTCTGCCATTCATACAAGATTACAACATCTTAATAAAAACTCAATTATTGATATATTTTATCGTTCCTTTTTATGCCTGTAGCAGTAGGTACCTATGGTTTGAATTGTTCTGGTAATAAAAACACGCAAGGGCGTCGCCAGCCGATCACCTAGGGGAGGGCCAGAACGCCATGTGATGGTATAGGGAGGAGGGGGGGCATTGATATGGAAAATGTGAAAAGTATTAAAATAGTAGGTATAAATTGTAAGGATTTTTGAGTCTCGGGGGGAGGAGGGAGGCAGCTATCCCCCTCTGCCCCTCTTGGCGATGCCCATGAAAACACGTAAATGTCTGTATTGCTGACAAAAAAATTGTTTCTAATAGTTGAAACTTTTACGTAAAATGATGTTAGCTAATGTTATTGACTGCACAGACAGCGTAGTGGTTTAAACGGTTATCTCGTCAATTTACACAGGCATACGGGATAATAATTTGTGTGATCCACAACTTGTTGTTAAGCCTAGGTCAATGAATACAGATTTACATAGAAGCGCAGTTCTTGAGGATTTCTTGTGCCGATTCCAAGTGGGGACTGTCTCCAGTTTAGTTCGTAGTTGGCGCCGTTAGCGGCACTGCCGTCATTCTCCATCTCTCTTGCTCTCGCAGTTAAGAACTTAAGATACACTCGAGGAACGTTCGTCTCTTGCTAGAAACAGCTGTCACAGCGAGACAGGTGATTTGGGTCACAGAAAGTTTGTTTTCAGATCGCCCATAGGAAATGCGCCTCTATGTAAATATCTGAACTCTTTGCCTAGGTGTACTTTGTGTCCGTTGATACTAGTTTGTAAATTCCCCGTTGCGTTAATCCTAGTGCAGGATGTATATTAATCAGATCATCTCGACAGAAAAGTAGATGCATTTGAACTTCATAATTACCTATCTATTTATTTTCTGTGCTCAACCAATAGCGTAGCTAGCATGGCAAAACAAGCAGGTCGACAATTGATACTACCCACGCTACTAACGGGTGTCCCATCAAACGAATCATCTGTCGTACACGCAGAAGGCGTGGTGTTGGGTGTCTTCAACTAGCTATAGGTACTCGTCCAGCAAGGAGTTGTAGCATTGGTTAATGCGAGATGTTCCGCATAGTACCTTGAGCCTTGCTGTTACTACACTATGACACGGTTAAAATTATTAATGAAATAGGTGGCAAACGAGCAGCCGGATCACCTGATAGTAAGCAATTACCGCCACCTATATATGGACACAAGCATCACTAGAGGAGTCATAGGTGCGTTGCCGGCTTTTGCGTTGGGGAAGGGAATAGAAGGAGTGGGATGCGGGAGAAGGAATAGGGTATAGGGCCTCCGGCACACTCAGTTACTAAACGAAACGCAACACTATATAGATACCTAAGTACTGTTACTTTACATGGATATTCTGAGAGAGTAGTTAGTACTGCCCCAGGCAAGCCAGCCCATTAATGTTGACATCGGCAACGTTCTACTGCCTATCTTATACTAATATATAAAGCTGAAGAGTTTGTTCCCAGATAGCAACAAACTTGTAGCAAGTTTAAATCAAACTTGCTAGTTTCACTGTGACAAACTTGCATCAAACTTGCATGAAGTTTGCTTTTGCAAAGGTTGCACAGGTACAAGGCACAGGTTGGTGGTACGACAACAGCTGGTCGTCGAGCACCTCCTGCTGTATCTAGGAGGTCGACCGACCACCAACCTGTGCTCGTCGTCATCCAAATCCTTTGAAATACCAACTTCATGCAAGTTTGTCACAGTGAAACTAGCAAGTTTGATTTAAACTTGCTGCAAATTTGGCAAGTTTGCATTGTTATCTGGGTTTGTTTGTTTGAACGCGCTAATCTCAGGAACTACTGGTCCGATTTGAAAAATTATTTCAGTGTTAGATAGCCCATTTATCGAGGAAGACTATAGGCTATATATCATCACGCTATGAGCGACGGGGGTGCAGCAGTAGCATTAAATAACGCGGGTGTAACCGCGGGCATCCTCTAGTAAATATATACCTACAGCTGATGAAATTCGCCAACTGGATTGGAAATTAGGCCTGCACGCTGGTGATAAGCGCGGGTCCAACACAGAGGGCACGTCAGGCATGCTGTGCTGGGTTAGCCTATAAGCAAATTAAGAATATTGCTTAGGTCCTGAAAAATAGCTTGTTCGAGAATCCTCGCGTTTTATCGACTAGTCCAGTAATAAGTCCGAAAGCAATCTAGTTTAAATAAATCAAGGCGCTTTAGCAGTGGCGTAGCTAGCTTGGGTGGCACCCGGGGCGGAAGTTGGCGGTGGATGACCTATTTTTTAAATTCCAGGCTAACTCTCGGGTGCTGAGCTAGTACCTACCTATGTTGTTTTATATTTTTGTACAATTGTTCATAAAGTAGAGTTTTGGGTGTCACCCCTTTTTTTAGTTGGTGGCACCCGGGGTGGACCGCCCACCCCCCTTCCTACGCCACTACGCTTTAGTTTTTAATGTACTCTTACATACATAATAGGTACCTTATCTATGTATCTCTTTCGCTACTCAAACATATTCTAATATTAGACCACCCGCTGAATTGCTTAGGGTATTAAAGCATCAATAAGTACCTATTTAAACAGCACTGTGGGCTTTGCACAATATTTAATGAGTTTTGTGTTTGCCCAGGGGTCCTGCTCCGCAGATCAACAATCCAAAAATGGCCAAAGTAATCATGCAGGACCATGAACATAACCTCATGCGGAGGCCGGATTCGCACTTGGCTGCAGGATTTTGGTTTGGTTTCGGGGCCTTGGCTCTGAAGGTTTTAAACAAGGTAACACTGAAAAGAATATTTGTCTTTGGAAGAATACAGCTTCTGCTTTTGAAGTGAGGTGACGTGAGGCCCCCAAGATGACCCAATCATGTTAAGAGTCAGTGCCTGATATGAGATTATTGCAAACATTATCGAAATTCATTTTGAGTAAGCACATCAGTAGTCTAGTTCAATTTACGACAATTTCGAAGATTCGAAATGACATTTGTATATTTATCTTTCTCTTACATGAGAAAAACATCATAAGTCAGAGTGAAGTAAATATATTGGGTAAGGTTGCTTTTTTAATGCGGTCTCTATTACTTCCTCACTTTATGGTCCCTACAAACTTCGACCCTCTCTAAAATCCCTCCTAGATTTTTTTACAACTAATTGTATCTGTTTTTCCTGGTTCTAAGCTACCTCCCCGTCCATTTTCAACCAAATCGGTTCAGCTGTTCTTGAGTTATAAATAGTGTAACTAACACGACTTTCTTTTATATATATAGATGTCGCGTCAGAGGTGGCCGAGATGCGAAGCATCGGGTCTTTTTCACGATCCGACATAGTTTTCGAACAATGTGGGCACTGTCGTGGGTACTCGAGCAAAAGATAATTTAGCTTAAATCAAAATGACTTTATTATAATTTATTTATAATTTTACACAACAATTTGAACGAGAAACAAATAAGTGCGTGGTACTGAGCGTCCGCTAAGACTGTCCGAGCTGGAGTGTGTAGTTCAGAGGTATATTGAAACACCAATCATATAATCAAAATTATATTAAAAGCTTACTACTAACCACAAGAATACGTTAAACGGACAATGGACTTAATATACTACAGAAGAAACATGTTAAGTTGATATCCAGCTTCCAGCTAGAATATGCAGGTGTAGTGTTGCCACTCATAGGATAAATAATTATTTAATATACACCTTTTGCAAGCGGACCTAATACATCGTCAACTTCTATAGATAGATCTTTGCCATTAATTGCATCTGTAGCATGTACAATTTCTTTCTTTATTGTATTGAATCTTCGGTCCCCTATAGATTCTATTTCAGCAGGTGTCACATCCAAAGAGTCGTCTTTTGAAACCTTATCTGAATTTATTATTTCTTCTTCAAATTTCTCGTCAAGCATATCAAATACTGATTTTGATTTTTTTGTTGAACCATCGTAATCTTGGTCTTTTTCCTTATTAGGAATTGCATCAACTTCGTTTTTCGTTTGCGCTGCTTCTTTGGTTAGTTTATTTGCGTTTACTTGGGCTGTAGCTTTATGGGTTGTAAGTATAGATGGCGTTATTTCATTAGGATTAGCATTAGATTCTGCCGCAACTGATTTTAAAATGTCTGTTGTTATTTTATCTGCAACATTTTGTGTTGGTCTGGTATTAGTACTTACTTGAGTAGTGGATTGAGTAAGCCGGTTTAGAGCCTTACCCTTATTTATCTTATTTACATCAACGTTTTTAGCTCGAACTTCATTACCTTTAATTTTATTAGCTTCTTTTTTACGAAACGCAGGACCGTTTTTTATTTTCCTCTCCATCTCACTAAACGATTCATTTTCATCGGAATAATCATTTTTGTTAATGGCTGGAATATAATGCCCCTTTTTTGTGCCTGAATTACTATTTCGTTCATCTAAGACGACAGATCCCTTTGAATTACCTACGCCTACTTTTCCTTTGTCATTTTTTATTTCATTCTTATTAGATTTATGTATTTTTACCAAACTTGCCTTTTTCTGCTCTTCATCTTTATCAGGCCTGCTTCGTTTCACCTGATATCTTTCCGAGTTATACGGTAAATCTGCATAGTCTGGCTGGTCCGTATTTTCGTTTGAGTTGCGAACTATCTTACGATCTTCTCCTGAAACCTCAGATGCATTTTTATTGGTAATGACAAGTTTAAACTCTTGGTTGCAAAATGCTCTTAGTTTATTTTCTGTTTCACATATTTTGCTATTCAAAGTTTCAATTATTTCTGTATCATTATCTAGTTTAGTTTTGACATTTCTTAGTTCGTGTTCTAGCTGTTGTATTTTGCTTAACACAGCAGTATCATTTAAAAGACTTTCGGCGGCGGTATCCATTTTTCTGTACGAGTTCTCAAACTTCTCTATTGATAAACCTTCTTCTGATTTATCTGTCTGTGTGGTGACGCTAATTTTAGTAGTGACTGTTGTAGTTTTTGTTGGTTTGTCTATCATTTTAAGACTAACAGGTTTATTCGACTTTATATCTGTATGATAATTGCTATCTACCTGCAAAGGTCCAATTTTCCAATTGTTGTCCAATTTATTTGTTTTATGTCTGAAAAGCAAAAAATAGTCACAAATCTGACCGACTCAGTAACATTTTTCACGCCACACTTTGACCGAATTTTGATTTATTATAGTTAATGTCTAATATATAAATGGCACCTCAAGTGTATTCTGTGTTATTGTTTTCTACACCAGTTCGCTGAATAGAGATGCAAACCTAAGTTAGGCTTACTAGCTTACCGTAACCTTCTCGGGTCTGTAGTGAGTTAAATGCTTTACAGAGGGTCTAGTATGAGTTTTGCACTCGATCGTCACGAATAGTCACGATCGACGATAGTACGGACGTATGTAACGGAGAGTAGCGTTCGATAGAGACCGCTAGGGGGCGCATTTAGAAAATGTATGGAAATTGTTCCCGTCGACTAGACTATCGTCGATCGTGACGATCGAGTGCGAACTCGTACTAGACCCCCAGGTTAGGAAATTACTTCATTGTTTTTGTTTCTTTTTGCGATTGTCCAAATCGTCACGCGTTGAACATTCAACGAGTTCATAATTTGCTATTTTATATGCAATCAGCATATACTTTTGACTTTATGTTTCAAACGTACCAACCAGATTAAATTCATTTAGCTGGGAAACGATGTTTAATATCAACATCAACTTTAGATTTCTTTCAACCAGATGAAAAGATACACAACTGATACATTTTGTTTATTACAACTCAAATCAAAGTCAAACTGAACTGAAAGTGAAATACTTACTTTGCCCCTTTATCTTCTTTACTTCGCCTGTGTTTATATATCGTTTCTTTACGACGTATGAGTGTTTTATCTTTTGTTATTGGTTCTCCTGCTAAGCGCTTATTACCTACTTTTGAATAGTCTGCTTTCACCTGTTTCCCAGGTTTTATAGTGCTCAATTTATTTTTGTTTACCGCGCGATAAATCGGTCTTTCTACAGGTACAATTCCATCTGAAATCACGTTTTTTAATTTTCCATCCGTCTTTGCTGTCGCCAAATTGTTGGTTTGTCTCGTGCCCTTAGTCATATGTCGCTTAAAATCTTTAAGAAACTTCGAATCAATATCTATATAAATATTATTTTTCCTAGGCTTTATAGAAAATCGAACTTGATTGTTCGTTTTGCGGCCACTGTAAATTATTGTATCTTCTGTAGGTGATGTTTGTAATTTACCGTTATTTTTGTGTTCTTTAGTAGAAGTACTGTCTTTTGGTGCGTATTGTAAATCCATGATTTCAACATTAACCTGTCTACTATCTGATTCACCCGTTGGTGTTATTAATCGTGGAACTTTGACTGAGCTTTCGATTTTATTCGAAGAACCTAAATCTGTTATTTTGTTTTGATTTGCTTTAAATTTTGCTGTATCGTGTTTGAACTCTATACTTTCTATATACAATTGCTTGAGTGTACTCATCTGATTGTGTGCCTTGTTCGAGTATTCATTTTTAGCATAGTTTTTGTCTTTATTGAAGTATTTTATATTGTTTGAATTCTTTTCATCTTTACTTTTAAATACAAAAACTTCCTTTTTAGTTGTAGTCTCAACTTCTATATACATTTGTTTGAGTGTAGATGGCTCCTCGAAATTTCTTAAGTGATGTTTACTATGGACTAAATTTTGGTCCTTACCTACTTTCGATTTACCTGAATGTTTGTGTTTATGAGGGGTTTTCATATGTGGATATTTTTCAGGTGCAGTTTCTAAATACATTTGTTTCAGTGTGCTCCATATGTCATATTTTTTAGTAGAATGTATAATGTCCTCTGAATTATTACTCTGGTATTTGAATAACTTATTATCCTTCTCTCCGAATTTGATTAAAGGTACGTATTTTGTATCCAAACCATTTTCAATATACATTTGACCGAAAATCTTTGCCTTTTCGCCGGTTTTCTCTGAATGTTGTTCCTTTTGATATGGATTTGTTGTTTTCACGAGACCACTTCTAAATTGCGTCGTGGAAGGTACATATGAATCTCGATTGTATTTTTCTTCATAATCATGTCTTGTACTTGAAACTTGTTCATTTGAGGATGAAACTTCATTATTTCTCGCAAACTCATTCATCGTATCAGATATCTTTAAATTACTTAAATAGTGTTGCATCACTAGAGATGAAGTGATGCCCATGACGTAGTTCCAAAACTCATCTACTTTCGTCTTCAGCGCCACTCTAGCGTTTGAATTCAAATCCGTAAAGTGATCAAATAAAACTGTTCTTATACCATCTCTTAATATAGATATTAGATCCATATTTCTTCTAGTCTTTAGGCGATAACCATCAATATTAATTAAGATGGTATTAAACTTTTCAATAGAGTCTTTCCTGTATAAAGAATTGATAAAATCAACGAATTCTCTTTCGTGTTTACTGTAATTTTCCTTTTCTATTTTATCAGCGATTGCTTGCAGAGTATATCTGATGTCAGTAGCTGCCATATTTTTAATAGTATCTAATTTCTTACCCATGAACCTCCTGAGATCTTCATTGTCAATTAATTCATGAAATTTGCAGCCTCTATAGTGGTATTTTCTTACTTCATTATCAATGATAGAGAAAAAGTGTTCCAAATCTTTATCGTCATAGTTTTTTAGTATTGTTACAAGATGTCTAATAAAATCAGTGAATTTACCAATTTTTTGATAATTGATATCTCGTCGTAATTTTTCATGTTGTATTACCTTTTTAGCTCTGTTTAGTACTGTTTTAGCTTCTCCTATGAACTTTTGAACGTTTATTTGCGTAGTGCCTGTCTCGTTCTTTACTGTGGTAGGTTTTACGTCTTCAACTTCTAGGGATAGACCGCTAGCTTCAGATTCTGAATTGGTTTGATCAGCCACTGTGAAGTAACGCATACATTGAGATAACATAGATCAATGAACGCATATGAATTTTATAGATGTACGTTAAGAAGACCTTTAAGCCGTTATTTTCTCAACTACGTTTTGGCTGATGTAAATGTTACGAAGAAGTTATTTGTATCTAATTATACAGCGCATATACATCATGTTTCAAGGATAGCTCTTGTGCTTTTTTAAATAATCGCTGGGAAATTATTTCGGTTTTAACTTTCTAAATACCTTTTCAAAGTTGTACCTACGCATTAGTGTTAATTAACGCTTGTCCCGGGCCTCATAAAGCACGTTAAGCCGTCGGTGGCAATTGTCATGAAGATTATTGACAATCTTTGGGGAGTCTGTACACTTATTGAATATATTTACCCTAGCCATGCCATGGCGTATAGCTATGCTTTTAGATTGTGGAGCTCAGAACTCGGAAAGCTCTGTGGAAAATCTAGCTAATATTTTAACAAATCTGTATAGACCAGAAATCGGATTCCAGGCTCCAAGGCGAAAAGTCTAGAAGCAACCGGGATATTACTAGGATGATGATGATAATGATGTATCATGGCTGAGATGAGTTGATGATACATGTCCGAACGACCTTGTGAAAAATTTAATTTTTGTTTTTATTTTTTTTTATTAAACTTCCTGCACAATACTGTACATAGGCGAACTTAATGCCTTAGGCATTGTCTAACAGTCTACCTTAGGGTGATGCAAAGATAGTTAAGGCACTTAATTTATAGTTATATATAGTTATTTTAAACAGAAAATAATACCTGTATTAAGAAATAAAATAAATATCACAAAAATACAATAAACTAAACTCATTTTACAAGCAACACTGAATTTCTAAACCCATAAATTGTTTATTATCAATAAAATTGGAGGCTATATTTTTATTAGCAACTAGCTGTTACCCGCGGGGGCGATTGCAATTTTTAAAGAAAATTATGTATTCATACATACACATACATACATACATAGACTCACGCCTGTTTCCCCGAAGGGGTAGGCAGAGGCATATTAAACGGCCACTTTTCGCCAGTGTTTTGATCCCACGTAATAGGTGGCGAGCCTATTGCCGCTTATCGGGATATTTTGTTTGCCGTCGCCTCGTCCGTTGATCGGCAGGTGCACCACTTGCAGGTGAGGTTGGTGCGGGACCCTAAGTTCTTGGTGGGAAGATGTGTATGTTTGTTTAAGTGTTGTTTATAGCGTCGCGCCTGTATCCCCGAAGGAGTAGGCAGAGGTGGAATTTTACACATATCGCCTTATAAATAGGTCCAACGTAATAGCAGGCGAGCCTGTTGTAGTAACCGGGCACATTGCCGAACTTCGTGCTGCTACTGAGAATTCGGAAAACTCAGTAACACTTTTTGCGCGACCTGGGAATCGAACTCGGAACCGTCCTGATCTGCAGACGCATACGCTATCCACTGGACCACAGAGGCAGCGTCTTTCGATTACAGCGCGGGAAACAGGCGTAGCTAGAAGAGGCACTCCCTCTCTCTAGCAAGGATCAAACAGTCATCATCGCCCTAGCGTTATCCCGGTTGAATCCAAGACTGACACGCCTTGGAGCCCGAGGTCCGCTTACTGGTGTAACCAGATTTGACAGGATATCAACTTTTCCACAGAGCGACTGTCGTCTGACCTCCGCAACCCAAAGGGATAGCGATATTCCATGGTTTAGACCAGTATCAGTTTATTTGAGGATACTGAGTAAGGGAAAGATCTTCATGACAGCCGAGACTGACGGTTTAAAGTGCTCTCCGAGGCAGGGGCAAGCGATAATTAACAATTGAATACACACTTAACTTCGAAAAGTCATTGGTGCGCGCCGTGGAATCGAACCCGATAACCTCTGCATGGCAGTCCGTTGGTATCTCTACTAGGCTATCACTGCCTTTAACAAAAAAGTTGCCTTGCATCTTATTCATCATCATCATCATCATCAGCCTGTCATAGTCCATTGCTGTATATAGGCCTCTCCAATAGAACGCCACGAATCTAATCCTCTGTAAAATAATTTTAACGATCTAGAAAAGGTCGTAGGAGTTGCCCATTGAAAAAAACAAATAATTATATAGGTATACATACCAGCTTTTGCCCGCAGCTTCGCTCACGTAAAGTTATAGTATATCATCGATGTTCGGGGTAACACAAATCTCCTTTATTGGGCGGATACTATACAACATGTAACAAATTTAAATGCACTTCCTGAAAGTAGTTTGTTCAGAATCGGCTACTGAATCCATTTCTGTCATTTTTAATATTGTTTATTTTTTGTTCTAAAATAATAAAACTAACGTAAATTATAGTCACTCATTTATTTCAAAAGTAGAAATATACGAAAATAAACCTTAAGTCAAAGCAGAACGTCTTCTTTTAAAATGCATTTGTTTAATGGTTCGACGTTCGGTCACACGAACGCACACATTAGTACAACACAATAGCGGCAAAAGACAATACACACAATTTACCACGAAAATATCTATCATCTATCTTTCGCTTACGTAATAATCAACAGGCAAGAGCGAGACGTAATGTGTCGCCCGCGCTGGCCAATGACAAGCGCTGGCGATGCGCTTTGACAAGTTATGACATGACAAGTATCTAGTCATCCATCGGGGATCTGTCAGCGAGAGTTGCGAAAAAATATTGTAATTGTGTGAATAAAATTGTAATTATCAACATGACGGTGCTGGTGTGGAACGTTCTGCATCATCTTGATGTTAACTTGTCGCCCCCGGACTTTTTCACTGTGGGAAAACGTTAAATCACTAGTTTATTGTGAGGAGACAACAAGTGCCTAGGAGTTAAGTTGATACATATTAGCTGCTTTTGAAACAGTGAAAAGATGTGATGTGTGAGGGAACAGTGAAAGTGGACTTAAATAATGTGATTTTATCCTGTAAGTTATTTGATTATTCTATTAATGTAACTATTCATTTACAACTTTAAACACGTAGATCTTGCCTTATTCTCTCATTGATATTCTTTTACTTTATCTATCAATAACGCTAGGTAACTAAATAGTCATTTACAATATTATGAAACAATGGATCGTGTGCATGATATTAACAAACAATAAATAATTTTATACAAAGTCGACTGTCCACTACAAAGCCGAAAAGTGTGATGGAAAGAAATTGTTAGTCATATCTTTGGAAATATCAACAGTAGCTGACAAATTACTCAAACATCATTCTTGTAAACCCCACTCTATCAGAGTGTTGTATAAAGACTAAATTTGAAACATTTTGTTTATATCGTATCGTATTTCGTTCCTATCAGATCGCTGTCGTCTGTTTACCATAGCAACCGTTTCGTGTGTTTGTGTGCGTGCGCAAATTTATAGTGACCACGCTTTTTACTTTTAATCGAGTTTATACTATCTTCAAAAAACAATATTTACGCAAATAAAAAACAAAATTCAATGCATGCATTATGATTTTAACAAGTTATTCTAATTGGGGTGTCTGAGGATGTGCGTTATTTCATTTACACGTTGTATAACTGTAAAAAGTATTTAGTTTTACACATACAAACTACTTAGTACTACTCAAAATGTTATCCGGTATCTGTGACGTTTCGCGAGAGTGGACAATATGGCGACTGTGATTTGTCTGTCAGAACCATTAGAATTTAAAAAAATACTTGACAATTCGAATTTTGCGGATATATGTTGTCGACTCGAAATCTTTATTTTTTAATGTATTATTAAGGTAAGGTTTCGATGTACTCCTTGACGTAATTATTAATATAAGATTTGACACTGCGATAGCAGAGCAGTCCGTCGGTTCCAATGTGAAACATTCGGAAATCCACAACTATTTACAAATTAAAAATTAAGTAAAAAAACATTTTCCAGTGCACTAAATTGTGAATCTAAACCATTCTCAGGTTCCCTTGAACACACACAAAAAATTTCATCATGATCGGTCCAGTCGTTTAGGAGGAGTTCAGTGACACACGCACACAAGAAATATATATATTAAGATATTTTATTTTATAATACAAAATATCAGTCGCTACAATGTTGCCAGTTTTATTGCACACTCAGTTTTGTCCGCTATTTTCGGTATCGCAAGAACAGCGCCATTTACCGGGTCAAATTATAGCCTAGAAGATAGGAGTTTTTAGAAATTATCCCGGAGGAGTAAATTTTTTTAAAATCTTTTGTTTGTAGCTTAGTATTGTGCAAATCCAAATCACAGACAGACACTTAATTTTTTTTTATACACGGTATCAAAATACCCTTTTGAACATCATGCCAAGTCATTCTAAGCAAAAATTATATATAGGGTACCGAAACATTTTTTAGGCTTCGAAAAGTATATAATATAACCGGCAATGACGACCGGTTGGCCGCGGAGGTGTGAGCGACTGCTACGCCGAAGATCGCGGGTTCGATTCCCGCTCAAGTCAAACATTTGTATGCATGAACATGGATGTTTGTCTTGGTCTGGGTGTTTCTATGTATAATATGTACGCATTTCCAAAAAAAAAGTATATATGTATGTTTATCCATTACTCATAGTACAAGCTTCTGCTTAGTTTGGGACTAGATGGTGTTGTATGAATGTGGTAGAATATTATTATTATTAATGTAAACCTATACTGTGCATATGACATGTATAAGACAAATTACCGCGCGAAATACATCCATTTTGTAACAATAAGAAAAAAAATATGATGACTGAGCCTCAATATCTCCTGAAGCAGTAATTTGTGGAGGTAAATATATATGTTCATAATGATTGGTACAATATAGAATTCATTTTAACAGGTAGTAAAGCCTTGCTGATTTCAGCATGAATGTGCCGGCTCGACCTAGAAAGTACTACCCTCTCACAGAAAATCAACGTTAAGTAACAGTACCTAAATTGTTGCGTTTCGTTCGGTGAGTGAGAGTGCCGGAGGCCCTATCCCCTATTCCTTCTCCCTCATCCCTCTCCTCATCCTGTCCCTTTTCCAACCCCAAGGGGCGGCAACGCACTTGTGACTCCTGTGGTGTTGCTTGTGTCCATGGGCGGCGGTAATTGCTTACCATCAGGCAATCCGTCTGCTCGTTTGCCATTAAAAATAATTATTGCGTTGAAAAAAAAAATTTAAGCGTCTTTTAACACCGTGTACATAATTTATTTTACTTGCAATCATACATTTTACAGTACAAATCCTCTTTCAGGCGAATATTGTAGTACTATGGGTCTGAAGGGATCAGTTTCCACTTGAGAATTTTCTATAGGAACTTTCGATTCCGGTTCTGTAGTAACTTCAGGCCGTTTCTTGCATATGGGATACCGCTTCGATTTTATGTTTAGATGGACCTGCAACAAAATATTATATGGGTACTAAACTCTTAAAATATTTTAATATATGGAAAACGACGCCAGCGTCGCCAACGGCGCCAACTACGAACTAAATTGGAGACAGTCCTCACTTGGAATCGGTACACGAAATCCTTAAGAACTGCGCTTCTATGTATAAATCTGTATTCATTGCTTTGGATCGCTGCACCACCAGGAATTACCGAATGAATGAATGAATGAATTATTTTTATCAAAATGTTTCCAAACGGTACAATGTCACTTTTATTGTCAATCTTATCGTATTTTATTACATTACTATAGTCGTATTTTTTATTAGACGAAGTCAACTGACGTTTACTGTGTTGTCAGTTTATGATGAAATAAAAATAGTGTTGTGACAAAGTGAATGATTGAAAAAAACTCTTGAATGAATGAAATTGCATCGATTGTCTAGTGAATAGTTAGTGTGCCGAACGGCCGATATAGGGTACGGTGTTCGAGTTTTCGAAGACTATGTTCCTACAGTATTTACCTATACTGAATACTGAGTGTTTTAAACATTAAGGAAAACATTGCGAGGAAACTTGTAAGACTGTTCTATTTTCAATACATCATATAGTTGAAACTATTGTAGATGTATAAAATATAACAATTTATACTACTTACATAACTACTAGTAACTTATATCAGAGCACCTTTACACCCTGTAGATGTATAAAATATAACAATTTATACTACTTACATAACTACTAGTAACTTTTATCAGAGCACTTTTATTGTAATATAGAAATAATATTCTTTTATAGTTTGAAATGATTAACTATTTACACTCAATGTTCGTTCATCTGATTGAACGAGAACTAAACGCATCACTATTACTTTAAATATGACAACATTATTTTACAAAGTGACATTAGCTACTGTCAGTTGGCTTCGTCTAATTAAAAATACGACTATAGGTATTCCATGGTTTAGACTATAGTCGTATTTTTTATTAGACGAAGTCAACTGACGTTTACTGTGTTGTCAGTTTATGATGAAATAAAAATAGTGTTGTGACAAAGTGAATGATTGAAAAAACTCTTAATTGAATGAAATTGCCTCGATTGTCTAGTGAAAACGAAACAATATAGCAACAAATGAACACAACAATTACCACAAACACAACGTAACGAAAAACTTAACAAAATCAATAACTAAACACTAAACAGCGTGAGTGCAAAAAAATATTCGTGCTATCAGACCAGAGGCTAGAAGCCATTGACATATTATATTCTAACGATAGACGTAACATTCCTTATAAAATATTGTCCAAGCTGTCTTTTGATGCTTCTTTTTTGACAATAGAAAGATGTGACCAAACATTTAAAAAATGATCTTTATGAAAATATTGTTGAATTTCGTCTCTAAAGAGTTTCATATGTTCAAACTCTTTTCAACACATATAGTTCTAAACACACATTTGGCAGATGGCGCTATGAGTATAAGTGAACCTACCATTAGGAAACATAATTCTATTACGAAGTGGCGAAAATATGAAGTATTATAAAGTTATTAAGAAGCACTTTTATACAATTTTGTTGTAAAATGGAAATAATATTCTTTTAAAGTTTGAAATGATTAACTATCCACACTCATTGTTCGTTCATCTGATTGAACGAGAACTAAACGCATCACTATTGCATTAAATATGGCAACATTATTTTACAAAGTGACATTAGCTACTGTCAATCTGCTTCGTCTAATTAAAAATACGACTATAGAGGACGCCAGCAGCTACGCCTACATTTTTTTTAAATTTACCCGTTTTGGCCGATCCCAAGGGAATTTCGGAAAATCCCTTTTTAGTGCACCCCTACGGTCCCCGAGGAACATACATGCCAAATTTCAGCTTCCAGCGCCCAATAGTTTCGGCTGTAGCGTGTCTGTCAGTCAGTCAGTAACGCAAGGATTTTATATATTAAGATTACAATACTCACGGGCCTTAGACATAACATAACTTCACGACCTAACCGAAGAAGTAGGCAGAGCTGTATTCCACACCCACTTTTCGCCAGTTATGTTTCGGTACCAATGTAATAGGCGAGCCTATTGCCATCTACCGACTAAGACTATAACAAAAAATAGTGTGTATTACCTGTCTATAATGTTTGTACCAGTTGCTCTTCTGCGAGAACGTTGTTGGACAGTATTCGCATATAAACGGTCTTTCTCCTGTGTGTGTGCGGATGTGGGATTCTAGCTGCATCGTGGTCTAGAAATATACAGAAATAAACTGTTATTAAAGTTGTTAGTATGTAAAATATTCTACGAGCGTACAAATTCTAATGGCAGCGATAGTCAGTGGCGATACCAACAGACTGCCATGCAGAGGGTATCGGGTTCGAATCCACGTCGGACACCAATTACTTTCTACATACATACATACATAACGTCGCGCCTTTTATCCCCGAAGGGGTAGGCAGAGGTGTATTTCTACACCCACTTTTCGCCAGATATACTTTAGTCCCACGTAATAAGTGGCGAGTCTATTGCCGTACCGGGCACATTTCCAGACTCCGTGCTGCTACTGAGAATTTCGTGACAAAAAACCCCAATAACACTGCCCGACCCAGGAATCGAACCCGGGACCTCCCGATCCCACGCGCACATTTATGCCGCGAGACCAACGAGGCAGTCGTATAGGGTTTGATGTCGAGTTTTCCGTCTGTACGCAAAGATGGTATTTGCATCGTGTTATCCCTTAGTCGCCTCTTACGACACCCACGGGAAGATAGGGGGTGGTGACACTTGTATTCTATGCAGTCAACCACACGGCGAATTTTATTACTTTCTATATTTTTAGTTTTGTTATTATAGACTCACGCCTGTATCCCCGAGGTAGGCAGAGGTGTAATATTACACCTACATTTCGCCATGATTTTATTTTAGGTCCCACGTAATAGGGGGCGAGCCTATTGCCGTTACCGGGCACATCACAAGACTTTTGCCCGACCCGGGACCTCCGATCAGCAGTCGCATACGCTATCCACTGGACCACGGAGGCAGTCACGCAGTTTTCTATATAAGGTGTGTATTAAATATAATAGCTTGTCCCGTGCATCGGAGAGCACGTCAAACCGTCGGCATAGATATTTACATAGAGGCGCATTTCTTATGGGCGCTCTGTAGACAAACTTTCTGTGACCCAAATTGCCGCTTGGCGGCGTGGCATTCGCGCTGTGACAGCTGTCTCTATGAGTGCAAGAGAGACGAACTGACGACACCCGCCAACTCGCCAATTGTAATCGGCACACGAAATCCTTAAGAAATGCGCTCCTATTATGTAAATCTGTATTCATTGCCGTCGGTCTCGGCTATCATGCAGAACGTTGACAGTCGTTATAGTCAGTATATCTGAATGAACTGACACAGGAGACTAGTCTAAACCATGGAATATCGCTATCCTTATTGGTCGCGGAGGTCAGACAGGCAGTCGCTCTGTGGAAAAGCTAATATTCAGCCAAATCCGAGGGGCGATTCAGAATCTTTCGATATCTCATTTGACATTCGATTCCGTTAATTGTCAAACGAGCTACCTCATTTTTTGTCAAAACTATCGCATTTCCTATCAATTTTATGCATTCAGTATGAAGTAAATTAATAAATAAACCGAATTCAATGAATATTTGTTCAAAATATCTCTGATAGGCGGCTAAAAGACGAGGACAATAATTTGACATATCGTACGATTACTTGTCGTGACATTCTGAATCGGCCTGCCGGTTAGACTAATAAGCGGACCTCGGTTTATAACTGGGATAACGTTAGGATGATGTGCAAATTGTAATGGTCGTTGAAGCTCAAAATCATATTAATTAAGGCTCAACTACCTACAAATGTCAGATTGGCGACTACCTATCTTATTTCCTTATCAACTTTTCTCTTTCGAAGAGTAGAAGCTAAATGGAAGAAGAAGATAAGGCGAAAATAGAAAAGGGATGTCTATTATGACGATGCGATTTGTTTTTTAATTTTCGTTTTACTGTAGTGTCAATTAATGAACTATAGTTGGAGGAGCTTTCATGTAAAATTTCAGCTTCTTAAAGATATACTTACAGGAAATCCTCTGCCACAATGATGACACATTTTGTTTTTAGGTCTGCCTTTGTGGACGTTTCTTATGTGTTGGTCTAATCCCACCCGGTTCTTGAATGGCTGTAAAATAAAACACACGATTTAAATAAAAAGGTTAAATATTGGGGTAAGACTGATTGATAGAATTCCGAATGCAGTAATACGAGAGCGATGTGGCCTGAAAGAAGATGTCGTGACAAGGATTGAGAAAGGAATGCTGAAATGGTTTGGGCACGTGGAGCGAATGAGTGAAGAAAGAATGACGCACCAAATATATGAGGCTAACGTGTATGGGCAAGCCGGTCGCGGCCGACCTCGTAGGACATTCGTCGACCAAATTGGTGACGTTCTGAAAAACGGGAAGGTCCTAAGCACCCGGAATCGGCGAGCATGTATGAACAGAGTAATGAATGTAGAGGAAGCGCGTGAGGTTTGTAAGGATAGATGCAAGTGGCGTTCCGTTGTCTCTGCCTACCCCGACGGGAAAAAGGCGTGAGTTTATGTATGTATGTATATTATTCTATCCATAAAAAATTTGCAAAATATGACATAGTGAAAATAAATGTAATCCATTTTTATTATGGTCACTCCACTAGATTTATTTAAACCGATATAACTTTCTCACTCACTTTAGAACATAAGTGACATTGGAATGTTCTGTGTAAATGTTTTTCCTCAATGTGGTCTCGTAGTTTGGTCTTATCAGAGAACCGACGTTTGCAATGATCACAAATGTATCTGTAAAATAGAAAAATATTGTGAAATTATGTATTTTAATAGAAATTTCAAGTGATAGTAAGCTGTATAATGAGTACTTTAATAACTTTAACTTATACAGGTTGTAACGTATGTCCGGTACTTACCGCGTTTGCGTCACAGTACCGCCCATGCGCTCGGCCAATCAGAGAAGGCCATCGTCCGCGCTCGCGAAGCCTGACCAAATATGGTCATGAACGGACTCCAACGCTGATGGAGGGCCCGGTATATAAAGGGGTCGACAGAGAGGCCGGCACCGCTACTCTAACGTCGCTTCTACTACCTACCTACTATAACTAAGCGTACCTACTGACCCTACGTCGTATCTACGTGTATCCGGGTCCCAGGTCCACCTTAAGGCTCCGGGCTACTCTACCTAGACTGCTACACTACCCTGCACCGTCATCGACGTCACCTCTGCCGAAGAGTCTGGCCTGCCCTGCACACTACCGGAGGGAACAGCGTGGGAGACTGGAACCTGAAGGAAAGCAGCATTAGGAGAGCCACAACCAATAGAGTCAGGCAGGCGGCGCCAGCCGGCCTCAGCTAGCAGGTAGAGAGATGGGCAGTACGCTAACGCAGTAAATGTAGTAGCTTACCCGTAGCTGGGACCAGGATACACGTAGATACCACGTAGGGTCAGTAGGTACGCTTAATTATAGTAGGTAGGTAGTAGAAGCGACGTTAGAGTAGCGGTGCCGGTTTCTCTGTCGGCCCCTTTATATACCGGCCCCTCCATCAGCGTTGGAGTCCGTTCATGACCATATTTGGTCAGGCTTCGCGAGCGCGGACGATGGCCTTCTTTGATTGGCCGAGCGTATGGGCGGTACTGTGACGCAAACGCGGTAAGTACCGGACATACGTTACAAGGGTTATTTGTAAAACACCGTTAAACCTCTCAGGACTATGTTACTAACATCATTATGAACAACGTTTGTTCTATGACTTTTAAAAATTCATCATAATTATTTTTCATCCGATTTTCATACAAAAATAAAAATATTTAAATTGAACGCTCTAAATGTTGCGAAGTCTATGCGATAGAACAATAGCGAGGGGTGCGCAGGCGTAGGTAGGTACAGCAAAATACACGAGTTGAAATGTGTTAGATAGGACAACGAAACCCTAAAGGTTTGTTATTGCTAAATGTATTATGTTTTGTAAAAAGTCATAGAACAAAAGTTGTTGATTATGATGTTAGTAACGTAGTCCAGTCCTGAGAGGTTAACGGTGTTTTAGAAATAACCCTGTATAGACACTAAGTAAGGAATTGGTTTAACTAAATAAAAAGTATCAAGGAAGATGTCACAGTAAAAACATTAGTACAGTTATTTTTAGGAAAAAGGATAAACCAACAGTCATAGTCAGGGGAGGGGTTGAGAGAAAGGATAGAAAAAGCAAGAATGACGGAGAAGGATAGATAACGAGGAGATAGATAAAGACAAGAGGAGGGAGTGAGAAGGTGTGAGAAAAAACAGTATTAAACAAGAAAGATAAAAAGAAAAGAGGGTAAGAGAGAAAAAAGGACATGAAAAGAGAGAATTAGCGGCAAGAGTCAGGGAGAGAAAGGTGGTCAAACACTTCCCTCTCTTGTAGTACAAGAGCGAAGTTTGAGTTGTGAGTTCGATCGATTCCGCGGCGTGCAGACGCGTTCCATCTCTCTTTCTCGCTCTAGTAAATGACGGTCCTAAGTGACAGAAAAGGATAGAAGCATAGGAAAGTGCGATGCGGTGCTGATAGGTGTAGCTCAACCCTTACTGTCTCTATCTCTCTCACTCTGGTGCAAGAGAGACAGAGAGAAAACTTTTTCTCTTAGTTTATGACTCACTTGAGTTGATCCTGGCTGACGTGTTTGAGGCTGTTCTTCATGTGACGCTGGTAGGAGCACAGCGACGCGAAACTTATACTGCACATTGAACAGTATGGGGTGGTTGAAACGTCGGACTCCTGGACACATACAATATTAAAGATTATTATCGTAAGGCCCAGATTCGCCACCCATTTTTAGATACACCACTCTGGATAGGTAATTCAAATTAAAACAAAATTTTGAATTTACTAGAAAGGTAAAGGCCTTTAAATGGAGTTTTTTTACATACAAAGGTCTTAAAAACTAAGTACAATAACAATGGAAATTTTATAAAGCATCATTGGGCTAATTAAAATTATGGCGGGTTGATACCTAAACAGGAGAATCTTGTGTCTTAAGCTAGCAACCCTCCACCACTGGCAAGTATAACAAATAAGTATTCTTTTTAGGATTCCATACCTAAAAGGTAAAAAACGGGACCCTATTACTAAGCCTCCGCTGTCTGTCTGTCACCAGGCTGTATCTTATAAGCCGTGATAGCTAGAAAGTTGAAATTTTCCCAAATTATCTATTTCGGTTGCCGCTATTTATTTTGTTATAACAACAAATACTAAAAAAAAAAAAAAAATATTAATTTCCCATACAATAAACTTGTTTTTTTCGTATTTATTGCTAAAAATTACTAACGGTAACAGGTAGGCGCTAAATTTTCACAGAATATGTAGTTGTATATTACCTTTCAAAATAAATAATTAAGTAAATAAAAAAAAAGTAAATAATAAAGCGGGGCTCCCATACAACAAACGTAATTTTAAGCAATTTGTTATTCGATCTTAATAAACAGGTAGAAACTTAAAAAATATTTAAGTATTCATATAACAAATGTGATTTTCTTTTATAGATGATGGTACGGAACCCTTCGTGCGCGAGTCCGACTCGCACTTGCCCAATTTTTATTTATTTACATTGTGTGTGTGTGTGTGTATGTATGCGTGCGCGCGTGCGTGTGTAAATGTGTGCATGTGAGAGTATCTATGAATCTGCGTATGGTCAAAGTTATAAAATATAACATACTAAATCGCTTATACTCGTTGAATATTTTCTGTGGCACAGTAATCAAGTGCTCTTAAATATTATATCTGATAAATTAATTTTACAGGGACTTTACGGGCGGCGGTGAAACAGGCTTTAAAGTTTCTTTTTTAATTTAGGAAATCCCTTCCGATCGCAAAGGAACATACATGCCAAATTAAGCTTCCTACGCCTAATAGTTTTGGCTGCAGCTTGTCTGTCAGTCAGTCAATCAAGAATTTTATATATACAGATTATTCTTTTACAATTAAAATACATAAAGGAAATAAAGTATATATTACTTTATACGTTTTATATATAATATAAACATAAATCATTGAAATTAACACTTTCACTGTCCGACCCCAGACACAATACAAATTCAATTTATTTAAACAATTTATGAATCACACAAATTGTTTCGTGTGGGGATCGAACCCACAACACTTCAGCGCAGTGTCAAGCGGTGAGGCTGCCGCTTAAACCACTACACCAACCGTGCAGTCAAGTGTTGTTTTTCTTTACTCTTTTTTCTATTACTTAAATTCTAGGGTTTCGATTTAATTCATTGCAAATCATTAATCACAGAGTCGTAGATACTATTTATTTTCATTATTTTATTTTATTTACAGAAACTTACTCAAACATTATTATATATTTTATTTCAAGTACTGTTCAATTGTTTGTGGTTTTTGTTATACACGGGGCACTTCGCTAAGTTGACTGGTACCAAAGAGCTCAGATATTTACATAGAGGCGCATTTCACATGGGCGCTTTGAAGACAAACTTTTTGCGACTTAAATTGCCGCTTGGCGGCGTGGCAGTCGCACTGCGGCAGCTGTCTCTCTCTCCTCCAGTGTATCTTAACTATGAGAGTGAGAGAGACGGAGAACGACGCCAGCGGCGCCAACTACGAACTAAACTGGAGACAGTCTCCACTTGGTATTGGCACACGAAATCCTTGAGAACTGCGCTTCTATGCAAATCTGTATTCATTGCTGGTATGTCAATAAAGTATGACGTTACTGTAAAACATTATTCCGAAAAAAATAACGGTTATTCATAGGCGTGTGCTCAAAAAGAAAATAAATGGTAAGAAAACACAATGATATTACAAGAAAAAGGTAGATAAGTTAGAAACGGTACACTAATGCACACATCGATAACTCCATATTTTATTTCGGTTGACAAGATGTGTCAGTTTCACTTTGACGCCGGCTCGCGACGTCACACACACATTATATGTCAGACTTGCCAACTGGCTTATGTTTAGCGTCCAGCACGCCTATAACGTATCTACTTCTTTTTACTTTTGTAACATCATTGGTTGGACAAACTATAAATCTCAAAGATACTACAACGATGATCGTAAAATACAAAATTCAGTCCATACCTTAGCTTCATGCTTCTCCAAGTGCCTCTTCAAGCTCGTTTTCCACCGGAACACTTTATCACACAAGGTACAAGGGAACGCGTTGTGACACTCGTGTACTGCACTGAAATTAATGAAATGAAATTGTATTTATTTTTATAATATACACAACAGTTTAAGAATAAATTAAATTGTGATACATAAAGGTTTTAGTTAATTACTATTGGCCAATGATGTTACAATAGTAAAAAGAAGTAGATATGTTATAGGCGTACCAAAAGCAGGACGCTAAACATAAGCCAGTTGGCAAGTCTGACATATGTGTGTGTGAAGTTGCGAGGCGGCGTCAAAGTGAAACTGATACATCTTGTCAACCGAAAATAAAATAAAATATGGAGTTATCGATGTGTGCGTTAGTAGTGTGCCGTTTATATGGATTGATTACTACGTAGGTAACGTATCTACCTCTTTCTTGTAATATCATTGCTATTGGCGATGCTAAGATTCTAACTAGGTACACTTTTGACAGCTCAATACAATTACCACTATAAAAGCTGTTAAAAGTGTCGTACCCGGACAACTTCCAAATTCGCCGCAAGAGGCGCGCGGATAATATTTGCATCGCTAATAGCGCTCATAACGACTTGATTTGTCGTTCGTAATACTCATATCGGCCAAGTTAAGCCACGTTCACATAGGTCGGCACTTGGATCGGTGACCGTTTGCGTGGTAATTATAGTTTAGTTTGTATAGTTACTGTTTGGGAGAGAGAGGGGAAGGAAGAATTAAAGGGGGGAAGTGAATTTGCCATCTCCCCCTTCCCTAACATAACATAACTTCACGCCTTTTATCGCCGAAGGGGTAGGCAGAAATGTATTAAACAGCCACACTTCGCCAGTTATGTTTCGTTCCCCATGTAATAGGGGACGAGTCTATTGCCATCTACCGGTCACATTGATAAGCGAGCGATAATTAACATTTTTAATACACACATAACTTCGAAAAGTCAGAGGTGTGTGCCCGGAGTACCTGGGGATCGAACCCGAGACCATCGTCTCGGCAGTCCGTTTCGTACACCACTGGGCTACCGTAACGAACACCACTGGGCTACCGCCTTCCCTTTCTCTAATTTCATTTTATTGTCTATTTAAAAAAGAGAGAACGGGCGATGGCGAAAGGTGTGAGCGCAGGGGGCGAGATAATGAAATGAGAACAAGACAGAGAGTACGAAAAGGAAAAAGAGTGACCGTGAACCGTGAAGAGAGAGAGAAGAGAGCCAGGGTAGGAAAAGAGACAAAAGGAGAGTGATAAGAGCAAGAGAGAAAGCCGATATAGGAAAAAGAGACAAAAGAATACAGGGAGATGCGAGAGAGCGCGGAGAATGGAAAGAGACAATAAATTAATACAAATAATAAAGATACTTACAGACGATGGTTCATAAGTCCGGCGCGATGTCTAAAGGTCTTGTCACACTGCGGGCACGCGATGCGGGCCTTGTGCGAGTCTTTGTGGTAGCGGTGTGCATCCATCGAACTGTGGGTGTAACGTTATTTTACTTTGTTATTTTACTTTGTTATAATGAAAGCCCGCGACCATGACTGGTGTGGTCCGTGCCGGGGTTTCGGGGGGATGGAGGGGTGTTTAGCCTTTTCTTTCATTTTTCCTCGTGATTCGGGCCCCTTTGCATTGATATTGCTGTTTTTTCTAGGTTAGGTTAATTTTACTTGTATTAGGTTAATTTATTTGAATAATTTCTCTGAATAAATAAAATAAATAAATAAAATAAATAAAAATGGTCAGACTAGGGTCTAGTCATCTAGTGCGAGTTTGATCGAATTGCGAGAGATCGTGGTCGAATTGCGACCGATGTTTATTTTTGTAGACTGGTTGTCTTTAAGCAGCGATAGCCGAGTGGAGAAACCGACGGACTGCTACGCAGAGGGTCTCGGGTTCTAATCCACGGCACGCACCAATGACTTTTCGATGTCAAGTGCGTATTAAATTGGTAATTATCGCTTGCTTATCGTGAAGGAAAACATCGTGAGGAAAGCTGCATGTCTGAGAGTTCTCCATAATGTTCTAGAAAGACATGTGAAGTCTGCCAACCCGCACTTGGCCAGCGTGGTGGACTATGGCCTTACCCATCTCATAGTGAGTAAGTGAGACGAGGCCCGTGCCCAGCAGTGGGACAGTATAAAGGGCTGATGATGATCTTTTTTTAAGTTGAGGAGTCTGTTTTTTATTACAAAATTAATATGATTTTGCAAGTGTATATAGTTAGTTACACGATTTCAAAACATAGTAAAGCCTTTTTAAATATTTTTCTGTATGTCTGTTTTTCTGTGTGCCCGGGGTAATTTTTGGAATGCCTGACCTGATTTTCATGGGACTATCACTGGAAGATAGAGGACTACAGCTATAATTTAACCCAGTAGCATAACACTGCCACACTGTTGTCTAGATAACGCGGGTATAACCGCGGGCTCAGCTATAATAAATAAAACCCCACTTACTTAGAAACCTGCCCGCATATATTGCACCTGTATTCCTTGAGAGCAATCAAAGACGTTTCGACCGTCTAGCTTTGATCGTGGACCCTTCGGTGCAAGACGGTTGAAACGTCGGATTTATTATGCTATAAATACCTACATATGTGTTGCCGACGTTTCGACCGTCGTGCACAGGTCGTGGTCGCGGTGGGACCACGACCGGTATAAATAAAAAAAATCCTACTTACTATTAGAAATAACTATGCGCTTCCGACGTTTCAGCCGTCTTGCACCTTATTAACGTATAGATATCTATGGGATTCCGAAGTTTCGACCATTTTGCTCTGAACGTGGTCCATTCGGTGCAAGAGGGTCGAAACGTCGGTCTTATTATGGTATAAATACTTATGTGTTGTCGACGTTTCGGTCGCGGCGGGACCACGAACGGTCTAAATAAATAAAGTCCTACTTACTATTAGAAATAACTATGTGTTTCCGACGTTTCGACCGCCTTGCACCGGTCGTGGTCCGTCGACCACGACCTAGTCGAAACGTCGGGTTTAAATAAATAAAATCCCACTTACTTAGAGACCTGCCCGCATATATTGCACCTGTATTCCTTGAGAGCAATCTCGTGCGCCGAGTAGTAATGTTGCTGCATCACTTTCAGATCCGTTGTGCGTTTCTCGCAAATACTGCATTGATATCGTATCGTATATGCGTAGAATCAACTTATTAACATATAAATACCTGTGGGATGCCGACGTTTCGACCGTCTTGCTCTGATCGTGGTCCCTCCGTTGCAAGACGTTCGAAGCGTCGCACTTATTATGGTAGAAATACCTATGTGTTGTCGACGTTTCGACCGTCTTGCACAGGTCGTGGTCGCGGTGGGACCATGACCGTTCTAAATAAATAAATCCTACTTACTATTAGAAATAACTATGCTTTTCCGACGTTTCGGCCGTCTTGCACCGGTCGTGGTCCGTCGACCACGACCTGGTCGAAACTTCGGGTGTAAATAAATAAAATCCCACTTACTTAGAGACCTGCCCGCATATATTGCACCTGTATTCCTTGAGAGCAATCTCGTGCGCCGAGTAGTAATGTTGCTGCATCACTTTCAGATCCGTTGTGCGTTTCTCGCAAATACTGCATTGATATCGTATCGTATATGCGTAGAATCAACTTATTAACATATAAATACCTGTGGGATGCCGACGTTTCGACCATCTTGCTCTGATCGTGGTCCCTCCGTTGCAAGACGTTCGAAGCGTCGCACTTATTATGGTAGAAATACCTATGTGTTGTCGACGTTTCGACCGTCTTGCACAGGTCGTGGTCGCGGTGGGACCATGACCGTTCTAAATAAATAAATCCTACTTACTATTAGAAATAACTATGCTTTTCCGACGTTTCGGCCGTCTTGCACCGGTCGTGGTCCGTCGACCACGACCTGGTCGAAACTTCGGGTGTAAATAAATAAAATCCCACTTACTTAGAGACCTGCCCGCATATATTGCACCTGTATTCCTTGAGAGCAATCTCGTGCGCCGAGTAGTAATGTTGCTGCATCACTTTCAGATCCGTTGTGCGCTTCTCGCATATACTGCATTGGTATCTACAACAAAGTATTGGTTTAGAAATTCATGAAACCAGTGGTGTTTGCGTTATTTGGCGGCGTTTACGCTGTATATTACATTAGTACTACAACAAAATGTTATTTTAGAATGTGATTAAATAAGCGGCGTTTGCGGCATTTGGTGGCGTTGGCGGCGTTCGCAGCGTTTACGGCGTTTGCACTGTATATTGCATTGGTTCCCACAAAAAATATATTGTTTAATAACTTGATGAAACTAGTGGTGTTTCCGTCATTTGGCGGCGTTTACGCTGTATATTACATTAGTACTACAACAAAATGTTATTTTAGAATGTGATTAAATAAGCGGCGTTTGGTGGCCGCGTTCGCAGCGTTTACGGCGTTAGCACTGTATATTGCATTGGGTCCCACAAAAAAATATTTAAGAACTTGATGAAACTACCGGCGTTTGCGGCATTTAGTCGATATTTACGTAAATGGTTTCGTAACTCTAAAGGCATTTTCACTGTTTTGCGTATTAGTGCCCGCGTGCGTGTTGCCCGAGATCTGTCGTATAATACATGTTTGTATTAACCCTGACAGTCTGTTATTTTAACGTCAAAAGGGTCGCACTCATTACTTTCTTTAAAGTTATTTTGACACGCTCTGGCGACACGCACAATACCGCAGCGAGGCGAAATATATCTGTCTTGCGTACCTGCAACACGCATGCGTGTCGACGCCAACACGCATACGCGTGGCCCGCAACACCCATACCTTAGGCCCAGCACGTACGGGCTATACACGCATGCGTGTTGCAAGCTCACACGTATTCGTGATGCGGTCCACACGCATGCGTGTTTAGCCCGCACGCGCTAGCATACACGCATGGCTATAAAAGGCTTCTATCTAACTTAGAATAAGTATGATATAAATGGTATGATATAAATAATATTGATTATTCCGTGTGGTGACGGATTAAGAATACGGAATGTCACCACCCCATATCATCCCATGGGTGTCGTAAGAACCGACAGTGGGAGCATATTATGCAGAGAACAGCACTGTAAGAGAAGGAAAACTTGATACAAACCCTATACCAACCCGTTTGGCCAGCGTGGTATAGTAGGCCAATTCCTCCTTTCAAAGGAGAGGCCTAGTCCAGCAGTGGACTGTTAAAGGCTGATGATGATGATGATGATGAACTTAGAATTAAAGTACGTACCTTCTCATATGCCTCTTGTAGTGACAAGTAAATGCGTCCACTGAAGATATGATGGTCTGGCAAATTGGACATATGTATTCACCTAATTCCTGAAAATAATAGTTACATACATACATACATACATAGACTCACGCCTGTTTCCCCGAAGGGGTAGGCAGAGGCATATTAAATGCCCACTTTTCGCCAGTGTTTTGATCCCACGTAATAGGTGGCGAGCCTATTGCCGCTTATCGGGTTATTTAGTTAGCCGTCGCCTCGTCCGTTGATCGGCAGGTGCACCACGCGGCAGGTGAGGTTGGTGCGGGACCCTAAGCTCTTGGTGGGAACCCTATGCACCCTAGGTAATAGGTAACTATAAGGTAGTTTAAATAAACGGAGAGAAAATCATTGTACAGCATTATCCTGATTACTTTTTATGGACATAGGGCTCTGCTATGTCCATAAAAATAAAAAGCGGCGATAGCCTAGTGGTGTATGTAACGGACTGCCGAGACGATGGTCTCGGGTTCGATCCCCAGGTACCCCGGGCACACGTCTCTGACTTTTCGAAGTGATGTGTGTATTAAAAACGTTAATTTATCGCTCGCTTAATAATGTGCCCGGTAGATGGCAATAGGCTCGCCCCCTATTACATTGGGACTGAAACATAACTGGCGAAAAGTGGGTGTGTAATACACGTGTGTGAAGTTATGTTTATGTAAATAATTTAATGTAAAAATATCGTTTACAGTAATAGGTAACCAATGTAGCAATTCAGTTTAAATAAACGGAGAGAAAATCATTACACAGCATTAATTTGCGTCACAATACATACATACATAGACTCAAGGCTGTTTCCCGGAGGGGTAGGCAGAGACTACGGAACGCCATTTGCAACGATCCTGACATACCTCTCTTGCTTCATTCACTCCCCTCAAGTTTCTCATGCATGCTCTTCTGTTTAGGGTACTTCTGACCTGTCCTTTTTTTTTTGGATGTCTCCGATCTGGGGGGACGATTCAGAATCGTTCGATATCTCATTTGACATTCGATTCCGTTAATTGTCAAACGGGCTACCTCATTTTTTGTCAAAACTATCGCATTTCCTATCAATTTTATGCATTCAGTATGAAGTAAATTAATAAAAAAACCGAATTCAATGAATATTTGTTCAAAATATCTCTGATAGGCGGCTAAAAGACGAGGACAATAATTTGACATATCGTACGATTACCTGCGTGACATTCTGAATCGGCCTGCTGGTCAGAGAAAGTCCGCCTAGGTCTTCCCCTTCGTCCTGTCCCATTCACAGTTGCCTTATACAGGGTGTAAAAAGACCCATAACGAAAACTGAAATCCCATGTTGTACCAATCAGTACGATTTTTTTTTACTTCGGCACCATACCTGGGAAGTTACTGGTTCAGGAGATATTGAGGTTCAAAGTTAGTATGGTATTTTTCTAATTAAGGACAAAATCGATGCAATTACCCCGCCAATATGTTCTTTAGATGCCCAACACATGGATAAGTAGGTATTTCGAGCATTGCACGCGCGCGCTTTTTATGCCTAATAAAAAAATGTGAAAACTTTCGCTGCTCTGAACCAACAAACTAACAAAAAGCTTACATACATACATATCGTCACGCCTTTTATCCCCGAAGGGGTAGGCAGAGGTGTATTTCTACACCCACTTTTCGCCAGATATACTTTAGTCCCACGTAATAAGGGGCGAGCCTATTGCCGTACCGGGCACATTGCCAGACTTCGTGCTGCTACTGAGAATTTCGTGACAGAAAAACCCATTAACACTGCCCGACCCATGAATCGAACCCGGGACCTCCCGATCCCACGCGCACATTTATGGCACGAGACCAACGAGGCAGTCGTATAGGGTTTGATGTCGAGTTTTCCGTCTCTACGCAAAGATGGTATTTGCATCGTGTTATCCCTTAGTCGCCTCTTACGACACCCACGGGAAGATAGGGGGTGGTGACACTTGTATTCTATGCCGTCAACCACACGGCACTTCTTTATCCAAATACAAAAAATGTCTTTATCCACTTACCGGAAAATGTTTACTGCTAACATGGGCCTGATAAGACTTGCTATAATGGAACCCAATAATGCAAGTTTCACATTTGAACTGGGACTTGATGTAGCTATCTCTTTTCGACTCTTTTTCTCTCTCTTGTAGCATCTCTTCGTATGTCAACTCCACTGTTAACACTTTGGGTTCATATTTTGGACGTTTTTGCTGGAAAACCAATATTTTTGTTGTTTATTGACTTTTTTGGACAAAATGAGCTCGAATCTGTACTTAGACGGAATTAATGCCATTGACATATTATTGGTGTCCGACCGAAGGTCGATTTTTGGCCGAAGCCGATTAATCGGCAATCGCCACAACCTTCGGCCGAAGCCGAAGCCGAAGGTTTATAAGCTCTTAGTACATACATACATAACGTCACGCCTTTTATCCCCGAAGGGGTAGGCAGAGGTGTATTTCTACACCCACTTTTCGCCAAATATACTTTAGTCCCACGTAATAAGGGGGCGAGCTTATTGCCGTACCGGGCACATTTCCAGACTCCGTGCTGCTACTGAGAATTTCGTGAAAGAAAAACCCAATAACACTGCCCGACCCAGGAATTAGTAGTAATTAAGCTCTTAGTAATTTTGTTCAATATTGACAATATTGTCTACAAGCTACAATTAATATCATAAATTATTTACAGTGACTCCCCGAGGTGGCCCCTGTAAACACGACCAGTCCATCGCGCTCTCTCTCACTCAGTCTTTCGTAACAGTTCGTACAATTCCGACGATTGCTCGGACCTTCGGCGAAACCTTCGGCTTCGGCCGGGTTTTGGGCCGAAGCCGAAGGTTTCGCCGAAGATGGTTTTTTTGGCCGAAGGTGGCCGAAGCCGAAGCCGAAGCTTCGGTCGGACACTACATATTATTATCCTCTCAACCTTAAGTGATACAACTAAATTTTGGAACGCGCATACTAACTGGTATTAAGTGCGTTCCAAAATGAATAGTAGGCATGTTCCGAAATTTGTTTATCACAAATAAATAAAAAGTGTAGAACAATATTTAAATGTACATTCAAACAAGTCTGCGCTGGACCAGTTTGAAAAAAAATCCCTTGGCTCGCTCATAGAGTCGAGGCACACTAGAAACTGGTTTTGTATACGAGGGTCAATGTGTGTGTAAAGTAGCACTGGAAGCGACGATTTCTTGGTGAGCGATTCTCGCCCTTGTGGTGGTCTAGCGGGAAGTTGGTCGATTGTACATATAAAAAATTGGTTGCCTGTAAAGTCGGTATACGGGCGAAAGTTTTACGTGACAACGACTTTGAGTGGTAAAATAATTTTAATGTGAATATTCATTCGTATAGTAGGAAGAAGGATGAAAGACGCGTGCCTTTCACTTTTTATGTCTGTCTCTCTCGCTCTTAGGCGGGACGCGTGCCTCTCACTCGCTCTCATTGTGAGCGCATAACGTGAGCGGAGCGTAACGCAGTTTCTTGAAGTGTCACCCGGCAAACCAATTTATAAGACGTTGTCACGTCAAAATTGTGGATTACACAAAGTGTTGGCCCGTGTGGAGAACCCACAATTCACTGTACAAGACGAAACTAGGTGTGCAAATAGTCTCTGTTAGTAAAAAGTCTACAAGTTGATGTAGGTTCTTCTAATGTATAGGCTATATTACTGGCAAGTTTCATTAAAACTGTTTAGTAGTATTTTCATAATTGATTTATTATGCTTGAGTCAACGACAACCAACTACTAGACACCTAATGTTTTCATTTCTACAAACAAACTATTCTGTCAAAACGGTGAGGTATGCGGGCCGAAGGGGGCTACAAAAATGCATTCTAATTGGCCGGTTCAAATTTGCGGAACGTTATAATTCATAACTAGTGTTGGAATTGGTCTTATGTAAGACGTATAAGTCTAACGTGTTGTCAGAAAGTGTTCGCCTTGCGTCTGCCGTCTAGTAGGCTGAGTTGTCGTTAGCTTGAGCATATACAAGTGATATAGAAGGTGTGCAGTTGCAGCACCTTACAAAATGACTGCACGGTTGGCGTTGTGGTTTAAGCGGCCGCCTCGCCGCTTGACACTGCGCCGAGTGTTTTGGGTTCGATTCCCACACGAGACAACACTTTGTGTGATTCATAAATTGTTGTTTCGACTCTGGGTGTTCATTGTGTCCGTTAGTTGTATGTTTGTTAAGTACCCCGCGACACAGGAATTAGTCTCTTTAAAAAATAAAATAAAAAATAAACATTTTTGTGTATAAACCAAACCCAAACCGGGCGATGAAAAAGATTGACCTGAATATCGTTGCCTGTATTTTCTCATGGTTCTACCCCCTTGGTTTGAGAACGAGACACTAAATGTGGAATCATTAAGTTATTATTTTTTCAAATTCGTTCATAAGCGTCAACTTGTGACTTAAGTTTTACTGGTAGTAGAGCCTTGCTGATTTCAGCATGAATGGGCCGACTCGACCGGGGAAGTACTACCCTCTCATAGAAACGTCGTAAAGTAAAGACTTAAAGACTTAAACTGTTGCGTTTCGTTCGGTGAGAGAGAGTGCCGGAGGCCCTATCCCCTATTCCTTCTCCCTCATCCCACTCCTCATCCTATCCCTTTTCCCAACCTCAAGGGGCGGCAACGCACTTGTGAGTCCTGTGTTGTTGCTTGTGTCCATGGGCGGCGGTAATTGCTACCATCAGGCGATCCGTCTGCTCGTTTGTCGCCTATTACTATAAAAAAGTGAAAATTAATTGAGTAATTAAGTTTAAAATTGACGTTCATAAGCGTCACATTGTGAGCTAAATGAATAAATAATTTTGACATTGAAAGGATTTTGACTTTGAATAGCAAACATTTATCAATCCATCCATACTTCTGATATACTTTCACATTTATGTCAGTAGTAAGATTATAATAGGCTTGTGTCCACTAAGAATAAATCGGTTTGATTGTAGTATCTATAGATTCATTATGATTTTAACATGTCAATAAAGTTTATTATTTATTATAAAAAGGTAAGATTAATGTTATTTTTAGGATTCTAAAACTAAAAATAATGTATTTATTCTTGTGACAGTGAACACCAATCAGAGAGCATTACGTCAAACAGTACGTCCGCCATTCATGTTGTTGATGTTTTAGTAGTAAATACAACTAAAACGTCAAACTTTCTACTTGTCAAATCGAATAAAACGAAATAAAGTGGGTATATCAGACCAGACTTCATTCACAGTTTGTTTTGTTTTGCATTTTGTGATATCACTCAACCGCCATGATGGTTTACAGCGTTTTCGTGTCAAATTCAAAAAGGTTTTTAAAAAGCCGTAATTAGTAATGTTGGTTATCGATGTTTGAAGAAAAATCAGGCATTTCGGTTTAACATCTAATAAAGGAATGAATCAATCGCTAATTACATTTTAGGACACAAGCCTATCAACTTTAAAATTGACGTTCATAAGCGTCACATTGTGACCTAAATGAAAAAAAATATTTTGACTTTGAATAGCAAACATTTATCAAACCATCCATACTTTTGACATAGTTTCACATTTATGTCAGTAGTAAGATCATAATTAAAGTAGTGAAAATAATTACAGTCATCATCCTCCTAGTGTTATCCCAGTTTCAACCTGGGGTCCGCTTACTAGTCTAACCGGATTTGGCTGAATATTAGCTTTCCCACAGAGCGACTGCCTGTCTGACATAACGGTATTCCCTGGTTTAGACTAGTGTCAGTTTATTTAGAAGGTACTGACGCCCTGTAACGATTGTCAAAGATCTTCATGACAACCGGGACCGACGGCTTAACGTGTTCCGAGGCACGGGACAAGCGATAATAGGGTATTTGACTAAAAAAATCGAATTAGTCCGTCAGATAGATTTCCAAAAAATATTGGACACGTATATTTTCTTTAGTCACGTGAACAAAAAAATGAAGCGACAAACTTCGCTGAAAACTCGTGTGACGTCACTTGCCAGTACACTTTTTACTGGCAAGTGACGTTACAAGCCCCCACTCTTAGGCGTTTCTCCATCTTTGATGTGCTTTATCTTCGTATTTTCTTACTGATTTGATAAAACAAAAAATACGTATCCAATATTTTTCGATAATCTAACTGACGGACTAATTCGATTTTTTTAGTCAAATACCCTATTCACAATAGGGAAGATTACCTTTCGTGGAGACCTATCATTGGCTCTCTGATGTTTATTATTGTTGCCACTATGTATTTTTCAGCTGTTGGTCTTCCGAATAATTAAATAAATAAAATAAATAAATGACTGCCAAGTTAAACCACCAGATGGCGGTATCACCGACTACGATAAACAATGAATTTTGGCGTATCACCGACTACGGTAAACAATAAATTTTGGCAAGTATGACATTTGAGTCACAACTTGACAACTCGTTTAGACTTCAAACTTTGGATGCGCGATCTCATTATCTCATCTCAAACAAGTCACTAAAACAGAAACATTGTACCATTTTTATTGTTATTGATAATAGGGTATTTGACTAAAAAATCTAATTAGTCCGTCGGTTAGATTATCGAAATATATTGGACACGTATATTTTCTGTAGTCACGTAAACAAAAAATGAAGACTACAAACTTAGCTGAAAACTCGTGTGACGTCACTTGCCAGTACACTTTTTACTGGCAAGTGACGTTACAAGCCCCCACTCTTAGACGTTTCTCCATCTTTGATACGTTTTATCTTCGTTATTTTTTACTGATTTGATAAAACAAAAAATACGTATCCAATATTTTTCGATAATCTAACTGACGGACCAATTCGATTTTTTTAGTCAAATACCCTATTACAACTGTTGTTACTGTTTTGCCTATATAAATAAGTATAGATATATTGTTGTGTTTGAAAAGCGCGCTACGTAAGTTTGTTTACTGTAGTTGCTTGTGCTGCCATCTGCGTCGAGCTTTGCGTAATGTTCCTTATTGAAATAGGACAAGTAAAAATAATTACCGTATGCAATTTGATTCCTTTGAGAATTTTCTTGCTCTTCTTTACTTTAGTTTTTACTTCTTTATGCTTCTTTTTATCTTCTCTTTGTATTGAAGTCATTATACTACGTAGTTCTATTTCTAATTCTTTACCTTTGTCTAAGTTTGTATCGATGGTAGTTATATCTTCTTTGACATCATTTGTTATTTCATCTGTAAGGAAAATTAATACATTAATTTAATTTGTATATTCATTTATTTTTTAAAGGCATCTCTCGCTCTAGGAATACATCCTGGGTCGCAGACTCGAAACAATAATTTATGGATCACTCAAAGTGCTGTCTCGCGCGGGGATTGAACCCCCAACCAGTGGCGTAGGAAGGGGGAGGGGGCGGCGGGGGCGGTAAGTTTCTACCTGTTTATTAAGATCGAGTAACAAATTGCTTAAAAATTACGTTTGTTGTATGGGAGCCCCCCTTTATTATTTACTTCTTTTTATTTAATGATTTATTTTGAAAGGTAACATACAACTACATGTTCTGTGAATTTTAAGCGTCTGCCTGTTACCGTTTAGTAATTTTGAGCAAAAAATACAAAAAATAACACGTTTATTATATGGGACCCCTCCTTAATATTTATTTTTTTTATTTTTAGTACCTATTTGTTGTTATAGCGGCAACCGAAATACATAATTTATGAAAATTTCAGCTTTCTAGCGGTCACGGTTTATGAGATACAGCCTGGTGACAGACAGACAGACGGACAGACAGACAGACAGCGGAGGCTTAGTAATAGAGTCCCGTTTTTTACCTTTTAGGTATGGAACCCTAAAAAGAATCACTGTACGGATTTTGTATGCAATATGCATTAGTGATGTTATATTAATAGAGAGTTGTTATATTAATTGGTTATTTAAAACTGTCATTACTTTAGTATGTTTTACTACTTTCAAATTTATTATCTGAGTACTGTATATGTTCAAAAGCATCACATATTTTACAATTTGCGATAGAATGATGATGATGATGACCATATTCCAGGCTTATAAGTAACGGACAGAAAAAAAATACCTCTACATACCTTTAGTACAGTCCCAATTTTCTAGTTCAGTCTTGACTTCAATCTCTGAATGTAGGGTCTCTCCGTTTGCTGGTACCATATCGGTCTTGGGTTCTCTATCCGTGTCATTACTAACTGTTGTGATTAAGTCTGGTTGTAGGCAGTCTTCGAGTGTCTGTGTACAAGGTAAACATTTAATTTAGCCAATGATCGATCCAGGATTTCCAGGTTTGGGTTGAGGATTTGACCCCGATGAAGGAAATTTATATCCAGAGAAATATTAAAACGACATTTGTCATTGGAAGATAGCTGATGTTTTTGAGACCTTTATTTGTCGCAATTATTTAAATATTGACCCGTTTATTACCTGTCAGCATCTCCCTTCACCGGGCGACAGACCGGATCAGTTGGAAGGAAACCATAAATCTCCTAAAAAGGAGTCACGATCCTCAACAGTGGGGAAACGATTAAGAAGAAGAGAAGAAGATTACTAGGAGACTACGTCTGCGGCAGCGCACGCGTGAAAATATTTTTACCCCTTAGGTGAGGGAATTTCCGAAAATCCTTAGTGCTTCCTTAGAGATTTCCCTAAGAACATGCCTAATTTTAGCAAATAATTTTAGTCGTGAGTTGTCTGGCCTGTTCTTATTAAGACGAATCGTCTATTTCTTTAGTCCGGCTAAATTTCGAATATTGTCATATATTTATTAGGCAAAGGATTAAGTCAGGATGGATGAAATAGCGACAGGTCTCGGGCACAATATGCGATCCTAAAAATGCCTTTGAAATTCAAGGCGGTTATAAGGCCTGTCGTATTGTATGTAGCTGAGTGTTGCGCTACTAAGAAGATGGATGAAAAACGATTACATGTGGCAGAGATGAGAATGTTACGATGGATGTGTGGAGTTACGAGAATGGATAAGATTAGGAATGAATACGTGAGAGATCGTCTGAAAGTGGCGCCTATAGACGAGAAAGTGAAAGGAAGTCGTTTGGCTTGGTATGGATATATTATGCGAAGAGATGATATGTATGTAGGTAAGCAAGTGATGAATATGGAGGTAGAGGGATGGAAAGGGAAAGGGAGGCCAAGGAAATGATGGATGGACTGTGAGAGGATGGATATGAAAGAGAAAGGGGTAAATTATCAGATTACGGGCGACAGAAAAGAATGGAAGCGAAGGACGTACTGCGCCGACCCCAAATAAATTGGGACCAGGGCAAGAAGATGATGATGATGTCATATATTTATTATGTACTGCCTTCGTTAACATGCGTCAAAATGAAAATAAAATCAAAGTCAAAATCATTTATTGACGCTGTGAATGTTAAATTGAAAAATTAATTTACTTAATTAATGGTTCTAACTACGCAATCCATGCAGTCTACATAAAAATTAAAATAAACATACCTTATTCAGGTTTTTGATCTTCTTACTTCTCGCAACTCTTCTTTTAACATCTCTGCTCTTCTTCTTATCTTCTTTTTCGATAGAGGACATGATAGTCTGTAGTTCTGTATCAAATACTTCACTATTGTCAATATTATCATCTTCATATGTATCTGAGAGATCATTTTCTTCAAATTCTATTATTTTCTCATCTGGAACAATAAAGAAGAGAAATATTAAATTTAAGTCAAAATCGTTAATTCATTTAGGTGACATAGTGACGCTTATGAATGTCAAAACTACAAAATAAAGTACCTATGTGATGATTCAGCATTTTCAGGGTAAAGTTAAAAAAAAAATCTTTTTTATTTGATAAGAGGCAAACAAATCGATGGATCGCCTCTGCAAGCGATTACCACCGCCCTTGGATATTCTGTAAGACTGGGAGTAGTACTTCTGCGGTTGTGCCGGCGATTTATGTTAAAATAGCAACAGATAGCATGTGACGCTTATGAACGTCAAGCTGAGAAATTAATTATTTCATTTTCTTTTTTTTATTTCCTTTTTTATAGACTCACGCCTTTGACCCGAAGGGGTAGGCAGAGGTGTAATATTACACCCACATTTCGCCATGAATTTTTAGGTCCCCCGTAATAGGGGGCGAGCCTATTACCGTACCGAGCACATTACCAGACTCCGTGCTGCTACTGAGAATTTCCTAACGGAAAAACCCAATAACACTTTGCCCGACCCTGGAATCGAACCCAAGACCTCCCAATCCCACGCGAACATTTATGCCGCGAGACCAACGAGGCGGTTAATTATTTCATGACTCTACGAATTTTTTTTTTTATAGTAATAGGCGGCAAACGAGCTGACGCATCGCCTGATGGTAAGCAATTACCGCCGCTCATGGTCACAAGCAACACCACAGGAGTCACAAGTGCGTTGTCGCCTCTTGGAGTTGAGAAAAGGGATAGGGTGAGGAGTGGAATGAGCGAGAAGGAATAGGGCGCTAATACGGCGCTCTCACTCACTGAACAAAGCGCAACAGTTTAGGTACTGTTACTTTACGTCGATTTTCTGTGAGTGGGTACTACTTCCCCGATCGAGGCGGCCCATTCATGCAGAAATCAGCAAGGCTCTACTACCTGGGAACCTACATTCTCAGGGACAACGAGAAAATAATAATTTCATTGAGGTCACTATGTGACACTTATGAAAGATTAGACATTAATTTTATTCTATTTACTAAGTTATCACTGCCATTACCACTACATCTAGTTCACAATTCAATTGACTAGACTTTGCACGCGGTTGCCCCCGCGTGAATTTTACACCTAAAACTTTCTCTTGCTATCTATTGATGAAAATTTTTATTTATTTTATTTTATTTATTTATAGACTCACGCCTGTATCCCCGAAGGGGTAGGCAGAGGTGTAATATTACACCCACATTTTGCCATGAATTTTTAGGTCCCACGTAATAGGCGGCGAGCCTATTGCCGTTACCGGGCACATCACCAGACTTCCATTCGGAAAGCCCCTGTAACACTTTTGCCCGACCCGGGAATCGAACCCGGGACCTCCGATCAGCAGTCGCATACGCTATCCACTGGACCACGGAGGCAGTCCGAGTCAGATTGATGAAAAACATGCAAAAATCTGTTTGGTTTTGGCTGTAGCTTGTCTGTCAGTCAATCAGCAAGGATAGTATATATACTAGATGAGCATGCGGTTACACCCGCATTATTTAAGGCTACTGCTTCGCTCCCGTGGCTCTTAGTGTGATTTTATATAGCCTATAGCCTTCCTCGGTCTTTGGTCTTCTCTATCTTCCTGTACAGGTTGGAGACTTGGTGTCTCAGGAAAAAGGAACGCAAAAAGATTGATGCCTTTGAAATGTGGTGCTGGAGGAAGCTGCTACGCATTCCTTGGACAGCTATGAGAACCAATGTCTCCATCCTCGAAGAGCTGAAGGTTGCCAAGCGCCTGCTGACTACGTGCCAATAAAGGATCCGGAGTTTCTTTGGGCACATAATGCGATCCCCATTGCACAGCCTGGAGAAACTCATCATTCTCGGACAAATGGAGGGGAAGCGCGCTAGAGGAAGAGCGCCAGCTAGATGGGTGGACCGACTCAAGGAGGTGACTGGAGGCCAGATACAGGGAGCGGTACATATGGCGCAGAACCGGACCGAGTGGAGAAGATTGACATACAGTCACGATCCTCAGCATTGAGGGAACAACCAGAAAGAAGCCTTCCTCGATTAATGGGTTATTTACCACTGAAAGGTTTGTTCCTGAGATTAGCGGGTTGAACCAAACAAGCAAACCCTTCAGTTTTTTTTATCATATTAGTATAGACTTCTATTACCTTTACTAGATTTCCAGTCTTCCCAGTCTATTTTAACTTCTTCTATGGGTTGAGTGTAGTCTTGCTTAGGATATCTAGGCGGCACTTCTGTATAACCTAACCGGTCAATCTTTAGACGAGGTGGCTTTGCTGTAAGGGCTTTTAGACATTTGTCGAAATTCTGGAAAGGAAATGGATTAGAAATTAATAAAAACGGGAAAATTAATAAAATTAATAATAACTTTCAATATTTTTTTTTATAAAAACAACTCCCGCACTAGGAATACATTCTGTGACTTGGAGAACTACACAAACATACAAACAAAGGGCAACTCCGACTCAATTCGACCGGTTGGAGGTCAACGACGGTCGGTTGGCGCCGCGGAAGTGTAAGCGACTTCTACGCCCAAGGTCGCAGGTTCGATTCCCGCTCAAGTCAAACATTCGTGGGTCTGGGTGTTTCTATGTATGATATGTATGTATTTACAAAAAAAAGTATATATGTACATATGTTTATCCATTATCTAGTACCCATAGTACAAGCTCTGCTTAGTTTGGGACTAGATGGTGTTGTATGGTAGGATAAAATTATATTAATACAACAATTTATTGGATCACACAAACTGTTGTCTCATGTGGGGATCGAATTTTCAAATGATAGAACCGCGCATTTTAAGTCGCAGCTGACTGCATCAATAGTATAGTGGTTTAAGCGGCACTAACACTTGCACCTTGGCACTACACTGCTATTTTAATACCCGGTTTTTTTTTATGGTTCTATGTAGTACATATTGCATGGCTAATGTGGCAATAATCGTAAAAGTGGCATCATAAAGATGTGACGCTTATGAACGTCAAAATTTAAATTTTGACGTTCATAAGCATCACATCATGGCGTAAGTTTATAAATTACTTTGACTTTGACCACATGTCAAGGATTCAATTCCCATAGGAGACAACACTGTGTGATGTAAAATTTATATGTATATTTTAAGTCAGGGTTTTAAAAGATCAAAGAATGGTCAACAGTATTGAATAGACTAATAATAAATATAAATATGTTGTTTGCTTCTTACCTTTGTAGTATAAGTCTGTAATAATCTATAGGAGTCTTTAACTTGCTCTCTGAAGTTACAGCATTTTTGTAACACAGCCCTGCACTCCCAACATACCATGTAGTTGACAAACGGTTTTGTTTTCTTCAGCTAAAATAAATTAAGCATACATAATGTATGTTTAGCCATTGCTTAGCACCCTAAGTATAGGGTCTGCTTAGTTGTGTGTATGTTGTAGAATATGATATTTTTAATTTATACATCATCATCATCATCAGCCCTTTATAGCGCCCCACTGCTGGGCACTGGCCTCTTCTCACTATGAGAAGGGTAAGGCCATAGTCTGGCCAAGTGCGGCTTGGCAGACTCCACATGTCTTTCGAGAGCATTATGGAGAACTCTCAGACATGCATGTTTACTCACAATGTTTTCCTTCACCGTTTAGCAAGTGATAATTTACCATTTTTTACACTTAACTCTGAAAAGTCATTGGTGCATGCGGTGGATTCGAACCCGCAACCCTCTGCGTAGCAGTCTGTCGGTCTCTCCACTCAGCGATTGCTGCCTTATTATATAAGTGTGTTTCTAATTTCCTTTCCTTCACTAGCAAGCAACAATAAAAGCAGTGAGGAAAAATATTGTGAGGAAACCTGCATGTCTGAGAGTTCTTCATAATCTTCTTGAAAGACTTGTGAAGTCTGCCAACACACACTTCCCTAGTGTGATCCCTATGGATGGCCCTACCCTTGTTATAGCAAGAAGCCTGTGACAGACAGTAGGACAGTTTATACCCAAAACACTGGCGATTAAAAAGAGTGGCCACAAGTTTTATTGCCCGTTCTTCCTTGTGGTTCTACCTATTGCTTTGTGAATGAGGCAATAAATGTAGAAGCATTAAGTAATTTACTTAAAAAAAATTATGTTCATAAGCGTCACATTGTGACCTAGATAAATAAATATTTTTTTACTTTGATTGACTTTGACTTTGAAGATGAAGTCAAAAGTTTGTTTTGAGACAATGGCAATACATAGATACCCCACTTATATTTACAGGAACCCTTCTTTACTACAGTATGAATTTTTACATGTAAAAATTCAGGATGTTTATCACAACAACCTCTCAATTGCCATATTGACGCTTTTATTCTTTGATGTAGTGGCATCAGTAGTTTTTGTGCTTTTATCATGAAGATATAGTATCAGCAAACGTGTCCATGTAGTCTTATTATATTATTTAAATTATATGTAAAAACGGGCAAGAAAAGAAAGTTCTAATGATGTACACAGAAAAATTACCAATAGAAATAAATTTTAACAAGTGTATGTGTTTTGGCGAGGATACACAAGTGTGAAACAATATTTCTAAGTAAACAGTTCGCCCTAGAAGCTGAAAATATCTGAGAAGCAAAGAAAATAATGTTAAACTTACTGGCAATTCGTCCAAAATATCGGAGTAATACTGCACTAGCTTTTCATCCGTAATCTTGCGTATATCTCTCCCAACACACAAACACGCAAAACATACCAATTTATTACATAGAACTTCTTCCTCAACCTTCATCTTGATATTGATATTGCACTTGGATTTTATAAAATTGATCTATGATAAAATATGCGAACACTTTCACATTTTTATAGCTATCATATTGAATTAAAAAGCTTTTCAATTTATTTAATTACGGTATATATTAACATGTGCCTTAAGGTATAACTTATTCTAGTACTATATTTACAATAGTGATCATTTTTATTTGTAATTAATTTGATTTCACGATACGAAGCTTCAAAAACATACAACAAAACAAATCGCCGCCATATGCAGGCTAGTGTTGTTCGTTCGTTATCCCGTAATCGGTTTTCAGGATCAAATGTCAAACATATTGTTAAGGCCTTGCCACACGGCACAATTTTACCACTGATCAAATTTTCAATCGAATTGGCTTGGCCCGTCTACACGACACAATCAAATCACTGATTTTCATTTCGTCCACCCGATTGGTTAAAATCTGGTGGTACCGCCCACCCGATGAACTTGAGTTGGACGACTGGCGTCTACACGTCACGATTTCATCAAGTGATTTAGTCAAGTTGGACGTAAAATTGTGCCGTGTGGCAAGGCCTTCAATAACCGTAATTTACGCATCAGCCTGGCGCAAGTTCCTAAGAAAAAACCGAATGTATGAAACGTGCTGTATTTTTAATGGCTACTATTATATGTATAAAACGTGAAGATAGCATCCTTCACTATGTACCCTTGGAACAGTATTCTTTCAAAGTTAGACGGGTTATACGTAGGTACATCACCGCCTTGGCTGACAAAAGTGTCAAATGTCACAACTGTCACATTATTATCCAGATTGAACTTAGCCGCGTACGTAGTTTGTTTATAAAACGTAAAAAACATACTGTAAAAGTGCTTTGTGTATACCAAATAAATGTGATTTTACACTTCTAGTGTTAGTGTTACTATATTTATTTGATTAGCATTGAAAGGAGCGCAATGAAAACAAGCAAAATAACGTGCGAAATGTGGCATACAACAACGTGCCGGTCAGGCAATGAAAAAAGGGTAGGTATTTATGGCAAAATGTCCCTAGATAAAGATCAATGAATATTTATAATGTTATATAATGTGATATATTTCAATGAAACATAAAAAATAAGGAAATATTCTAAAGTTTCATATCCTAGTACTTTGTAGGTAAACAATAGTGCTGCCTGTCAGTTATCGATAATCCGTTATTAGAAATTGGCACAAGGACTAAAAATTCTATTTTTTTTTTCGTTTTAGATGTAAAAATGGGTAGCTGCAACTGGAAACCAAGACTTGATTTATGTGCCCATTGAAAAATTACATCAGTTGAACTATGTGTGTGGCAAGCATATTAAGCCGAAAGACTTAAAAAAAAGGGAACTCAAGTCAGAAAAACAGCTATGCCTTGTATCTATAGACATTTCTGTAAATCTTATTACAGAAGAAATGTTGAAAACCTTTCCATTACATGTACATACATATCTTTTAGTTCTGCATATTTTTCTTCGCTAATCTAGAATAGATTTATAGAATAGGCTAATTTGTTTGAATAAACACATTAATATTAAATACATCTTTTCTTGTGTTGGAAAAGTATAATTCTAATCGAAACATAATTATAATTATTTCTTACCGAATATTATCGATATCGATATTTCGTTAATCACTAGAGGGTACATCCCTATATTGACAAATATGACAATGCTGACAACATAAAAACGATGTCAATTTGTATCTTTATGTTGGTACGAGTTCTCCCTGCACGTTTCATACAAAGCTGAAAGTCTCGCATGATTATTTGTAAACTCTTTGTTACGCATCTAAGCCTTTTGGCACACATTGTTGCTAGTTTAAAATAAAGTTTATTGTAAAATATCACTGATGTACAGAATTTGTGAAAGATCGATTCTAGAATTCATTCTCTGTTCTGATTACTTCATTTATATAACATTTCTATCATGAATTGTTTATAACCTGGTACTCTACGGAGTAATTCATAAAAAATGTACGATTTATTCTTAGATTTTACATCTTTTTAATGCTTGCAACCCTTGGTAAAGAAGCCATTTTGTGGTGTCGCAGTGCAGTGAAACGTTCTTCATCAATTTTAGTCTATTTTACATGGGAGTATTACTTTTTGTTGTGATACGAAAATTAATCACAACAAATTATTTGTTTTGAATTAGATATTTAATTGTTGTATAACAATTACAATGGAGCAGGATGTGGATACATGTTATAGGAAAATGTGCAGTACATGTTTGAGTACAGATAGAGATTTATTTCTTCTAAACAATATGCCACAAGTTAATCAAATATTCAAATTGATAATGTACGATTTCGCGGGCGATAGGGTAAGTTGGAAAACTTTTAAAAAGTTTGTGAATAACTAACTGCGTTCGCATTAGAATTACGTAAATTAGCACCTATATTTTAAAATAGGTACGGTAAACTGTATAGCTTACTAGTCGACCAAGCCAACTAGACGAATGTCAACGTGACAAAATTCAACATAATTCAATAATTATAATCCAGAAATTCTTAGTACCGATTGCAGGCGCATTGTACGTTCACACGCCGCGTTCGCACGTTACGATAAATAATTTCTGGATTATAATTGTTGAATTATGTTGAATTTTGTCACGTTGACATTCGTCTAGTTGGCTTGGTCGACTAGTAGGACTTATATTTCTTTATAAAAAACTACCAGAAATGCTGAAGTTATGGGAAGATGCGTGTAAAAAATTTACTGATGAGCTTAAAATGTATGTTGCGATAAATGTCCTTATAAGTGAAATATGAAACGAAACCTGAGTGTAAATTATAATTTAAACCCTCAGCAAAAACAGTGAACAATGGCTTGTGATTTGATACAGTTACATACAACATTTCAGTTAGATTTTATTACATTGAATCAGATAAATATTTATAGACATTTATTAATTATATTAAGCCCATAATGTCCCACTGCAGGGCATAGTCACTCCACTTTGCTACCATGCATTTTTGGATCCATAAAATAGATAACCAGTGTCATATACATACAATAAATTATTATTGGTATTTAATATATTAGAGTCCAAAAATTTTAAATAAATATTTTTATGTTTTTTATTTCTTTATAGACTCGGCCGTATCCCCAAAGGGATAGGCAGAGGGGTAATATTACACCCAAATTTCACAATGAATTTTTAGGTCCCATGTAATAGGGGGTGAGCCTATTGCCTTACGAGGCACATTACCAGGCTCCGTACTGCTACTGAGAATACTTACGAAAAAACCCAATAACACTTTGCCCGACCTGGGAATTGAACTTGAGACCTCCCAATCCCACACACACATTTATGCCGTGAGACCAACGAGGCAGTCTTAAATAAATATAGACTGCAGTTACAGCTACACTTTTATCTATATGATATTTTAACCATTTTCTGGAGCATTTTAAATTTGTATAACAGTCTTACTTGATACTTGATGGTACGGGCTGTTTCCGCAACTCCACGTCTTGGCGTGTATTTTGCGTGCAGGTGGGAATGGTGTCTTCATTCGAGCCACCCCAGCTCTTCGAGGAAGGCCAGCAGACTCTTGATGTGGCCCACTGCCTCCCTCAGGGTGCTGTATCTCGTCAGGTACTGCTGCCTGTACTGTGCGACCTCAGGGCAGTCGAGGAGCAGGTGGGCTGCTGTCTCGTCTGCTGCCATACAGGCCCTGCACAGCGGGCTGTCGGTGATACCTATAGTAAATAGGTGTTTATTAAAGAATCCGTGTCCTGTGTAGGCGGCCGTGACTGTCCGCAGTTGTTGTTTGGACAGCCGGAGGATTTGTTTGGCTATCTTACCGTCTACTGCGGGAAGAGCCTCCTTGGCCTGCCTACATGTTTCAATACCAATCCAAGACTGGTTGTGTTGGGTCCTGGTCCTATTCCTTACCAGGTTGCGATAAAAACCAGAAGGGAGGGGAATAATGGGCTCGGGTCCCACCACCTCTAAAGTGGCCCCTCTTCTGGCAAGTACGTCGGCTGCGTCATTCCCTCTTGAGCCACTGTGGCCCTTGATCCATTGCAGTGTTAATTTGTTTTGTTTACCTACCTCTGTTAGTTTCTGGTGGCATTCAAGCGTGAGTGCCGAGGTGATAGTATGGCTTTTGAGGGCTGAGAGGACAGCCTTACTATCTGAGAGGATCCTAATGGATCGTTCCCTTACCTCACGTGCCATGATTGCTGTGGCAGCTAGGATTATGCCAAAACATTCGGCCTGGTAGACCGTGTTGTAGGCTCCCAGCGGTGCTACGATGTTGATGTTAAGGTCCTCGGAGAATACTCCTGAACCCGTACCTGTATCCGTCTTAGACCCATCTGTGAAGATCGTGAGCTCGTTGTGGCCAACCGCTCCCTCGTGTAGATCCTCGTACAGTTGGATTTTGTATTTCTTATCGAAAACAAATTGTTTCGGTATTCGGTCGCCAATGGCTTGTGTGAGAGGAACTTCTTTAAAGAGTGTGTTTAAGTTGCTAGTGTGCGGTGTGTTAGTGTCTTTCCAGAGCTTCAGAGCTCTTAGCCGGATCGCCGACATCGTTGCTTCCTGTTGTATGAACAGGTGCAATGGAGGCAAGTCCAGCAACACTTCGAGTGCCGCTGTAGGTGTAGTTTTCATGCAGCCCGTGGCCGCTAGGCATGCAAGTCTTTGAAGCTTTTGAAGCTTGTTGGCGGCCGTTGTTAGGTTGGTCCGAGGCCACCACACTACTGCGCCGTAGCTTATCATCGGACGTATTATTGTCTTATAGAGCCATAAGACAATTTTGGGGGATAGGCCCCATCGTTTACCTATCATCTTTTTGCACTGCCAGAAGACGATGCTGGCTTTATTGAGCTTATTTTCCATGTGGCTGTTCCATGTCAATTTGCTGTCAAGAGTGACTCCCAGGTACTTTACCTCGGTGGACAGCTTGAGCTCTGTGTTGAATAGCCTGGGCAGTCGGTAAGTACCCAGCGCGCGTTTGTGTGTGAACATAACTAGTTCGGTCTTGTTCGGGTTTACTGATAATTCGTACTCATTACACCACCACTCTACTATGCGTAGAGCCTGTTGAGTAAGGTCGTACACTGTACTAGTTACCTTACCTGAGGTGAGAATGGTCAGATCATCTGCATATCCTATTGTGTAAAAATATCTCGCGTTGAGTTTGTCTATGAGTTCATTGATGACTAAGTTCCACAATAGCGGGGAGAGTACACCGCCCTGCGGGCAACCTTTAGTTATCAAGGCTGTCTGGGAGTCGCCGTGCAGGCGCACTACTCTTTTGCTGAGCATGTTTTGGATCCACTGTATGAGCATCTGATCCACACCATGTCTGGCTAGGGCGTTGCTTATACTGGAGAAGTTTGTCTTGTCAAAGGCTCCTTCTATGTCAATGAAGGTGCCCAGACAGATGCTTTTTTGTTGTATAGCAGCTTCTATCTGGTTCACGACCTGATGTAAGGCCGATTCCGTCGATTTCCCTGAGCTGTATGCATGTTGATTGGCATGTAGGGGTAGGTGCTTAAGTGCCCCACTTCTTAATTCCCTCTCGCATAGCCTTTCCAAGGCTTTAAGCATGAAGGAGGTCAGGCTTATTGGTCTGAAGGACTTTGCATTTGTGTAGTCTGTTTTGCCTGGTTTTGGTATGAAAATTAGTTTGACTTCCCTCCAATTCTTCGGTACATATCTAAGGGCCAGGCTAGCCCTCATGATTGCCAGAAGTCTTTTGCGGACCGGTTCACCCCCCCATTGTAATAACCCAGGGAAGATGCCGTCCAGTCCGGCTGCTTTGAAGGGATGGAAGCTATCGATGGCCCATCGGAGTTTTTCTTCTGTGACCACGGTGTTTGCGTGTCTCCACTCGTGTTCGGTCGCCACTGTTGGTGTATCGTGCCACGTTATTACCGGGGTGAGGACGCAGCCTGGGAAGTGTGTTTCTAGTAGGACGCGTCTTGTCTCCTCCTCCGATGTGGTGTATGTGTTATCCGGTTTACGGAGAGTACCTGGTGCAACCATCGGTTGCTGAGCCAGTAGTTTCCTTACCCGGTTTGCTTGTTGGCAAGATTCAATGCTCCCACAGAATTTCGCCATCATCATGGTGCGTCTGAATCTGAGGCATTTCTTGTAGCTTGATTTGGCCGCTTTATAAGCGTCCCAATCTGCGTCCGCGCTTGTGTTCATTGCCCTGTTAAGGGCCCTTCTTACCTTCTTGCGCTTGCGTTCAAGCTCAGCGCCCCACCAGGGTTGTTTACCTGGGGTTGAGGGTAGAGTGGTTTCTGAGCATGCTGCGTAGTAGCTGTCTAGCATCGACTGCGTCAGTGTACATACCTGCTCGTCGATCTGTTCATTGTCACCCAGTACCGTCGGCGTAGCAGTAAGGGTAAGTTTCTCTTTAAGTAATTGGACATACTTTGCTTTGTCAGTGTTGTGTGGTTTCCTGCGTGGCTGTGTAGGTTGTATAACGACTTCCATAGAGAAGCTGATCCATCTGTGGTCTGAGCACGATGCCTCTTTCGAGACGTGCCATCCCTTGATGCGTTCAGCCGCTCCTTCTGTTGCGAGAGTTAAGTCGATAATTGTCTGACTACGTCTTGTGACGAAGGTGGGCTCCGTACCTGTGTTTAATAGGGTAAGATTACTGGTGAATAGGTATTCAACCAGTGATTTACCTCTGTTGTTATTGCAGTTCATGCCCCACATTTGGTGGTGGGCATTGGAGTCCGTTCCTATTACTACCTCCGTTTTGGTTCTCTCGCACTGGTTAACCAGACGCGTGAGGTCGAACGGTGGCGGGTCTTCGGCCTCGGGCATGTAGACCGATGCGAAAACAACCGCTATACTCCTTGGCTGCTGTGTTATTTCAATTTGTATCGCTGTGATGTCTCTGGAACAGAACTCCGTTAGAACTTGGGCTCTGATGTTTTTAGTTGTCAGTATGCAGGTTCTTGGATGTGTGTGGTCAGTTGAAGAATAAATCTTACCTCCCAGGCTGGAGAGGCCTCTGATGAGGCCACCCCTTATCCAAGGTTCCTGGATGAGCACGATGGCTGATTGTTGGACCGCCATCCATTTGCGCAGTTGCGCAGTGGCCGTTTGGCTGTGTTGGAGGTTGATTTGGAGGCAACTGACGTCACTAGGCAGAGGGTTCATCTGTGGATGATGTCCCCACCTCCCCGACCGTCAGCTGCGTTAGGCCGGCCAGGATGTCGCCAGCCTCCACCCCGTCGTCCCGCCGCACCGGGCTCAGGAGCAGGCTCTCATCTTCCGAGTTACCCTCGGCTGACGGGCCAGCCCCCGAGCCAGACGCGGCCGGCTCTGACGGGCCGGGTTCTGCGTCGCACCCTGGCTTGGTGTTTGAGTCCTGCTTGACTCGTGTGGAGTTGTCGTCCGGAGGATGGTCGACAAACTTACCTGAGGGGTCCCGGAACCTGACGTAGACGGCACCTACCCCCAACGCGAGGCGGCGCTCGTTCTTCATCAGGATCGGGACCTGTTCTACTGGGACGCCCACTACTAGGAACCACCCACCTGACTGCCTTTCAGAGTGCAGCATCGACCATTTGTCAACCTCCAACCAGGGGTTCTGAAACTCCAGAGCGCGACCCACGTCGCGCACGTCGTCTAAGACCCCCTGTTCGTCGGGTACGACAATGCCGCACCGCACTCTCTTCGGGGTCTCTTCCTGGCCCCTGACCTCCAGTTCGAAGCCCGGTGGTGGGACCAGGAGAGAGACTGCCTCCGTCAGCCAGGTACGCGTTGCCTCGTCGGCGCACCAAAGTTTGAGGACCCCGTCCGCGTGCACGGGTTTCCCGGTGAACGCTGGAGCGGGGCGTTTGGGGGTTTTGGTCGGCCAGGCATCACTCAGGATCTTCTTTTGGAGCTCCCGGAGTACCTGGTCCACCAACTCCTTCGGCAAGTTCCCTGTGCGTTTGCATGTTACTGCAACACCCAGGGACGCCTTGGAGGCCTGTGCGTAGGACTTACCTTGTATCCTGGAGGAGTCGAGGCGGGGCTTCTTGTGCTCCCCTCGAGGCGAGCTGGTCTCGTTGAGAGCACGTTTGGCCTCACCTCTTTCCTTGTTTTCGGCAGTTTTACCTGCCGCGTTTCCCGGTGGTGCTGGGGCTGGATGCCGTCCAGGGTGGCCAGCCCGCCGCTTGGCGGCAGGCGGCTTCCCCGTACTGCCTCCGGCCTTCGTGCACCCCTCGCTAGTGAGCGTGGGCTGCGCGCTGGTCACATTGCTGGAACCTGCGACGGCAACCTGCTCAGCTGTTTTAGTGGAGGCAGCACCGGCAGTAGCAGCGGCTTGTTCAGCCTTCCGCCTAATTGCCATGCGCTGTCTCTTGCTTTTGTTGTTCCTCTTTTTCTTCGTGGAACTGGTAGCAGCGGGGCCACTCGGTTGTGTGGTGGGCGTGCGTTGGACAGGACCGGTGGTCTTGCCCTTACCCTTGCCCTTACGGTGACTCACCACTTGCCAGCCCGCGAAGGAGGAGTCATCTTCCCGCTTGATCTCAAACGGGCTGACGATTGTAAGGACGGGACCAGTACTAGCGTTAGCCAGCGCTGAAGTCACGTCCTTGGGGGATGGTTTGACACCTGCAGCCGGGGCCACGGCGTCGACCATCTGTATGGTTTAGGTTGTGGCGGCGGGAACAGCTTTCGCCGTCCCCGTCGCGGTTGGGGTAATAAAAAGGATTTCGGTATCCATACGTTTACTTAAAGACTTTCATCCCTCTGGCTTCCCACCCTCCATGGAGCCCGCAACAGGGAACGTCATACCGGACGTTAGGATTACCAGAGGGATATAGGAACGCAAGGCTGGCTTACAGCACGACATCGGGCGCCCGCTCGGGTCAAAGGTCGGAGCCGAGTTACCAACTCCATCCGTCTTCCCTCGCTTGCGCCTTCAGTATAGCCTTCACCCACCACATCAACAGCCGAAATAAATTCCAACTGCTGATGCGGACCCCACGTCCCTAGCCTGTGGCCCTCTGACGGGACACGATGGCCATTTCCCCCGCTCTGAGCCGCAGCGGCTACCGTTTAGCGTGAAATCGGGACCAAAGAGGGCGTGTTGCCTCACGGTCGCATTACCGCCAGCGCCGCTCGGCTCAACCCCCCAGGACTCCGTCATCCCCGCGTACGGCGCTCGACTGCGCAGGTCCTAGCGCAGGTGGTCAACTTCTCTTACCCGTGACTGTTTACTACAGGCCCAAGCCCACCCGGCCACGAGGGGGCGTGGTGAAGAGATGTGTAAGTGAATGTGTGTGTGTGCGCGCATGTGTGTACGTGTGTGTGTATGCTTGTGTAAAGTGCCTGTTATTTGTGTTTCGGCTGGAGGTTTTGGTTGCATCCATTTCTGAAGGAACTGGACCAAGAACGGGCGGCAACCTCGAGAAGGATAGTCCACCAGCCTTGCCTTAGGGGTCATCACGACCTGCGCTACCCCTGAGACCATTCGCCACTCCCTGCACCGGACTCAGGTGCAGGGAGTAGAAGTCAGTGCAGCTCAGTGATGCTAAAGATGAGTTGACCTGCACGGGCTTCCGCCCTTGTATAACAGTCTTGTGCATCCAATGAATATGCAGTTAACCGCCTAGGACCGCCATCTCAACCAGACTAGCCAATCAGACGCTTACTAAAGCATTAGATGGTCATGACTAGTGCTGCCAATCATGGGGATCATCCCTGATTAGAAGGGAATTGATGGTTAGCAAAGGGAGAACGCGGGGAGAGTCCAAAATGGGGGTAATTCGGGGAATCCAGAATTTTTTTCTATGACCTTAAACTACTGTACCTTGTAGGATATTAACTACAAAAAACTATGATCGGACTTGACAAATACAGCCTGACAGCAAATCAGAAAATAAGGCTCTTTACGGGTTTTTAAACAAAACTTGGTTTTTGTACCTGCACTCAAATGTCAATTTGCACATATGTACTTTGTATGTAAATGGTATTAAAGTAATTTTTGGCATAAAAACATGGGATGTTGAAAATTAAGCAGGGAATATTGGGGAATTTACACATCTGATGAATTGAGAGAAGGCAAATCAGAAAATAAGGCTCTTTACAGGTTTTTATACTAAACTTGGCTTTTGTACCTGCAACCAAAGGTCAATTTGTTGGTATGTACTTTGTATGTAAATGATGTTAGAGTCATATTGGGTAATCAACACCTCTGACAAATTGAGGGAGATGCGGAATTTTTATTGGCAGCACTGGTCATGACAGTCAATTCTTCATTTATCAAAAATACTCATCCGTTACTGACATTATCATCCTAGAGACCGAACCACTAAAGTTACATACATACATAGACTCACGCCTGTTTCCCCGAAGGGGTAGGCAGAGGCATATTAAACGCCCACTTTTCGCCAGTGTTTTGATCCCACGTAATAGGTGGCGAGCCTATTGCCGCTTATTGGGACATTTTGTTTGCCAGAGCCTCGTCCGTTGATCGGCAGGTGCATCACTTGAAGGTGAGATTGGCTTGGGACCCTAATTTCTTGGTGGGAACCCTATGCACCATATTGGTGGGAACCCACTAAAGTTAGCCACCTACAATTTATGCAGTGGGTTCCTTTATTACAGAAAGATCCACTAAGGAAGGGTTTTCTAATATGCTATATCTAAAGTTGAAAATTAAGGGCAGGCAAAGCGGTAGCCGAAATATAGAATAATTTATCAGGACAACTCACACATGGTCATCTAATAGGCAGAGCTTGTATTACGGTGACCAAATAACTTATGATCACACTTATTTTAATTGAAACAATAATTATTAGTTTGTTTGTTTGGTTGAAAACACTAATCCCAGGAATTACTGGACTGATTTAAAAAAATCTTTCAGTATTAGATAGCCCATTTATCGAGGATGGCTATAGGCTATATAACATCACGCTATGAGCCACGGGAGCGGAGCAGTAGCCTTAAATAACTCTCTCTTCAATCAATGCTCATCTAGTTATAGATAAATTTTTGCAAGTGCGATTATGCCTAGGAACACAAATGTTTGCCTTGTGCAGGAATCAAACCCGCGACCTTAGGCGTGGCAAAGGGTTAACACCCTTCCCTCAAAAACCTATTCCTAAAGATATCTTTGTAAAGAAGTAAAATATTCTTTCCAGTTTGGCGACACACTTCAAGAGCTAGAGAACCTAGTTTGTTGGGAATGCCTGGCACTGATGAAAAGGTTTGTCAAGTTCAAATGGCAAGCACACAGCGCGCAAGAGCATTTGAGGGTACTAGCTCTCAGCAGGACTCAAGAGGTGAGCCTTTTAGAGAGAAACAAAGGGGAATCTACAAACTACCTATGTCACTTGATGGTAGTAGGGCCTTGCAGATTTCAACATGGGTTGGCTCGACTGGAGAAGTACTACTCTCTCATAGATTACAGTATTTATACTGTTGGTGAAATTTAGCAACAAGAAAAGATATTTATTTCCTGTAAAAGACAACTTCCGCACCAGTTTACTCCTGTGTGCAAAATATACCACATTGAACACCCAGACTCAAAACAATAATTTATAGATTAGACTAAGTGTTGTCTTGTGTCAACAATCAATTTAATTTAGGCTTTCGATACAGTTTTGCGTGTCGTATTTGAGGCCACGATTAAACAAGCTGTAATATTTTGGTAAAACTCGAGACTTAGTACATTGTAACAATTCTCTAATCCATAATTTTTTTGATTAACACTTTTTAAAATATAGAAATGCCTCTGTTAGATAAAATTGTTGGAGTCCCACAAGGAACTGTTTTAGTGCCTATCGTTTCTTCTCCACGTATAGATAAAATTGAAAAGTCAAAGATATGTGCAGTGGTGGCCCAGGATTTCGAAGCAATCTATTAGCCACTGGGTTAAATAGATTATATTAAAAAAACTGCAAACATGCGTTCACCTACTGTTTGTTAATCTAGTGACCATATTTTTAGTTCTATATTTGTATTTTAGTTTCTAAATTATTTTGATTATTTTTAAATTATTATGTTGTCATCAAACACGACGTTTTAAAATATCTGAAAAGCACGTTCAAAGATACAGTTACATATTCTTATATTATAAAAATATACCACTTTTCTTTCAGACCATGGACCACACTTACATGTCCCAATCTCTCTCCTGCCTAGAAATGGAGACAAAGACAGAATATGACAAGATATTCGTTGATTTCTCTTGCGCCCCTGACGAGCAACAGTACATATCTATCAGTACCGCTCAGTGCGTTAAGAATGAACATTACGATGTGGCTCAAGCTGTTAGAGAAAATATCAATTTGGATATTGACGATCATATATTAGAAGGTAAGATAGATCATACATGCAAGATTTACGCGCCTTGGAGCCCGGGGTCCGCTTACTAGTTTAAACTGATATTACAGAATATCAGCTTCTCCACAGGGCCACTCATCTGAGCCACCCAAAGGGATAGCGATATTCCATGGCTTAGACCACAATCAGTTTTTTGAGGGTACTTACTCCCCGTAACGACTGTGAAAGATCTTCATGACAGCCTCGACCGACAGCTTAACGTGCTCTCCGAGGCTCGGGGCAAGCGATAATTAACTATCCAATATGCAGATAACTCATAAAACTCAGAGGTGCGCGCCGTGGATTTGTACCTGAAACCCTCTGCATGGCAGTCTGTTGGTATCTCCACTAAGCTGTCGAGAGCTTTTCCCTTGTAGTACGAGCCTTACATGAACAGCGATTGTGATTATAGTCCAACATGTAAAGGTTCACAGGACCTTGGTTGCTCTACATTTGGCTCTAGGGGGGCAGCAGCTCCTTGTACCCCTCCTTGCCGACGCCTATATGTATACGTACATACGTACATAGACTCACGCCTGTTTCCCGGAGGGGTAGGCAGAGACTACGGAACGCCAGTTGCAACGATTCTGACATATCTCTCTTGCTTCATTCACTCCCATCAGATTCCTCATGCATGCTCTTCTGTTAAGGGTACTTCTCACCTGTCCTGTTTTTAGGATGTCTCCAATCTGGGGGGCGATTCAGAATCTTTCGATATCTCATTTGACATTCGATTCCGTTAATTGTTGAACGGGCTACCTCATTTTTTGTCAAAACTATCGCATTTCCTATCAATTTTATGCATTCAGTATGAAGTAAATTAATAAATAAACCGAATTCAATGAATATTTGTTCAAAATATCTCTGATAGGCGGCTAAAAGACGAGGACAATAATTTGACATATCGTACGATTACTTATCGTGACATTCTGAATCGGCCTGCTGGTCAGAGAACGTCCGCCTAGGTGTTCCCCTTCGTCCTGTCCCTTCCACACTTGCCTTATATATCTGCTTGGTCAGTCTTTCGTCATCCATCCTCTCCATGTGCTCAAACCATCTTAGCATACCTTTCTCGATGCTTGTCACCACATCTTCTTTTACCCCACAACACTCTCTTATCACACAATTCTTTACTCTTTCAGTCAGAGAGACACCACACATATGTATATGTTTGTTATATTGTTACAGTGCCAGAGATTGTATTAGAGAACCCCGTCACCGGTGTTATGTCACATATTGTGGTTGGAACCGATGCTTTAGTCTCTTCTACCGATGCCCTCGGAACTGTGAAAGGAGAGGGAGAGATGCCCCATATCACTATTGAGTAAGTTGGTTTTGTTCCTGGTTCAAGCTTTTTGACGGTTGCATACTATACCATGTCAGGGTGTAAAAAAAACCCTTAACGAAAACTGAAATCCCATATTGTACCAATCATTACGAACATTTTTATTTAGACACCATACCTGGGTAATAGGCTTGTGTCCACTAAGAATAAATCGGTTTGATTGTAGTATCTATAGATTCATTATTTTAAGATATCAATAAAGTTTATTATTTATTATAAAAAGGTAAGATTAATGTTATTTTTAGGATTCTAAAATTAAAAATAATGTATTTATTCTTGTGACAGTGAACACAAATCAGAGAGCATTACGTCAAACAGTACGTCCGCCATTCATGTTGTTGACGTTTTAGTAGTAAATACAACTAAAACGTCAAACTTTCTACCTGTCAAATCGAATATAACAAAATAAAAGTGGGTACATCAGACCAGACTTCATTCACGACTTGTTTTGTTTTGGACTTTGTGATATCACTCAACCGCCATGATGGTTTTCAGCGTTTTCGTGTCAAATTCAAAAAGGTTTTTAAAAAGCCGTAATTAGTAATGTTGCTGATCGATTTTTGAAGAAAAATCAGGTATTTCAGTTTAACATCTAATAAAGGAACGAATCAATCGCTAATTACATTTGAGGATACAAGCCTATTACTGTTTCAGGAGATAGTGAGGGTCTAAGTTACTATAACATTTTTGTAATAAGGTACAGAATCGATGTCTTAAGCTGCGCGTCCACCGGATCGGAATCGGAGCGTACGGAGCGGACGGAGCGTCGTCATTTACAAAATGCCGATGGGGTACGTCCACTGCATTCGGATTCAGCATCGGCAATTTAGATATTTTTAAAGCAGGAGGATAGTGACGAGGATATTGTTGTAGATTTATTTTCGGAGAATATGATACATTTGATGAATATTATAAATAATGAATATCATAGATTTTTGGGTACATTCATATGACTCTACTAAAGTAATTAAAACATCGTCGTTCATCGTGAATAAGTATTATTGCCTACAGTTTAATGCCGCAAACACGTCAGAACTTGAAACGCTCGGAATTCACTGCGGATGACGTCATCAGCACAAATACCGGTCTCTGGCGCAGAAATGCCGATCCAGTGCACGCAGTTTCATAGAAATTAATACAAAGCAACAAATCCTTCCGCTCCGTACGCTCCGATTCCGATCCGGTGGACGCACAGCTTTATGCACCCATTCGAAAATTGCACGCGCGCAGCTATTAATTGCGTATTAAAAAATGTATTTAAAAAAAATCGTTTCCCAGGTTTTATTTTTCTTAGTATGACTTGGCATGATGTCCAAAACGAGTAGACTTCGGCTTGGTGATGGGTCTTGTGACAACCTGTACCTATATATTTTTATTTTACAGGCCATACCCAAACGCTAAAGTGGAATCAGTGATCTTCTGTCATAAACCCGCTAAAAAAGAAATTGAATCGGAACCCAAGGTGCCTTTTGTTACTGAATATATGAGCGATGCAGATATGTTAGCTGCTAGGTAAGTTACCAACATTTTTTTCACATCTACCTGATAAGCTCTGGATAAATTGGCAGTTAAATTTATTTGTAGGGCTTCCCAAAAGTGCTGAAATTGATATAGTTGATTGAATCGGGCGTTACTGGGCGGAACTCCATTGTAATCTAATGGATGGAAAGAGGAACCCACCACGCACCCTCGGATTGACCACCACAACTATTGCAATAGAAAAAGGTTGACAATACCGAACTCCTCTGAAAGGATGGTATTGTCAACCTTTTTCTATTGCAATAGTTGGGGTGGTCAATCCGAGGGTGCGTGATTGGTGGGTTCCTCTTTCCTTCCATTAGGTTACTGAAATTGAGCCAGAATCAGTTTCGCCAATGTCTTCTAAGTTAGAGTAAGTAAGATAGTTTAGGGTTACATGCCTATAAAGGTATAAAAATGGAATCCTTAAGTCAAGTCAAAATCATTTATTCATTTGGGCCACAAAGTGACGCTTATGAACGTCAAATTTTTAAGTTATGTACTAGATGATTCTACATTTACATTTACTGCCACGTAGGTAGAACCACGAGAAAGATCGGGCAATAAAACTCGTGGCCACTCTTTTTAACTGCCAGTATAATGGTTTTACATGTTATCTTTGTAAAGAGCTGCAACTGTTTCACATTGTGACTTATCTACTAATGCAAAATTTAATAGTTATTGATATCATACTCAAGCAATAAATTATGTTCATTTGGTAAGCCTCCCAAAGTAAATATGGTGAAACATGAGCATCCACTTACGTCTTTTGATGTAGGCAAACTTATAGAATCACTTTGCTGTCCATCTGTCTGTCAGTTTGTCAGTCTATCTGCCAGTCTGGATGTTGATTTATCTGTCTGTCTAAACCCTTTATTTTTGTGTATATTTAGCTCTTAGAGTTGGTCAATGTGCATTTTTAAAGGTGAACATGATCAGTCACCATCAGGTGACTCGATTGCTTGCCTTTCCCTCTAGTTTCCCTCTATCATCATCACGGCGGCCTGTCAGTAATCCAATATTGGATAAAGGCCTCTTCCCTCTTCTTCCATTCTTGGCGATCTTGTGCCCGACTCATCCGGTCTCGACCTCCGTGTCGTAGAATGTCGACCCTCTATAAAAAAAGAAAATATAATGGCGGTCAGTTGTAATATAATTACCCGTTTGTTTCAGAGAAGAAGCCAAAAACAAAGTACAGTATGCAGGCTCGGCGTATAAATGTGAATTGTGTATCATTGGTTTTTATACTCAACAGCAAGTGGAAGACCATTTTGTGTCCGCGCACAGAGCGGTAAGTTATTGACTTGTCTAAAGCGTTTGATTGTGTAGATCATAATACATCATCATCAGCCCTGTATATACTGTAGAAGTACCCTAAACAGAAGAGCATGCATGAGACACTTGATGGGAGTGAATGAAGCAAGAGAGGTATGTCAGGATCGTTGCAAATGGCGTTCCGTAGTCTCTGCCTACCCCTCCGGGAAGCAGACGTGAGTCTATGTATGTATGTTTATATATACGGTGTCACTGCTAGGCACGGCCCTCTTTTCACTATGAGAAACGTAAAGCCATAGTCTACCACGCTGGCCAAGTGCGTGACAGATTTCACATGTCTTTCGAGAACATTATCATAGTAAAAACAGAATAGTAGGTTAGCTAAGGCCGCTCGGCGAGTTAATTGCCTACTCTTGCGTTGACGCACAGGTTGTCACTTGTTTACACCGCGGGACCGGCTTTGTCGGCGCGCGCGCTTTTACGCCGTTTTTTTTAAGTGATTGCACAGAATATTACAGAATTTAAGCTTGCATATATTTTTTTCAAATACCTACTGACTAGCTAAGCGTTATATAACTATCTAAATGCCCTTTATAGCGAGAAAAATGTAACAAGTTAAATTTACTGTCGTTTAACACATTGTATAATATTAATAACGTTTATTACAAAACTGAATGTACATAAACAATGGTCGCGGGCGAGCAGTGTAGTACCTACATGAATGGGCTCGATCAGACGCGCGGCGCATCCCGTACTGAATCCGCGCCGAGCATAGATTATACAGATATACCTACTGCTAGCGCTTGCCGCGCTCGTGAGATTGTGTGCGTGAAGAGTGCGTGCGTACACGGCGCCCAAGACTCACGCGTTCCTTCAAACCAGCGCGGCGGCGGCGGCCGATTTGTATAATAATAATAAACTTTATTCAATAAAATAAATGTCACATGTTACATAGGAAAGTATTACATTAAAAATAATAAACTTTTATGATTAAGTATAATGTCTATGATAATTGCTTATGTTGAATTGTGGTACATTCATGCGTATTTACTTTATTTATAACGGTAATACATTATATTTGGTAAATATAGCTATTTTAATGTTTACCTGAACTAGGCTGTAACACCTGTGTTTCAGGAAAAATTGTAAATTATAATATTATAGGGCTATGCTTTTACAAAATAATCATGAACTGCTAATATGTAATAGGAAATAGACTTAATTATGATTTATTCTAACTTAGAGTAGGTACTTACACACTATTTTATAACTGTAAGCAAATTCTCTGTATCAGAGTAGGTCATTGTCATTAGGTGTTTTGTAACAATAAGGTGACACTGCTTATAAATCTAAGGTTTTATTTAATTTATTATATAGGAAAGGTTCGAGGAAAGCAAAGAATCTATTTACATTAACATGTTTAGCTCGAGGTTTGATGCAGACTAGATTTTTCCGTCTTTTGCCTGATGGGATTGGTGTATAAGGAAGAAGGGTGTGTTGTTTTAGTATGGTGCGTAGAATGAATAATTGGCGCACAGTTAGAACTCCGGTGGACTGATATAACTCATAAGTGGGAAAAATGAAAGGGCAAAATGTATGAAGCTATCCTACTATTCTGTTTTTACTATGACATTATGGAGAACTCATAGACATGCAGGTTTCCTCACGATGTTTTCTTCACCGTTTAGCAAGCGATAATTAACAATTTAATACACACTTAACTTTGAAAACTCCATGGTGCGTACCGAGGATTCGAACCCGAGACCTTCTGCGAAGCAGTCTGACGATCTCTTCACTCAGCTATCGCTTCGTAATACATTTTACAAAAATTGAAACGTTATTGTATATAAGATACCGCACTCAATCTTGTTGCTAGCTACCTTACCTTAGGGATAGAATTAGTAGTAGTAGAAGTACAATAATATAGATGTTAATGGCAGTAGGGCTCTAGGTTTGCCAGTAGCAATGGGTGTTCCACAGGGTTCCATTCTCGGTCCTTTGGTTTTATAATATAGTGTGTTTCGTAACCCTCTTTCCGATTCCGAAAGGACCATAACTTCGAAAAGTCAGAGGTGTGTGCCCAGGGTGACTGGGGACCGAACTCGATACCATCGTCTTGGCAGTCCGTTACGTACACCACTGGGCCATCGCCGCTGCTAGCATTATCTTGCCAGGCATCTTACGAAAAATAATAAAAAGAATCTAGGTCATCATAAAACATCAGAATTTATTTTCTTAGAATAGTATTAACGAGGAACATTGCCCCGAAATTGGGTAGTGGGCAAATTATCTTAAACTGACAAAACTCCTCTGGAAAGCGGATTTTAATCAAACCATACATACATAGACTTACGCCTGTTTCATGAAGGGGTAGGCAGAGACTACGGAACGCCATTTGCAACGATCCTGACATATCTCTCTTGTTTCATTCACTCCCATCAGATTCCTCATGCATGCTCTTCTGTTCAGGGTACTTCTAACCTGTCCTGTTCTTAGGATGTCTCCAATCTGATCAGAGAATGTCCGCCTAGGTTTTCCCTTTCGTCCTGTCCCATTCACACTTGTATATCTCCCGTCATTCATCCTCTCCACGTGCCCAAACCACCTTAGCATACCTTTAATCATATCATCATCATATCAGCCAAACGACGTCCACTGCTGGACATAGACATCCCCCAAGATTCTCCACACAGACCGGTCTTGAGCCGCCCGTATCCAACCGCCTCCCGCGATCTTGACGAGATCGTCGGTCCACCTTGCGGGGGGCCTACCTCTGCTGCGTCGTCCGGTACGTGGCCGCCACTCCAGAACCTTTCTGCCCCAACGGCCATCGGTGCTTCGAGCTATGTGCCCTGCCCACTGCCACTTCAGCTTGGCTATCCGGAGAGCTATGTCGGCGACTTTGGTTCTACTGCGGATCTCCTCGAAACTCCAAGCATAGCTCTCACCATCGCCCTCTGAGTGACCTTGAGCCTTCTGATAACCCTTTATAGGGCATAGTGACCCTGCGGTGGAAAAACTTCACTGTTGACGGATTTAGGTATAATATAGGTGGTAGAAAATGATAAATATATATTTTTAATTTTTTTATAATTTTTCTATGGTGGTAAATATATCCCCTTTGCCTGTGTAGGAGGACAGTATAGAACATTACGAGTATGGAAAAGGTGATCTTGAATTAGTCTAATGTACAATAGGTTAGTCTGTGGTCTACGTAAACAACAAATATAATTAGAAAATAACTTTTATTCATAGGAACAATGACTACTGTATGTGAAAAGCCGTGAAAAATGGCAATATTCATAGTGGCACAGCACACAGCCACAGCCACCCACAGGCATAGGGAATATGTTTCCCACCATAACAAACGAATATTATAAAATATCAAGACACCCAGGCAAAAAGATTTGCGTAAAATCCTTCAGATTAAATATAGACTACAGATTAAATATATAACACATGCTAAAAATAAAACTTGTCTCAGAAATAAAAAGATTCAAGAGATAGCCCTATCTAGAAAATTGAATACGTAAAATTGCTACTATTCAAACTTCAACAAACCACCGAAGAAAAATATACGTGATAGTTTACAATTTCTTTACGTCAAAATAATGACAGATTAATAAAAAAATAGCTAAAGTAAAAATAAGTACCGCAAGGATGAGGTTTTGTTACTAAAAAAAATTAATTTCATGGTGGGAAAAATATCCCCTATGCCTTAAAAAGGGATAAGGCCCATAGTGAGCGACCACGTCTCTGATCCGTAAGTCATCACTGGCAACACACACTGGTCAAAGACTTTCGTCTTGAGACACTGCGGGATATCGGACGAGAAGATATGTCGTAGCTTCCCGAACGCTGCCCAAATCATGAGATTTCAGTTATCGTTAAGGGTCTTTTTACACCCCATATACAATGAGATGACGATGATATTGAAAATATTTTTTTCTTTTTCCAGAAACTCGGCCAAGTCGCCTGCAAAGTGTGCTACTGCTACATCCCCGAGAACCGAATCTCCGAACACACAGACAGCCACTACCTGCGCTACGTGTGCAAGCTGTGCGCGCACATAGAGTACAGTCGGTCGCTCATACAGCAACATGTGACTCGACACGTGAACAGACAGCCGCACTCTGCCGCCGTACATATCGCCGACATAGCCGCCGCGCACAATGTAACTATATTTTAAAATATTATTTATAGTCTCACGCCTGTTTCCCCGAAGGGGTAGGCAGAGGTGTCAATATTACAACCACATTTCGCCAGATTTATTTTAGTACCACGTAATAGAAGGCGAGCCTATTGCCGTACGAGAATATCCTAACCGAAAAACCCAATAACACTTTGCCCGACCCGGGAATCGAACCCGAGACCATCCCAATCCCACGCGCACATTTATACCGCGAGACCAACGAGGCAGTCACAATGTAACTATATATGTACTCATTTATAGCTTACTCGACGACAGCGACACCTAGCGGGCCTAATTATAGCTTATAGAGACAACAGCGACATCTACCGGGTCTAATTATAGCCAATATCTTGACATAGCCTATAGCAACAATAGCGCCCACCTAGCAAGTCTACTTATAGCGTATACTGTTATTTATTATTTATTCTATGGATATGTCACAGTCTAAAAAACATATGATAATGATTTTTAGACTTCAAAGGTACACAATACTTGTTATTTATTTATTTAACTTTGGGAAAACAAACAGAAGTACATTATGTATGTATGTAGTAGTACATTATGTACACAATAAGTCCTTATTACTAAGCTTAACTAATATACTACCTACTACATTTTCCACAAATTACTAATTAAAAGTTATAGTTCTGTTAGCAGACATGAGCTGTATTCAACGCAGTAAAATATGTATATTTTTTGAAGAAAAAAGGTATTTGAACAAAATTATGATATATTAATAACAATAAAAAGATGCCATTGAGTTGATAATAATATTAAACCTGTATAGCCTGCTGCCGATCTTTTAGGATTGTAATTATATATTTTTAAAAGTAAACTTACTGAGACGATTGCACTAAAATATTTATTATATGTGTCGACTAAACGTTGCAGAGGTGAGCGTACGCCAGCATTCGTTTTACAAAGTCTAGTAGCAAATAGATGTCTGGATCGCACCTCTAGCCCATGCATCGTTCGAGGAACCAGGTAACACAAGCGATTCACTAAGTCAGGACACTCAAATTTGTTGCGGCATACACTGAAAAGAGTCATGGTGTCAAGAAGAACACGTCTAGACTGTAAACTTAACATGTTATATTTCTTAAGGAGTTGTTCGTATGATATTTTTTTACGGAAACATCTATACTGCATAGCGCGAAGATACTTACGTTGGACCATTTCAATAGCATCATTATATTTTGCATAATGTGGATTCCAAATAGGTACTGCATACTCTAATTGCGGTCGTATTATTATTTTTCGTATTTAAACTACATACTACGTACATACTTTTTATATGTTATTTATTCAAAAGTGGACACCAGACGTAAGTTATCTTTTTAAATGTAAAAAAAAGAAACATCCTCCAATGAGCGCCATCTGTCGTCGTCAATCAAAATACTGTTTTGAATCTGTGTAAATAAAATTCTTGCGTTACTGACTGACTGACAGACAAGCTACAGTCAAAAAACTATTAGGCGTAGGAAGCTGAAGTTTGGCATGTATGTTCCTTTGCGACCGTAGAGGTACACTGTACAGACAACTGTACAGATTAATATTATTTTATATTCATACCTAATTTCCGCCACTGTGCGTGTCAGTACTTTTATATTGTAATTATTGCATAGGTGCGTCCGTGTGGTGACGGATTAAGAATACGGAATGTCACCACCCCATATCATCCCATGGGTGTCGTAAGAGCTGACAGAGGGAGCATATTATGCAGAGAACAGCACTGTAAGAGAAGGAAAACTTGATACAAACCCTATACCAACCCGTTTGGCCAGCGTGATATAGTAGGTCAATTCCTCCTTTCAAAGGAGAGGTCTAGTCCAGTAGTGGACTGTTAAAGGCTGATGATGATGATTACATAGTGACAATAAAGCATTCGTCGCAAAAGGTTGTGTGTGTATATCATTTATTATTACTTAATCTGTGTATCATATTATCGATTTTCGTCAGTATCACCTACTGTAAGGTTAGCAACCCTTACATACACTAAGAAGGAATTTTCTAAAATTCTCAATAGAAGAAACGATTAAAATAAAATGTGCGGCATTCTCTAGCTAAAACTAAATAACCAAACCCAGTCAATATCGTTGTCTCCCACTTTCAGAGCAGAAAGAAAAAGAAGGACAAAGATAGTAAGCCAGCAGTTCCGGTGAAACCAGGTGATCTTCGGAAGCTCCTCTCGAAGACAACCATAGAAGGATACCAATGTTTAGAGTGTGAAATGTTTTTCAAGTAAGTTAAAAAGTGGAGTATTTTAAATTTTAAATGACTACAAAATTGAGGAAGTTCTCAATAAATTTCTATCAGATCAGTTGATTATATTATAGCTTTTTCATTTCACTGTAAGTATGGTGTATTTGAAATGCAAATATTATAGCTTTTTCATTTCACTGTAAGTATGGTGTATTTGAAATGCAAATTATAGTAGACTAGCTGACCCAGCGAACTCCGTATCGCTTTTTAAGAGTTTTTATTTAATTCCCTTTTTTCCAAGCCCCTTTTCCAAAGTTACCATTGACTTAGCGCTTAATCTCTTATCATTTCAGAGTCTATAAATGATGAACAAACAAACATAGATTTTTATATAATATTGAATTCCCCATTCCTTAAAATATCGGAGACGATACCCATATCGACTTTAAAAAAATCCCGTCCGCCATTTTTGATTTCCTATCCGCCATCTTTGATCACGAAATAGATGTTGTATTTAGATTCGCCATCCCTTAAAACATCGGAGACGATAACCATATTGATTTTTTTAAACTTTCCCATCCGCCATCTTTGATTTCTCATCCGCCATCTTTGATCACGAAATAGATGTCGGATTTGGATTCCCCATCCCTTTAAATATTGGAGATGACACCCATATTGATTTTAAAAAAAATTCCATCCGCCATCTTTGATCACGAAATAGATGGTGGTTTTGAATTCCCCATTCCTTAAAATATCGGAGACGATACCCATATTGATTTTTAAATTTTTTCCCATCCGCCATTTTTGATTTCCCATCCACCATCTTGAATCACGAAAAAGATGTTGTATTTAGATTCCCCATCCCTTAAAACATCGGAGACGATAACCATATCGATTTTTTTAAACTTTCCCATCCGCCATCTTTGATTTCTCATCCGCCATCTTTGATCACGAAATAGATGTCGGATTTGGATTCCCCATCCCTTTAAATATTGGAGATGACACCCATATTGATTTTTAAAAAATTCCCATCCGCCACCTTTGATCACGAATTAGATGGTGGTTTTGAATTCCCCATTCCTTTAAATATCGGAGATGATACCCATATTTATTTTTAAAATTTTTCCCATCCGCCATTTTTGATTTCCCATCCGCCATCTTGAATCACGAAAAAGATGTAGTATTTGGATTCCCCATCCCTTTGGAGACGATACCAATATTGATTTTTTTAAATTTTCCCATCCGCCATCTTTCATTGCCCATCCGCCATCTTTGATTACGAAATAGATGTTGTATTTCGATTCACCATCCCTTAAATCATCAGAGACGATACCCATTCCTTTAAATATCGGAGATGATACCCATATTTATTTTTAAAATTTTTCCCATCCGCCATTTTTGATTTCCCATCCGCCATCTTGAATCACGAAAAAGATGTAGTATTTGGATTCCCCATCCCTTTGGAGACGATACCAATATTGATTTTTTTAAATTTTCCCATCCGCCATCTTTCATTGCCCATCCGCCATCTTTGATCACGAAATAGATGTTGTATTTGGATTCACCATCCCTTAAATCATCAGAGACGATACCCATATTGATTTTTTTAATTTTTCCCATCAGCCATCTTTGATCACGAAATAGATGTTGTATTTGGATTCTCCACCCCTTAAAATATCGGAGACGATAGCCATATTGATTTTTTATTTTTTTCCCATCCGCCATCTTTGATTTCCCATCCACCATCTTGAATCACGAAACAGATGTTGTATTTGCATTCCCCTTCCCTTTTAACATCGCAGACGATACCAATATTGATTTTTTAAAACTTTCCCATCCACCATCTTTGATTTCCCATCCGCCATTTTTGATCATGAAATAGATGTTGGATTTGGATTCCCTATCCCTTTATATATTGGAGACGATACTCATATTGACTTTAAAAAAAAATCCCGTCCGCCATCTTTGATTTCCTATCCGCCATCTTTGATCACGAAATAGATGTTGTATTTGGATTCACTATCCCTTAAATCATCAGAGACGATACCAATTTATATTGATTTTTTTAATTTTTCCCATCAGCCATCTTTGATTTCCCATCCGCCATCTTGAATCACGAAATCGATGTTGTATTGGGATTCCCCATCCCTTTAAACATCGGAGACGATACCCATATTGATTTTAAAAAAAAATCCCATCCGCCATCTTTGATCACGAAATAGATGTTGTATTTGGATTCTCCATCCCTTTTAACATCGCAGACGATACCAATATAGATTTTTTAAAATTTTCCCATCCGCCATCTTTGATTTCCCATCCGCCATCTTTGATCACGAAATAGATGTTGTATTTCGATTCCCCACCCCTTAAAATATCGAAGGCGATACCCATATTGATTTTTTAAATTTTCCCATCCGCCATCTTTGATTTCCCGTCCGCCATCTTGGATCACAAAATAAATTTCATATTATTAATCAGTGTCCCGAAAATGCCGAAAAGGATACCCATGTAGATTGTATCCTATTCATTTAGCCTTTTTTTGCCTTTGACCCAACCCTCCCCCTTCTCGTCTGACCATCTTATTATTTTTGTCTGGCCCCTATAAGTTGTGGCGTAATTTTATATAGCCTATAGCCTTTCGGAATAATTAGGCTATGATAGGCAATAACAATTTTTGAAATCCGACTGCTAGTTTCTGAGATTAGCCGACATTATCTTTTAGCCTTTTTAGCCTTTTGCCCGGCCCCAAAGGGTCGAAGCGATATGTTATATAGCCTATAGCCTTCCGGAATAACTGGGCTATCGTATACAAAAAGAATTTTTCAGATCCGACCGGTAGTTCCTGAGATTAGCGCGTTCAAACAAACAAACAAACAAACAAACAAACTCTTCCGCTTTATTATATTAGTATAGATTAGTAGCCAAGGGCTGTAAGGCATCAATTGCAGCCCGAGATATTTAGGCGCACGGCGCCTATAGTTCGAGGGTGCAATTGGTGCTTACACCCGAGCTAACTATTCTGCTTTACATCTCGATTGTGAGGTAAGTAGAAAAAAACCGGCATTACAAGAATAAAACATTTTAAACATCGTCGTAGGTTTTCAAATATCTCTCTTTAGAAGTTTCAGGCAAAATATTGTTAATTGCTGCTTCAGCTTCCATTTTTATTGAATCGGGAGTGCAGCTTCACTTGAACAACTCATGTTTTTTCCTAATTAGCACGTAATTATAAAAAAATCCCAAAAACAAACAATATTTAAAGTAAAAGTTTTCTATTCCCGCCTTTTTTCATTAAAAAAGAATCAAGTAAAGAACTTTTAATTTTTTTTTTTCAAGAACGATATTGAGCTTCACTGTTATTTGAAAATTGATGACTATTTACTCACACGAAGACAAGGCTGAATAGCAAAGCAACCTCTTTGGTCATTGGGCTGAATGCATGATGTCTATTGCCAGTATGATGGTTAGATGTACGCGAACTTTTTGAAAAAAAGAAGTGTTTTTTTTTTTAATTACTTACCACCCTAGGGCTTTTCTAGCTACATTATTACCCTAGAGCGCTAATTAGTCACCTACAAGCCCCATTTGGAGGTAATAAGAACCTACTTACCGAACATGAGAGATGTAAATCAAATTATTACTAAGTAACTGACAAGACACATAAAATAAAACAATAATATTAAAAATGATGTATTTAAAGAGCGTCATAAATCGTCCACATCGCCGTCAGCTGGAAGCGTGCCCAGAATGCTGGCAGCTTTGCCACGTTGTATGGCAATGCTGATGTTTTGCGACAAATATAGGCCAGCCTGATGTATTACATTTTATTTTTTATTTATTTTTCATACATAGTCTCACACCTATAACCCCGAAGAGGTAGGCAGAGGTGTATTTCTACACCCACTTTTCGCCAGATATACTTTAGTCCCACGTAATAAGGGGCGAGCCTATTGCCGTACCGGGCACATTTCCAGACTCCGTGCTGCTACTGAGAATTTCGTGACAGAAAAACCCAATAACACTGCCCGACCCAGGAATCGAACCCGGGACCTCCCGATCCCACGCGCACATTTATGCCGCGAGACCAACGAGGCAGTCGTATAGGGTTTGATGTCGAGTTTTCCGTTTCTACGCAAAGATGGTATTTGCATCGTGTTATCCCTTAGTCGCCTCTTACGACACCCACGGGAAGATAGGGGGTGGTGACACTTGTATTCTATGCTGTCAACCACACGGCTTTCAACCACATTTTATTTTTATTTGAAACTATGACATAATTTTTTTTCTGTCGTGGTTTGGATAGCAAAATAAAGAAGCAGCTTTTTCGTTTCGTGGCCTACAAATTAGAAATGTTTTCAATTCAGTTTTCTCTTTGCAGCAATTATTTTTAATTCTGTACTTCTGTTGTCAGAAATTCCCGTGCCCGCAAGAACCATGTGGACCGATATCACAGAGAAGGTTTACAATGTGATCACTGCAAGAAAAGATTCGTCAATAGGACTACACTTACCACGCATCTCAGGTAAGCAATAACTAAATGTGTTTCAATACCAGCTCAAGTTAAACATTTGTGTGCGTGAACATAGGTGTTTGTCTTAGCCTGGGTGTTTCTATGTATAATTATGTACATATATATTTGAAAGTATGTGTAAAAAAGCCCTTATCATCAGTAGCCCCTTACAGTCCACTGCTGGACTAGGCCTCTTCTTTGAAAAGAGGAATTGGCCTACTATACCACGCTGGCCAAACGGGTTGGTATAGGGTTTGTTTCAAGTTTGCCTTCTCTTTCAGTGCTGTTCTCTGCATAGCATGGTCCCTCTGTCGGCTCTTACGACACCCATGAGGTGATATGGGGTGGTGACAATCTGTATTCTTAATCCGTCACCACACGGACAGCAAAAAACACAAAAAACCCTTAACGAAAATTAAAATCCCATTTTGTACCAATCATTCCGAATATTTTTTACCTCGGCACCATACCCTGGACATTACTGCTTCAAAAAAAATTGAGGCTCAAAGACACCATACCTTTTTTGTAATTATTATAACATCAATACATTTCTTACACCAATTTGCCCTACACATGTCCTATGCAGCCATAGATAGATACTGTATCTCGGTGATGATAATAGATAGGTGGTAATTGGTCTTTGGACACCGTATATTATGTATCTTTATCCATTTTCTAGTAGCCATAGTACAAGCTCTGCTTAGTTTGTGTATGTAGTAGAGAACAGTATAAGTAGGTATATAGGGTATAAAAGGACCCTTAACGAAAACTGAAATCCCATTTTGTACCAATCACTACGAACATTTTTTACTTCGGCACCATACCTGGGTAATTACTGGTTCAGGAGATATTGAGGCTCAAAGTTAGTATGGAATTTTTCTAATTAGGTACAAAATCGATGCATTTACCCCGCCAATATGTTCTTTAGATGCCCCATGACCCCATGTATAAGTAGGTATCTTGAGCATTGCACGCGCGCGCTTTTAATTGCGGTTTAAAAAATGTTTACCCTTAAAAATATCGTTTCCTAGGTATTATTTTTGGTTAGTATGACTTGGCATGATGTCCACAACGAGTAGACTTCGGCTTAGTGATGGGTCTTGTGACACACTGTATATTTTATTATAATTTAATTCTATTCAACCTGGTAAGCCTGGAAAGTGGACTCTTGGCTCCATAGCGAAAGTATTGTACGCAACCGGGATATCTTTAGTACGATGATGATTACTAAAAACCGGATTCGTCTTACCTACATAATTTATAAATTTAAATTCTTGCACTAAAAATGTGGTACATAGGCGGACTTAAAGCCTTAGACATTCTCTACTTATCAACATAGGATAGTGTATAATATTGTAATTATTCTCTTTTTGTCTGATTCGGCCTTTCTTCTCAAGAAGTCATTAAGGTAGGATAGGAAAAGCCGTCATCATCTAGAATAGGGTTTTGACTTGTATAAGTGTTGTAAACAACCAAAATGCAGAACTAAATATGTCTTTATGTCTCTCTTATTGTCTACAGGCTACACGAAGGCCCTCTACCTAGGGAAGAATGCCCAATCTGCCACAAGATGGTCCGAGTTATCCAGTTAAAATACCACATCCAACGACATGAAAACAAGAACAGGATAGAGTGTGTGGAGTGCAACAAGATATTCTCGCACGTCGCCACCTACCAGGCGCATATGAAGTACTCTAGAGCGCACGCATCCGACCAGGTGTTCAAGTGAGTGAAGACACTTTTTATTGACAGTGAGGTATCTTATGGTGTTACTTTTTATTTACAGTGAGGTATCTTGTGGGTTCACTTGTTATTTACAGTGAGGTAGTTGGAGGGTTCATTTTTTATTTACAATGAGGTGTCTACTCATATGATTTTACTAATTCACAGCGAGGTATCTTATGGGTTCACTTTTTATTTACAGTGAGGTATTTTGTGGCTACACTTTTATTTACAGTAAGGTATATTTTGGGTTAGCTTTTTATTTACAGTGGGGTGTCGTTTGGTTTTACTTTTTATTGACAGTGAGATATCTGGTGGCTCCACTTTTTATTGATAGTCGGGTGTCTACCATGGCTTCACCTTTTATTTACAGTGAGGTATCTTATGGCCTCACTTTTTATTGACAGTAAGGTATCCTATGTCTTCTTTTGTTATTTACATTGAGGTATCTATCTTAGTGCATGCTTTAGCCTAGGTATAGTGTCTCAAACCCTTAAGACATTTCTAGTCCCTCTTAAGAAGGCGTCTAGATCCCTTAAGACACACCCCCTTCATTAGAATCCCTCCCCTCCTCAACTGAAGTAGCACATCCAATGTGACGATAACAAGCACAGGATAGAGTGTGTGGAGTGCAACAAGATATTCTCGCACGTCGCCACCTACCAGGCGCATATGAAGTACTCTAGAGCGCACGCATCCGACCAGGTGTTCAAGTGAGTGATGTCAGTTTTTATTTACAGTGAGGTATCTTGTGGGTTCATTTTTAATTGACAGTGAGGTGTCTTATGAGATGACTTTATTTTTATTTCCAGTGAGGTATCTTATGCCATCACTTTTTATTGACAGTGAGGTATTTTACAACTTCTATTTTTATTCGAGGTAAGGTATCTTATGGTTTCATTTTTATTTACAGTGAGGTATTTTATGGCCTTTTTTTACTTTCAGTGAGGTATCTACACTGTGGCAACACTTTTCTTTACAGTGAAGAATCTGTGTTGTTACTTCTCTTTTTATTGACAGTGAGGTATCTTATTTTTGGATTGCTTTTATATTCACAGTGAGAATTCATCGAGTGACAACACGCCTTAATTTTGTAGAGAAATGGCTGGCTATGGTTTCACTTTTTATTTACATTGTATTATATTGTGTATCTACATTGTGTCTTTTCAGGGTTCCGTACCTAAAAGATAAAAAACGAAACCCTATTACTAAGCCTCCGCTGTCTGTCTGTCCGTCTGTCTGTCTGTCACCAGGCTGTATCTCATAAACCATGTTAGCTAGAAAGCTGAAATTTTCACAAATTATGTATTTCGGTTGCCGCTATAACAACAAATACTAAAAATAAAAAAATAAAATATTAAGGAGGGGTCCCATACAAAAAACCTGTTTTTTTCGTATTTTTTGCTCAAAATTACTAACTGTAACAGGTAGACGCTTTAAATTTTCACAGAATATGTAGTTGCATATTACCTTTCAAAATAAATAATTAAATTTAAAAAAAGTAAATAATAAAGGGGGGCTCCCATACAACAAACGTAATTTTTAAGCAATTTGTTACTCGATCTTAATAAACAGGTAGAAACTTATAAAGTATTTAAGTATACATACAACGAACGTAATTTTTTCTTTTATAGATGATGGTACGGAACCCTTCGTGCGCGAGTCCGACTCGCACTTGCCCAATTTTTTTTATTGATAGTGAGCTAACTAAATTAGAGACTTCCTATATTTACAGTGAGTCATAACAACAACCCTTACCCATAATATAACACGCGCTATATTGCGAGTCAAGCCAAAATACGCCAGGATGGCACACAGGCCATCTCATAAAGTAAAAAGATCAAAAAAAGATGGAAGAAATTAAAGTGACAGAAAAAATAAGCTACTCTGAGTTTGTTTCGGCCTTTCTTCTCAAGAAATCTGTTATCTCGGCAAAGCCGAGAACATCTCGAATAGGGTTTTGGCTTGTCTTTGTCTTTAATAGCCGATATCCAAGCGATGCCGCGGTCTAAACATAGTCATTTATATAACGTTTTTGTTCCAGGTTCCCTTGCCCGATGTGCAATAAAGGATACCCAACTAAGGAGGCTATGCAAGACCACTTCAACTATCAACATCTTGGGAAGACTTCACATAAGTGTCCTATTTGTGAGAAGGTAAGTTAATTGTGTGATAAGAGAGTGTTGTGGGGTAACAGAAGATGTAGTGACAAGCATCGAGAAAGGTATGCTAAGGTGGTTTGGGCACGTGGAGAGGATGGATGACGAAAGACTGATCAAGTAGATATATAAGGCAAGTGTGAATGGGACAGGACGAAGGGGAAGACCTAGGCGGACGTTCTCTGACCAGATTGGAGACATCCTAAAAACAGGAGAAGTTAGAAGTACTCTGAACAGAAGAGCATGCATGAGGAATCTGATGGGAGTGAATGAAGCAAGAGAGATATGTCCGGATCGTTGCAAATAGCGTTCCTTAGTCTCTGCCTACCCCTCCGGGAAACAGGCGTGAGTCTATGTATGTTAATTTGTATCTCAGCTACGCCCGCACATTGTATTTTAATTTAAGCCTCTCTGATTGATCTGGTGAGAGTTTTGGGAAATCCCTTCTTAATGCACCCATACGCTTCCTATATTAATTTTATACTGGGTAATTTGTAATTGCTCATACTCCCTTCAGGAGGTGATTCTACGGCCATATAATGGAGTATATTTACCCCCTTATATGGGCAAAGAGCTCAGATATTTACATAGAGGCGCATTTCTTGTGGGCGCTCTGTAGACAAACTTTCTGTGACCCAAATTGCCGCTTGGCGGCGTGGCAGTCGCGCTGTGACAGCTGTCTCTACGAGAGCAAAAGAGGCGAACGTTCCTCCTGTGTATCTTAACTACGAGAGCAAGAGAGACGGAGAAAGACGCCAGCGCCGCCAACGGCGCCGACTGCGAACTAAACTGGAGACAGTCCCCACTTGGAATCGGCACACGAAATCCTTAAGAACTGCGCTTCTATGTAAATCTGTTTTCATTGATATGGGGTCCAATATGACCCATTTTGGAATAAAACGGTTTTGAAGAATTTTTGGGCAGTTTAAATATTTTTTATAACAGCTACTAATTTTTTTTTACTATTGTCGGGAACTTATTTGGTCTTATTTAATAGGCAATTAAGTCATCGCGTCAAAAGCCAAAAAACTCAAAAAATAATATTTAAATAAAATAAAATTACGCAAGGCCCTAGAACAACGACAACCCAACCTACTAGACGGCAGACGTAAGGCGAACACTTTCAAACAACACATTAGACTTATACGTCTTATATAAGACCAATCCCAACACTAGTTATGAATTATGACGTACCGCAAATTTGAACCGGCCAATTAGAATGCTTTTTGTAGCCCCCTTCGCCCCGCATACCTCACCGCTTTGACAGAATTTTTTTGTTTGTAGAAATTAAAACATTAGGTGTCTAGTAGGCTGGGTTGTCGTTGCCCTAGAATCACTAATCACACAAGATTCGAAGGGATTACGAGCAATTACAAATCACGTGCTTTGTCGGTTTTGTACTTATTAATGATCATTATTACTTAGTTGGAGGTAAAATGTTTAATGTTTTGCTTCAGCCTATCGCGTCTCGAGCCAATGTGGAGAAGCATATGATGAGAGTACATAGAGAAAAGAAAGAAAAACCAAGAAACCACGTCTGTCAAGTTTGCGGGAAAGCTTTCACTGTAAGTACCTCAAAATTATCCTTCTCCTAGCTATACCGGAATACTGGAATAGCTTACTTGTTTCAGACTGAATATTAGCTTTAGTGATGTTCCGGATATCCGTACCCGTATCCGCGGATATCCGAGGAAGAAGAAAGATTCGTATCCGTATCCGTTTCTTTTCTCGCGGATCTTTAACGTATCTTTCACCTTATTAATTTTCAATTGATAGGTGGCTAGGTAGAATTAAAAAACTTAAATTCCATTCAGAGTATTTTTAATATAATTTCAATACAATCATGTTGAAAGTTGATCTGTCTATTGTTCCGATGGGCGTGCGTGACGTCAACTATCGTTTCGAGGTCGCGCGCACCGACTTCGATTCAGTAAGAAAATAAAGATCCGTATCTGTATCCGTATCCGCGGATCTTGACCCCAAATATCCGTATTCCGATCCGTATCCGTGGATGTACATTTTTAACGATCCGGCACATCACATATTAGCTTTTCCACAGAGTGACTGCCTGTCTGACATCCGCAACCCGAAGGGATAGCGATATTCCATGGTTTAGATTAGTGTCAGTATACAATTGGGTTGCGGAGGCCAGCCGGCATCGGCAGTCGCTTTGTGGAAAAGCTAATATTCAGTTAAATCTTCTTAAACTACGGCGAAATTCAATGATGATTTGGCTATAGCTGTGACTAGCCGCCATGGCCGAGTTTTTCCCTGAATAGCCTTAATACTTATGAACATTGACTCACGTCTGTTTCCCAAAGTGGTAGGCAGAGACTACAGAATGCCATTTGCAACCATCCTGACATTTCTCTTGGTTCATTCACTCCCATCAAATTTCTCATGCATGCTCTACTGTTCAGAGTACTTCTCACCTGTCCTGTTTTTAGGATGTCTCCAATCTGGTCAGAGAACGTCCGCCTATGTCTTCCCCTTCGTCCTGTCCCATTCACACTTGCATTATATACAGAGTGTAAAAAGACCCTTAACGAAAACTGAAACCCCATATTGTACCAATCATACAAAAATTTTTTACTTCGGTACCATACCTAGGCAATTTCTGGTTCAGGAGATATTGAGGCTCAAAGTTACTATGAATTTTTTATAATTAGGTACAAAATCGATGCATTTACCCCGCCAACCTGTTCTATAGATGTCCAATGAATAAGTAGGGATTTCGAAAACTGTACGCGTGCTTTTTTAATTGCGGATTAAAAAATGGGTCTCCTTAAAAAAATCGTTTCCCAGGTTTTATTTTTACTTAGTATGACTTGGCATGATGTCAAAAACTAGTAGACTTGGGCTTGGTGATGGGTCTTGTGACACCCTGTATATTATTAATAAATATTTTTCTTCCTTTCCAGGACAAAAAAGCCTTAACCCAACACGAAGTGATCCACTCCGGAGAACGTCCACTAACCTGCGAGATATGCCAACAGACTTTCAAACAGAAAGCGTCTCTATACACGCACAAGAAACGAGTGCACAAAGTGTTCCCAACGAAACGACTCGTCGAATATATGGACGCTAAGCCGCATGCCAGTTAGTGAATCTCTAGTAGATATTTATATAAAGTTAAATAAATAACGGATAATAACGGTTAAATTTCCTATGACATTTTACCGGTATAAAATTATATCGGTTGATACCGGTATAAAATTATTTCGGTTGATACCGGTATAAAATTATTTCGGTTGATACCGGTATACATCTGTACCGTTTTATACCGGTATACATTAGTATCAATGCAATTATATCGGTAAATTGTATTACAGTTACTACCCATAAATAATTTACCGATTGAGACTAGTGTACACTAATTTCGATTGAAAACAATTGATAAGGGGGTTGTATTTTTAGTGATACTCTTATAACAATCAGCATAGTACAATTTATTCAGAAGAACATTTAGTGAGCTTGACAAATACAGATATTACATAAACACATACATCATAACTTCGTCCGTGATCTATGTCTTCGTATGTGTCTGCTATTGGAGGTCCCATGTTCGATGTCCGGGTCGGGCATAAGTGTTACTGGGTTTTTCCGAATTCTCAGTAGCAGCACGGAGTCTGGTGATGTGCCCGATAACGGCAATAGGCTCGCCCCCTATTACGAGGGACCAAGAAGTTCTTGGCGAAATGTGGGTGTAATATTACACCTCTGCCTACCCCTACACGGATACAGGTGTCAGTCTTTAAGAAAAATCATAACTTTACGCCTTTTATCCTCGAATTGTAGGCAGAGGTGTATTATACACCCACACTCCGCCAGTTATGTTTCCTATTGCCATCTACCGGGCAAATTGTTAAGCGAGCGATAATTAACATTGTTAATACACACATTCATTAATACACACTTCGAAAAGTCAGAGGTGTGTGCCCGGCGCAACTGGGGATCGAAAATACGTATATTATAACAGTTCACATCGTTTCTGTCTAAGTTTGGAACATAGATTGACTGGTCGAAGTCAAAGAACTTAATACAAGTTTAACCAGCGAATGTCGCAACTCTATTCGATCAGCGTATTGCGCGCTGACTTGCTTTAAGAGCGTTTATTTAAATATTAAAATCTAATAAACCAATATGAAACACCGTAGTACAAATAAATAAAATACAGAGTTTAAGCAATAACATATAATAAAATATTGGACTCTGTTTGTATAGAAAGCCATGAGAAATAAATGCTTTTAAAATCACATCATTTCAAAACTGTGAAGCTGAGACAATCAGTGCGCAGAACGCCATCAAATCGCCGCGGTCGTGTTATGTCGTGTTGCTAAATTCGTACAAATGCTCTCTGAACGCTGATCGATCGAAACGACATAAGTCTTGAAAACGAAACGTGTATTAAACTCTCTAATAAAATAACTGTTATACCGGTATGAAAGAGGTTTTCCCTATAACGGTTAAAAAATATTACTGCACGGTTGGCGTAGTGGTTTTGGTGGTCCCTTACCGTTTGACACTGCGCTGCGTGTTGTGGGTTCAATTCCCACACGAACACGTTGTGAAGTCCATAAATTGTTGTTTCGAGTCTGAGTGTTCATTGTGTCCGTTAGTTGTATGTTTGTAAAGTACCCTGCGACACAGGATTTATAGAAAAATTAGGAATCGTCTTTTTTAAAATGAAAATGTAGAAGGACAGTTATTTTTTTTTATACTCTCACGCCTGAAAGGGTAGGCAGAGATGTAATATTACACCCACATTTTTAGGTCCCACGTAATAGGGGGCGAGCCTATTGCCGTTACCGGGCACATTACCAGACTCCGTGCTGCTACTGAAAATTCGGAAAAACCCAGTAACACTTTTGCCCGACCCGGGAATCGAACCCGGGACCTTCGATCAGCAGTCGCATACGCTATCCACTGGACCACGGAGGCAGTCCAGAAGGACAGTTGTCCAACTAAATTGTCATTATGTACGACCGGTCTCAATAATTGATCTATCCATGGAGCTACTAGAGATAGATGCTATGGAGCACGGGCTGTTTCCGCAACTCCACGACCTGGCGTGTATTTTGTTACAAGAAATAGATATTTGACATATTTTGTATGGAAAGGAGATGTTTCCTTTTTGTATGAAACTCTGGCTACAACATGTATCATATTAAAAATCCTAGGAAATTAAGCCATAAGCATAATTAAACTAAAAATATCCACTTTAAAGTAGTTTTGAAGATGTAGAAAATAAAATTAAAAAAAAAATTTACGTCTGTCTCAACAATCATGGCGGCATATTGTGACATTTGCAAATGACGTTTTATGAAAACATTGACATAAAATAATTGTCAAGTGTTAACATCAAAATGTCAAAACGAATATTTCGTTCCGAAGACCAGTGCAGTTTTATAACTATTTTTTACGTTAAGATTGTGTTCATAACGATTCTTCTAAATTATTTTTATTGTAGTCGCAGTATGCTGCAACTGAGGTATTATTTTTTTATTTTACATCTTTGTGTTATTTACCTTCTGTTATTTCATCTCCAACAATTTCTATACGCATTAGCATTCAGCATAGATGTTTACATAGTGGCGCATTTCTTAAGGGCGCTCTGTAGACAAACTTTCTGTGACCCAAATTGCCGCTTGGCGGCGTGGCAGTCGCGCTGTGACAGCTGACTATGAATGCAAGAGAGACGAACGTTCCTCCTGTGTATCTTAACTACGAGAGCAAAAGATACTGAGAACGACGCCAGCGCCGCCAACTACGTACCTAGTACACTGACAACCAACTCTGTCGCCAACTCGCAGCTTGGAATCGGCACACGAAATCCTTAAGAAATACGCTTCTAAGTAAATCTGTATTCATTGGCATTAGGTATCATGCTACAATCCAATAAACCGCCATATTGAATATGGCAAGAACAGAAAAATATATTTATTTTCTATGATCTCAAATACGAGTAAATTCTTGAAATAATATTTTTTCCTGATTTCTGATAATTTTCCCTATTTTTTAAGGTATGGTACGTTTTGTAGCCAAAAATGAAACATCTCCTTTATCAAATACTAGACGATGCGTGCGGTTACACCCGCGTTATTTATGGCTACTGCTCCGCTCCCATCGCTCATAGCGTGATGTTATATAGCCTATAGTCTTCCTCGATAAATGGGCTATCTAACACTGTAAGAATTTTTCAAATCGGACCAGTAGTTCCTGAGATTAGCGCGTTCAACCAAACAAACAAACTCTTCAGCTTTATATATTAGTATAAGATGTGTCTAGTAGCCAACCCCCTGGATAGCTCATATATTTAGACCGGCCGATAACGGCAGCGCATTTTAAGCTTTGCTCGATAAGTGTTCTATGTATAATACACCTATGGCTATATAATGGTGTAATTAAATGTATATAAAGTTGTGAGGTTTTATAAACTTTTGGCATCTTATAATAAATATTATGTTTTTTATGTAAACGTACTGAAATAGGCTATGTACGCACTGCGTGCTTTGATTCACTTATTCGCTGATTATCTTGGTCAAACGAAGTCCACTGCTGGACATAGGCCATCTTAAAAAGCCTCTTGGCGTGTGAGTGTGTGGCCAATTCCGGTTTTTTTTATAGTAATTGGCGGCAAAGGAGCAGACGGATCGCCTGATGGTAAGCAATTACCGCCGCCCATGGACACAAGCAACACCACAGGAGTCACAAGTGCCTTGCCGCCACTTGGGGTTGGGAAAAGGGATAGGATGAGGAGTGGGATTAGGGAGAAGGAATAGGGGATAGGGCCTCCGGTACTCTCACTCACCGAACGAAATGCAACAGTTTAGGTATTATTACTTTACGTCGATTTTCTGTGAGAGGGTAGTACTTCCCCGGTGGAGCCGGCCCATTCATGCTGAAATCAGCAAGGCTCTACTACCGTCATATCTGGGTGTAATTGGTGTCCGTTGGTTGTATGGTTGTAAAGTCGTCTGCGACAGAGGATTTATTCCTGGTGCTGCAGTTGCCTGTCCAATGCTGGACATACCACGCATCACGATTCCAACAAGATCTCAAATCGGCAATGATAAATTCAGACAATTTTGGAGGCGCTTTCATAATTATCATTTTTGATAATTATCGTTGGAGAAATATTTTTAGCCTACAGAGCATAATAATACAAAATTTACGGGTTGGAAGATCCTCATGGAGTCCCTCCGCCCTGGGGGAAGGGCGAAAGGGACTGTCAGAATCTTACTGACTAAAAACTAACCCGTGTTCCTCATGTACCCGTGTGTCGGAGGGTCGGGAATCACCGAAGCATTCCTCGCTACCCCCCGACGGGTATTGGCCCGCCAGATGGCCCATCCGCCGCCAAGGCGAATGAAGGTGTTGGGCTCCGCCGCCAAAACACCCAGCGGCCGCAGAGGATAGGGAGGACAGCAACGCAACACCGCATCTCCTCTTCCTCTGCGGCCCCACCGCGACGCAACAATGGTGCGCCCCCATTTGGTCGCGGGAGATAGGGCGCGCGGCAACGCAACACCGACACGCCTCTCCTCCCGCGGCCACGCCCGACACAGAGGGACAGAAGAACTGTCCCTCGCACCCGCACCTTTGGACGCATCCTGCTCAGGCTTCCGTTAAGCCCACGCGGAGCTTCCACTCCCGGGATCCCGCTTAGCTTCACCGGTGACCCAACCACGGGTACTGAGCCCCCCCACCACGACAAGGTGGAGATCCCACGGGGGGTACTAGGAATACCTTGAAAATGTATGCAAGACTGGACTGGCTAGATAATAATAATTATATTTGCAACATGTTGTATCTATTTAGCTTTTAGAATTAAGTTTCTTTTTCATTATTTACCGCAGTGCGTACTAAGCCGTTTTTGATGTGCAATGTTTTGATTTAGAAGTATGAATAAATAATATTTATAAAAGATTATTGTACGTTAATGTTTTAGCTATTTTTTATGCTAATTTCAAAAACAAAAAGATTACAAATATTGACATAGAAATATGGAATTAAGAAAAACATTGTTTTAGTAACAAGAATATATTATAGCACTTTATTTGCTTGTGAATAAAATATTTCAATATGCCTGTTATTTCTATTCGGTGGGATCGTGGCAAAGTATACTGACCGTGATGCGCATGGTGTACCTACTATGGGTACTAGATAATGGATAAACATACATATATACATTTTTTTGTAAATACATACATATTATACATAGAAACATCCAGACCAAGACAAACATCCATGTTCATCACACAAATGTTTGACTTGAGAGGGAATCGAAACCGCGACCTACGACGTAGCAGTCACTAACACTCCCGCTACGACAATCGACCGTCAAAAATTTCTATAAAATACCTACCTCTCGTCATCATCTTCATCAGCCTAACATATACCTGTCCCACCGCTGGGCACGGGCCTCTTCTCACTATGAGAAGACTAAGGCCATAGTCCACCAAGCTGGCCTAGTGCGGGTTGGCAGATTTCAGAATATTTATACATTAATGTTTTAATGCTTTTCTACCCTTACATTAGAAATAGCAAGAAATAGCTAAAACTAAATGTTATGATGACAACTAATATAAACGTTAGGTACTTTGTAATAAAGAATCAAGTGCTACTTATAAACATTGTATAATAATTAATAAAAGTATATTTTTATTTACAATAAATAAAATTATTACATATTGAGTTTTATTTTAATTCCCTTGTATATTAGGTTTATTATGACTGCTAAGGCACAGCCGAAACTGTACAGTCGAACAACTTCCCGCTAGACCACCATAAGGGCGAACATCGCTCAGCAAGACATCGTCGCTTCCAGTGCTACTTTACACGCACATTGACACTCGTTTACAAAACCAGTTTCTAGTATGCCTCGACTCTATGAGCGAGCCAAGGGATTTTTTTTTTCAAACTGGTTCAGCGCCGACTTGTTTGATTGTACGTAACTACAAAAAACTGTAATTACGCAAGGTCTGTGGCATGTACTAAGGGCCGGCGCATATAGTATTGTAAAGCGCGCCGAAGAACATATTCTTTTGCCAAAATAAACACAACAAAATGCCTGAGCAGAACCAATCGACTACTCGCGACTTTCAGTCGCCAGGGCCCTCGAATAACTGCAAAACCAATCATTGTCCTTATTATAATAAAGTTTAAAATCAATTAACAGAATTCCTGTGCGGGTCGAAGTGCGCTGCGCTCTGGAGTAGACATGGGCGTTTTCGAATTATTTTCGCAAACCGATACTAATCCGATTTCAGATTTTGAAATCGATTTCAAAAACCGATTTTAGAAATCGATTTCAGTAGTGGATTTTGGAGTTTATTTATTAGTTAGTATATTACACGACAAACGCAAACAATCGAAATCTTATTGTTTTGTAGACTAACTAACTAAGTAGTCGTTTGGTAGAGTGAAAGAGAACGAATGAATATGAAAACTATCGAAAACGTAAAGTTTAGATTTACTTTGTAGTTTGGTTAGCGAAACTACAAAAACTTAAATCAAGCAAATGCGCTTGCACAGTTTGGTTTAGATTAATTGTTTGCGTTATCGGTATTGTTATGCGTTTTCTAAAATCGGTTTTCTCACATTAGAATATCGATACGATACAATTTCTGGCTGCAATCAGATTTCAGATTCGTTTTGATATATCGGTCTCATGCCTACTCTGGAGAACCGATAACTAACTGATCTACTTACAGGTAGACTATAACCAGCAGGTATATCATTTGGCTGAGATGTGAGTAAGTGAGTTTTTCAATTATCTTTTAAACATACTTAGACTCACGCCTGTTTCCCGGAATGATAGGCAGAGACTACGGAACGCCATTTGCAACGATCCGGACATATCTCTCTTGCTTCATTCACTCCCATCAGATTCCTCATGCATACTCTGCTGTCCAGGGTACTTCTAACCTGTCCTGTTTTTAGGATGTCTCAAATCTGATCAGAGAACGTTCGCCTAGGTCTTCCCCTTCATCCTGTTCCATTCACACTTGCCTTGTATATCTGCTTGGTCAATAATTCGTCATACATCTTTTAAAGACCAGTTTATAACAGGAAAATTACAATGCGCAGTGCTAACTTGAAAAACTGATGGGCGTTGAGGCTAAAAGGTTCTAGGGAAGCGGCCACGCACCAGACGACGCAGCATGTGTATAAGCCCTCGCTAGGTGGACCGAAGAACTTGAGATTGAAGAAAGCGGTTGAATGCCTTGGATAGATCGGTCTAAATGGTGTACCTTTGGGGAGGCTTATGATCAGCAGTGGACGTCTCAAGGCCGAGATGATAAAACAAGATCAATAATTTTACTTACGTGCGTTCTCCCCGTTCTCACGTATGGTGCACAAACATATATAGTCTGACTGCTCAACAGAGGTCCGCACTCGAGGTCTACCAGCGAGCAATGGAGCGTAGTATCTTAGGAGTCCGTTTAACAGACCGCGTAAAAAATACAATACTACGCTCCAAAACGAAAATCGCCGATGTCACCCACAAAGCTTGCAAGCTCAATTGGACTGGGCCGGCCACGTTTGCCGCATGCCGGAAGACCTTTGGGCCAACAATCGCCACTAATTCCCGAAGGTGCTAGGCGACAGCGTGGAAGGCCGAGACGACGATGGCGGGACAAACTGGACTCGTACAGGAAGGACTGCCCTGTGCTGGAACAAAATAATGACCTGTGGAAAGAGGAGAGGGAGGCCTTTGCCCTGCAGTGGGACGCTACAGGCTGAAAATAATAATAATACAATAAGTTCTACAATCTGATGATTCCGGCAAAGACCCCTGGTTCAGTTCCAAAATATGGCTCAATCACTATAAATCCACCTGCCACCACGTCTAAGTCCAGGCCTCACCGAGCAATGATTCACATTTCATATGTCGGTTTTGCATAGCTACGCCAGCGACTAGATAATATAAACGAAAACACCGATATCGGCGAGCTTCACCGCTTTACACTTTGATTCATTTTTTTTTTTATAGTAATAGGCGGCAAAAGAGCAGACAGATCGCCTGATGGTAAGCAATTACCGCCGCCCATGGACACAGCAACACCACAGGAGTCACAAGTGCGTTGTCGCCCTTTGGGGTTGGGAAAAGGGATAGGATGAGTAGTGGGATGAGGGAAAAGGAATAGGGGATAGGGCCTCTGGCACTCTCACTCACCGAACGAATCGCAGCAGTTTAGGTAGGTACTTTACGTCGATTTTCTGTGAGAGGGTAGTACTTATCCGGTCTAGCCATTCGCAAAGCTTCGATTATATTTTGGTAGTTTAGCCTACCTGCCCACTTGCACGCTCCCATTTTAATACTTGGACGTCCTATGCAGTGGAGGACCATGATGCCCAAGCATGTATTTAGGCAGGAGTAGCCTGCTTTAGAGCGGTTTCAGATTAGCGTATTTTACTGCGCGTACACGGTCGTTTCAGCATACGCGCTTACACGCGCACTACATTACGAGCTTCAAAAAATCGAACGGGCATATTTCGGCGTGTTCGCTCGAAACGGTAGTGACATCTTGTCATTGTCAACATTGATTCTGACGGCTTGCGTCTATACGAGCTTAGAAGCGCGTCAACCATAGACTAATATAATTATAACTGGAGATAGACTGGCAACTGTCAATTTGATCAGATCTTAGCGTTGAGCGCCACCTGAATGCCACTCAAGGAACTAAACGAAATATTTTTTTTTTAGCCATCGCTACGTAACATACGTCATTGTTTTAAAAGTCAAATGATCGTGATATTTCCCATGTAACGTTTTCCCAAAAGAAAAACGTTATTACATGGGAAATATCACGAACATTTGACTTTTAATACAATTTCAAAGTTCACGAAATATCATTTCAACTGATTTACATTAAGAAATTAAACACTTTACTAGAGAAAATAAAGATGTTAATTCCTAATCTGAATCGGCCAAATCAGTTACAATGGGTTCGGATTAGAGGTCCTGCTGTATAGGTATATTTAGTTAGGAATAAATAATGCAAACTTAGACAAATGATTGGTATCGCTTCGCTATACTAGACACCGCACTGCCTATGAAAAATAGGTCCATAAGTGAGGCACCTCATTTTGACAGTTTGTGACAAACAAAAGCAACAAGACGCATGCGTGAAGAACTGTGTTGTCAGATTCTCAACAGTTACCCGAGTAAATGGGAAAATATTTTATCCTGTGGTCTAGTGGATAAGTTATTGGTCTCTAAAACAATTTACAAAATTCTTAAAAAATTACAATTCATTAAAATCATCAATATATTTGTGTATAGGTTAGGCGTACCGCGTAAGTTTCTTTATGAGAAAAATGGTGGGTGGATATATGATCCAATGATTAGGTATCATTTTATTATGATGTTTTGTTTTATGTACTTATAGTATTTTGCAAAGTATTATTAGAAACTGCCTCGTTGGTCTAGCGGCATAAATATGCGCGTGGGATTGGGAGGTCTCGGGTTCGATTCCCGGGTCGGGCAAAGTGTTATTGGGTCTTTCCGTTAGGAAATTCTCAGTAGCAGCACGGAGTCTTGTTGTCTGGTAATGTGCCCGGTACGGCAATAGGCTCGCCCCCTATTACGTGGGACCTAAAAATTCATGGCGAAATGTGGGTGCACCTCTGCCTATCCTTCGAGGATACAGGCGTGAGTCTATAAAAATATAAAAAATAATATTAGAAATAAGCATAGAGAAAATAAGGTGTTTTCAAAACAGTGCTTTCTATTTCCATGCTACTAGTCCATATAAATTTAATTTAGTTACGCATTATTAATTTAACATGAATAGTCGTGAAAACTACTTTGAATAAAACAATTACCTACACATTTAATTAGGTAAATCGTGTTTCTTGGGAAAGGTGTTCAGTTTCTAACAACTAACATTTTTCACCTTATTTGTAAAGGTATAAACAAAATAATATAGAAAAAGGTAAAATATATAATAAATAGGTTAGATAAAAGAAATAGAAAAATATAACAAAATACAGTAACGATAGATTCACATAATAAAAAGCTCTGAAAATTAAAATCTCTCTCTCAACTGTGGGGAATTTGATTCTTGTACTAGCAGCAACACTGAATGGCGTTTTCGGTTTTCTGTAATTTTATGTTGAAATTTCAAAATTATTCTTAGTTTACAGATAGTATGTGATACCAGAGACCTTATTATTTTTTGCTGAGTAATTTTTACTCAGGATAAAAGCACAAATTGGCATTGTACAGCAAATTATTTCCGTAATTAATTTGGTGGATTTAAGCTCCTGACACACGGCTGTCAGTGTGACATGCTCAACCATGCCAGCTGGCATGGTTTTTTCTGCCTCATTTTACAAGTATGAGGGCTCCGTCTAGTAGAGCAGAGCGAGACCAATCATTAGTCTATGAATGCAAAATATAATATCAAATGTATTTATTTAGCTGTACATTAATTTTTACACCAGTTTGTGTTTCTCTTTTTCTGCTCTTTCCTTTAATATATTGATTTTGAGCCTGTTGTATAATAGGATCCATTTGATCATGGTCTGCTGTACCATAATTATAAAAGCTCTTGCCAGTAAAATGAGCAGAACACTACACTGAGATATATGGTCCAAACTCCTTTAGGAGGGCCTATCTTAAGTATGTCACAAACACTTACACAAACAACACAGGTAATGCTGAAATAGGTATTCCTGAATATTATACGTAGGAACTGAAGCTCAACTTTACGTAAATACCAATAAAATACCAAGAATCACAAGTAAAAAGCATGTAAACACACAGCCGGCAAATTTTCTTGTGACAATGACATTACTGACATTTAGTTTCATTTATTGTTTGTTTTTAATTTATGTAACGGTTTCCATTGTTTGCCAACAAAAAATATTTGTGGTCATGCAAAATTGTTTCAAACTAGTAAAATAATATAATAATAATGGTAATAAAAGTAAGTTTTTTTTTATAAATAAATTCTTATTAAATTTTGGATTTATCGAAGAAAATATCAATTTTGACAATTTGTGTAGAGTACCATGGCAACACTGACAAAAAAGATCCCTTGATTGGCAATTAGATGGCATTTTTCACAAAAAAAAAAGTTGTTCGTCAGTTACCAGGGCATGGCGTCAACGCTCGTACAAGTTGCGCGTGTGCCAAAAGGCGAGCCTTTACGTGCCTACATGCGCTTCCAAAAACGAGCTTATACGCGCGTATAAAACGCTAATCTGAAATCGCCCTTACATGTGATCCTTACCTTCAGTCAATGAATACAGATTTACATAGAAGCGCAGTTCTTAAGGATTTCGTGTGCCGATTCCAAGTGGAGACTGTCTCCAGTTTAGTTCGTAGTTGGTGCCGTTGGCGGCGCTGGCGTTGTTCTCCGTCTCTCTTGCTCTCGTAGTTAAGATACACAGGAGGAACGTTCGTCTCTCTAGCTCTCGTAGAGACAGCTGTCACAGCGCGACTGCCACACCGCCAAGCGGCAATTTGGTTCACAGAAAGTTTGTCTTCAGAGCGCCCATAAGAAATGCGCCTCTATGTAAATATCTGAGCTCTTTGCCTCAGTCATTTTCATTCGTAATAATTATGACACATTCGTTAATTATAAAAGTCTTCTAAGCATGAGATAATCACCCGACTATTAAGCAGCTTTACAAATCTGGATAAAAAAAATATGTGTATATTTCAGTAGCTTCCTGAATGGTTTGAAAATATAATTCGACCGGCAGGTGGTGCTGCAATCAGTGTATAACTTAATTTGTTTTGCAGGACAGCTAGGACGACGCCGTCTGGTAAAAAATACAGCCGCCGAAATTAGTGCGACATTATTATTTATAATTTTTTAAAAATATTTTCTAAAACATACATAAAAATCAGCACTGAGAATTTAAGAAAAGTTAGTACTACTTTTACCTAACTTTTAGCACCTGGTACCTACCTAAATATTGGCACACGATCCAAGCCATAGACTAATATATTATAACTGTAAAATCCAACCTAACAAGTATGTGTACACTCATGAGTGACACATACTAACACTACATTATTCTATACATTTCGTTTCTGAGAAAATAAATAAGGTCAGGCGACTCTGAGATCTTGGACTATTATTTATAATATCTGTCTTGTTGACTGTACTCTCCACAGATTAATTAATACTTTTAAACTGTCGCGACTTGTACACATAGGCAAAGAGCTCAGATATTTACATAGAGGCGCATTTATTATGGGCGCTCTGAAGACAAACTTTCTGTGACCCAAATTGCCGCTTGGCGGCGGCTCAGTCGCAAAATGTCCACTTCTCAAAATGTCCACTGGTCGCAAAACGTCCTTTTCGCAGAATGTCCACTTCGCAAAATGTCCACTTCGCAGAATGTCCACTTCGCAGAATGTCCACTTAGCAAAATGTCCTCTTCGCAAAATGTCCACTTCGCAAAATGTCCACTTTGCAGAATGTTTAGCTATTTAGCTTTCACAACATCTTGTTTGACGTGTGTTTATTTGTATCCATATTGGTAAGCAAAAAAATAAACAAATATATTACAAATCACTTTTATTTCTTTGTATAATCGCTTGAGTTATCTACCTATATAACACAAAAAGTCATTATATTACCTACATAATTGTTAGTAACTCGCAATCATAAAAAAATAACATACATTATACCTCGATAAATGGACTATCTAACACTGAAAGAATTTTCCAAATCGGACCAGTAGTTCCTGAGATTAGCGCGTTCAACCAAACAAACTAACAAACTCTTTAGCTTTATATAATAGTACTAGAGGACGCCAGCAGCTACGCCTGCATTTTTTTTTTAATTTACCCGTTTTGGCCGATCCTGTGGGAATTTCGGGAAATCCCTTCTTAGTGCACCCCTACGGTCCCCAAGGAACATACATGCCAAATTTCAGCTTCCTACACCCAATAGTTTCGGCTGTAGCGTGTCTGTCAGTCAGTCAGTAACGCAAGGATTTTATATATAAGATAAGATTCAAATTTTTTTATGATTGCGAGTTACTAACAATTATGTAGGTATTATAATTGTTTTTGTGTTATTCTGGTTTATAGATAAAACAAAAATATCAAAATAGGTTCAGTAAAGAGATAAATAACTTGTTGAAGTGTATGTTATTTTTTTATGATTGCAAGTTACTAACAATTATGTAGGTAATATAATGAATTTTCGTGTTATATAGGTAGATAAATCAAGCGATTATACAAATAAATAAATGTGATTTGTAATATATTTGCTTATTTTTTTTGCTTACCCATATGTATACAAATAAACACATGTCAAACAAGATGTTGTGAAAGCTAAATAGCTAAACATTTTACAAAGTGGACATTCTGCGAAGTGGACATTCTGCGAAGTGGACATTTTGCGAAGTGGACATTCTGCGAAGTGGACATTTTACGAAGTGGACATTTTGCGAAGTGGACATTTTGCGAAGTGGACATTCTGCGAAAAGGACATTTTGCGACCAGTGGACATTTTGAGAAGTGGACATTTTGCGACTGAGCCTTGGCGGCGTGGCAGTCGCGCTAGGTCAGCTGTATCTACGAGAGCAAGAGAGACGATCGTTCCTCCTGTGAATCTTAACTACGAGAGCGAGAGACGGAGAACGACGCCAGCACCGCCAACGGCGCTAACTGCGAACTAAACTGGAGACAGTCCCCACTTGGAATCGGCACACGAAATCCTTAAGAACTGCGCTTCTATGTAAATCTGTATTCATTGGCATAGGTAATGTTTATGTAACAGGTCTATGTCGCGTAATTATTTGAAAATATAAGGTAAGTATCATCAGATTCATAGAATAATAAAAACCAAAACAAAATCAAATTATATAAAATTTTATTTAATTCAAACATCTCATTTCACATGCAACTTTGTTAAATACAGTAAATAGAATGTAACAATACTTATTAGTAATACTATTTACATTTAGTATTATATTAATATCTATGAAACTGATTGTGGTTTTAAATAATGTAGTACAACACGCCATCTTTGGGACAACAGAGAAAACTATCCACTGGACAATAGATGGCGCGCAAGTAAAAATATTCAAAAAAATTGGTTGCCTGTAAAGTCGGTATACGGGCGAAAGTTTTACGTGACAACGACTTTGAGTGGTAAAATAATTTTAATGTGAATATTCATTCGTATAGTAGGAAGAAGGATGAAAGACGCGTGCCTTTCACTTTTTATGTCTGTCTCTCTCGCTCTTAGGCGGGACGCGTGCCTCTCACTCGCTCTCATTGTGAGCGCATAACGTGAGCGGAGCGTAACGCAGTTTCTTGAAGTGTCACCCGGCAAACCAATTTATAAGACGTTGTCACGTCAAAAGGTTTGATCTAGAGTTCGAAATGCGTGCAATTGCGCTGTCAGTGCATAAAACGTTTTCATATTCCTGAAACTGTTACTCAATAAAGTATTATTTGTTATTTATGTCATTTGACTGCATTCTTGGTCCAGTGGATAGCGTATGCGTGTACTGATCCCGGGTTCAATTTCCGGGTCGAGCAAAAGCGATACAGTTATGCAGAATTTTCCTTGTTTCTCAGTAGCAACTTGGAGCCTGACAATGGGGCCGGTAACGGCAATAGATTCGTCCCCTTTGACATGGGACCTATAAATTTGTAACATGGCGAAAACCGGGTGCAATATTACACCACTGCCTATCTCTTCGAGGATATAGGCGTGAGTATAATAATATCTTTATTCATAGTATTAACTTAATTTTATTTAAAACAACAATCTGCACAATTTAATAATCTTCTACATCAAAAGTGGTCCATATGCCGAAATAAGGCACTTTTACATGTTTTAAAAACGACAGTTTTCGACTGAACTTTAAGCGTAACTTAGTAAACAGCTAAACTTAAAGTAATTAATAATTTTCTATTAACCGATTCCGTGCGGCAGACAGGAAGGCCTCAGAGGTGTCATTGATAGCTTGTCTGGCACTTGACACCCTAGCGGTGTCAAAACTCAAAAACTCCCTTAAAAAGACATTTAAAAAGCTCTTGAGCAAGTATTAATAGGTATTTGTCATCCATAAATTTTTAGAATTTCTAGTTTCAAATATTTGTTAGTGACCAAAAACAAGGTTCATAAATTGCCGCCGCATCGGATCAGTTATGGACGCAATTTTATTATTAAACTATGTTTCAGTTTCCTTGTACAGTCAACAGCAAAAGTAGATGATCAAAATCAGAAATCAAATATTAATGATCGGAGTTCGCGTCAGAACTATGTGACGTCAAAGTAAATCAAAAGTATGTGATTGTAAATTATACCAATCATTTGCTACTAGTACAGCTGTCATATATTCATGATCAGTAAAATTCATCAATATTATATTCGAAATGCAAATTTATACTTATTATTGTACATGACATCCGAATTACAGATTGACATTAAAGAGTTTCGATACTTGGATTTTTGCACTATTCCAACAGAACTCTTCAGAGAGGTTGGACTAATAAGGTTATATTTCTTTGGAACTCTTGCTAAAAGTGTGACAAAAGCGCGAAGTAAATATAAATAATGCATACATACATACATAGACTCACGCCTGTTTCCCCGGCGGGGTAGGCAGAGGCATACTAAACGCCCACTTTTCGCCAGTATTTTGATCCCACGTAATAGGTGGCGAGCCTATTGCCGCTTATCGGGATATTTGGTTTGCCAGAGCCTCGTCTGTTGATCGGCAGGTGCACCACTTGCAGGTGAGGTTGGCTTGGGACCCTAAGTTCTTGGTGGGAACCCTATGCACCATAATAACCATAATCACCATAATTTTATCTTAAGTGCATAAATAATGCACTTAAGATAAAATTATCAATCTACCTTCCGGTTTTTATACATACCTATAGAAAAACTATTTGTCACAGACACAGAAAAAGTACAACATAAAAAAAGAAACAAAACGCAAGGCATAGCATTAGCACAGTGTAATAATATCTTTATACTGTGGCATTAGTCTGTGACAGATAGATACACTGTGTACTGTGACAGATATATTGTAGCCGACTAGGCAAAAGCAATCATTGAGTTATAATACTTATAATTTTGTATCGCATCAGCTACTTTTGAACATTGACATAAATGCACAAACATGCAAAGATAGTAATATTTATTGAATTATGGTTTTGTGTCACATCAGTTACTTTTGAACATTGACATAAATGCACAAACATGCAAAGATAGTAATATTTATTGAATTATGGTTTTGTATCACATCAGTTACTTTTGAACATTGACATAAATGCACAAACATGCAAAGATAGTAATATTTATTGAATTATGGTTTTGTATCACATCAGTTACTTTTGAACATTGACATAAATGCACAAACATGCAAAGATATTTATTGAATTATGGTTTTGTATCACATCAGTTACTTTTGAACATTTGACAGAAGTTACAAAAAAGAAAATACATGAGAGATGAAATTTGGTAAAATTATATTGAATATACAAAGACTGCCTCTGTGGACCAGTGACTACCTCCGTGGTCGGGTGGATAGCGTATGCGTCTGCTGATCGGAAGTCTCGGGTTAGATTCCCGGGTCGGGCAAAAGTGTTACTGGGTTTTTTCCAAACTCTCAGTAGCAGCACGGAGTCTTGTGATGTGCCCGGTAGCAATTCATCTGCTTTTCCGTAAAACATAACAAATTAAATTACTGGGGTACCTACTTCAAAAATAAGTATGAATAAATTATTTGCCTCATGATTACGTGGCCTCAGTTTCATCATTTATATTTGATTTTAACTGTTCACTAGTTTTGAAATTTTTCTTCACTTCTTAGTTCTGATGCGAATTGAGTTTATAACTTTTGGAGTCAAAACTGATCACGAATTTATGGCAGCTGTACTAGTAGTTAATTATTGGTATAATGTACAATCACATACTTTTGAATCACTTCGACGCCACACAGTTCTGACGCGAACTCCGTTCATTAGTATTGAATTTCTGATTTTGATCATCTACTTTTGCTGTTGACTGTACCAAGTAACGCTGGTACAGTTCAAATATTAGTGCTTAACATATTAATATAACATAACATTTTATTATCTTTATCACAGTAATCTATGACATACTACACAATTACACATACTACAAAATACCGATGAAATATCTCAAATATGTCATGAGTTTTAGATTATATAAGGCTGGAGCCCAGGGTACACCAAGGTGTCGTCGTTGGACGTTGAGTTAAGATCTCCATATTTTGGTTAGATCTTATACATTGAAGGTCAGTAAACTAGACAAGTAGTTTTACTGCCATGACGCCTATAGGTGTTTACAGACATAATTATCTTTTTCCCGTCGGGTTAGACAGAGACAACAGAAGGCTACTTGCTTCTATCCTTACAAACCTCACGCGCTTCCTCTACATTTATTATTTTATATGCGTTTTCTGTCCTCCAAAGTATTAAATGCCTCCTCAGCCCAAGTTTAGGTCGAGGCTGACACCGTAGTGGTTAGTCTCCCCATCACATTTTTAGCGGAACCCTACACGCCTTTCCCGCTTCTACAAGATGTAAGAGTTATAATCACGTGAAAATTTTAAACTAAAATATCATTGTTAAAGTTTTATAAACTTTTAACTACAGCTGCAGTATTTTCAAGGCTCTATCTTAATACAAATATCCAAGATTTTAGACCATATAAAATTATTAATTGACATAAAATACATTTAAAATTTTATTATTTGTACTGCTAGTATTAAAATATACATTTCATAACGGCTGTAAAAGCTCCTATGGTCCCGCATTGCTTCTGAGGCAGCTAGAGACCTAAAAACCTAGTCGTCGAAAGTTTAAAATGCGGCGTAATATACTATACTGACTACTACCCGTTCAGATAAAGAATGGGATTAGAACATAACATAACTTCACGCCTTTTATCCCCGAAGGGGTAGGCGCAGGTGTATTACACACCCACACTTCGCCAGTTACGTATCGGTCCCAATGTAACAGGGGGCGAGCCTATTGCTATCTACCGAGCACATTGTTAAGCGAGCGATAATTAACATTTTTAATACACACATAACTTCGAAAAGTCAGAGGTGGGATTAGAAATAGGGCTATAACGCAGTTTCCGTCGGCATAATACGTAAAACGAACTAAAGATAATTAACTGCTACCTTCAAAGCTATTACGCTATTTTATATACCTATTTGATTGGATACTAATTTAGTAAAATCATTTTAATTATTTCTCCATTCTAATCTCATTCTTTATCTGAACGGGTAGTACGTTATGGGTTGATACTACTGCCATCTACTGGACGTTTAAAAACTGAGCAGCTATTGCAAGCTCTGCAGTCAGCATTACTGACTTACAAATTCGGTGCCAAATTGAATAAAAGCAAGGGACTCATCTAAATTTTAGGGACCTATCTCAATTCTAGGGGCCCCATCTCAATTCTAGGGGCCCCATCTTAATTCTAGAGAACCTATTCAAGAATATCTCTTGCTTAATGGCTCATTTTTATAGAGCTTCTGAAAAAGGCTCTTATTCTATGATCTGCGTGTCCTAAAACCTTAAATAGCTCAATATCAAATATTTTGTGGTCCCAAACTAAGTCAAAATGTGACTGCCATCTATTAGTCCGATTTTGAAACCATTTCTTGAGCAACCAAAGCAACTTCATAGGACCGATATTACATTGTTTATTGAACACTACTTGTATTGAGGTTAATCCTACTATAAGTTACATAATGTGTAAAGTAAAATAAGCAACTTTGAAACTGCGTAACTTTCGGCGTTATACTGGAGAGTTATTTGCGTTTAACTGCCTTATATTGCCACGGTCAGTTATAATATAGTAATAGAAAAGAAATATTTATATGAAGGAGCTGCATATAAAAATATTGTAATAACTACAAAAAGGCAGTTTATTAAATATACTCTTAAAAAATACTTTATTTCTGTATTCCCACCGAAGTTACCGAAAGTAACCCACATTTCAAAGTTACCCATATTACAAGAAATATAAAAGCTTTCCTCATCAAAGTGAACCAGCTTCTCAAAGTTACCTGAGGCTCAACTCATTAAAGTTACCATATTTCAACAATATATTAGTACTTAGAATCTAATAAATATTATTATATTATTAATTACTTTGTACCTTATTATGTTTAAATGCGAAATTATATTTAGTGACGGACTAAGCACCTAAATTATGAACAAAACAATACATTTTTGGTTTTCTAAATCTAATATAATTAATATCGTTTATATTTCAATATAGAGTCACAATTAAAATATCGAAATAAAATAACAAATAAAATGTTTTCAAACTTTCGCGATACTTAAAAACAATTGTGATGTGTATCAATGTATATGTAAGGAACTACATAATAATATTAGTATAGGCAGCGATAGCCTAGTGGAGATACCTACAGGCTGCCATGCAGAAGGTATCAGGGTCCAATCCATGCGACGCATAACTGATTACAATAAAAATGACTATCAACAGATTAACGAAGACAAAAAAATTAAACATTCGTGGTCTTTAGCAAATTGGTTGCATATTATCTTTAGGGATATATACAGGGTGTAACAAGACCCTTAACGAAAACTGAAATCCCATGTTGTACCAATCAGTACGAACATTTTTTACTTCGGCACCATACCTGGGAAATTACTGGTTCAGGAGATATTGAGGCTCAAAGTTAGTATGGAATTTTTCTAATTAGGTACAAAATCGATGCATTTACCCCGCCAATATGTTCTTTAGATGCCCTATAACCCCATGGATAAGTAGGTATTTCGAGAATTGCACGCGCGCGCTTTTAATTGCGGTTTAAAAAATGTGAAAACTCAAAAAGAAGTCGTTTCCCAGGTATTATTTTTGGTTAGTATGACTTGGCATGATGTCCACAACGAGTAGACTTCGGCTTGGTGATGGGTCTTGTGACACGTGTATAGGTCGGTTCATGAAAGATGACCACTGCGCAGAAATCATTTTTTAGGTCCCCGTGGAGGTGCGGGGTGAGGCGTGGGTGGAATGCTTAGGGAATGCGTCAAGAACGGAGCCACGCCATTGGTGAACGAATGTACATAATTATGCGCGACGGCCGACATTTGTGGTCAACTTTCGTGAACCGATCTGTACCCTGTACCTTTGGAGTATCCGATATTTTGGGCACTGTTACAAGCAGCATAATCAAGGATAATACTGACTACTGTGTTGATTTAGTACATTCGCAATCATGGCTCTTGCAGAAAAGACATGGCCAGATCAGACCTATTAAAAAAAATTACATTTCATAAAATCCTCTTCATATATTCTCTACACATAATATTTGAATATCACCTGCCCGAACAATTATTTTTTATTAAACCACTTAAGTTATTTTATTTTGATATCGTCGTAAATAAAATTAGTGCTGGCTCTAAAATTACTAAACTTTATAAGGCCACGGTATATTGTAAATATCGATTGTATTGCAAGTTGAAATATTCGGTACATTGCAATGGAGTGTAAACTGAATTCTGTTTTGCACAAATAAAGTAGTACTAAATAGTACTAAAGACGTACCAAGTAGGGCAAATTAGGTACTAATAGTACCAATAAGGTACTTAACTATTTAGTATATTGCATTCAATTATAAATTTAAATACCTCACTGGTGAAACAGTACTTTCGTTTACAATAAATCAACAAAGATTTTAATTTTGCCTATATTGCTTATACAAACGTTATATTTAAACAGAATTATTTAGAAACTATATTATTTTCTATCAGCCGACGTTTCAACTACTTTACTTATTTTTGTCTCAAATGTGGATTTGATAAAATCGGCAAACCGTAGATTGATTTGAATATTTAACATTCGCATAAACCAAAAATAATACTTCTCTATATTTCAACTAACATCACAATACAAAATTTGTTAAAATTTGCTATGCAACATAAAACATTATAAATACAGAAAATCCTATTTGCAGCATCTTATTTGTATGAAAACAATATTTATTAACAGTAGCTGCTTGAAAACACAAATCATTTTACATACCTACTTTGTAAAATTTTATCATATTCTTTGAAATTAAACAGCTTTTTAATTGGATCTATCGGTGAATAGAAATATTTGAAATAATTGTTGACCTTTTTTGTATGGAGTTATGTCAAATCGTTCCGATATTGAATTCAGCATTTTCCTGACGTTTCAAGTGTTTCACATGAGACATGGTCACTGAGAGATTGAGACGTTGTTAGTACTAAACATAAGTGAAACAGTTTCTAGATACTTAGAAGAAGCATAACATATCTTCAATATACATTTGAGCACATTCTGTGTAAACACCAAAATACTTTTTCAAATTTATACTTAGGGCCTGGTTACGAGATCGGTCTAAGCGACGAGATGCGCGGCAGGGGCGGTGTACATGGCGCGATTACTCTGAGGCGGCCGCGCGCCGCGTCACAGTAAACGCGCCATGTACATCGAAAACGCTCGCCGCTGTAGGGCGTAACCGGGCCGTTAGGAAGTCATGAATACCATCTGTCTACACGTGACTATTTCTGACCTCACGTGCTTGAAACGTCGGCAAAATATACTAAAGTTATTCCGGTTTAAATACCTTCATAAACCACGTAAAAAGTAGTTTACTTTCAAAAGCTTTACTTCAAAATACATCAGAATTGCTAAACAAAATAAGATGAATATTTTTCTAATATATTTTTCTGAAATATTTTGAACCCTGTTTGTAACATATAATTACCTATAAAAAAAAAATATTTTGTGTTTTTGCAACCTTATTTGTTTATTTATTATTATAATTGACATTGTAGGATACTACGAATAGCTACGCCCTCACAATTTATTTATTATTATTTAATCTTCTCTGCCCGATCTAGTAGGAATTTCGGGCAATCCCTTCAAAGTACAGTCAACAGCAAAAGTAGATGATCAAAATTAGAAATTCAATACTAATGAACGGAGTTCGCGTCAGAACTGTGTGACATCGAAGTGATTCAAAAGTATATGATTGTAATTTATACCAATAATTTACTACTAGTACAGCTGCCATATATTCGTGATCAGTTTTGACTCCAAAAGTTATAAACTCACAATTCACATCAGAACTAAGAAGTGAAAAAAATGTTCAAAACTAGTCAACAGTTAAAATCAAATATAAATGATGAAAGTGAGGCCACGTTATAATGAGGCAAATAATTTATCCATACCTACTTAATTTTTTATTAACCCAGTAGTTTAATTTGTTATGTTTTACGGAAAAAGAGCTGAATTAGATAAAAAATTGCATATTTAATATATATTTTTTTTATAGGTTCACGCCTTTATCCCCGAAGGGGTAGGCAGAGGTGTAATATAACACTCACATTTCGACATGAATTTTTAGATCCCACGTAATAGGGGGCGAGCCTATTACCGCTACCGAGCACATCACCAGACTCCGTGCTGCTACTGAGAATTTGGAAAAACCCAGTAACACTTTTGCCCGACCCGGGAATCGAACCCGAGACTTCCGATCCGCAGACGCATACGTTATCCACTGGACCACGGAGGCAGTCACTGGACCACAGAGGCAGTCTTTGTATATTTAATATAATTATGCCAAATTTCATCTCTCATGTATTTTGTTTTTTGTAACTTCTGTCAAATGTTTAAAAGTAACTGATGTGATACAAAACCATAATTCAATAAATATTATTATCTTTGCATGTTTGTGCATTTATGTCAATGTTCAAAAGTAGCTGATGCGATACAAAATTATAACTCAATGATTGCTTTTGCCTAGTCGGCTACATTATATCTGTCACAGTTCACAGTGTACCTATCTGTCACTGACTAATGCTATGCCTTGCGTTTTGTTTCTTTTTTTTATGTTGTACTTTTTCATTGTCTGTGACAAATAAATAGTTTTTCTATATTATGTATAAAAACCGGAAGGTAGATTCATAATTTTATCTTTAGGGCATTATTTATATTGACTTCGCGCTTTTTTCACAATGTTAGCAAGAGTTCTGTTGGAATAGTGCAAAAATCCAAGTATCGAAACTCTTTAATGTCAATCTGTGATTCGGCTGTCACGTACAATCAGAGAGGTTGGACTACGTGACTTAATAAGGTTATATTTCTTTGCATATAATATATAAATTTGAATTTAGAGTACAATATTGATGAATTTTACTGATCACGAATATATGGCAGCTGTACTAGTAGTAAATTATTGGTATAATTTACAATCACATACTTTTGAATCACTTCGACGCCACATAGTTCTGACGCGAACTGCGTTCATTAGTATTGAATTTCTGATTTTGATCATCTACTTTTGCTGTTGACTGTACACTCCTACGGTCCCCAAGGAACATACATGCCAAATTTTAGCTTCTTGCCCCAATAGTTTCAGAAGTGCATTGTCTATCATTCAGGCAGTACCGCAAGAATTGTATACATACAAATAACCTTGAATAATAGGTTATAAAAAAAAACCATTTCTTCCTATCATATTTTCAATCAACATAAATTAATATCTTCATGTCTGCTAAGAATCCAGCCCCAGCAAATAACATCATATACAGGCAAGCAAATAAGGTTGCAAGAAATGTACAATATAACAATACTACGAACCACTAGTACTACAATTGCTGCAATTTTTCGCCCTGACTTCTAACTGAGCAATGGTCTTCTGCAAATGCATTATCGTCGCATCTTTCTGCTTCAACTGCATTTTGAGGGTAGTTATCGAATCTTCTAGAGCCCCATAAACAGCTTGGACTTCTGGTTGATAGCTAAAGACTTGAGGTGGCTCGTCTAAGCAGAAAAATTCTCTAACTATCGGATGATTTGGCAACTTACTCAAGATTGCGTTGACGAAGATCTGGAGACCTCTAACTCGGTCTTCCAGAAACGCCGGTTCGAAGTTATCCCGGAACCACCTTTTCCCTGGAAGTGGGAGCTGCAAATTCGGTTGTTCAGATTTTATCCTGGAGTAAAGTCTTACAAAATCCGTGTACCTCCGGAAGACCAACCAAGACTGGTCCCTGTTATCATCTTCGACTTTTAACTTGTATATAGTGAACCTTGCTCTTTCCTCCATGATTTCGTATCCAACTATCGGAATCTGGAGGCTTTCGAACTTTTTAATATCCGCCGAATGTAAGCTTAAGTCAATGTTGCTGATGCTGTTCTGTATTGTTTTGAAGTCGTGGTAACTTTCGGTTAAGTTACCCATGCTTTTGAAGTGGTTTCTGGTTTGGAGATTTCGGTTTCTTGGTTCGAATTCGTTATCGGACATTGCTGTGTCGTTATAGTTTTTGTTTTTATACTTCGCATAGCGTTTGACCGGTTCGTGATTATCATCGCTGGATGTGGAGGATATTTCGTTATTCATTCCATCCCTGTTTAGATTACGGTTCTGATTTTGTACTATTTCCATTTTGTACTCGAGGTTCTGTCTGGAAAGGAAAGAAATGTGCGTTTAGTTTTAAGTATAACGGAGTAGATATCTGATCGTAGTAGCCCCGGGCTCCGAGGCCATGGCCTTGGATCGCAACCAGGATGGAGCTAGGATGATGATGATGATGAATTGATATCTGATCTTTTTGGTCGCGGTCTATGTGGAGAGCCTTTAGATTAAAATTGAAGTATGCACCTATGTTTGTTTTTTATTTGCATCTTTGACCGGTTGGCGAAGCGGTAATGTAAGTGACTGCCACGCCGAAGGTCGCGGGTTCGATTCCCGCTCAAGTCAAACATTTGTGTGCGTGAACATGGATGTTTGTCTTGGTCTGCCGTGTGGTTGACGGCATAGAATACAAGTGTCACCACCCCCTATCTTCCCGTGGGTGTCGTAAGAGGCGACTAAGGGATAACACCATGCAAATACCATCTTTGCGTAGAGACGGAAAACTCGACATCAAACCCTATACGACTGCCTCGTTGGTCTCGCGGCATAAATGTGCGCATGGGATCGGGAGGTCCCGGGTTCGATTCCTGGGTCGGGCAGTGTTATTGGGTTTTTCTGTCACGAAATTCTCAGTAGCGGCGCGGAGTCTGGAAATGTGCCCGGTGCGGCAATGGGCTCGCCCCTTATTACGTGGGACTAAAGCATATCTGGCGAAAAGTGGGTGTAGATATACACCTCTGCCTACCCCTTCGGGGATAAAAGGCATGACGATATGTATGTATGTATGTATGTAACTAAGTTTCGATAAAATTTTGCAGTACCACCACTTAAACATCAGAATCACATCATCAGCCTTAAACAGTCCACTACTGGACTAGGCCTCTTCTTTGAAAGGAGGAATTAGCCTACTATACCACGCTGGCCAAACGGGTTGGTATAGGGTTTGTATCAAGTTTTCCTTCTCTTACAGTGCTGTTCTCTGCATAATATGCTTCCTCTGTCGGCTCTTACGACACCCATGGGATGATATGGGGTGGTGACATTCCGTATTAAATTAATTAATCCGTCACCATACGGACGGTGTCTTTGTATGCTTTCACGTAAAAACGAACAGTTTCGATGAAATTTTGCACTACCACCACTTAAACATCAGGATAGCACATACATAATCTTATGTATCTGCCTTTTGGCGCAATAATCGACCCTAAGCGGACGCAACCATTAAGTAATCCAGTGTAGTGAAGCTACATCTGCACATTGCATTTTAATTTAACTATTTCTGGTCGATCCTGTAGACATTTCGGGAAATCTTTTATTAGTGCACTCTTACGGCCCGGTCACGGCCTACAACGGCGGGCGGCAGCGGCAAGCGTTTTCGATGTACATGGCGCGTTTACTGTGACGCGGCGCGCGGCAGTCTCAGAGTAAACGCGCCATGTACATCGCCCCTGCCGCGCCGCTCGCCGCTTAGACCGATCTCGTGTCCAAGCCCTTACAGTCCTCAAGTAACAGTAGGGTAAAATTCAGCTTCTTCCTTTTGGCATCGCGTTATCTGGTGTCTGTCAGTCAGACAGTAATGTAGACCATACACGCTACGATCTACCGAAGAGGTTACCTGTGCAGGTTTACCTGCGCAGGTCAAACATGTACATAAAACTGCACAGGTGTATGCCTACACACGCTCCGTTATAACTGCGCAGCTATACCTGCACAGGTAAACCTCTCCAGTAAACCGTAGCGTGTACGGCGGCCATAATAAGGCAAGAATCTTATATCTTATACTAATATATAAAGCTGAAGAGTTTGTTTGTTTGGTTGAACGCGCTAATCTCAGGAACTACTGGTCCGATTTGAAAAATTCTTTCAGTGTTAGATAGCCCATTTATTCAGGAAGGCTATAGGCTATATAACATCACGCTATGAGCGACGGGAGCAGAGCAGTAGCCTTAAATAACGCGGGTGTAACCGCGGGCACCGTCTAGTTTTATATAAACACAAGATAATAATAATATGAAAAGCAAATCGAAATTTAGTACTGTTTAAGCAATATAAAAAAATAGCACACTTTCCTTATTATGAGAAACAACTCACATTGTCAGCATTCAGTAAAAAAAATAATTATGCTTTCTTTAGAAAGTGAGTGAAGTTAATTAATTTCACATTTGTAATAAAGAAATATCATTAACATAATATGTTTTAATTAATGTTTATAATGAATTTATAATTAGGTAAAGAGTTTGAGATTGGTTGGCCTTTTGGTAAAGATTCTCGTTCAAATGCATTGGATCCACAAATTTGTTTTGAAGAGAGCAGGGGAGGGGGGTGGGGTAGCTTTTTATTTAGGGAAGAAAATAGATCCTGGATAAGAAAGATTTCAATAACTGTCAACAATCCTCATGACAGCTGGACCGACGGTTTAACGTGCTCTCCGAGGCAGGGCGCGCCAAGACCCCCCGTAGGATCACCACCTTGTCGTGGTCGGGGGGCTCAGTAACCGTGGATTGGACACCCGCGGTGAAGCTAAGAGAGATTCCAGGAGTGGATGCTCCGCGTGGGCTTAGAGGGGCCTGCGCAGGATGCGTCCAACAACGGTGCGGGTGCGGGGGACAGTTTTGTCTGTCCCTTGCTATCGGGCGCGGTCGCGGGAGGAGAGGAGATACGGTGTCGCGTTGCCGTCCTCCCTATCCTCTGCGGCCGCTGGGTGTTTTGGCGGCGGAGCCCAACACCTTATTCCGCCGCCAAGGGGGTTTAGTTCGGGGCCCGCCTGACCATCTGGCGGGCCAATACCCGTCGGGGGTAGCGACGAATGCTTATGCGATTTCCTACCCTCCGACACACGGGTACATGAGAAAGTCGAGGTGGTTTTTAGTGGTTACACCACATACACATACTCTGGCTCTCATTTCCCCAAGAGTCGGAGATCCGAAGGGATTTTCCACCTCGTAAAACAAAAAAAAAAAAAGGGTGCACCAAGAAAAAAACCAAAATACGCATAATACTCTGACAAGTCAGTGGTGCGCGCCATGGATTCGAACCTGATACCATCTGCATAGCAGTCTGTTGGTATCTCCACTAGACTATAGCTGCCTTTGTAGAAGCATATTACCTAAATGTAATATCACTGTATATATTACCTTACCAAACATGTTTCCCCTTTTTTAAAATGTTTTCAACATTTTTAGTTTGCATAATTATCTAAATATAGATACAAAACATCATATTTCAATAATCTCAAATATGTAAAACTGTAAATGCCAAATAACTGGATAAATAAGCATTCTTATTGCTTTAATTCAAATGTCAACCAGAAAAACTGGTTATATTTAATAGGACAGGTATATTTGTTTAAAACTATATCAAACTTGTATAATAACTGATGAATGTCCTTGGAATTAAATTTACGACTATACTATCTGAGACAAGGCAAGTGTGAGTGGGACAGGACGAAGTGGAAGATCTTGCCGGACATTCTCTGAGCAGATTGGAGACATCCTAAAAACAGGACAGGCTAGAAGTACCCTGAACAGAAGAGTATGCATGAGGAATCTGATGGGAATGAATGAAGCAAGAGAGATATGTCAGGATCGTTGCAAATGGCGTTCCCTAGTCTCTGCTTACCCCTCCGGGAAATGGGTGTGAGTCTATGTATGTATGTATGTATGTACTAGCTGAGACTGTGGTTACACCTGCATTATTTAGGGCTACTGCTTGCCACCTGTCTATCATAGCGTGATGTTATATAGTCTTTTTTGATAAAGGAGTAGTTCACAAGATTAGTATGTTAAACGTGCCCGCTTTACCACAAAACAGGGACTTAATATAAATCATAGTTTAGTCCTAAACTAACCTGTGTAAAATTAATAATACATGCAATATAGACACATTATTTGGAAACTGTTGTCACAAAAATTTGTCAGAATGAATATCGAATGAAAATTAATAAATGTCTTTGTCAAAAAGTTCTTTTAACAATTCTCCATCGTGGTCTAAACATATTATGGTATTATAATTATTTAAACCTTGTTTTTTTAATAAGGGATTTGGGCACATCGCTGATAGATATCAACACAAAATAGATGTTAATTTTAGGCTTTGTAAGGTGCACAAATCCTTTGGATTTCTGGCTCTTGAGGAAATTTGTACCAGATTGCCAATACAAACCAAGGTCAATGTCAAGGGAGAAGACAGGATACAACAGCTGACCAGAAATAGTATAATGCCCTATTTAGATCCTTTAGTGGAGACAAATAAAACCTTAAGACCTTTTGATCACATCAATAAGAATATAATTATTATTCTTAAATTTGATACTATTATAATGGTTATAAAGCATACTAAGACCAAACAAAATGAAAGCCATAGAACTTATATTCAGGTTATCATTTTATGGGCGTAGCTAACAATTGAAAGCAAAACAGAGGTAGGATGGAGTGAAATATACACAACTATAAATTGTTATAGCCAAAAATACAGCACTTCAACTTCAATAATGTAATGATATCACTTTACAAGATACTCCTATTACTATATTAAATTAAATAAAAAATATAGTCAAAAATATAAATAAAGTCATATTAAATTTTAATCTATGAGACAGATAATCATGTAATGGGCATAATATTTAAACATTTTCATTCTCCCGCCTCAATAACATATGTATCATAAGCGTGGGAGTAGTCCAAAATATAAAAAAAAATGCACAATGGTTAACAAGTTCTTCGATAAAATATACATGTCTAAATAAAACCTGTACCAAATTACAGAAGACTGCATTGCATCGCGCATAATCAGTGACAAACGGTACTGATTATAGCAGACGACAACCTTCAAGCCAATTTAAATACAATACTTACATCGTTTGTTGAAATTCGCACTATACTATAGCATATTGTCAACACAATAAACTTGTAATAAAACTTGTATGTTTATCTATAGCACCATATTTTGTAACACAAATTGAGCAACGGTTAACAAGGATCGTGTGTTTTCAAATATATGTCGTCGAAACCACAATATTAAACAATATCAATCAACACAAAAATATCACGACGTCAGTGATTATTGTAAAATTGCTAATCGTATTCTGACGTTTCGTTCCAATAAGTTCGCTTGAAAGTTTTGTTCATGGTTTTGTTATTGTGACGTCATGTGTGATTTGCTCCCTTTCATTTTGTGGTTACATTTTAAACAAAACAAAAAGAGAACACGATTCAGCGCTAAAAAATGTAGCACATGAAAAAATGGAACGTATCTTTACGTATAGTTACATGCAAAAATTCAATTTGTTACATGTATAAAATAAATGCCAATATTTTCCTTGTGTAGGTTGTCCTAATGAATACAAGTAATTGTATAAAAATCTATTACTTTTAGTTTACAACTGAAGGAAAAATTTTATAGCATTACTTATTTGTTACTCATTTATTTTTTTTAACAGATATCAATGGCAAAAAACAGACCGTACCTATTCACCAATTTCTTGGTTGACGAGTATGACAACCATGACATTTGACGGTAATGATAACAATACTGTAGGGATGCTCAATCCAGTTGCTTTTTATCGATATTTTAATTGTGTAAATTGTAACAGCGTATCAATCAACTCCATCTAGTGCGATCCGTACCGGTATCTAATAAAGTGCTACTAATTAAAACCTTTTCACTTTCAAGTTGCGCTCGTAGCGAGACTTGGCTTGCCGTTCGTAACAGATCGGCAAAGTTAAGCAACGCTTGCACAGGTTACCACTTGGATGGGTGACCGTGTGTGGCATTTACATCTGAGCGCTACCGTGCTTCGGAGGGCACGTAAAGCTGTCGGTCCCGGTTCTTGTCCAAGGATAAGGATCGTTAGGCCATGTCGGAGGCCTTCGGGCGGTCTGAAAACTCCGACACCAGAGTTGGCCACACGCTCACACGAAAAACAAACAAACAAACTTTCAAGTTTAATTAACAAAATTTTAAGTATGTTTTAAACATAACCATATTATAAGAAATAAACTTAAATTAAATTCTTAAATGATATTAGACGTGATCAAAAAGATACAGAGGGCTGATAAGGTTAACGAAACCACTTAATGCTTTAAAGGTTTGACATAAATAAGCAAAATATTGAAGCGCTTCTTAATATATAAGGTGAGCCATCAGGTGAATCGGTGAGCAATTTGCTGATATGATCCTGTCTCTGCCATCCTATGAGTCTTTATAATTATCTTAAAATTGTTTATATACATTGCATTGCTTGCATGATCTGTAGGTATAGAGCCTCTAAACTAATAAAGGATAGATAAGACTACTCCAAGCATTTACGGCGACCCACCAGTGGATTGTTTATTGTTGTATCAATACAAAAATCAAACTAAACGAATGCAATTTATCGATTCAGTATTGCACCGATACCACAGATCGATACGGATCGGGCATCCCTAAGATTGTCGTATATACTCGGCTCGAATGTAGGCATGTCGATTCACTTGAAAAAAAATCGATTTCCGATTTGATTCGAATCGAACATACCAGAATCGATTCTCGATTAAATCAAGCATTAGAAGATCGATTTTCGCTGAATCGATTCCAAACATGAATTAATGAAGTTCAATTTTAATAGAGAGCGAGTCAATTGCCATGCACCGGGCATGAATCCAGACACCGTGCTACTACTTTGCCCGATTCGGGGATCGCATCGAACCCAGAACTTCTTGCTCAGAACGCTGAGTCGCACAAGTGATCTTTAAGCTTTAATGTCGACTTTAAGCTATAGGTAATAAATGTTTTAAAATTTGTAATGGTAATGTCAATTTAACTAATGCTGATTCTAATGGACGTTTGTGCAATAATGCGTAAGTCTCTAGCCTAACACCAGTAAGTCAGTCATAAGCTCATAAGTGACACAGGATTTAGTCCTAATGCGAGATTTGTGTATTTTCAATACTGAAAAAATAAAAGATTGCAATAGACTCCCCCCCTATTACATTGGGACCGAAATATAACTGGGGAAGGTTGGGAGTGTAGTACACCTCTGCCTACCCCTTAAGGGATAAAGACATAAAGACATATATGTGAAAAATCAAAAATAAAATAAGTTGTGAGTTTATGTTGCACATTTTATGAACTTCGTAGCTAACTTATGAACTATAGTGCTTGTTCTTGAATCGGGCCGATTCGAGAGGTTTAGGAATCGATTCATCGAATCGATGCAGGGTTCCAAATCGATCTAAAACATCGATTATTTTACTCATAATAATCGATTCTTCGATTAATCGATTAAAGATCGACATGCCTACTCGAATGGCGTCACAGATCACTAGTTCACTACTAAATATTGTTGTTTATTTGTGATTGTGTACTTGTCTTTTAAATCTCCAAGATAAATGACATTACTGTGTAATTAGTAAATATATCAACAATACTTACAAAATTGAGCTTTGGCTATGATATGGAACAAAATCCCGCAATGTTTTGCATCTGTTGTTTAACTGATGATGGCCCATACATAAACCTTTCAAAATGTATACACAAAGATTTCTTGGATACATTTTTTGTACCTGAAGTGAGTGTTCATTATATTTATAATGCGTCTGTTGAATGCTTCTTTTCGGCCGGGTAGGCAGTGCCCATCCCAGTATATTCTAGATCTTAAAGTCTGGGGTGGGCAACCCCATACTAAGTTCATCATTATAATCACTAAAATATTAGCAACCAAGTAAATTATCTACAGCTCCGAAATTTATGTATAAACTAGATGAGCCTGCGGTTACACCTGCGTTATTTAAGGCTACTGCTCCGCTCCCGTCGCTCATAGCGTGATGTTATATAGCCTATAGCCTTCCTCGATAAATGGGCTATCTAACACAGAAAGAATTTTTGAAATCGGTCCAGAAGTTCCTGAGATTAGCGCATTCAAACAAACAAACTCTTCAGCTTTATTTATTAGTATAAGATTAATATAACATACATACATAGAGTCACGCCTGTTTCCCCGAAGGGGTAGGCAGAGGCATATTAAACGCCCACTTTTCGCCAGTGTTTTGATCCCACGTAATAGGTGGCGAGCCTATTGCCGCTTATTGGGACATTTTGTTTGCCAGAGCCTCGTCCGTTGATCGGCAGGTGCACCACTTGCAGGTGAGGTTGGCTTGGGACCCTAAGCCCTTGGTGGGAACCCTATGCTAATATAAAAGCCCATAAAATGGTAAATCTTAGGATTTACCAGTAAATCTTAAGATTTGATTTTACCAGCAAACCTGAAATATATGAATTCTGTGAAAAGAGTAAATATTTTGAGCTTTTACTAGCTTGAGTCATCCTAGTTTTTAGCAATGATGGTTGGTAGATGTTGGTTTTGAGAATCAAACACTGGTTAATAAGATGTTTCTAATAAATGTAAAATTAAAAAGAAAGTTGGTCTAGTCTCTTAAATTGTGTTTTAGCTTGCAGTAACAAGAAACTTTATCATTACATTTTTAGCTACCATCTCTTAAGAAAATCGTTTGTGACCAATGTCACGCTGTACTGAAGAAAATAAAACAATTTAAAGATCAAGTTGAAGAGAATTTCAATATGCTATTGTTACAGGTAATATTCACTAGTATGTTTGTAAGCATCATTATCATCCTAGCTTAATCACCATTGCCTCCAAGACTTATACACGTTAGAGTCCAAGGTCAGTTCAATCTAGTGTTGCAAAAAACTCGAGGCCTCGAGTCGTAATTTTAAAGACTCAACTCAAATAAGCAAGATTTGGTGTGCTAAAAAGGTCCGGAGTCTAGAGTCAAGCCGAGTCATTTATCAAGCTCTTCATTCTGGTTGTTCCCTCAATGCTGAGGATCGTGACTGTATGTCAATCGTCTCCACTCGGTCCGGTTCTGCGCCATATGTACCGCTCCCTGTATCTGGCCTCCAGTCACCTCCTTGAGTTGGTCCACCCATCTAGCTGGCGCTCTTCCTCTAGCGCGGTTTCCCTCCATTTGTCCGAGAATGATGAGTTTCTCCAGGCTGTGCAATGGGGATCGCATTATGTACCCAAAGAAACTCCGGATCCTTTCATGGCACGTAGTCAGCAGGCGCTTGGTGACCTTCAGCTCTTCGAGGATGGAGACATTGGTTCTCATAGCTGTATAGGAATGCGTAGCAGCTTCCTCCAGCACCACATTCCAAGGGCATCAATCTTTTTGCGTTCCTTTTTCCTGAGACACCAGATCTCCACCCCGTACAGGAAGATAGAGAAGACCAACATATGAACCAATCAAGCTCTTGTGTCTTAAAAAAGGACTCCAGTCTTAAAATGAACTCGAGTCTTCAAGAAAAACTCAAAGCAAGAAGATGAGACTTGAAACTCATCATATCAAAAAGACTCAAATAGGTGATAAGATTATTATAGGACTTGAAGACTCAAGTTTTTTGTAAATCTAACTAGATATCAATGAAGATTAGCTTCCACACAATGACTGCAGTCTGACCTCTGCAAACCAAAGGCATAGAGATATGCCATGATCTAGTATCAGTTTATCTGAGTATACGGACTCCCTAAATATTCAATTTTCACACACAGAAACGGATCAAGTTGAGCTGTAATGGAACCCATGACCTTTAGCGCAGAAGTCTGTTACTCTCCCAGCTCCCTACGTTCTCTACTTCGATTTGTCATTAAGTGAAGCCATATTAAGCACATTATTTACTTATGGTCACTATTTTTTAGGCTGCACTAGAAATGGGTAGATAAATTATAAATTAATAATTCTCTGTTTCATTTCATCTTATTGTGTATACTAATAATATTTTATTTACCAGGCTCGCACTTTGGATATAAAAAAGGACAAAAAGAAAAATATCAGAATATCAAAAGTGGTACATTTTAATTTACCTGGTGCCGCAGAAAATATTGATGTACAATCAGAAAATGACACAAAGATTAAAAATATAGAGAAAGCACTAGAAATCATAAATAATAACTCTACATCATTACAGACTCTGGCTGTTTGCAATTTTAAAAGTATAACAGAAACTCTATTGCAAGCTACTACACAGAATTCAAATTTAGAAAGGCTAGTGTTACCAGAGGCACAAAGTGTACTTAACCATGAAGTTGAAATGTTGTCTGTAGATATAAAAGAAGAAAATATTGAGTTAGTGGAAGAGACATCAATGTTACAAGAGGAAAATAAAAGTGATTCAGAATTTTCGGATGCGTCAACTGTGAGCAATGAAGAAATAGTTAACGATGAAAACAATCAGTCTTTTATGACAGTAAATATTAAAAATAATTCAAAATTAGAAGTATTTGTTCATAAGTCAAAAAATACTTCCATGGATAAAACATTACTAACCGAAAGACTAAAAGAAGAAATATCAAATCCTGAAATGACAGTGTTGACAAATAAATCTGAAACAGATATAATCATTGACAGATTGTATGGCACAGCAGTGTTGCCAGATATGAAAGTGGAACCGGACGATGTTGCCAGTAATAGTTTAATTCAAAGTGTTTCAGCAACAGAAGTGCATGATTCTTGTAAAGAATCATCGAAAAATGGTAAGCATTTTCCCAACTTAAAATTTCCCAAACTAAGGGTTGCAACCAATTGGTGGTTCCCTCCCTTTTACACCTTTGTTCTCCTATTTATGCCCTCTATTTGTCAAAGAACAGCTGAGAAGTAGGTCCCAAGATTGTGATTTCTGTTTGATGGGTCGGACCCCAGACAACTTTGAGAACCACTGGCTTGCATAATTTCTTGTTTTCAGATTGGGTTTACATAAATCAATAAATCTTCCTCCTCGTCGTAGCTTTAGTCGCACGGTTGGCGTAGTGGTTAAAGGCTGCCTCGCCCCTTGACACTGTGCCAAGTACTGTGGGTTCGATCCCCACTCAAGACAGCATTTTGTGATCCATAAATAGTTGCTGGGGGAACGTGGGACCTAAAAATTCATGGCGAAATGTGGGTGTAATATTACACCGCTGCCTACCCCTTCGGGGAAACAGGCGTGAGTCTATAAAATAAATACTTGTTTCGAGTCTGGGTGTACATTGTGTCCGTTGGTTGCATGTTTGTAAAGCCCCGCGCGACACAGGATTTATTCCTAATGTGGGTGATGTCTTATAAAAGCTAAGATTGGCGTTATCTCCTTTGCCTTCAATACTTTTACGTTAAAGCCGGATGAATGGGTCTACTATAAAGAAAAAAGCCCGTGGTTTACTTACAAGTCTAACCATATTTGACAGAATATCAGCTTTTCCACAAAGTGACTGCCGTCTGACCTCCGCAACACAACGAGAAAGCGATATTTCACGGCTTAGACCAGTGTCAGTTTATTTGAGGGTACTGACTCCCCATAACGACTGTCAAAGATCTTCATGACAGTCGGGACCGACGGTTTAACGTGCTCTCCGAGGCACGGGGCAAGCGATCATTGACAATTTAATATGCACTTAATTTCAAAAAGTCATTGGTGCGCGCCGTGGATTCGAACCTGATACCCTCTGCATGGCAGTCCGTTGGAATCTCCACTAGAAATCCAATTTTCTTGTTTCTAGTTTCAGTAGTTTAGGCCCTGCAATGTTGTCCTTACTCTTGTTTTTTATGTATGAAGACTATGACCGCACATTTATTTTTTTTCTTTTTTTCCCAATCCCGTGGGAATTTTGAATTCAGGTATCCCTTCTTAGTGCACCCCTACGGTCCCCAAGGAACATACATGCCAAATTTAGGCTTCTCGCGCCTTATAGTTTTGGCTGTGTTTTGTCTGTCGGGCAATCAGTCATCATTCTCCTTGCGTTATCCCAGTTGCAATGCAGGGGTCTGCTTACTAGTATAACCTATAGGCTCCAATTCAGCTGAATATTAGCTTTTCCACAGAGCGACTGCCTGTCTGACCTCGGCAACCTACAAAGATAGTGATATTCCATGATTTAGACTAGTGTCATTTAATTCAAAGGCACTGACTCCGTATAACGAATCTCAAAGATAATTAACAGTTCAATTCGCACAAAACTCCGTTAAGTCATTGGTGCGCGCCGTGGATTCGAACGCGATACTCTCTGCATGGCAGTCTGTTGCTATCTCCACCTTTATAATAGAGCAAGAGCCCGTGGACCCCAGACCTACGTTATTTTATAAAAGCTGAAAGTTTGTCAGTGGATGCTCCCAACACAGGTAAGAACGATGGACCATTATGGAGTTTGGGTTATAGTGGCTTTGGCAGGTAAACGGTACTAAAGGTGTCTAAAATACCGATCTAAATACCTACGTCAAATAATAAAGTCCAATTTTTTCGGTATTACCTTTAGAATATCATTTAAAATCACGTTATTCATTGCCAGACACTTAACATCGTGGCAACCTCTTGCCAGACACCCTTAGGGTAGGGTGGTCTAAGACTGCGCACATAAGGTAATATAGGCCATAAAATAAAAATGGATAATAATAAAGAAACAAATTTTAATTATTCTGAAACCTTAATTATTAATTAACAATATTTTAAAAAGGTTTCCTCATGAGATCAATAGTTTTTCAGTTATTAAAGTAAAATATCAAAATGGGAAATGCGCACTCTTACACAACCAGTCGGATAAGATTGCGCAGCAAGTTCGGTAAGACTGCGCGGGTACGGTAAGAATGCGCAGTAACCAATTAATGTTAATTTTCACAGAAATCACATATAAAATCACTGTCGCCCGAGTGAGCGGTGCATTGCTCATGCCACCACTCGTTACAACCAACACATATAATCCAATCTTCCACGATGGGTTCCTTATAAATTTCTCCACAACCGGGACATGACCATGTTTTTTTCTTATTAGCTTGACTAAGCTTTGGTTTTGTTTTTTTTGTATTACTTTTTGGTATTTTTTGTTTTGGTGTTGCTTTATTTTTGCAGCTCGTACTTATAGTTGCCTCAAGTTTTAGTTTTTTTACTGTCGGTTTCGCTTTTTCCTCCAGTTGACGTGCGAGTTCATTTTTATAAGGAGAACTACTTATTATCTCTGATCTCTTATGTTTTTTGTTTAGTGCACGCTTAACTTGAGACTTCGGCAAAGGAAAAATTTCGGTTAAAGTAACATGTGCTTGCTGAGAAGTGCTAGGACCGATATTGTCCAGTGGCATTTCTGATTGGTCGGGTAGCTGATCACTTTGATCCATTATCGTGTTTGGGGCAACTGTAACGTCTTCACTTATCGTTTTGTCTGTCTGTTGTGATGTTGATGCATGTTGAGTCAAATCTTTTTGTGAGGCAGGCTGCTCTACATTCAAACCTTCTTTTATTGCTTCTGTAGTTTGTAAAGGCAGTGTTTGACTAGGTTCTGTGTTTGCTACCCATTCAGACTCGTTTTCTCTTTCTGTAATTGTACTAGCCAAAAAATCAGCTTCACTGAAAACATCAGGATTATAAGGACATATTCCCGTTGTTTTAAAACTTTCTGCTGCACAGGCTGGAGTTGCTGCTTTGAGAAAAGCTGGTGTAAAAATCTTGCACATTTGAAAAACGGTTATAGCTCTTCCTGGATTATTGCGTAACCATTTTTCACACTCGTTGGAATAGTATCTCTTTAGTGCGACATGAAATCCTCTATCTAGAGGTTGGAATTTATGGCTACTATGTGGTGGTAAAGTTAAAGCGATTATATTGTGCTGGCGGTAGAAATCTATTGCACCAATGGTTACATGCGACGAATGGTTGTCTAGTATTAATAGCACCGGCTTTTCTTTTGTGGGTTTTGTGTGGTCGTTAAAGTGAGACAACCATTGTAAAAACAAATCAGAGTTTATAAAGCTTGAATCTGATACCATAGCTATGGAACCAGCAGGTGCACCATCAAGCAATTCGGCTTTCATCCGCTTTCTGCCGAAAATAAATGTTGGTGGAATGAAGTGCCCTGTGGCGCTCATTGCTGATACAACAGTGACATTAGTGCCTCTTTCGGCACTTGAAATTTTGTTAACTGCACGTTTGCCTTTAGTAGACAGAACTTTTGGAGGGTTATTTGGCACGGTTGAAATGCCCGTTTCGTCCATGTTGTAGATATCATTAGGACGGAAGTTATATTTATCCATCAAAGCTGTAAGATTGATAAAAAATCGTTCACACTGGGGTAAGTTAAATCCCATGGCTCGGGCGATGCTCGTAGAAGTAGGTTTCCGAAGTGAAACATCAGGGTGCCTCCTTAGAAATCCCCGTAACCATTCTTTGCCTGCCTTTTTGGTCTCAAGATTAAATCTATGTGATATTTTATTTTTTTCAGCAAATTCGAAGGCTACTGATCTAAGTTTTTTAGCAGTCATGCCAGAAAACATGTCATCCAATTGCCTTATGTAATCACAAAAATGTTCTTCTAATTCTTTTGAGAACGTGGTGTCGTACCTGCCAAGGTTGGTAGCTAAATGAGTTCTACTTAATCGCAGTCGTAAAGTTGATTCAGCCATACCAAGCTCTTTCGCCACAGACCTTTTGCTTTCGCCATCAGCAACTCTTTTACGTGCTGCTTCTATTATTTCTTCTGAACAAATCGATCTATTTGAAGTTCTTTTCCGCCGCGATGTCATCCTGTGAATTTAAATTACACATAATATTACATATTTGTAAATTATTAATAGTCGAAGAAAGTAAAAGCAGGCATAAAACATAAACATACTTAAAAATAAATGAATAATAACATAACAGTGTATAAGACTGCGCGCGCATTCTTACACACTCGTGCCATGCGCAGTCCTACACGATCGGCCTATTTCATAAAATCATACTGGTGTCGTCATCTATTCGAAGTTACGTGAACTAACGCGGCACGCACTACCTCCCGATTGAATTTACTCGTCAAAATCAAATGTACATATTTTTATTTAGTACGAATAACTATATGACAATGCATTCAAATTGAAGGAAAATTAGATCAAACAGTGTTAAAAACTTCAAACTTACCTGGGAATGCGTATCTTCACAGTAATCGAATTATTTTTCGGGAGCAAAAACCGGTGCCTTGCCACTTCAAAACAACACTGAAGTTAGCCACGAACTTCACTCTGCTCTCGAGTTATGACGTGTGCGCAGTCTTACCAACCGCGCAGTCTTAGACCACCCTACCCTAATGTTCATGAAATTATAATTTTACTTACGTTATAGTATAAAAGCTGATTTTTATATATAATACTTGGGTAATAAGTAGATGATGTTTCCTCATTAGCCAGACACTTTTGATAGTTCCAACCCTTTGCCAGACAAACAATGTAAATCGTAAGAAGAGATTCGTGATTAGAATGACTTATGCAAATAAACTTTTTGGCGCCGACTTATATATTATAACTGATAGTCTATGTTAATTTTGAAAACGTTCTAAGAAAAGACATTCGATGCTACAACTAATTTAAATTGTTAAAAATTTTAATTTATTCTGTCAATAACAGGTTTAAAAAAATAGCAAAATAAAATATTCCTCAAAAATTTAATTAAAAATTGGTTAATGATACAAGTTATTATAAAGGATAAAAAAATAGATTGATGACATTACATATTTATTATAGACCTTAAGAGATAATATTATTTCATTCATTATCATCATATACTACTTATGTTACGATACTTGCACTTATGTTACGTGCAGGAGGGCACCGCAGTCGAGCAAGTACGCGACTATCTTAAGTCAATATGTGGCAGTGACGAATGCACTGTTGAAAAACTGAAATCTCGTAGCCACTACGCTTCCTTTAAGCTTGGAGTACCATTGAAATATGCCGAAAATATTATGTCTTTAGATAACTGGGCTAAAGACATATGTGTTAAGTCATGGCGGCAGAACTTTCGTGCTAAGAACAACTATCAAGTGTCGTCCGCGATCCCGTGAGGTGAAAATATGCTATCAAAATGTTCGTGGTCTAAGGACGAAGACTAATACCTACCTTAATAATGTTACGCAAAGTGAAAATGAAATACTTAATATAGGTAATGGGCTAATAGCATTAATTGAGACTTTTCTTACGAGCTCAGTGTCAGACAATGAACTTTTCCCTTTTATTATTTTTTTTTTTTGGTGTCGGGTTGGAAAATCCTCATGGAGTCCCTTCGCCCTGGGTGGGAAGGACGGAGGGGACTGTCAGACTCTTACTGACTAAAAACCAACCCGTGCTCCTCATGTACCCATGTGTCGGAGGGTAGGGTTTCACCGAAGCATTCCTCGCTACCCCCCGACGGGTATTGGCCCGCCAGATGGTCAGGCGGGCCCCGAACGAAACCCCCTTGGCGGCGGATGAAGGTGTTGGGCTCCGCCGCCAAAACACCCAGCGGCCGCAGAGGATAGGGAGGTCGGCAACGCAACATCGCATCTCCTCTTCCTCTGCGGCCCCACCGCGACGCAACAATGGTGCGCCCCCATTTGGTCGCGGGAGATAGGGCGCGCGGCAACGCAACACCGACACGCCTCTCCTCCCGCGACAGCACCCGACACAGAGGGACAGACAGAACTGACCCCCGCACCCGCTCCGTTGGACGCATCCTGCGCAGGCCCCTCCAAGCCCACGCGGAGCGTCCCCTCCCGGGATCCCTCTTAGCTTCACCGCGATTGACAAATCCACGGTTACTGAGCCCCCCACCACGACAAGGTGGAGATCCCACGGGGGGAATGAACTTTTCCCTCTGGGCTTTCATGTGATACGTAATGATAGATCAGGTGACTGTGATGGGGAGTTTTGTTCGCATTTCGTGATTATTATAGTGTAAAAATAGATACGGTCATTGATGGTATGGCTGATGGCAAAGAAGTAATATTTGCTATTGTATATACATACATACATATCGTCACGCCTTTTATCCCCGAAGGGGTAGGCAGAGGTGTATTTCTACACCCACTTTTCGCCAGATATACTTTAGTCCCACGTAATAAGGGGCGAGCCTATTGCCGTACCGGGCACATTTCCAGACTCCGTGCTGCTACTGAGAATTTCGTGACCGAAAAACCCAATAACACTGCCCGACCCAGGAATCGAACCCGGGACCTCCCGATCCAACGCGCACATTTATGCCGCGAGATCAACGAAGCAGTCGTATAGGGTTTGATGTCGAGTTTTCCGTCTCTACGCAAAGATGGTATTTGCATCGTGTTATCCCTTAGTCGCCTCTTACGACACACACGGGAAGATAGGGGGTGGTAACACTTGTATTCTATGCCGTCAACCACACGGTCGTATTTGCTATTGTGTCATATAAAAATGTAAAAATATTATGTTGTGTCGTGTATTTGCCTCCTAACTATAAAGATGAGCAGTATTTGAATGTTTTGACATGTAAAGGAAATGTAGTTTTAACTTAGCGCTCTCCTACAGCTACCCTACATGTTTGTCTGGCAAGGGGTTGGAACTATCAAAAGTGTCTGGCTAGTGAGGAAACATCATCTGCTTATTACCCAAGTATTATATATAAAAATCAGCTTTTATACTATAACGTAAGTAAAATTATAATTTCATGAACATCAAGGGTGTCTGGCAAGAGGTTGCCACGATGTTAAGTGTCTGGCAATGAATAACGTGATTTTTAATGTTATTCTGAAGGTAATACCGAAAAATTGGAATTTATTATTTGACGTATTTAAATCGGTATTTTAGACACCTTTAGTACCGTTTACCTGCCAAAGCCACTATAACCCAAACTCCATAATGGTCCATCGTTCTTACCTGTGTTGGGAGCATCCACTGACAAACTTTCAGCTTTTATAAAATAACGTAGGTCTTGGGTTCACGGGCTCTTAGACTATAAGGTAGTAGAGCCTTGCTGATATCAGCATGAATGGGCCGGCTCGACCGGGGAAGTACTACCCTCTCATAGAAAATCGACGTAAAGTAACAGTACCTAAACTTGCGTTTCGTTCGGTGAGTGAGAGTCCCGGAGGCCCTATCCCCTATTCTTTCTCCCTCATCCCACTCCTTAACCTATCCTTTTTTCCAACCTCAAGGAGCGGCAACCCACTTGTGACTCCTGTTGTGTTGCTTGTGTCCATGGGCGGCGGTAATTGCTTACCATCAGGCGATCCGTCTGCTCGTTTGCCGCCTATAGCTATAAAAATAAAAAATAAGTTAGGCTATTGCTAGACAGCCTGAAATGCAAGAATTTTATATATTTACATCGCTGAATGTTCATTTATATTATTTTCAGAAGACCCACAGCCTTCCCCCAGCTTGCCAGCGTTAAAATATATAAAATTATCGAAAGAAGAATTAATGGAAGACAGGAAAAGTAAATTAAATTCTAAAGAATACCTAAGTTGGCTGTATAAATGCAACCATTGCCTCATAGGGTTCAAATATAAGGATAATTTAAATGACCATATTAAAAGAAAACATCAAATGGTATGTTCAATCTGTATTTTTACATATCTGTATAGATACTAATATTATAAGGTGAATTTTGTGTGATAGTGCTAATCGCAGGAATTACTGGTCTGATTTGAAAAAAGCTTTCAGTGTTAGATAGCCCATTTATTGAGGAAGGCTATAAGCTACATAACATCACGCTATGAGCCACGGGAGCGGAGCAGTAGCCTTAAATAACGCGGGTGTAACCGCGTTCTCATCTATGTAGTTGGAATATAATCATAAACCAAGTATTATTAGTGAAGCCAAACGAAAAGAAAGTGGTGGCACTTTTTATTTACAAAAGGCCATCTTGACTGCCTCTGTCGTCCAGTGGATAGTGTATGCGCCTACTGATCGGATCTCGGGTTCGATTCCTAGGTCAGGCAAAGGTGTTGCTGGCTTTTCCTGAATTCTCTGTAGCAACGCGGAGTCTGGCGATGTGCCTGGTAACGGCAGTAGGCTCGCATTATTACGTGACCACAAAAAAGGCGAAATGTGCGTGTAATATTTATTACACCTCTGCCTCCCCCTTCGGGGATACAGGAGTGGATAAACAATAATCATATCAAATATATTAGAAGCAAAAAAAGCAAAAGTACTTTTTATTACAGTTTGTTATCTACCTTTTAACCTGTATCGCTTATAGTGTGACGTGGCTGGTTGCTTGTAATAGGGCAAGGTTAAGCAATGTTTAAATAAGTCACCACTTGGATGGATGACCACATGTGTCTACCAACTTGCACATGGCCACAGCATGGTGGACAGCCTTACACTTCTCATAGTGAGAAGAAGCCTGTGCCCAACAGTGGGAAATTATATACAAGTGACATAGAAGGTGTAACAGCATAGATGAGAGAATTAGTATCAGATGGAACGCACGGCACAGTTGCGTGCGGCCACTAAAGCAAATACAAAATTGAAAAGCGAATACAAACTCGTCTCAGTGCGCTACGACGCATCGTACAGTTCACGCGTCACGATCACTTCAACTTTTAAATTCTCAAAATGCCGTCTTGCGTTCTTAAACACTGTAAAAGTTGTTCCTAAAAACAAAAACAGGAAAATGGAATATCTTTTCACAGGTAACTATTGATAATTTGACTGTTTCCTAATTTAATTTCGATAAAATTCGTATTTGTGCAAGAAATATGTAAGTGTTGCCAGTTTTTGTCGACGCCGTTCTGCCTGAATTAGGGAAAATGCACTTGTCAATTGATTATGTGATAATGATTGTCATGTTAATGAAAAATACATTACCGTATTATAAAAGTATATTGTAGATATATCTTCTTTCTCATAAATATAGTAATAGAATTTCAATTTCCATTAGTATATACCTTACATAATATTGTTTTGAGTTCGATCCCCAAACGATCCAAATATTCGTGTACACCCTGCTACTCGTCAAGCTTATACACTTTGACCTTTGCACCGTTCTTATGGCGTAAAGAATAAGTATCAAAATCGTACAGCAAATGTTTAGCTTGACTTGGCGCCGTGTGTACATACATACTTATGGCGTAGGGAATAAGTATCAAAATCGTACTGCAACTGTTTAGCTTGACTTGGCGCCCTGTATACATATATACTAATGGCGTAGGGAATAAGTATCAAAATCGTACAGCAACTGTTTAGCTTGACTTGGCGCCGTGTGTACATACATACTTATGGCTTAAGGAATAAGTATCAAAATCGTACAGCAACTGTGTAGCTTGACTTGGCGCCGTGTGTACATACATACTTATGGCGTAGGGAATAAGTATCAAAATCGTACAGCAACTGTTTAGCTTGACTTGGCGCCGTGTGTACATAAATACTTATGGCGTAGGGAATAAGTATCAAAATCGTACAGCAACTGTTTAGCTTGACTTGGCGCCGTGTGTACATACATACTTATGGCGTAGGGAATAAGTATCAAAATCGTATAACAACTGTTTAGCTTGACTTGGTGCCGTGTGTACATACATACTATTTATTTCTCAACTAATCGACGCCAGCGGCTTCGCACGCACATATTTTCGTATTTCTCGTTTTGCCCGATCCCGTGGGAATTTCGAGAAATCCCGTCTTAGTGCACCCCTACGGTTCCCAAGAAACATACATGCTAAATTTCAGCTTCATGCGCCGAGTAGTTTCGGCTGTAGCTTATCTGTCAGTCAGTCAGTAACGCAAGGATTTTATACATATATACAGATTTAAGATTTACGAAGTAGTTAAAACTTAACTCGGTAGTTACCTACATTTAAGAAATGTATTTATAAAAGCATTAATTAAATCCATGGTAAATTCTTCAAAACCGCAAATGAATATAAGAATATTACATAACTATATGCAAAATACTGGGAGATTATTCATAATCTGGCAACTTTACACATAGACGCGCGTGTCCGTACAGTGCCAGTCGCCAAAGGTCACGCACACATAGCTGTCAACGTGCCACACTTAGTTGGACGAATGCGCTCTATCTGAGACTAATTCTCTCATCTATGTGTAACAGTTGCAACACCTTACAAAATGTAAATTATGTGTATTATACTAAACCTGGCGATGAAAAAGAGTGACCGTGAGTTTTATTGCCCGTTCTTTCTCGTGGTTCTACCTATTGCTTTGCGAACGTGGCAGTAAATGTAAGTAAATGTAGTAGCTTTACGTAATTATTTTATAAATTTGACTTTCATAATTGTCACTTTGTGATCTAAGACAATCTAAGTGATTAAAGGATTTTGACTTTGACTTTGGTCAGTATATACAGGGTGTCATAAGACCCATCACCAAGCCGAAGTCTACTAGTTGTGGAAATCATGCCAAGTCATACTAACCAAAAATGATGAATGCAATGCTCGAAATACCAACTTATCCATGGGGTTATAGGGCATCTAAAGATCATATTGGCGGAGTGAATGCATCGACTTTGTATCTAATTAGAAAAATTCCATACTAACTTTGAGCCTCAATATCTCTTGAACCAGTAATTTCCCAGGTATGGTGCAGAAGTAAAAAATGTTCGTAGTGATTGGTACAACATGGGATTTCAGTTTTCATTAAGGGTTTTTTTACACCCTGTATACAGGTTGTATTTTTTTCCTATTTTACAGAAAGACGGTTGTGTTAGTTGTGAGATTTGTCAGCAATATGTGACTAAGGAAGCAATGCCGGATCATATGTTTAGACATTATAATAGGTAAGAAATATATTTTATTTAACTTGATTTTACCCGTGAATTTTCTGGCGTGCGTCTCGGTAATCGCGACAAACGCAGTTTATGTGCTAGTATGCTGTGTAGTTGATATTACGACAATTTGTTCAGTAGTTTTTAATAAAAAGAGTAACAAAATAGAACATTTTTTTACATTGCAATACATTTTTTTAAATTTACCCTGTTCCTAATTAAAATTTATAATTTTTTTGCGCTATTATTAATTTTAATTTATTTTTTTAGTTTGTATTTTATTAAAGCGTGTTTTTTACGTTTTATTGTTTATTTGTAAATTAATTTATTACGAGATTTGCCGACAAATTATATTACTTGTAGCGGGTAGCTACATACAACTAATGACATCTATACTACAATGAAGTAAACAAAATCACCGGCGGCACCTAACGGTTGCCAATGGTACTACAAAGCACGACTGAAGTACCTAAATCGCGCTCTAAACAGTTTCGCTAGCGATTACTATACAGGCTGTTTCATAAGTCATCAGACAGATTCCAAGATCGTGTTCAATATTGAATGCTCTATAAAAAGATATAAAAACATATAGGCCTTAAATTTGGACAGGTCGTTGCTGCCCGGGGCATGTGCCCCTGTTTGCCCCCATATTAGATCCGCCACTGGTGCCTCCATCTAGTCGGAAAAACAGGAAATCCTTTTCCACCAAACTCAAATCACTTATCTTTGCAGAATAAAATGCGACAAATGCAAGGAGCATTTCGTATTATACGACGAAGCTCAGCTACATTTCGTACAAGCACACGCACCGGGCAAGCCTCAACAGGGAATCAAACGCACTGACAACAAGTCTAGAAAGGGCAAGAGACGGCGGACTGATAATGGCCCTAAGGTAGGTGGACCGAAGTCCCAAAAATCGCCTTTAGGACAGGGTGTCGTAAGTGAAACACGTTCCTAAGCGAGTACAAAATTTAATGAATTAACCAGACCTTATATACTGCCCGCGGAGAATCTTAATAGCGCGATTCAGGAATATAATATGGTACAACGCCATCTAGTGAGCGGCATGTCAAACTTTACAGTAAACATAGAACAGTAGGGTTTATCAATCACACATCATGTAAGGTAGGTATGGCATTTAACGCCCATTGTGTAATAACGCCCGAATGCTAAAAATCGGAGACAATGCCGCACGAGTTGCGTTACACTTCACGCACACATAGAATAAACTAAATAAAAAAATAAATACTAAATAAATAAATAAATAGGTACTAAATAAATAAAATAAACCACACCATAAAGACGCCGACTGTGCACGCTGTTATTATAAAAAGTACTCCGACAAATTCGTAAGTTTAACTTTATTTTCTATAGTAAATTAACATTTCTAATTTTGTGATTAGCGTTCATTTTGAAACATTAATTTCATATTTCAATGACGATTTGATTGATTTGTTTGTAATTATGTGTAAAAATATGAGAATTAGGTAGAAGGTACTATTCGCCTAATAACGCCCAGTAAAGTGAGGTTTGGGTGTTAACAGCCTATATGGGCGCTATTATCCTTAGGTGGGCGCATTTAAACAAGGCGAAAACTTATGTCTATCATAATGATTTGCTTTTTGCAGATCGGGGAAATTAATCCATCTCATTCCACACGTAAGAGAAGAGGGGAGGCATGGTCTGAGGACAATATGAAAGCTGCCATGAAAGCTGTACAAAGAGGTCATTTGACTCAGCGATCAGCAGTAGCAAAGTATAATATTCCGCGAAGAACTTTAAGAGACCATTTAAAAACAGGTCAAGAACTCAAACGTTTGGGTAGAAAGCCTATTTTAACTAATAAACAAGAGGAAGAATTAGCTTCGCGGATAAATAGATTTGCAAGTATTGGAATTCCACTAACGCCTAAATTCATTAGAAAACAAGCTTTCTTATTTTGCGAGAGATATGATATCAAAAATAATTTCAATCAATCTAAAAGGATTGCCGGTGTAGATTGGTTGAGGTACTTTTTAAAAAGAAATCCATCTATTAAAACGGAAACCGCAAATAATGAACCCAGCTCGTGCACAAAAGCTGAATAAACCCATTGTTCAACATTTTCAGAGTATCCGCAAATTACATGATGAGTTAGATATACTGCGTCATCCAGAATGGTTGTATACTATGGACGAAAAAGGATGTGAAATAACCGTGCACAAACAGCATATATTAAAAAGGTAGTTGAGCCTCGTTGATTTCAGCATTTGATTTCAGCATGAATGGGCTGGCTCGACCGGGGAAGTACTACCCTCTCACAGGAAATCGACGTAAAGTAACAGTACTTAAACTGTTGCGTTTCGTTCGGTGAGTGAGAGTGCCGGAGGCCCTATCTCCTATTCCTTCTCCTTCATCCCATTCCTCCTCCTGTCCCCTTTTCCCAACCCCAAGGGGCGGCAACGCACTTGTGACTCCTGTGGTGTTGCTTGTGTCTATGGGCGGCGGTAATTGCTTACCATCAGGCGATCCGTCTGCTCGGTTGTCGCCTAATTTTATAAAAAAAAAGTTTTGGCTGAAAAAGGGCGCAAAAGGGTTCATCTTATTGCACCGGAACATGCAGAGAATGTCACCATTGCGATCTGTGCGAATGCCATAGGTACAACGATTCCAGCTATGATAATTTTTAAAGGCAAAAGACAAAGACCCGATCTAACAGAAAATCTTCCAGCTGGAACGATAGTTAGAATGGCACCGAAAGGAAGTATGCCTTCAGACTTATTTGTGGAATTTATTCAGCGCCTAGGAAAACATAATGTCCCTGATAAATGTTTATTAATTTTTGATGGTGCAAAGTGCCATCTATCAGTTGAGGCGTTAGATGAAGCTCAAAAACATGATATAGTTTTGTACTGCCTTCCTTCCAATAGTAAAAAGCTCCAATCTTTGGGCAAATCGGTAAATAAATCCTATGAGCATCACTGGGATGAAGCTGTCCTGAATTTTCTGTCAGTTGACCCTGATAGGTCATTGAAAACAGACGATTTTAATAAAATCATTTCGCAAGTGTGGCCGAAATGTATGACTCACACTAACATAGTGAAAGGATTCAAAGCAACAGGCTTGTATCCCTATAACCCTGAAGCAATCACAGAAGAAGCATTTGCTCGGTCAGTTTAATCTGAAATTTCTTATCCTCAAAATCAAAATGTTTTACTACAACCGACAAGATCAAGGGCTGAAAACATTTGCCGCATTGTTGATTATAGCTCATCTACTGATGGTTCCGAAAATAAATTGGAAAATCCTACGCCGCACGATTCATTGCACAATTTATCTGCTTCACTTCTTCCATCATTCCGGAAAATTACTTTGATATTGCAGTTCCCAGTTGTTCAGGTCTGCAAAGACATATACGCCAAACATACAGCTCTGACTCATCCGACATCGATAGTTTAATAATCAAGCCATCACATGATAAGTTAAAATATTCAGTTGAAGAAGTCTATGGTTGTTCATCAGATGAAGAAAATGATATTTTATCTATGGTTGAAAAAGGAGTTACTACACCTAAAAAGCAAATAATCAATCTTGCGCAAGAAAACATAAATCAAAGAACAAACCCTGATGATGATAAGTCGTGTTTTTCAGATGAAGATAATGTTCCATTATCAAATTTAGAAAAACTGAGCAATAAAATAGAATTTGAAAACTTTTGCCGACTCCTAATTACGCTATTACTAAAACAAACCGTCCACGAAAGAAAGCTATCAATTATAAGGGTCAACATATTACCAAAGACGACAAAAAAGATGATAAAAAGAAAACAAAGAATACCAATACCAAAGAAAATGAGAACAACAAGAAAGATAAGATTAAATTAAAAATTAAAGGAATAAAAACAAAAGATGGAATTCGAAAAAAAGTTAAGAAAATTGTTAATGAACAAGAAAATAAAAAGAGGATTTATGAAAAAAAAACATGATACAGAAGAACAGTGGTACTGCTATGCATACCATGAAAACATAAAATTGAACATGAGACATTGTAAATTTTGCAAGAATAAATAATAAGGAGTGTTTTGGCCGCACGAAACATGACGAAGACTTAATTTGATCAAATTGCGAATAAATATAAAACGTATCGAAATTCCAAAGGATTGTAAGACATCGATACTCTGAATAGTCCTTAAGATATAATTATTAGTTGATTACTGATCTCATGGTTTATTATACCATAAGGTATTGAAGTATGTATTATAGTGGATATATATATTATATATAAATATACCGTGCATACCTATTATATATATATATATATATATATATATATATATATATATATCATTTTTTATAGTATCTATAATTATTAATATAGTATTAATTATGTATATAGGTAGTATTAAGTATATAGAATTTATGTTAAAGCTATTTACTACGAAGATTATCTATACAAATCATTGCTAAATATTATGTAGTACACCATTAGCTACCCGATTTCGGATAATTGATTGATAATTGAATATCCATCAGGTTGTCTGGAAGAAATAGCAACCTGCGATAAGACCGCCCATATACAACTAGACCTAAGTTTGTAAATGTCTTTTTCTGTAATTGTTTTGCCTCTGGTGTACAATAAAGCATTTCTATCTATAGATAGATCTATCTCATATTTAATTTAGTTGATTTATGTTTAAGCTATAATGTTGTACTTAATTTCAGGGTGGTAATTGACGCAGCAGTCTGGGGCGTCATTAGCCATTTACGTTTAATAGCGCCCAATAAGCGTTTTATAATAATCTATATTTTTATTTAAAATCCTTTAGATGTTGATGTTCTATAGTTATAACACATGTTAGAAGTGAGATATTTTTGTTAAAGATGATTAAGTAGAAATTACGAGATGTGTTGGACGTGTTACAAAATTTAAAAATTGTAGTATTTGTAGTTCATATAATGATAATTATAGTGCTATCTAAAAAAGACAACATACTTAATATACTTTAAGATTTTGTACGGCTCTAAGTTTAAATAAGTATTTATTTTTATTAAGATAATACTTAAATTAATGTACGGGCGTTACTAAAAAGAGTATGTTCAATAACGCCCAAGACGGGGTATTCGAAAAGTCTTTGTTTGCTTAATTTTATATGATTGATAGCACTTAGTTATTCGTTTTTTGTATTCTTTTTTTGTCAATAAAATTATTTTTCTAAACAGATTTTTAATTCAATCATTTCATTAAATAATTATATGGATTTGATTATGAACTATTTCTATTGAGTCGTTTAAAAAACATCAGCAGTTTAAAAGGCACATATTATTTACATCCAGATATGAAGCAAAAAGAAGGCAGTGATAGCCGAGTGGAGATACTAACAGACCGCTATGCAGAGGGTATCGGGTTCGAATCCACGGCGCGCACCATGACTTTTCGGAGTTATGTGCGTATTGAATTGTTAATTATCGCTTATCTCGTGCCTCGGAGAGCACGTTAAGCCGTCGGTCCCGGCTGTCATGAAGATCTTTGACAGCCGTTATAGGGCGTCAGTACCTTAAAAATAAACTGACACTAGTCTAAACAAAGGAATATCGCTCGCCCTTCGGGTTGCGGAGGTCAGACAGGCAGTAACGCTAAGAGGATGATAATGATGAAGCAAAAAAAATATAGATCACACAAAGTGTTGTCCTACAACCAAGTTCCTACATAAAAATAACTAAAATAAATTAATAATTTAAAAATGTATATATTATGTATGTTCATTCTTTGTCTAGTACCCACAATACAAGCTCATAGGTTGGGACTAGATGGTGTAGTGTGAATGTGGTAGAATATTATTATTAATTATTAACTTCTATTTTTCAGGTAGCAAACACCTCACTTCTACCATCCAAAGCGACAAAAAGCAGTATGGGAACCTAGTAGTTCACAAATACTTAGAGGCATGGAACCACGGCAAAAAGCAGTATGGGAATCTGGGCCTTTTTTGTTTTACGAGGTGGAAAATCCCTTCGGATCTCCGACTCTTGGGGAAATGAGAGATGGATAATGTGGTGCTACCACTAAAAACCACCTCGACTGCCAATCAAAGACGCTACGGGAGGAACACTGGGCACAGAAGCCGTCCAGTCTTCCTCCCCTGGCGCCATGTTCAGCGGAACCCGTTCTCAGGGAAGGCTAAACGCCCTAATCTGCCCCTACTATGGGAACCTCGGCCTAGTAGTTCATAAATACTTGGGACATGGAATCAACATACTCTTCTAATAAAATATTTCGTAATTTTTGCGTTACTGATTGCCAGACACAGTACAGCCAAAAGTAATGGCAAAGAGCTCAGATATTTAGGTACATAGAGGCGCATTTCTTATGGGCGCTCTGTATACAAACTTTCTGTGACCCAAATTGCCGCTTGGCGACGTGGCAGTCGCGCTGTGACAGCTGTCTCTACGAGTGCAAGAGAGACGAACGTTCCTCCTGTGTATCTTAACTACGAAAGCAAGAGAGACGGAGAACGACGCCTCTATGTACACACTTGGAATCGGCACATCCTTAAGAAATGCGCTTCTATTTAAATCTGTATTCAGTGCTAATGGCTAGAAGCTGAAATTTGGCATGTATGTTCCTTGGGGACCGTAGGGGTGCACTAAGAAGGGATTTCCCGAAATTGGCACTGGATCGGGGAGAATTGGTTAAATAAAAAATGTGTGGACATAGATGCGAGTATCCTCTAGTACTTAATTGTGTATAATAAGTAAACTAAAAAAATATATTACTGAAATCGCAGCGGTGGGATGCGGGTTGTTCATGATCAGTCTGTGAGGAGAACCTATGGGGAGGCCTATGTCCAATTGTCCAGCAGTGGACGTCTCTAGGCTTACATGGTTTTATTTATTTATGATCACGCAACAAACCATTGTTACGGGTGAACCCTAATGCAATGGATGCATACCTAATTTATATGTATATGTGTAAATAACATATCTGACGAGTTATTACTGAACTATAGTACTATATTATCGATACTTCTATAGGTGATGTGCCCAGTAACGGCAATAGGCTCGCCCCCTATTACGTGGGACCTAAAAATTCATGGCGAAATGTGGGTGTGATATTTATACCTCTGCCTACCCCTTCAGGGATACAGGCGTGAGACTATAATTAAATAAAAAAATAAAAACTTCTATCGGCCGGTTTCAACATTCAATCTATCCATGGATTAAGAGATCTGAGATAGAGGTTGGACATATTTTGTATGGAGCTTATGTCAAATATGTATATCAAATCTCCAAAAATGTATAGATCGAATATTGAATTCAGCCATAAGTCAAAATTGCCACATTTACTCGTATAGTGATATATATTTCGAACACAATTAATTATGTACATAAAGTAGGCGCTATGTGAAGGAATAGAGTGTGGTGTTCCTCCAACTAGAGTGAGGTACCTCGGAGCAGCTAGGTGATCGTGGCTGGTGGACTGCAGTCCGTCGAAAGTACTTTTGAACTTTACGCCGTGTATCATTTCATGAGTCAGTGTTTTCCCGAGAATAAGTAAAAATAAATATTTTGTCAAATTAGCAATTTTTTCGAAATCATCATTTCACAACTCTACAACATGACAGTCAATGTCTATGGGCTCATTCACACAGAGAGCGGTCACGCGGTCAAGCGTTCAAGCGGTCTGTTTTGCGTTCTTTGTGTTATATTACGTTACATAGGGTCCTTTCAGACAGAGAGCGGTCACGCGGTCTATGTAACGTAATATAACACAAAGAACGCAAAACTGACCGCTTGAACGCTTGACTGCCTGACCGCTCTGTCTGAATGAGCCCTAAGATCGATCGATGTATTTGTTATATCATGGGCTAGTATATAATTTTCGGGAAAGTACTGACTTAATACACACAGTATAGTCATCACGTGTGAGAACTTAAATAGCGTGATTCAGGATGTACTTTCGTCGTCTCCGTTAGATGTCGGTGTCCTGTGTTCACTGTCTACGCCGTTGTACGATAGATGGCCTCAGTTGAATGTAACTAAAAATATCTTGTTGCAAAAAATACATCTGAATAAAATTTTGAAAAACACTTTGTTTTAATTCTTTTATATTATATTCTTCCCTACCTAAACGAGGTATTTTATTTTGAGTTATAGTTGGTAACAGTACCTCCTTTGAAATTGTTCCCGTTGACTAGTCACTATGATAACCGAGTGCAAAACTCGGGATAGGCAGGAGGCAGGACTAGACCAGCCTTTTTTAAATACATATTTACATTTTTTCATACAAACATTCACCTGACAATAACAAACACATACAAAAAAGATTTATCCAATTTGGTACAGCCGTTTAGAAGTTATGCGCGTACAAACATTCCATTGACTAGACCCTTTGGTTGCCATAGATACAAGCTCTGCTTCATCAAAGAACTCAGATATTTACATATAGGCGCATTTCGTATAGGCACTCTGATCTGAAGACAATCTTTCTGCGACCCAAATGGCCTCTTGGCGGCGTGGCAGTCGTTCCCCCAGTGTAAGAGTTAGAGAGACGGTGTATCTTAACTACGAGAGCAAGAGAGACGGAGAACGACGCCAGCGCCACCAACCGCGCCAACTGCGAACTAAACTGGGGCCAGCCAGACCCCACTTGGAATCGGCACACGAAATTCTTAAGGAATGCGGTTCTATGTATAAATTTGTATTCATTGGTAGGATGCAGGACAAGAGCCTTTGGTTGCAATAGATACAAGCTCTGCTTCACGGATCTCCATGCTCTGCTTAGTTTGGCATGAGATAAAATTGGTACGATATCATAGGATAGTGTATAAATTATAATGTATGTTGATGACCATATATTGCGTGAGCTGTCCTAGCATGTTATTATTTTTATGAATAATATTAATATATCAGTTAAATATCGTTTGATAGACTGAAAGATAATGTGTTATTACTTATTATGTTAACAACGTATGATTTATTTACTGTAAGCTAACATCGGCACAGATTACGTAAATAGGGCAGATAGGCAACACAGTATTACTCTACCTAATCGTTAAACTAGAATGCGGTCTCCGGATTCCTAAGGTAAAGGTGGTTTACTATCCGGACCTGCATGAAAAAAGATACTTATAGGTACTTTGGTGACTTTATATTAAATAGGCATTTTTTTTAGAATCTAAAATTACCTGCCTCTTAAGATCGATACCTACTTACTGATAGATATCTTATGCTGTAGGTACATTATAAAAGTAGGTAACTAGGTACACTACATAAATTAATATGGAATAGTTTGCGACGAAGAAAATTTAGAAGTAAGTATTGAAAAGTGCTTATCAGGGATCGTGCAATCACCAACTGCTAATGGGTAGGTACCCACTGCCCGACCCGCTGCTGGGCTTTCACGGAGCGTGCATCGGTCACCTCACCACAATCTTTTTGCTTACACACATGCCACAGCAAAGTATCTACTTGGTAAAGTCGATGGTAATTATAAGCTATTAAAGAGTTCTTAGTCCAAACAAACGAAAAGCTTACCATCAAAGAAATATAACCTTACTGCTTACCATACTCATAATACCAAGCCGTGTGGTTGACGGCATAGAATACAACTGTCACCACCCCCTATCTTCCCGTGGGTGTCGTAAGAGGTGACTACACGATGCAAATACCATCTTTGCGTAGAGACGGAAAACTCGACATCAAACCCTATACGACTGCCTCGTTGGTCTCGCGGCATAAATGTGCGCGTGGGATCGGGAGGTCCCGGGTTCGATTCCTGGGTCGGGCAGTGTTATTGGGTTTTTCTGTCACGAAATTCTCAGTAGCCGCACGGAGTCTGGAAATGTGCCCGGTACGGCAATAGGCTCGCCCCTTATTACGTGGGACTAAAGTACCTATATCTGACGAAAAGTGGGTGTAGAAATACACTACCTCTCCCTACCCCTTCGGGGATAAAAGGCGTGACGTTATGTGCCTATGTATGTATGTACCTACTCATAATACAAAGGTACTCTGTGAACATACTGTACCTGCACTGCATCTGTCAGTTCACATCTGTCTATTAAACAGATTTAAATAAAAGAACTATTTTACGGAGTAGTGGGAGTAGTGATTCCTCCTATATACAAAGGTACTCTGTGGTAGTGATAATCGAATTGGGCAGCTACGATTTGTTGCCTGAAGTGACTCTTACTCTGCGTGTATAGGTACTGCTGTCTATAATAAAAGAAATGCATGGTTAGTACAATCATTCTAAAAACAGTATATGGTAAAAATTTGTGAATGGTTGGGGGGCGAGGAGGAGAGGGGTCGGGTCCGCCCCTCACCATTTTCACCCGCCGAAAATAATTGGTTTCCTTAGAAAAATATAAAACAGACTCCAAAAATCAGTGTATGTGGTGGTGCCAACTTCCACATTCTTCACATTAGTTTAATAAACTGAGGTTGACTATTTTCGGATTAAGGGTCGAAAGAGAACCTAACATAACCTATTTAACTAGTTACTTGAATTACAGTCGCACCTTACCCTAGGCTAGGCATTGCCCTAGGCCAAAGAGATTGGATATGCCCTAGGCACTCAAAAGCAAAGGAATAACGCACAAATTTTACTGATTTTACATTACTAGTCGACCAAGCCAACTAGACGAATGTCAACGTGACAAAATTCAACATAATTCAATAATTATAATCCAAAAAATCCTAGTACCGATTGCAGGCGCATTGTACGTTCACACGCCGCGTTCGCACGTTACGATAAATAATTTCTGGATTATAATTGTTGAATTATGTTGAATTTTGTCACGTTGACATTCGTCTAGTTGGCTTGGTCGACTAGTAGCTGTCAATATCATCCAGCTAAGATGGCGGGTTGCGTTTCGTTTCAGGTTTTTCACATAAAACCTAAAATAATTACAATTGAAAAACTGTACGTACTAAAACATGAAAATTACGTTCCGTTCTGCATAATTGCAAAAGTATTTAGGAATTTTTGGAAATTGTTTAAAAATATTTTGACGTAACTCCGGCAGCCAAAATTACTTTTAGGGGATTAAGACTTAAGCCTCCTACATCACAAATACCCTCAAATTCAGGTTACTTTACTCGTTTTAAAGCCCAACCCCAGTACCTATTTAAAGGTATTTACGTGCATATATTGACAAAAATAAAATATCTAGCAAGGCATTCTACCTAACAACTTGTCTGTTCTAATAATCATTGGCGCAAGTTTACAGCTCTTTATCAGTGGCAATACACATAATCTATGCGCGAACTTCAGTGGTGCCCTTGACTCGCACCAGAGTCAACGTGTTGATCAAACAAACACATAAATTGATAAACATGGCACAATTTAAACCTACGGGTGAGTTTTATGTTATGTCATTTTGCTGATAATAACTATTCTTGTAAGTAAAATATTCTTTCATTGAAGGTGTTTTAATTCACTTGACCACAGTTTGTATCATTATTGTATGTACCGCTGTAAACAATGATAACCTTATTTTTTGTAGTTAATATCAATAATATCTACCTATACGTATTTCAGTATCAGAGATGTCGTAAATTATAAAAAGATAAATCCGTGAAAGTGGACGGCATATCAAAATTTGATATGCCGTCCTGTTTGCCGTAATGTTACCTTTGCCTAAATTTATGACAATGGTATAAAAAAATCATAAACAATCGGTTATTTATCTTGTGTTAATAAATGTAAACTCCGGTTTGGAAATTGTTAGATCAATATAAATAACAGAAACGGAATTTTAGTAAACAAATAAGTACCTAAGCAATAAAAATATGCTAGTTTTAGGTTATGTTTTTATTATCATCACATATTCGCGCGCTAGAGGTGGCACCACGCGTCGGTTGAATAGTTGTCTCGTGTGAGAATCAAACCCAAAGCCGTCAGATGGTGAGGCGGCCGCGTAAACCACTACGCCAACCATGCAGTCACTAACTCACTACCTTTTACTTCACATTTTTCTCCGCCTGTTCCTATATCCGGGCACGATAAACTCTATAAAGCCGACATAGTTTATCAAAGGTCTCTCGTTTATCTATCGCGAGACTTACACACTTTATACAAAACAATTAGATAATCGTAGGAAGTTGTTATTTATGTGTACAAATAAATTACTTCATATAGTAAACATGTTTAATGTTTACTATGTGAGTATAAAGGCAAATCGACTGCCTCCTTGGTCAAGTGGTAACGGCAGTAGGCTCGCGGGCTCTCCCACTATTACGTGGGAAGTCTAATAAAATTCATAAAAGGTGAAATATGGGTGTTAACATGTGACCCTTAATCCAAAAACAGGAGCCCTGCGAAGCAGGGCTTTGTCAACTTAGTGTTTTTTTTATAAACAAATTCGGACATTTACCAACTCATGCTGGTAAATCTTAGGAGTTACTTGTTCGGGTAGTCGATGCAGCGTACTATCGATTTGGTTTACTGTCGATGTAGCATACCGTCGTTTTACGGCCATTTTCAATATTCGATCCACACATGGATGGATTTTGAGATTCGAGATTCGTGTTTGACATATTTTGTATGGAGCATATTTTGTATGGACATATTTTGTAAGTCAAAAACGAATCTAAAATCTACAGATCTATCTATAGATCGAATATTGGATTCCGTAGTTAGTGTACCTACTAATACTAACGATGAAGCGTACCAACGATTTGGGGTACTTACTGTCGATGTAGCGTACCATCGATTTGGGGTACTGTCGTAGGTACATTAGCCCGTTGATAGAACGTTTTCGATACAGCTACCATCGATGTAGTGACTGTCGATATTATGAACGGCTATCCCTTCGGGGATATAGGCGGGTGGCAATAAATTTATAAAAAATACAAATACAGACAGACAGACAGACAAAAATTGTAAATAATGTCATTTCGGTATATGTATCGTGTAAACATCCATATGCATTTAGTAAAAAGCGGTTGTTTTAATATTACAAACAGACACTCCAATTTTATTTATGTGTTACCTACACATAAATAAAATTGGAGATACGAAATACGTCAAATATGTACCTAAACACAAAACGCACACAACGTCACGCCTTTTATTCCCGAAGGGGTAGGCAGAGGTGTATTTCTACACCCACTTTTCGCCAGATATACTTTGGTCCCACGTAATAAGGGGCGAGCCTATTGCCGTACCGGGCACATTTCCAGACTCCGTGCTGCTACTGAGAATTTCGTGACAGAAAAACCCAATAACACTGCCCGACCCAGGAATCGAACCCGGGACCTCCCGATCCCACGCGCACATTTATGCCGCGAGACCAACGAGGCAGTCGTATAGGGTTTGATGTCGAGTTTTCCGTCTCTACGCAAAGATGGTATTTGCATCGTGTTATCCCTCAGTCGCCTCTTACGACACCCACGGGAAGATAAGGGGTGGTGACACTTGTATTCTATGCCGTCAACCACTCGGATTAAATGTACCTATCTAATATATAAAATTCTCGTGTCACAGTTTTCGTTCCCATACTCCTCCGAAACGGCTTGACCGATTTTGATGAAATTTTTTGTGCTTATCCGGTATCTATGAGAATCGGCCAACATCTATTTTTCAAAAAAAAATTAAAAAAAAAATTGCAAAACAACGTTTGCCGGGTCAGCTAGTTTCTTATAATAATAGCCAAATCTCTTAGTAGAATTGATAGCCTGAATAGTTAAATATCGCTTAAATCTCGTGCCTCAGAGAGCACGTTTAGCCCACAATACCGGCTGTCATGAAGATCTCTGATGAAATAACGTCTTATTACCATTCCAGAACACCAGCACGTCCGCTACAACCCTCTCAAAGACGAGTGGGTGCTGGTCTCTCCCCACCGCTGCCAGAGACCCTGGAGTGGCCAGACGGAGGCTGAACAGGAGGAACAGCCTCCTGACCCCAACAACCCGCTGTTACCTAACGCTGTGCGGTCTAATGGACAGGTAATAGGAGACTGCACTTTGAGCCTTCGGCAGGGACATAACTTCACGTCTTTTATCCCCGAAGGGGTTGGCAGAAGGTGTATTACACACCCACACCCACAAGGAGGCGACCCTATTGCGATCTACCGGGCACATTTTTAAGCGAGCGATAATTAAAATTTTTAATACACATAATATCTCCTCAAAGTCAGAAGTGTGAACCCGAGACCTTCGTCTCGACAGTCCATTGCGTATACCACTAGGGCTAGGCTATCGCCGCTTCAGCAGGGATAGATCAGCTTGTTTAGGAAATAGGAAGATTAGGAAGTACCACTACTCCATACTATCCTCTCGTGGCCTGCTGCTACCCAACGCTGTGAAGAATGATAATGATGGCCAAGCCGGCTAGAGTATGATCGACCGGGCTTGGGACTGGCGGAGGAGGTGTGTGGAGGCTCTCCCCAGGTGTTCGAGGCATACCCACTAAAACCACCGCGGTGTCCCGACGGGTCCCGTGTAGTGGCGGGGTCACGCGATTCGCGGATAGCATACTTTTCCGTGACCCCACCCGGGACTGGCCCGCCGTTGGTGTTGGCAGGCCCCGCCTCGTTATGCTACTTGGGAGGCGGCGCGGACACTACGCCGGCGCCGCCTCCTTGCCTTTTGGCGGACGTGGAGCAGCCCCAGCGTTCGCCGTCCGCAGGCACTAAAACGGCCGTAGAAGATAGGCAGGACGGCAACCTGACAACACCGCATCTCCTCTTCCCCTGCGGATCCACCTCAACGCATCAAATGGTGCGCCCCCATTTGGTCGCGGGAGATAGGGCGCGCAACTCAACACCGACACGCCTCTCCTCCCGCGACCGCGCCCGACACAGAGGGACAGGCAGAACTGTCCCCCGCAACCGCACCTATGGACGCATCCTACGCAGGCTTCACCCAAGTCCACGGATTCAAACCCATACTCTCTGCATGGCAGTCCGTTGGTATCTGCTACGACCAACGCACAAAAATTTGTCTGGAACCAAAGGCCAAACTGTGACAACAATGCTCTGATATAGCACCTTCTAAAAAGTTCTAATAAATAAAAAACATTCCAACAGAAAAACCCGAACTACAAGTCGACGTACGTATTCCCCAATGACTTTCCGGCGCTGTTGGAGCGAGTGCCTGAGCCCCCTCCGACTGAGAATCCTCTCTTCAGATCAGCACCAGCCAAGGGGCACTGCAGGTAAGATCATTTTGGTACTTAATTTCTATCTCGTGAATACGGCTAGCTCTTTTTCAGAGTTTATTAACGCTTTTACTGCTGGAAACTTATATGGTGTGCCCCAAGTGTCGTATTTTGCGATGCGGCTAGCCCAACATGGTCGTGTTTAGGGGAAAAATATACAAACGTGCTACCGAAACATACGACGCGTGAATCATACCCATACTACACATGTGCTGACGACCACTCATGTGTGTCTGTCACGTCAGCACATACACACGCTTGACCTGCATGCGCGTTGCGTGCCGTTTGCACGAGAGGCTGGGCATGCTCTGCGGGGGCGGATACACGCCCAAGGCCACATAGCATAAGGCCATCTACGAATCTTGGACCAGCAGTTAATGTGTTCGAAGAACTCAATTTCAATTTTATTGCACCCCATAATGTATATTTAAAGGACTCCATCCTGTAGCATAACGTTACATCCTAAGGCTAGAACTGATCTGACGGTCAATGGTGCAGGGTGGTGGGTTGAATTTGTTTCGAGACCCTCTGCTAAACGGTCAGTGTATCTCCATTAGGCTACTGCTACTGTTAGTAGCAAACGCAATTTGTACACACAGCGACAATCGAAGCTTTAGGTACAGTTGCAGTACGATTATAATAGGTACCTATTTCCTACGCATTATGAATGGTAGAAAGGTCAAAGTAAGATGTTCATTAGTAAGCCATAAAAACCCTTCTTCATGATTTTTATGTGCTTTAAGCGTGATGAATAGGTTTGAAGAAGCTAAAACATATATTATTGTTTATTCCAGAGTGATGTGCTTCCACCCGGATTCGACGATGACCATTCCTCTGATGACTGTTGATGAAATCGTCGCTGTTATAGAACAGTAAGTACCGTCACCAATCATTTATATCGTAAGTACCTAAACTAGCTGTTGCACTGCATTTTCATTGTAATGGTTTTGTAGTTAGCTGATTTTAATTATTATCTTTGACGACTGGTTGGTGTAGCGGGAGTGTAAGCGACTGCTACGCCGAAGGTCGCGGGTTCGATTCCCGCTCAAGTCAAATATTTGTGTGCATGAACATGGATGTTTGTCTTGGTCTGGGTGTTTCTATGTATAATATGTATGTATTTACAAAAAAAAATAGTATATATGTATGTTTATCCATTATCTAGTACCCATAGTACAAGCTCTGCTTAGTTTGGGACTAGATGGTGTTGTGTGAATGTGGTAGAATATTATTATTATTATTATTATTATCTTAAACCCCTACGGCACTAGAAATAAATTCTGACAATCCTGTGTCCAAACATACAACCGACGGACATAAAGCACATCCAAACTCAGACAGATACTCGGCGCAATGTCGTGCACCAAACTACGCTAACTGGGCAGTCAAGTATTTTACTCCCTTTGTAGTAACACACATAACATAACTTCACGCCTTTTATCCCCGAACTAACTGAACTAACTTCACGCCTTTTATCCCCGAAGGGGTAGGCAGAGGTGTATACACACCCACATTTCGCCAGTTATGTTTAAGTCCCAATGTAATAGGGGGCGAGCCTATTGCCATCTACCGGGCACATTGTTAAGCGAGCGATAATTAACATTTTTATTACAAACATAACTTCGAAAAGTCAGAGGTGTGGGGATAGAACCCGAGACCATCGTCACGGCATGGCAGTCCGTTACGTACACCACTAGGCTATCGCCGCTTTTTCCCTTTGTAGTAGGATATTATTATACATTATTATTAGAAAATCCTTTATTAATAGGTGCTTCTTATAAGTCTTTGCATCAATTTGTGCTAGAATCAGTCAGTAATAATGAATTACTTTGATTGTCATCAATTACATCAGTGGTTCCTAAAGTTGCCTGAGCTCCGATCCATCAAACGAAAATTTCAATCTTGAGACCCACTTCTCAGCTGTTTTTTCACAAAAAGGGATAAATGAGAGGAGAACTTCAGTCATTCGATGTCGAATCAATCTTCAATATATCTTCTGAGAAATGTAAGAACATTTCAGGACCCACTCAATATTTGCACGCGACCCACCAGTGTATCGCGATTCGCGACCACTTTGGAAAATGCTGAACTACATTATTACAATTGAATGTTCCAGGTGGGTAAACCAGATCGCCGAGCTAGGTCGCCGCTACACGTGGGTCCAGATCTTCGAGAACAAGGGCGCCATCATGGGCTGCTCTAACCCTCATCCACACTGTCAGATATGGGCGTCCAGCTTTCTACCTAATGAACCTAGGATTAAGGAGAGGTAAATAGTCAAGAGGTGTTCTAACCCTCATCCACACTGTCAGATATGGGCGTCCAGCTTTCTGCCTAATGAACCTAGGATTAAGGAGAGGTAAATAGTCATGGGATGTTCTAACCCTCATCCACACTGTCAGATATGGGCGTCCAGCTTTCTACCTAACGAACCTAGGATTAAGGAGAGGTGTCTGTGATTTCAAATTACTATGTTTCTTCACGTGGATATAATATGTTCATCATCATCCTAGCGTTGTCATCCAAGACTTACACACCTTGCATCTTAACTGCATATATTATTTTATTATCGCTACCGCTCTGTGGAAAAACTAATATTCAGTCAAATCCGGTTAGACTAGAAAGCGGACCCCGCGTTGAAACTGAAATAATGCTAGGAGAATGATGATGATTCACCTTAAGGGCCTGCTTTGCTAAAAAAATCCATGTATAATTAAATATCGACGAATTAATGATATTTTTCTTTCAGGACCCAGAGAGAATACTATCTGCAGCACAAGAAACCAATGCTCGCTGATTACTTGAAACAGGAACTTGAAAAGAAGGTTAGTTAATTTGTTCCACAATATTTTCAGAATCTAGTACAACGCAATAAGTATATCAAAAGATTGTCGTTCTACATTGCTTCGTATATTTTGATATGTTGAAAGTGGGAAATCAGCCAGAAGTACGGGCCGATGGGCCCTTAGCTGGTGGGCCCCCCAGATGAAAGCACAGGCCTTCCCGCTCACGACCGCCAAAAATATCCATACCTCCAGCGATTGATATCTTGTAAGGGGGCTCAGGAGACCATGAATTTGACACGGGCCTTCAATACTAAATCATTTCATTTTTTTTAGTGTGGCCAATACTTTGAAGTAGTTTTAAGACCCGAAGGCTGACGGCTCTAACGATTCTTGTTTTGAGACAGTCACCGATACAATTGGTGGCCTACATTGCATTGCTTAACACTTTGACAGCGTTTAGAGCGCCGCTTGATACGGTACGCGAGCGATTTTCTGCATAATAAAATTGTTAACATCATAGAAAAATAACGGACAGGAGTACATGGATAATTCTTTTTGTGTATATAAAATCTACTATTGTATTTTATGGATAATAAATAAAAACAAATTATATTATTTTTGTTAATTTATTAAAAGTATTTAAAAATTGTCATTTTTTTCAATTAAAAAAAAAGTCATATATACTCCTTAGGTCTTTTCAAATGTGATAATTTTTTAGTATGTGGTACTTTTTGAAGCACTAATTATCATAACATATACATACAACATATTTTGTAATAAATCAACAATTTCATGCGTAGAAACATTACATTGTGATGAAGCCATTTCGCGCCAAAAACAGTTACACTCCCTCCGTGCATTCGCCGACGGCCGTCTGAACGGGAGCGGGCGATCGCCGACTGTAGCTCTCGCGTTCTAACAACATACAAACATTGCATATGTGTGTGTAGCATATTAACTCAGCTACAAACGCGTACAACGCGGCTCACGATAAAACGTCGTGTTTTTTTAATAAACAGTATCAAAGGCGATCACGAGGGCTACTCGTGATTCGCGAATAAGAGAAAAATATGAATGCCGAGCTGAGATCGTGATCCGCTGTGAAAGTGTTAACTTTACGGATCTACTAATGAAACACAAGTTACGTCAAGGCGCTGCCTACGTTGACAGACTAATGCGAAATTTTTTTTTTTCTCCTTCCACTCTTTGCCTGCCTCCAACCTGTTGTCCAGTGGTACGTAAGCGTCTACTGATCGGACGGTCCCGGGTTAGATTCCCGGGTCGAGCAAAGGTGTTACCTACCTATTGAGTTTTGTGAGTTCTCAGTAGCAGCATGGAGTCTGGCAATGTGTCCAGTAACAGCAATAGGCTCGCGTGGACCTAAAATTCATAATATGGCGAAATGCGGGCGCATTATTACACCTCTTTCTATCCTTTCAGGGATACAGGCGTGAGACTAAAAAAATGTTTTTTCCTTTCTCAGGAGCGTATCGTAACTAAAAACGCCGAATGGGCCGCCTTAGTCCCATACTGGGCAGTTTGGCCCTATGAGACCATGTTACTGCCCATCAACGGCTGTCCACAACGGATGACAGACTTGACTGACGTTCAGAAGAGGGCGCTGGCAGAGATTATGAAGGAGCTGACGACTAGATATGATAATTTGTTCAAGTGTAACTTCCCTTATAGTATGGGATGGCATGGTGAGTGTTATTCTCATTTTAACAACTCAATGTATGTACATATACTCATAAATGTATGTGTACCAATAGTAACATACCACTGAAGCTATCTATCGTATGATGGCGGAGACAACCAACACTAGTGACATCTAACGGACATGACGGAACTAAAGTTCTAGATCGCGCAAGCGAAGTTCTCAAACGCGAGCACTATACACCACTCCTTATTATTCTTTCTACGCATGTCTAGATTTAGAGATCAAGAAGCCCTTGGGGCAAAAAAGGAGCGGAGGCCCAAAGATATTTTATAAAACAGCAATATAATTTTCTACCACGTTTATAGTGCATTTTTTGCCGTCTCAGTTAGTTGCTCTAGTATATCGTCCCGGTCTAGTATATCGATGATATATGTTCAGTAAGGACTAGTTACTGGACACGGAACAAGACACAAAATTTCGCGACATTCCCGGATTTCCCGGCCCGCTGGCAACCCTAGTGGTGCCGTAAGCTGGCGACTAGGCTATCACTGCCGCTGAACATTCTTCACCAGCCATAGCCGGACGTAGTCCACTGCTGGATATAGGCCTCTCCAATGGCACGCCAATGAGCACGATTTTGGCTTTTCGTGTCCAGCCGCTGCCAGCCACTTTACGTATATCGTCAATTCGTCATTCCACCTAGCCGGACGGCGTCCTGATAGGGTAGACCAGGGTCGCTTGTAACAGGTTACGGTTGTAACAACGCCTATAGATCGGAAACTGAAGGGGTTAGCGAGAGGGTTATAAGTAGTGAGTGTCGCGACTAACCATCGGAAATGATCGTTAAAGTTCGGTCTCGCTGCGAGCGCGCCATACTTGTGTGTTATTGAAACCAAAAGTAAATATTTTTAATTGCTTTTCTTTGTAAATTATTCATAATGCATGCTAGATACGCTAATTACGGCTTTTAGAGAATTGACATGAACAAATAAATATTAATAACGTTTCAACCGACCCCGGTCTACCCTACTACATGGCCTGAACTTTAGCGACTTATTAAATAAATCATTTATTTTCAACAGGAGCCCCCACCGGCCCCTCCATAACCCCCGGCGACTCCCCCCACTGGGTACTGCACGCGCTATACCTCCCCCCTCTCCTCCGCTCAGCCACTGTCAAGAAGTTTATGGTGGGGTATGAGATGCTAGCTCAGTCTCAGAGGGATCTAACACCAGAACAAGCCGCCGAGAAACTGAGGGAGTGTGGTACTACGCATTATAAGTGTAAAAGTGAATGTGAAACGTAGACAGTTTTGTAAGGTATTCTAACTAGCGACACAAGCGGCGAAATTTAGAAGTTGCCTTAGAGCGTCACTACACAGATCACTACTACTTTTGACACAGTTGACAGCTCGCAATACAGTAACAATGGCATAGAGCATATATATTTACATAGAGGCGCATTTCATAAGGGCGCTCTGTAGACAAACTTTCTGTGACCCAAATTGCCGCTTGGCGGCGTGGCAGTCGCGCTGTGACAGCTGTCTCTACGAGAGCAAGAGAACCGGAAATTCCTCATGTGTATCTTAACTACAAGAGCAAGAGAGACGGAGCACGACGCCAGCGCCGTCAACGGCGCCAACTACGTACTACACTGACGACAGTCGCCAACTCGCCACTTAAGGAATCGGCACACGAAATCCTTAAGAAATGCGCTTCTTAATTGTCACTACTTACTACTTTTGACAGCTCTCAATACAGTTACCATGGTTACCACCATATCCTCGAAGCAAAGTTGCATTGAAAACTGTCAAAAGTCTTAGACAAGTTCTAATTTCGCCGCTAGAGGCCCGCGAATAATCTTTGCATCGCCAATATTGTGATGCGTATATATGAAAATAATGTTATGCGAATTATATTTGTTTGTGGAAAGTCAACTTAAATTAAGTAAATCTCTTACACGGCTTCTAATTTCTAGTATGTACTTATATGATCAAACGGGAACTAGGTGTTTGCGGAATCAGTTTTTAGAGTACTGAGGTAACAAACATATAAAATCCTCTTACTGTTTTTGATGTCGATTTAAAATACAAAAGGCAATCTTCAGTAAATATCTATAATCACTTAACACTATAAAAATAATGTCCTCTTCATATTTACAGTAGGTACCTAAGTTATCTACCTTATTTTCCTTGGGAAATAGATATCTCACTATCTATAGGTACACATAAATAAAATTAGAGTGTCTGTTTGTAATATTAAAATAACCGCTTTTACTAAATGTATATGGATGTATACACACATATACCTACCGAAATGTCATTTTTTGCAATTTTTGCCTGTCTGCCTGTTTGTTCTCGCTAATCTCTGGAACGGCTGGACCGATTTTGACGGGACTTTCACTGGCAGATAGCTGATGTACCAAGGAGTAACTAATGCTAATATATAAATTAACCGGGTACGCGAAGTAGTTCCCTCAGGAAGCGGGTGAAACCGCGGGAAACAGATAGTCTGCCTATAAATATCTAAAAATCGTCAAAAATTTTCATACTTAGATCTTGTTTGCGAATGTGACTATTCTTATAGTAATATTCGAATAATTAAATAAGTAACTTTCAATGAAAAATCGGTTATAAATATCGTTATTTTCATAGTGACAATTTATTTACTTATTTGATTTTTCCGTAGCAATTGGATAATTCTTTTTATTTGTTTACAGTTATTATCATAGATAGCAAATTGTTAACGTAATATAAATTGAGGTTATAATATTTTTGTATATTAAGTAAAGAAAAAATAAATATTAAATGTTTATACACCTTTCTTTCAGTTCCCTTCTTCGTCCTAGACCAAAAATTGACGACTGGTTAGCGCAGCGGGAGTGTAAGCGACTGCTACGCTGAAGGTCGCGGGTTCGATTCCCACTCAAGTCAAACATTTGTGTGCATGAACATGGATGTTTGTCTTGGTCCGGATGTTTCGATGTATAATACGTATTTATTTACAAAAAAAAGTATATAATATGTATGTTTATCCATTGTCTAGTACCCATAGTACAAGCAGGCCTCCTTCACTCGGCCGTACCTACAGCGATAAGTGCCTACACTTTCGCGCGGCTTCCAAGCCCGCGTCCGACACGTCGCGCAAGGGTTGTCGACTTGAAAATTTTATTTTATTTGTTTTACGAGAGCAACTTGAAAATTAGATTTTTGTTTGTTGAGATATCCCAACGATGATGGTGTCAAATTAAAGATCTAGTTCAAAAACCATTTTATCTGTTTGAATAATGTAAATCGGTGTACGCGTTTAGGAAATAACTAAGAATTAGTATACTTAGTGAAAATGTATGGGAATATCGCTATCCCTTCGGGTTGCGGAGGTCAGACAGGCAGTCGCTCCGTGGAAAAGCTAATATTCAGCCAAATCCGGTTAGACTAGAAAGCGGACCCCAGACTGAAACTGGGATAACGCTAAGAGAAAGATAGTATAGTGAAAATGATTCTAATTCTTAATGATGATGATGATGATATGATGACCAGATTTTTTGTGGTTTTTGTTCTACGAGCTCAAATAGTTGGATAGGATACTTATAGGATGATTATTTATTGTTAGGTACGTGGTCAAGTAGGTAGATAGACATGTACGTTTGCCCAGCACGGCCCCCCTAGAATTTGCACCGTAGGTATGCACAATGCAAGGTACTCACCTTGATGAGTATATGTACCGGTTTCTTTTTCAATGTACCTCTCTACTTTTAAAGAAATATGCAACAAAAGGGGGCCGTGCCAACCAAACGTTTTCAGCACGGCCCCCTTGTAACTTGAAAAATATATAGCGTATTAAAAAGTTTCTTAACCTCGAGGAATGTACCTTATTAACACGTTATATGTACCGCAACAGACATTGTAAATTCGTAATAACAAATTATATATCGAAGTGTATAGGGGGCCGTGCTGGAATAAAAAGTTATAAGAAAATATATAAAAAACACAACACAACCTTAGCCAAAAACTATTGAAATATAACTGGTGTTTGGTAAGTAACATATGTACCGCATTGTCTTCTCATAACAATTGCTCATTTTGGAAAATTAACCAATTTTAGTTCATTCAGCACGGCCCTCTACGGACGCCTATATCTTTTTAAAAATGACATGTTTCTTTAGGAAATTCGACATGCTGAATTACATATAGGAGTACATTCGTTTCAAATGAAATGCAACTCAGCAGTGTTAGAATTTCAAAAGATAAATTGGATAAAAAATAACTTATATTACAACTGATAGGGTGACCATGATTCCATAATATCCGCTACACAATATTATTATGATACGTCATAAAACTTGTCACGTTCTCTGACGGTGCTATATTTTACACGGGCGTCGCCAATGTGAGCAGGGGGGGCAGCTGCCCCCCTCCCCATAGATGTTCAAAACCCTACCATTTTCTTCCTGCGTCCTTGCCCCCCTTACCCTTAGGCAATCGGCTGGCGATGCCCTTGATATTAAAACTTATAACATTTGCTAGTTTTTGCAAGATCATCATTCAGAACCAAGGAATACGTCGAATTTCTTGTCACCGTGTTTGGATAAATGTAGAATAAATACTGCCATATATAGTCTAAGCCTTGCGCATTCTCGGATGTCAGACTGACTTAAAAGCTTTGTACTTAAGCTATAAATCTGGGCACGAACAACCTCACATCAACTAAAAATGTCGGTACACTGGGACGCATTACCAGTGCTAGAACGACACCATCAAATTCATGTTCGGCTTCATCACCTGTGCATGGATCACACGAAAGAGGCAAATATACAAATGGAGTTATTTTAAAATTTCGTTTGGCTATTCTACAGTGGAGAAAATACAGCCAATACGCGCCTCTTTTCGACGAAATGATTTAAAGACCCCATGCTTTCTTTATAAAACGTTCAAAACCATTCCCATATATAAGTGGTCTTGCCTGTTGAGACAAAAGCTTTGGAAACATTTTAAATTTCCGTGCACTATATCTTTTAAAAATTATAATTAAAATGACAATGGAATTACCTTCCACGGCAAATATACACAGTGCAACGCAACGGTACGGATTCAAGATTCTTAGAAGACAGATAAAATCGTCGAATTTCTTTGTGAAATACTCGACTAAATAACTTTAAGCATGAAACAAGAAAGAAAATTCGTTGGACTTTTTTCATCTCATGTAAGGACATGAGATGAAAATTATCAAATAATTTAAAAGAAAAGACGGCAAGTTTTGTTCATAAAGATCTGGCACGTCGCACAATGAGTTTCAGAGACACCGAACCGCCTACATTGCCTTCTCTTGTAGCACTGAGGATAATGCCTCATGATTGAAACAGTCAATATTGGTATCACAAAAATATAATAATGTCTGTGATAATTCTAGCTCAGACCATCCAGTACTCTAATATTATACAAGAAATACTGATAAAATCAACATTTTATGTACACTATTGGTTAGAAGAACAATTAAATTATTACAGGCACTATTCTAAAGTAGTTGTTATAATAACCATTTCATTAGATGCTACTGGTTCTATTTGTAAACCCAACAAACTATCCAAATCTTATTTGTATACGTGGTATTATTAACGGCTGGTAAACATTTCAAATCTCTCCCTGTCGCACAAATAGTTAGCAATTCTCATACAAAAGACACTATTGGGGATTATTTATTTAAATGGGCAAAGAACATCGCCCTTTCTGTAGAAGTTATTACTGATGACTCATCGGCTTTGATTGCGGCTGTTATTAAATGTTTCATTAAATTTGATACAACCAAGGATTATTTAGATGCCTCTTTTAATGCACTAGAAGGTGATTTGAATAGTTTCCCTAATTTAAAAACGACGATTTAGCGTTCAAACTTCGCTGTACCAAACGTAAAGAAGTACATACAATTCCATATTGTTAAATTACATTACCTACTTGAAGCTAATTAACTGATTTTATAAACTTTGCTTTATGAATGTATTTGCTATACTTATGAATTGTGCAAAGCAATCTCCTTTCATGGTCAATACATCACAGCAAATAAATTAACTGCACGACTACTAAATTTATATATGTATTTTAAGCTCGCAAAAATGTGACTGATCACTAAACCAAGAGTAAGTCTAAGAGTGAGTCTAAGAGAATCCGCAATACCAACGCCACTTTATAAATTATAGCACCGTCAGAGAACAAGACAAGTTTTAACAGATATTATTTATGATATTATGACGTATCAGGTTACATCATTGAAATAAAATACGTAATAATATTATGTAGTGGATATTATGGAATCATGGTCACCCTATCAGTTGTAATATAGTTTATTTTTTATCCAATTTATCTTTTGAAATTCTAACACTGCTGAGTTGCATTTCATTTGAAACGAATGTACTCCTATATGTTATTCAGCATGTCGAATTTTCTAAAGAAACATGTCATTTTTAAGAAGATATAGGCGTCCATAGAGGGCCGTGCTGAATGAACTAAAATTGGTTCATTTTCCAAAATGAGCAATTGTTATGAGAAGACAATGCGGTACATATGTTACTTACCAAACACCAGTTATATTTCAATAGTTTTTGGCTAAGATTGTGTTGTCTTTTTTAGATATTTTCTTATAACTTTTTATTCCAGCACGGCCCCCTATACACTTCGATATATAATTTGTTATTACGAATTTACAATGTCTGTTGCGGTACATATAACGTGTTAATAAGGTACATTCCTCGAGGTTAAGAAACTTTTTAATACGCTATATATTTTTCAAGTTACAAGGGGGCCGTGCTGAAAACGTTTGGTTGGCACGGCCCCCTTTTGTTGCATATTTCTTTAAAAGTAGAGAGGTACATTAAAAAAGAAACCGGTACATATACTCCTCAAGGTGAGTACCTTGCATTGTGCATACCTACGGTGCAAATTCTAGGGGGGCCGTGCTGGGCAAACGTACATAGATAGACGATGAATAAATATTATAGTAGCAGCGGCAAGTCGACAACTCTAGCGCGTCAGTGCTCAATCAGACTGCACTAGCGGGTGCGGGCGCGGGCGCGGGCGCTCGGGTCTTGGCGTCTGCGTATTCACAGTGCCGAGCGAGCTTCGAGTGTCATTGCACATGTGTTTGGTCGTTCTCAGACTTTGAGCTGCTACGAATTTAGAAGACATGGATAAAGATTTATTTTTACTAATGGAAAATTCATACTTGAAATGGAAACTGCTATATATGAAGTTTGGCACACACGATTTAAATAAAGGAAGAGAAATGTTTGGAGAATTTTATGTATTATAAAGATAAAGATGATTTATTTGTCTCAACATGTGTAGGTAAAGTTATTACAGGTCTTATAGTATTACAATAATTATGGTCTCAACATGTTCTGTCAGTGTTCATGACATGCAAATATATAATAAGACATAGTGGCAAAAAAAGACACAAATTAATTAATTAGAATGAGGATTACTCTCAATAATATAGTCATTGGTAAAATTAATTTATTAATCTAAAATATGTCATGCATGTTTGCAAATCATTAAAGTAGTAATGTCAATTAAGAGAATAAATCATATTAAGTAAAATAGAAATGTCAATATTAAGAGTAGTGTCAGTCTAATTAATGTCAAGTATAAAAATAATCACAGAATTTCAATTAGAATATATGTCATAAAGTTTTATTCAATTACAATATAAGTCCATCATTTAGAAATTCATTAACTGTATAATAACATTTCGAGATTAAAATGATTTTTTAGATGGCGTTTAAATATATTATTGCTAAGTGTTTTATATGAATTAGGAACCTTATTATAGATTTTTGGGGCCATGCAAAATATGCTCTTGCCCAAAAGCGCTGTTTTTGCTGTGTGCATACACAACCTATGACAATCTCTTCGATTGCGGACGGAGATATCAGACATTTATACCTACGCTGATTTACGGACATATCCTGATAAATTCCTTGAATACACAAGAATGTCATTAGTAGTCATTACACACTTTTGACTACATATTAAATAAGATCTTACCATGTTTAGTCAAGATTGACACCAATTTTAGATAAAGTGTAAAACCTGAAGAGAAACTGCTTATAACAATAAGGTAAGTGTATGTTTCCATATCCTCTCTACTGGTGCGCTTTGGCGGGTGAATCAAAATGGTTTAGAACCACAAGCGTAGTCACCTAACACACGCTATATCACTGTGAACGATACGGGCGGACTGAGCCATTAGAAACGCCGGCGCCACCCGCACCCGCCGCATGAAGACGCCCGGCTCGCGGGCGCACCGTAAACGCAAACGGCGTCTGCATACATTTGAATTACACGCGCCCGCGCTAGCACCCGCGCCCGCCTCTACTCTGAAAGAGTACTCACTCCGCGCCAAACAGCGACAGCGTTATATAGTTAGAAAAGAGCGGGAACGGTTAGGTGAATATCGCATTAGGTACTGAGTGCTTATGCGAGCTGAATTGCACTTTGTTGCTTAGTAGCAAGAGTCGCAATTTCAATGAATTGGTCTGAAAAGTGGTGCTTCTGTACGTAAGTACTGTTTATTCTGTGGTATAAGCTCTGCTTAGTTTGGCACTAGATGATGTTGTGTGAACATTCACACACATTAGAATAATAATATATAAGAAAAATATGTACATTGAATTGAAGACCTTTTTATTACAAAGCTGCTAGAAGATAGTGACCAGTAGATAACCGTCAAAATGGCGAGTCACTTTCCATATTGTACATCGAAACTAGTTTATTAAGTTACACTGCGAGTCTGGTAACTTAAAAGGTGCCGCGCGCGTCCGTCCGTAAAACCGTGGTTAAACCACGCACCGTGAGAAACCTGTTTGGAGACCTACCTACGTAACTAGTTATTTAAAACTCAACGTTTTTATATTGCGAAACAATTTTTTTACAGAGAACTATAGATAGTAGAAAGATATACAATATCCAGGGCAGCTGCCCCTCTCTGTAGATAGTAGGGAGGTAAACAACATCCAGTGCAGTTGCCCCTCTCTGTAGATAGTAGTGAGGTAAACAACATCCAGTGCAGCTGCCCCTCTCTGTAGATAGTAGGGAGGTAAACAACATCCAGTGCAGCTGCCCCTCTCTGTAGATAGTACGGAGGTAAACAACATCCAGTGCAGCTGCCCCTCTCTGTAGATAGTAGGGAGGTAAACAACATCCTGGGCAGCTGCCCCTCTCTGTAGATAGTAGGGAGGTAAACAACATCCAGTGCAGCTGCCCCTCTCTGTAGATAGTAGGGAGGTAAACAACATCCAGTGCAGCTGCCCCTCTCTGTAGATAGTAGGGAGGTAAACAACATCCAGTGCAGCTGCCCCTCTCTGTAGATAGTAGTGAGGTAAACAACATCCAGTGCAGTTGCCCCTCTCTGTAGATAGTAGGGAGGTAAACAACATCCAGTGCAGCTGCCCCTCTCTCTAGATAGTAGGGAGGTAAACAACATCCAGTGCAGCTGCCCCTCTCTGTAGATAGTAGAGATGTAAACAACATCCAGTGCAGCAGCCCCTCTCTGTAGATAGTAGGGAGGTAAACAACATCCAGTGCAGCTGCCCCTCTCTGTAGATAGTACGGAGGTAAACAACATCCTGGGCAGCTGCCCCTCTCTGTAGATAGTAGGGAGGTAAACAACATCCAGTGCAGCTGCCCCTCTCTGTAGATAGTAGGGAAGTAAACAGCTGCCCCTCTCTGTAGATAGTAGGGAAGTAAACAACATCCAGTGCAGCTGCCCCTCTCTGTAGATAGTACGGAGGTAAACAACATCCTGGGCAGCTGCCCCTCTCTGTAGATAGTAGGGAGGTAAACAACATCCAGTGCAGCTGCCCCTCTCTGTAGATAGTAGGAAGGTAAACAACATCCAGTGCAGCTGCGCCTCTCTGTAGATAGTAGGGAGGTAAACAACATCCAGTGCAGCTGCCCCTCTCTGTAGATAGTAGGAAGGTAAACAACATCCAGTGCAGCTGCGCCTCTCTGTAGATAGTAGGGAGGTAAACAACATCCAGTGCAGCTGCCCCTCTCTGTAGATAGTAGTGAGGTAAACAACATCCAGTGCAGTTGCCCCTCTCTGTAGATAGTAGGGAGGTAAACAACATCCAGTGCAGCTGCCCCTCTCTGTAGATAGTAGGAAGGTAAACAACATCCAGTGCAGCTGCGCCTCTCTGTAGATAGTAGGGAGGTAAACAACATCCAGTGCAGCTGCCCCTCTCTGTAGATAGTAGTGAGGTAAACAACATCCAGTGCAGCTGCCCCTCTCTCTAGATAGTAGGGAGGTAAACAACATCCAGTGCAGCTGCCCCTCTCTGTAGATAGTAGGGAGGTAAACAACATCCAGTGCAGTTGCCCCTCTCTGTAGATAGTAGGGAGGTAAACAACATCCAGTGCAGCTGCCCCTCTCTCTAGATAGTAGGGAGGTAAACAACATCCAGTGCAGCTGCGCCTCTCTGTAGATAGTAGGGAGGTAAACAACATCCAGTGCAGCTGCCCCTCTCTGTAGATAGTAGTGAGGTAAACAACATCCAGTGCAGCTGCCCCTCTCTGTAGATAGTAGGGAGGTAAACAACATCCAGTGCAGCTGCCCCTCTCTCTAGATAGTAGGAAGGTAAACAACATCCAGTGCAGCTGCGCCTCTCTGTAGATAGTAGGGAGGTAAACAACATCCAGTGCAGCTGCCCCTCTCTGTAGATAGTAGTGAGGTAAACAACATCCAGTGCAGCTGCCCCTCTCTCTAGATAGTAGGGAGGTAAACAACATCCAGTGCAGCTGCCCCTCTCTGTAGATAGTAGGGAGGTAAACAACATCCAGTGCAGTTGCCCCTCTCTGTAGATAGTAGGGAGGTAAACAACATCCAGTGCAGCTGCCCCTCTCTCTAGATAGTAGGGAGGTAAACAACATCCAGTGCAGCTGCCTCTCTCTGTAGATAGTAGGGAGGTAAACAACATCCAGTGCAGCTGCCCCTCTCTGTAGATAGTAGGGAGGTAAACAACATCCAGTGCAGCTGCCCCTCTCTGTAGATAGTAGGGAGGTAAACAACATCCAGTGCAGCTGCCCCTCTCTGTAGATAGTAGGGAGGTAAACAACATCCAGTGCAGCTGCGCCTCTCAGTAGATAGTAGGGAGGTAAACAACATCCAGTGCGGCTGCCCCGCTCTGGCATACAGGCCTAAATTAGACAACAAGTTACTTTGTAAAAAAAATTGGTACTGAATAATTGACTACTTGGCCATAAGCAGCACAGCTGGTCTTGACTGAGCAATTACTATCCTCTCACAGAAAATCCACCTAAAGTAACAGGATCTATACTGTTGTGATCTGTTCGGTGAGTGTGTGCTGGATGCAAAATCCCTTTTTCCTGTTCCCTCATTCCCTCATTTTAACCTTTTGAGCGCCATGGTCACATATATGTGACAAGCGAAAACTGTCCCTGGACGCCAACGTCACAAATACGTGACAGAAAAAGCAGTATACAAAAACACGAAATAAACAATTTGAACATTACTTGAATGCCTGTTTATTTATATTACCTTAAAAAAGAAGTTCTAATGCTTGTTTATTTCTGTTAAGCGAGTTAAATAGCATTATAGATATTGAGACATTTTACGTTAAAAAGTAAGAAATCTAATCTTAAAAAAGAATGTTCTCACACGCCACAGTCACAAATATGTGACCGCTAGTGATGTAGCGCAAGTTAGATAATATCAAAAATTTACATCAAAGATCGTTTTAAAACTTCCTTCTACAATGTTTAATTTTAGATATAATTTAGTACGAGGATAAAACAGCATTAGTTTTATAGAATCAGACTTAAAAAGACATTTTAATAGCTACATAGTCGAAGATAAAATTAGCTGGGTCGAATTTCTATATTCGCTAATCTTGACTCAGGCGCATCCCTAATACAATCCGAATTATCAGTGCCTTGTACGCCATGGTCACAAATAGACGACAGCATCGTGACGTCACAAGCGCAGGCGATCAGAAATAGTGAAGAAAGTAAACATTATTAAAATATTTATTATTTATTTTATACTGACTGTTATAATGAGTGCGAATTTAATGACTACGGAGGAACTTCTTCGCATATTAGAAGGAGCTCCTGAATCCTCATGACGAAGGCTTTTCGGAAACAAAATCTTTGGACGACTATGATTTAAAGGTACCTAAGCAAGTACCTACAGTAATTTTTTTCTGCTTTTATTTAAAACAAAAAATAATCTTATTAAAAACCGAGATAATATCAGTAGGTATGTGGCCCAGTATTGGTGCTAGTAGACCGAATGTAACTTATTTTTGTTAAAAATAAGTTAGATAGGTACATTTGGGAATGTTCTTTTTTCGTGATAGATATTTTTTTTATGTTTATACGTACCTATACATGTGCCTATACTGATACATATACTTAAACTGTTTGAACATTCGGAATTATAAAGATTATAAATGTACCTAATTAAAAAAAAATCGTTTTATTTATTTTAAAATAATATGGTACGGGAACACATCGATAAGCGAGATTTACGTTGCTACATCCTTATTTCGGAAGCGAAATAGTCATACAAATGGCGGGCCGTCCACGCCATGGTCACAAATAGAAGACAGTAGGGTAAACTCGCGCAAATACGTGATAATCCTAATTTCGTGATAGTATGTTTCGAAGCTCATACTTAGTTAAATGAGACAAATACACATATTTAAAATGCACCTTAGCGTAGAGTAATAAGTCTTAATTTGCTCTGAAAATTTTCGTTCGAATCGTGCGAAAGAGACAGTAACAAGTGACAGATTAGTCCGCGCGCGCTTAGTTTTCGGCGTTACGCGGCCATTAAACATTTGTGTTCACGTAAATAATTAAAAATAAATACTAAATGTGCATAGATTGCTACAAAACTTACACAGTTTAGAGTTAAACTAGTGCAAATCGTAACTTGTGGCTTAGTTTTTGCAACAGGTGAGTGGTTTTTGTATAATGTCTTATTTCATGAACCCATAAAATTAACGAATTTTTAAGTTTTGAATTGGTACTGTGTCACGGATTTAACGGAGGTTAAAGTGATAAACGTAAAAAACTGGGTTAAAAACGATTTAAATACGTGGTTTATTACGTTAGTGTGAATGTTTACGCCAAGTAAAACCAAATACGAAAACGGGATTCATCTATAAAATACTTTTCTAAACTATTGTCACGGAATTAGGTATATGAGTTGAAGATTTATATTGCTACCCGACTTTCTATGATTTTTTACAGATATAATGGAAATACAAGAAGGTAATAAGAAGAATAGAAATTACAATGAAGCGACGTTGAGAACCGCAGTCGAAAATGTATTAGAAAATAATATGACAGTTTACCGCGCATCTAAGGAATTCGGCATTCCATGGACTACATTAAAAGACAATGTGCGTCGTGCGAAACAAGATAAAGATAAGGGAATCAATACTCTTTTTATTATGTCGAAAATTGGCAGACCGTTTTCACTACCAGTTGAACTAGAGCAAAAATTGGTTTCTTATATTATAGAAATGCAGGAGCTCGGGTTTGGCCTCACAGTGAATCAAATTCGTAAAGTTGCCTTTTCGTTAGCAGAGGCAAAAAATATTCAACATTGCTTTAGCTCCGATAAAGGATTCGCTGGTTGGAATTGGTGGGTGAGTTTTAAACAGCGTTATGGATTATCATTGCGAACTCCGGAGAATTTGTCTGCTTGTCGGGCTAGTTGGTCAAATCCTGCTATTCTTGCAGACTTTTATGAAAAGTTGGAGAAAATCCTGATTGAGCACAATTTATTAGAGTCCCCTGATAAAATATGGAATTGTGACGAGACCGGCTTGATGTTCGTTAACAAACCTTCAAAAATCCATCGACTTCCAAAATGCCAGCAAACCCCACCCCACAAGAACTAAAGCAAAAGGCTTCAAGAAAAATGTCTGTATCTGTAAAATTCAAAGGAAAATCTAAATTAGGTACTCAAAAGAAGCCAAAACTCTCTCCACCAGAAGACGATTGGACATGTCGCACGTGTGATGGACTATATTCTAACGACGTATCGTCGAAAAACGGAGCTGAATGGATAACTTGCTCTTATTGCAAGTTACCTTATCATGTGCATTGCCAAAGTCAAGATATACCAAAAGGAAGCCAAAAACTAATTTTTATGTGTGATGCTTGCAGTGTGACAGACAGTGATGATAATGATTAGCTTTAAATGTACCTACATACTAGTCGACCAAGCCAACTAGACGAATGTCAACGTGACAAAATTCAACATAATTCAATAATTATAATCCAGAAATTCCTAGTACCGATTGCAGGCGCATTGTACGTTCACACGCCGCGTTCGCACGTTACGATAAATCATTTCTGGATTATAATTGTTGAATTATGTTGAATTTTGTCACGTTGACATTCGTCTAGTTGGCTTGGTCGACAAGTAGTAAGATTGATTATTCCTTGTGCTTTTAAATTGATTATTCCTTGTGCTGTAATTTTTAAAAATTAATCTACGTAACGAAATTAATATCGTACAATATTAAATTCTATATATAAGAATATTTTTCTAATTTCGTGATATAAAAAATTAAAAGCTGATACAATTCCGTGATAACGTAATTGGCTGAGTATGTATCACGGACTTAAAGTGATTATCACGAAATTGACAAAAAATACGAGGTTTCATTTATTAGCTAAAAGTCTCAAAATAGTAGTCCTAAATAAGTTAACTATGCTAATTATAGTAGAAGAAAGACTGATTTATGTTCCTAAATAAAATAAAGACGAAGATTTTAGTATAATATGGGAGTTTTATTACATATTTTGTTTTATAACGAAATTGGATGAGTTCACCCTAGATAAAGACTAGTACTGTGCCTATAGTTATTACATTTAATTATATTGTCGTCTCATAACTGTTATTACGGTGTTATACAACTCTGTAAATTATGTATAACTATAACTATAGTAGGAGGAAGTGTAATTAGGAATTAAATTTCAATGTTACAAGGACATTATATTCCGAAATCGGAGACGAAAATAAAAATACAATTAAATATCGATGTAGTATTGGAATCCCTATTTTTTGCGTAGGTATTTGCGCGAAATTTGTGGCTTGGCGTTGAGGGCAGGTTCATGTGTTTTTGCTCTGGCGTTCAAAAGGTTAATGTCCATCCAAAATTAATTAATCATTTGTTGTTTGTTTGCGTGTGCGCATAATGTACACAGTGTAGTGTTAACTAATTTTGGACATCATTCTACGGAACCGTAGTGGACACCGCTGTGGTTTTAGTGGGTATGTTCTGCTCATAGGGGATAGCTTTAGTGTCTAAACACACTATGCCGAACTTACGCGACCGAAGTTCCGCGGCCGAAATTCCGTTGCGCAGCTTTGTGTAGTATCTTCGTCGGCAATCGAACCGAACTTCAGTCGCGTATAATGTATGCTCTACTAGTAGAAAAATTGCCGCCGAACTTACGGGGTTACGCCCGACCGAAGTTACGGCGGTCACGAGCTCAGTCTAAGCGGCTCACGGCGCGGCGGTAAACGCAGCGGCAAAGGTGGACGTATTTGGGCCGGACGGAGTTACCCATAAATATGGCGATAACCAAAATATCTTTGTGTATACGGTATACCTACAACAATGTCGACATTGGATCTTCATTTCTTATAAGTATTTTATATCAAATAAATAATGCATATTAGCAATTAACTTGTGTCTGTACCTAGATAGGTACATATGTACATTCACAGATAATATAATACTATAGGTAGGTACTGTACATTACACAATGTTTCAATGTTTGGGATTAATATTAAAACCTACCATAATATTCTGTTAAACATTGTTTCATTACATCTCGCAACGTTTTATTAACATTTTTGTATTTATACAGCGAATGTGTTGCTATCAATAGTTGCTATCTCTTAGCCCCTAAGTCCACATTTTGATTTTTCAGCCCACCGCTCGCCGCGCAGCCATTCGCGCCAAAAAAAACGCCCGCGTTTTCGCTGTGAGCGGCGGCTCGTGGCGGGCTTCGAACATTTTCATAGATTTGATCGGACCGCTCGTCACCCCGCGCTAAGCCGCCGCTCAGAGCGGCAAGGTTGTGACCGGGCCCTACGCTGTACGCTATAACGCAACGTAATATCGGTATAGTGTGTCGTCAGTAACTCAAATTGCATTGCGGGCGTAATCATGCCATACTTCGGTCGCGTAACTCGGCATAATGTGTTTAGACACTTATACACCTCCTTCGCCAGCTCCAATGTATTCGATCACACTATACAGCCGGGTAGCGGAGTTGAAACAGCTCGTAAATAGAGTTTCGGAAAAATAAGGAAAAATGTGAAAACAATTTTGATAATATGTCTGCCTCCGTGGTCCAGTGGATAGTGTATGCGTCTGCTGATCGGCGAGGTCCCGGGTTCGATTCCCGGGTCGGGCTAAATGTGTTAAGAGTTTTCCCGAACCTACCCCTTCGGGGATACACGCGTGAGCCTAAATATTATTATATCAATTTTAGTTGGGACTGTGAAAAATGTTCTGCGCCGCGCCGGCATAATATATGTGTGCTGGTCTAAAAGCGCCCCTGGTGGTAAGTAATGGTCAGTAATATTATTGTTCTAAAATAAAACACAAAGATACAAATAATATTATATTTATGAAATAACTACGTTAATATTAAGTAAGGCATAATTGTTTTTTTTTTATCAACATGGCACTGTCATCCAATTGACACCAGTAAGCGTTTTTTAATTGATTTAATCTGTATTAATACAAAAAAACTTAAAACTATAAATTTTAAGGAAGAATGTATAGTTCTATCTTGTAGAAAATACTTAAAATCTAATACTTTATCACTTTTATACAACGTTATTCTTAGAAGCAACATTTCGGCAATTTCTTAAAATAAAAGTTGTTCATATACCATGAATCATATATGATTCACAACTAAAGATTTTCTATTGTGCCTTTTGTCAGATGGGGAACCATATACTTTCATTCAATTCAGTCATTAAGAATAACGTTGTATATTTACAAGTGACACTTTGGCATGGAAACAACGTTTTTTTTTATATGTTTCATGTTTGTAGTGCGGTATACAAAATGCGTTAATTTGTACTAAAAGTTATTTATATAAATCACGGGTAAAATGTGTTAGAGTTGTAAATTCAGTCCGATTTAATGGAGTGACTGCAAACACTATTATTCGATGTGCAGAAATATAGAACAGGGATGTTTCCAACTAGTCTATCCAGACACTTTAATGAATAGACAAAAACAGTCTCTTTCTACGGAGTTTTTATGAAATATGGAATATTGACTTAATAATTTATTTCTGTCCAGATGAATACTAATTATTTATTAATTAATTGATAGTAAATATTTAGAGATTTTTTTTAATAAACTGCCATTATATAAGCATGTTTTACTAGATAAAAGAATCGATATATTTTTTTTACTTGCAGGTAACATCCCTATTACATCTGATTTGACGGCGTAACAGAATGGCGTCTCTTTTTGTAATCTATCCCTTAACATTTCTATCGCATTTGACAATAAAACGATTCTCGCACTATCCCAGATAGTACACATTTACAAACAGATTTTTACAAAATCATAACAATAAATTACAGTATATTGTATATACGTCATTAGATATAATGCTGACTTTGTCTATCTTTAACCATCAGACCAGGACAACATGCCCTGTATAATTTTAATTTGGCTATTTAGTTGCATATTTATGATTACAATATGTCTTTAAGATTTAACCCATTCCATATCCCATGAATCATTTATGATTCATAACAATTATTTTTCTGATGTGTCTCTTGCCAGACGAGAACATTTAAATTTACATTTCCATTCGATTCCGTAACTAAGAAATTACAGTAAATATTCAGTTATATACTTGCATAATATTCCATAATTAATTTATATTCGATAAATAACCATGAAAAACGATCATGAAGCCTACATGAGTGACAGAAGAGATATATTACGCTCACTTCTCGAAAATATTCTCTATCCATCAGATAAGTCTCCAGAGAATTAACTAAAATAAAAACCATTCAACACATTGCATTAGTCGGGAATCAAACCCAGAATTTTATTTCATACCAGTACCGAAGGCAATATTAATACACCTCAAATAATATTATATATCTACATTGTTTAATAAAAAATACTATATTACATATCTTTTCAATAATTCGTGATTTTTCCTTCAGCGAGAAACATTGTCTAAAATGTAATAAATAAAATTAATTAAAATTCTATTGCAACAAATTATATAGTCTGAGCACCATATATTTAAATAAAAAGCAAATTATCTAATACTTTGGTCAACTTTCAACTCTATGGGTAACTTTGACTCTCATCTAAGTTAAACTGAAAAGGCTACCAATAAAAAAATACTTCATATAATTGTTTAAACTCTTGCACTGGGGCTGAATGCTGTGTCGCGGGGGACTTTACAAACATACAACTAACGAACACAATGAACACCCAGACTCGAAATAACTACTTATGAATCATATAAAGTGTTGTCTCGTGTGGACATCGAGCGTCGAACCCACAACACTACGCGCAGTGTCAAGTGGCGCAGCGGCCGCTTGACACACTGCAGTCAATTATATAGTTAAGGGGGAAGAAATAAAAGTATTCATTTAGGCAGCTAATTAAATTGCATTGTTACCCCACATTGGAGTCAATGCTGCCCCAAAATCTAGCTAAAGTTACCCATACCGTCAGTAACCGAGAATCGCTAAATAAAATCAACTATATTAAAATGAGGTCCTCGAATTCTATATATCACAACTATATTATAATATTATATAACTAGCTCGTGCTTATTAATACATTTATTTATTATTTTAAAATGTGGACAAATTTATAAAATATAGTAATATAATAAATTAAAATTATAATCTACATCGCGAGCGTTATATGAGGTAATTAATATTTCAGCATAATGTTGTATATTATGGTATAAACTAGAATGTATTTAAACATTTCTTTTATTGAGTGACGATCAACGCAACTAAAAAAAAAAAGATTTTGTTAAAAAATACAAATATGATTTGTCCACACTTTAAAACAGTCCTTATTAATTTATAATAAAAAATACTATATTTTTAATACTATACATAAACATATATTTCGGTTGCATACCTATATTATAATAAAATTTTGTGACAATCTATATTTTTCCTCAAACTTGAAGCAGTTATAATAATATAATAATAATAATGTATTTATTTTTCAGTTGCTTTCTAACTCCTCTTGCGACAAATTGCGATGTCAATATGGTACTTAATATTCATATGTATAAATGTGGCAATAAGTTAAATGTAAAATCAATATAGGATTTGTAAATTTAACTTTGAAGTTTATTGTTTATTTGGTTGGCAATCATATATTTTTTAGTCCGGTAATTAAGGTTTGTACACGCATCTTTTGTAAATGTATAGACATACACCGATTAAATGGAAATAATTATGTTCAATAAATAATAACTTTGACGTTTATCTCAAATTCGAACTTTGTCATTAACATTTGTATATCCATTTTTTAAAACTATAATAAGTAAGCATTTATTTATTTTCTTTAAAAAGCTACTACTCCCAAGCGACAGTTGTGGCGATAGCAAAAATAATTAAAAAGCGAATTAAAACTAAAAGTAAACTTGTGATTTTATTGTAACTATAAATGATTATAATATTTTATTGCAGATTGTAACTAATTCGATTTACATTCATTTGTACTCGAATGTCAAATAAACATTAAAATTATTCGAATATTTAATTTATTTACATGCCTTGTTACTACAGTCAAATATAGTAGCTATTAGGTAACGTAAAAATAAAATAAATAGATAAGTATAAATTAATAATTACTGATTTCACGAAAATAATTTACTTGTTCAATATAATTATCTCGTAATCAATTTACTTACGCCTGAACGCTAAAAAAATTAAGCACTTCTGTTTTACGAATATTATTTTAACCAACCTAGCGTTATACCCGTTACGACTTTCCTGCGAAATTAGAGACTGTGTTCTGCTTTTTGGTTAGACTAACCAGATTTGCCAGAATAGTAGCTTTTCCACAGAGCCACTGCATACTATAATAATACTAGAGGACGCCAGCAGCTACGCCTGCATTTTTTTAAATTTACCCGTTTTGGCCGATCCAGTGGGAATTTCGGGAAATCCTTTCTTAGTGCAGCCTTACGGTCCCCAAGGAACATACATGCCAAATTTCAGCTTCCTGCGCCCAATAGTTTCGGCTGTAGCGTGTCTGTCAGTCAGTCAGTAACGCAAGGATTTTATATATTAAGATTTGGGACTAGTCTCACTCTCAACCCCATTTCTAAGTCGCCTGTATAGCTAGGTTCAGCAGTAGTACCTAACCATTGAAGACAACGACTTTTTCAACTCTCGTGCAGTTCCGGGGAAAGTTTAATGACCGAAATGGCAAAATCAACATTTAATAATTATTAGTTTCTTTTCACTCAGTTTAAATGGCAAAGAGACAAATGTAAAGAAAGATACTGCTTTATCATCCTCCTAGCGTTATCCCAATTTCAATCTGAGATCCGCTTGCTAGTCTAACCGGATTTGGCTGAATGTTAGCTTTTGCACAGAGCGACTGCCTGTCTGACCTTCGCAACCCGAAGGGATAGCGAAATACCATGGTTTAGACTAGTGTACAATACTGCTTCATTTAGTTCTTTTTTTTGTTTGTTATAAAATAATATAAGTTCTTAATACTTTTATTTAGGTACTATTGAGTAATTGAGGAACTATTGTCAATGAGATCGAACGATGGGAACTTTCGGTTCTATACTGGACAGATGTAAAATAAATGTGGTCCTATTAAAAATGGGATAAACTTGCCATAAATTGGGGCAAATCAGACACTTGAGGTTTATTATGGTTCTTACTACAGCCCTGTTTAAAGTTTGGTTGAAATATAAATAACATACATTTATAGGTATATATTGGGACCTAAATTAATAAATTTAAGTTAAGAGTTTAAATGTACATATTATGGTAACTATATATTTCAAATATCATATTTAGTCTGCAGTATGAAAGAACAAAATAAAATACAATATAATACTTAAAACGGCCAGACTAACACATAGTAAGATGTTTCTTTTATTCATTCGGATAGTTTTCAATTATTTACTCACATTTACCTTTATTTACCGCGGTACGTAAAAACCGAGCTCGCAGTTAAAGACTACCTCGAAAATCTAAAACCCTTCAGTGGTAATCGATAATACATTAGCAATAAAGTTGAATATCGCGTGCGCCCAAAAATGTTTGAAATCTTATTCAGTGTACTATTCGTTACAGACATTTCCGCTTTACAATTACTAATGAACTGGTTCTTCTTTCTGTTAGTAATTTTAACGCAAAAGTTAAGTTGTATTAAAAATATCAACATTAATATTTGGAGAAAGCAGATTTTCCAATTAAAAGTCGATCGAGCCATAATCTTCCAATCATGAATCTGTCTTTAGTATTACTATATAAAGATCTCATAAATAATATACGAAACTTTCCCTTTGCTAGTGGTCTCACTGCTTCAAAATCGGTAAGCAAATATGGCATACATTTTTGAGGTAGCGCTTTAAAACAGCCTTGCCCTGATTCAAGGTCAGGGGGCCAATTCTCCTATTTTTATATGACATTGATATTATATTTTGAATTGACTCAAAAGCGGTATTCTGATAACCTAATGTCATTATCGTATAATTTGAAACAAACAGTTCGTCGCTGACACATAATTTGACACTTGTTTCAATTTACGATCTCGTTATAACTTTGTTCAATTATCAGATAATTTAGAAGAATACGCTTTTTGTGACATCAGTGACATGATATCGAAACCATATTTATTTCGTAGAATTGGGCCCCAGATCGTTGTAGACTTTATAGTGAACCAATCAGCGTTGAGACAGCGTTGCAATGCTTTCTTAATGGAATACCACCGTTAATCATGGTGTTAACTTTACAATGAGGTAGGATATAAAAAAAATGTCCAAATAATGTAAAAGTAATATGAACTGTCGACTATTAAGTATTTATTCAAAAAAAGCTATTCAAAAATGTTTTCAGAGTGGTGTAGACACTGGCATGACTATGGCTGATAGGGGTAAAAATTTGGGATAAAGTGTCTCTGAGGTATCTTTGCCCCTCAGGTCTTTGACCCTAGGTAGGGAGAGCCCTAGGGAGTAGAGGGATGGAGGAAAGAAATACGGGTATGTAAAGAGGTGGCTAATTGCATTGTTTAGTCGTGAATTATTTGACTATTCATTAAACTTTATATTTTGAGTGCAAATTACTGATAAAAATACCATGAAGAATATTAGACATTTTGTCGAATTAGACATTCTGCGAACTGGACATTCTGCGAATTGGATAATAGGGTTGTTTCCAACTAGTCAAATCAAGCTCTTTTAATGAAATGTCAAAAACAAGCTTTGCCAAGGGTTTTGTATGAAATATGACGTAGCGACGTCATAGTGTTTTGCTGTCAAGTAGAATACTTATTATCAATAAATTGAAGATAAAAAATGTTAAATAAAGTTTTAACATTAATTGATTACCTAAACTACTATTATTTTGACATGTTTCACTAGATAAAAATACTTGTATGATTTATTTCACTTGCAGGAAACTTCCCTATTTACGAATTGGACATTGTGCCAATTGGCCATTTTGAGAATTGGACATTTTGCGACTAAACGGATTCCAGGTCATGTATATACCATATCACCTTGGCAAGTTAAAAGTGTAAATCCAGTCTGAAGTTCTACTTCGGTGTAAAAACTGTATTGGGCGTCGGAACAGTATCAACTAGCTACAATAGTTCGTGACTCAGAGTCGTACCAGTATTAACCAATGACAATAGCGTATTAATATAATCCATTGGGTATATAATTCAGAAATAGTATTAATAGTTATAAAAAGAGCGTACATATATGGACCCTATTTTGTTTCGAATCGCTTACAAACTCGCCTGCAGTCTGTGCTAAAAGATTTTATGGAGAATATTAATTTTATAGATTTGATAGATTTCACATTTATGCCGATATCGTGGGAACTTCGGGCAATCCCTTCTTAGCACTTCTACGGTCTCCAAGGAACATACATTCCAGCCAAATTCCAGCTTCTTGCGTCCAATAGTTCTGGCTGTAGCTTATCTGTCAGTCAGTCAGTAACTCATTAACGCAAGAATTTTGTATATAGGTACAGATATTTTGCATCTAAGACATTTCATCTTGGAGTCCGGGGTCTGCGCACTAGTTTTACCATATTTGGCAGTATATTAGCTATTTCACAGAGTAACTACTGTCTGACTTCCGCAAACCTTGGCGATATTCTATGGCTTCGATCAGTGTCAGTATATTTAGGGTATAGACTCTTCAAAACGACTGTCTAAGATGTTCTTGACAGCCGGGACCGACGGCTTAATGTTCTGCGAGGCACGGGGCAAGCGATAATTTACAATTAAATGCATGGCTTGGAAAAGAGATGCGTGCCGTGGGTTTAACCCTTTGAATGCCGGAACGCGGATCTACGCGAGACACAATAGCTTTTTAATTGTGTCTGGCATTTCGGCATACAAGAGGATCGATACCGTCTGCATGGCAGACCCTTGGTATCCCCACTGGGATATCGTTTCTACTTCTATATATCCAGCGTTTATATATTACGGGCGATCATAAAAACCAGCGTGATTTTATACTATGATATCTCCCAGACTATAATTTCATCATCATCATCAGCCTGCCATAGTCTATTGCTGGATAGGCCTCTCCAATGTCACGCCACTGAGCCCGGTTTTTGGACTTTCGTATCCGCTGCCAGCCACTTTGCGTATATCGTCTCTCCACCTATTTTAATTTAAATTCTCCAAAAAATCTTCAGAACAGACCAAATTATACCTTTCACAACTTAAGTACTGATCAACATTCGACCTATTATAAAAATACCAGCATTACAATCGTATTTTCTACTACGCCTTTGCCGTCTCTTCTTTTCGTTTCTGCGCTAATCTTCTCCTTCTGTGTATAAAGGGAACGAAGCCCCATAAGGATGCACCGAATATCAAAACGAAACCCAAAGTTACTAATAGAGCTTTGTAAGACTTCGCGTATTCGTACCAAAAACCGCATACAGGCGGCCCTATTAATTGTAAGATACCATTCATAAATAAACTAATACCGTACGAAGACATCAACCTTTCCGTACCCAGCATTTCCGTCATCACTAAAGCGGTGACACCGGTATTAATACCTGATGCGATACCAAATATCGAACAGAATACGCTTATGGCTGAGTAGCTAGTCATTAACGGTAGTATTGCTAGACTAATACCCGATAAAAGAAGACCGAAAATAAAGAAATACCTCTTAGGCGTTTGAACAACATCAGACAACGCAGATCCACCGATACGACCTGCTAAATCGAAGCCAGAAATTATTGATAGTAAATATGCTCCTAGAGACTTATCAAAACCACATTCTTGGGCATAAGACGGTACTAGTATTATAAAATTGGTATACGATATTGCACAAGTACAGTTAGATATTAGTATCACTAAGTATATAGGATCTTTTAACAGTTGGATATCGAAATATTTGCTTGGTTCTTTTTTGCTTCCGTCATCTTTTGGCCGCTTCTTGCACCCGCAGCAGTAAGTGATCGGGGCTAGACTGTCCGTTACAGACTTTAAGCTGAATTGAGAAGCGAATTCGCTGGGCTTTTCGAAAGCTGACAGCGTGGAACCGTGGAAAGGAGTAGACATGTATTGAAAGCTGGAAGTTGAAGGACTTCGTTTTGGCGTTTTCGGCACACCTAGTTTTTTGCCAAAAGTCTCTTGAGAATTGACCCTACTGCTTTTGCCTTCAGGCACGGATTCTAGCAAAGACAGATTGCTTGGCAAATGGTTTTTGCTGGAGATATGCTGTAGACCATGTCGGGAACTTGCTGGGGTATTTTTCCTGTACCTTTCCACGTCTTTTGCAGCAACAAGTGCCGCGCTTGCTGATCTAGCGAAATCGCTGTTTGGAGATTTTTCTTCAAGGTTGGCATTTGATTTGTTTTTGAAGATTGGTGGAGATCCGTTAGGGTGCTTGTCGTCTAGAGGCGTAGATTCCTCGGGGGTGAATGTGAGACGAGGTTGGTTCGCGTCTTCGACGTCTCCTGCCTCTTCTTCTGCGAAAGGTTCGAGCTAGAAGAGAAAATGGTGGTGTTATAAAATGGCAAATGTTTGAGTGCAAAAATTGGAAACGGTATGGTGACATTATGATGAAATGAATGAATGGAAAATCGGCAAACTAATAATATTCATAAAGTCACTAATGAATTATTCGTCTGCAAAGTAATTTCTTATGGTAACAAATATAATCAGTACCTACTGCTTGATCTGAATGAAGCATTGACCGATCGTCTTTAAGGATGGATCTTAGCGTCACTTTGCGAAGCTGTGTGACTAGCAAACAAATCGTCTTATAGTAAATTTCTATATTAATTAACTCTCCTAGTGTAATTTTTATTAGCTTTATATAAAAGTTTTACAGACCTCTGGCGTCAGTCGATCTCTAAGAGTCTATTGGTTTCAAGACTTTCAAGCTGTAAAACTCTGGTCTACTTATGTACTATTTAAAGGAATTATATAAATTCCATTCCAATCCATTGAGTTTTTAATACCACCCCGCTATATAAGTTCTCTGTAAGACCCTTATCCCACGTGAGAATCTTACAAAGCTTTCGGCAGATGCAATGGTTCTCATTTTTTATGCCTAAAATAACAATTTATACAAGAATATATTATAGAGCATTTTATAAACTTTTACAACAGCTACTACTAGAAACTACGGTAGACAGGAATTATATATAATATGCAACTTTTGTTTTTAGCAATGCAAAGCTCTTCGAGGATTTTACTTGTTATTATAAACTACCTTTTTCTGAGAAATAGTAGAAATGCTAAAAAATAAATTAGCTGTTCCATACATTTTGACGAGGTTTCAATGTAGAAACTCAGATTTTTTCTCAGCCAGCCTCTAAGAGGGTGTCATTATACTAAAAGTTGTATAAATAAATAAAACATTTATTAAGAAAATACATCATTTATTGTTTAAAAAATACAACTAATTATCAACTAATATTTGCTACTTAATACAAAATAATATACCAACTGTGTATGTTACAATAATTGTATTTGATGATAATACAAATAAAAATAATATGCAGTAACATTACATTACCGACTCCAAATAAAGGCGCGACAATCCTTGGTATATTTTTATTTTATTTTATATAGATTCAAGCCTGTACCCGAAGGGGTATACAGAGGTGTAATATCAACATGTTATGAATTTGTAAGTAGGTCCCACGTATTAGGGGGCGAGCCTATTGCAGTTACCGAGCACTTTGCCAAACTCCGTGTTGTTTATGTCATTTCAAATAAAATAATATTTTTTTCCAACCGGATCCAGACATTTTAAGTAATACGGGAAAGAATAATCAGCGTTATAAGTGAAAATATGCCGACGAAATGATAACTTATTCCTTTTTTTTGAAGTCGGTTATTGTAGAACGTAATTAATAATTCGGTTATTAAATAAAATAATCACAAGGATATGTGTGAGAGGAATGATACAATTTGGTTATAATTTTTTAATCTTCATTTTAGATTTTATATAGGGTGGGTTCCGATTTGGTGAAATTGAACTTCGTTTTTTTCCATAATATTGAATAGTTTTTTCTACTCTGAGGTTATTAGAACAGGTTTCGTTTAAAAATTAATACTATGTCTTTTTCAGGTCTTACAAAAATTCCTAAAACCTTGCATTTCTCTTCATAATTAAATATATTTTTGTTATCTATTAGGTATAAGAAGGCGCTTTTTTGGATAACGAATATCCATGCTTTTTGTAGACAGTACAGAGCTTCAAGTTGACGTTTAGTTATTATTTACGTTGATCTTCTTTATTTACATATTTTGTACAAAAATGATATCTAACCAAAGGCCTAAAAAGTTAATGAATTGTGAGAATTTATGGCATTAATCAATTCCAATAATAACTATCATTAAAAAAATACACTACTTTTGCGAAGCGCGATTATTATTAATGAAAATTCGAATAACAACAGAGTTCATTCGAATCGATGTAAAGTACCTCAGTCAAATGAATTTCGAAATTGTTCGAAGAGTTCTTGGAGGATAATAATATTGAAAATAATTAGAAAGAATGTAATATGTCTTAAATTTGCACTAATTTAATTAATAGCCAAGTTTTTCATTTTGACATTAGATTTTATATTATTTTTACCTATACCTGTAATACTATTTGACATCACATTATTGTTATTATTTTTTGACATCTCATTTAAGTAAAATGTAATAACTAATCATTAATGAATTGATAATACTGAATCTTGCATGCCTAATGGTAGAATGTGGAGAACATAAATGTTTTAGCCATAAGATCTGCAAATGTACCTATACCCATATTCGCAAATGAATAAATGAATTATGAATTATTATGAATTATGAATTATGAAATTTCAATCGGAAGAAAATTTTCGCAATTAAACGAACGTTGGAATATTTGTCTAACAATCGCGCAACACATCTATATTATAATTTAGTAAAGTAGAAATAATAAAATGTAATAAAAATACAAGACGGCACAAGTAATTATAAAATATAATATAAAAGTAAGAAAAATTCTATCACCTGTCCTTTTCTAACACCTCAGCTTAGGATCTCTCTATCACACTTATGCAACAAGTAGCAAGTTTGAGCGAGACACGGCAATTTCATAAACTATTTATTATGTAAATAAAATTATAAATTGTGATGTATTGTAGTCTGAATAATCTATAAGTAACATTGTGCGATGCTCGCAAAATAGGGAAATTGTATACCGTGTATTATAAATAATCATGTTTTCCCGAAAAATATGTACTCAGCACATGATATAGAAGATTAAAAAAGGCGGCGATAGCCGAGTGGATATACCAACAGACTGCCATGCAGAGGGTATCGGGTTCGAATCCACGGCGCGCACCAATGACTTTTCGGAGTTATGTGCATATTGAATTGTTAATTAATTATCGCTTGTCCCATGCTTCGAAGAGCACGTTAAGCCGTCGGTCCCGGTTGTCATGAAGACCTTTGACAGTCGTCAGTACCTACTAAATAAACAAACCATGGAATATCGCTATCCCTTTGGGTTGCGGAGGTCAGACAGGCAGTCGCTCTGTGGAAAAGCTAATATTCAGCCAAATCCGGTTAGAGTAGAAAGCGGATCCCAGATCGAAACTGGGATAACGCTAAGAGGATAACATGATATAGAAGATTCCTACAGTATAGTAAAGTAAAGTAAAACTATATTTTTTTTATTACAAATCTATTATATTTCACCGCACTACAACGTGGCGGTAGATGCCTAAGCTCGAATCACACTTAAATATAACGTATGAACTACCTTAAGCGTCGTACATTGTAGTGCTGTAAAATGTTGACTTTAAAGAAAATGCTTAATAGAAAATAACTTTATTTTCACTATATTTTGCAAAAAAATATATAAATGCTAAAGGTAACTTCTTTATTATAGGCTGAGTACATTAATTTTCAAGAAAATACTGACTTATTATTCACGGTGTATAAATATAAAACGAAACTTAATGGAAATCAATTTCGGACAAACTTGTGGTCTCTGTCCGAAACTCATTTCCATTATTGTGAAAACTATTTCATCGTTTCCGAAAAGGATTTCCATTGCTATAGTATTTTCGCTGTATGATGATATGCGTGACAGTCCTCAGTTTACATATGACGCATACTACTTTCAACTTATGAAAATAAATTGGCAAAAAAAAACAATAATTTAAAAAAATATATATTATAAATTACAAAGTAAATTGATACTAGTATGTATCTGTCTATTTTTATAATTAATATTAACTGTTAATAAATTATTTAAATATTATAAAATATAATCCTCAAAATGTCAGATGCATGAAACAGAACCTCTGTCAGTAGAGATTGACACCATTGAATCGACATGAACTCTATGAATAGGTGTGGCCATCTTGTGATCGAATACGAGTGCATCTGCCTTGTATTATGAGATATGGGTATTATGAGAGAAATGAGTTCCCTAAATTGATAAAATTAATCAGTCCTAGAAAAAACACAATCGACAATATTTAGCGACTGGGATAAATATGTCCACCTCGACCGAATTCGAGATCAGCAATTAATTATCTCAGTCGGAGAAGATTCCGATTCAGATATGAGGTTTTATTTCGAGTGACAGTGACGAATAATAAAAAAATATATATATTTTAAAATTACTGCGCTTTATTTGTGAATGTATTTGCCAAAACACTTTTAATATGAATTTATTTCGAAGATCTAAAATCGGTAACTACGTACGATTCCATGTCCTTTGCCAATTAATTCGATATTATAAATAATCGCTTAATTTTCCTTAGGTTACATCACTATAATTGTCAGTCATGAACTGTCATGCATATCATTATACAGCGAAAATACTATAATTGATTGTGATTACAAAACTCTTTTGTACGAAAATGGTTTCTACGGCTGAATAATATTTAAAAAAATCGTTGCCATCCCTGATTCGGATATATTTATTTATGGACAGAGTTAAATATAAAAATAACTGTAGTACATAATATAGTTAATGTTAGTTCAAGTAAAAATAACTTATACAAAAATAAAAAAAATAAATTCGCTAATATATTTAAATCTATTTACATGAAATATGCAAAAATATTAATATTTAAGTAAAAAAATATACCTACTGCAGCATGTATTATTTTAAGTCCCTTATAATAAGTAACTTGTCTTTTTTTCTGTCTACCGTCAAAATTAATGCTAAAAAAATATTCAAAATACCGATCTAAAAAAAATCGAAATTAAAAATAATCGACAATTTTGAGACACGATTTTCTTGTATGTGTGTCGCGCGATCTATAAACTCTGACATCAGAGTTGGCCACACACTTACACTAAGATGGCATTTTTCTTAATTTATCATTCTGAGAAGGTATCGCATATGCTACCATGTTGTAACAAATTGATCAAAAACCTTTTTCCTAGCGCTATCCCGGTTGCATCCGAGACTTTCGCCTTGGAGCCCGAACTAGTCTAATCAGATGTGACATCATATTAGCTTTATATATCATATCATAGTATATCCAAGCGTGTAAAAAATTAACAAAAAGGTCTGCACAATAAATCTTTGTGCTGTATATTTATATATATTCAATGGTAACTTTTAATTTTCTTTGTATAAAAAGATAATACAAAGAAAATTATATGAAATTAAAATACTTAACTATTGATAATCTAAACAATAATTATCGATAAAAGACATTATATTATCTATAATATTATAATAATATCAAATAAGCACAAGAAAGAACACGGATTTAAAATATCACATTTTAACAATGCTTTTTCTCAACGGGTCTCGTGTATCACATTGGATACACACATTTTCCAAATATGATCAAACGTATCAAATATGATACACAATTTCTCAATTCTATAATATCACAAATGATATATAAATTTAGATATTAAATCAATGTGTACCTAATATGATAACCCAAATTCATTTATATGTATCATATATGATACATACCAATAAATAATTTATTTAATGGTAGACCCGTTGCCTTGTAACAGTTTAACAATGCCTCTCAGATAAAACTTTCGCCACATATTTTCTAAATGGCAATAATTTAATTTATCTAGTATAATAGTTAGCTAACTAAAACGAATGCATGCAGTCTTATAACAAAATAAAGTGTTTAAGCCGACACAATTTTTTTTTTGACTTTACACAAATGTATCATCATTATATAGGTCGGTTCACGAAAGTTGACCAGAAATGGCGGCCGTCGCGCATATGTACATTCGTGCACCAATGGCGTGGCTCCATTCTTGACGCATTTAGGGAATGCGTCAAGAACGGAGCCACGCCATTGGCATTCTACCCGCGCGTCACCCCGCAACTCCACGGAAACCTAAAAAATGATTTCTGCGCAGTGGTCATCTTTCGTGAACCGACCTATACCTCAATACATTTAATAGGGTAGTTTCCAGGGTCAAAATAATTACATTTTATTTAGTCCATATTTTAGATTATAAAAACATATTGGACACGTATTTTTTCTTTTTTCGATTAAATAAAAAATAACAAAGATATAGCTCATTAAAGTTACGTGTGACGTCACCTAGTGCGAAAAAATGCAGCACGGTGTGACGTTATGCGTAACTTTAATGAGCTATATCTTGGTCATTTTTGGTTTAATTTACAAATAAAAAAATACGTATCGCTTATTTTTGAATAATCTAAAGGACGGACTTATACATTTTTTTTTCAACTAGCCTATTATTTTGTACGTGTGCTTGTCACATAACTTCTCCTAAACATCTGTACCAATTTGGTTATAATTTTATGTGAGTATTTCAACTGAATTCTCGGATGCTTTGAAATACATTGGCACACACAGATTGCTGGCGACTCCATTAGTGCAATTTGGTAATTTAAATACTTGGTGGCCATGTTTAAAATTCGTTTTAAGACTGCATGTATTAATATTATTTAGACTAAGTCAATAGTATCGATTCTACATAATTAAACTCTTTTTAAACACGAGATGATAGTCCTTTTATTTATCGCAGTCAATCAATTGCTCTTTCAAAAATACTACCCGCTTTTTATTTTCTTATAAGGCAATCTATATCACACTCATTATAAGCCAATATTAGCAGAATATTACCTCGCAAATACTCAATACAATACTTAACATTATAGTCCAAAATTTAAGGACCGCCAAAAGTTTATTTAATTAATTCCTTACAAAAAACGATTTAAAATCCAATTTTCGCTTCGCCTTACCCACATTCAGATAATTTCCTTTTTATCCTTATCCAGAGTTCATCCAGAAAATTGCCTTAAAAACAAGATCGTATCACATCCATTTGTCTTATACATCTTAAGTCACTACAAAAATACCTTAAACATCCTAAGTAGAATCGATACTTTATCTCTTGAATGCCGGAACACCAGCTACAATAGAAAATCTATTGTGTCTCGCATTGAGCTACGTATCGCCATTCAACGATCCAAATAAAAAAATTAAACTTTATTCACCTCCCCACCATTTTTCATAGCCTGCTCCCTCTTCTTTCTATCAATAAAAGGCATAAACAACCATAGAGCTGCACCACAGATGAAAATCAACCCGAACGTCAAAAACATCGTCGTATAACTCTTTTCCCTTTCAAACCATAGACCACATAACGGTGGCCCAACCAATTGCAGAATACCGTTAACAAAAAGACTTATCCCATAAGTAGACATAAGTCTTTCTACCCCTAAAACTTCAGCCATCACTAACGTAGTAACACTATTATTAACACCAGACGCTAAGCCGAAAAACGCGCAGAATATACTTATCACTAAATACGATTCCAAAAATGGAATTATAGCTAGGGTTATACCAGAAAATAGCAGTCCACCTACGAAGTAGTAAGTCTTTGGAATTAAGTTTAAATCGCAAAGTGCGGAGCCACCAATACGTCCTACTAGATCCAGAGCTGAAACTGTACTGAGGAGTAATGCTCCTTTGGATCTATCAAAGCCAATAGCTTGAGCGTGTGAGGGTAGTAGAATAATAAAATTCGTACAAGAGATAGCAACTGTACTGCTTGAGACAAGAATAACCAAGTACGTTGGATCTTTCAACAGCGAGAGGTCTAAGAATTTATTCTTGTCAGTTTTGTGCTTCTTAACTTTCTTTTTGCATCGGAAGCAGCAATACGCGACTTCTGCAACGCTGTCTGTTACAGATTTGAGAGAAAATTGCGAGGCGAATTCATTTGGTTGTTCAAAGGCAGATAATGTCGATCCGTGGAAAGGTGTGGAGACGTGAGCAAAGCTGGAAGTCGAGAAGGTTCTCTTAGGGCCTCCACTCGTGCTTAGTCTTCTTCCAAATCCGTCTTGAGAACCAAGCTTCTTTAGCATTCCGTCGGTAGTAATGGAAGAGGAACTGTAGGTGCTTTTCGGAATAGGTTTCGTGTAGGAAAGTTTTCGTTTAGACGGGTTGTGACGTAGCTGTTGCGAAGACGTCATTGACTGCAAGTTGGTTAAAGATGGCTTCTTATCCGTGTAGCCGTTTTCAGTCTTTTCGGGGGTAATAACTTGTGGCGTCATTGGAAAACTCTCGATCGGTTCCTCTTCTTCGAAGAGTATGTCATCCTGGAAAAATAATGGTGGAGTAGTATCATCGAATAATAAGGTATCTGATCCCAAGCTAGGTAGGTAACCAGGTAATATATACTTATATACGGCTATAGACAGACCAACACCGAGACATATAACAAATAATCGTGCGTTTTAGCCAAAGGAGAGAGGAAACTAAGGCATAAAGGATCATCCATAAAGTACATCACACGATATACATGATTTTTTGCTGGTCTCATTCGTGACATCATTAATCATTACCAAGGATCGGCATTAAGGGAGCTAACATTGTCAAAAGTATGGATATGCCTAATTTTTAAATGTGTTTCCGGCACTAGATTCCAGAAAATTTTGGATTTTTAATGAAGGTTTTTTCAACAGTTTAAAACACCTTCATTAAAAATTAGGCATATCCATAGATTTGACAATGTTAGCTCCCTGATTCCGATCTTTAATCATTATACAATGTCACACTTTGACGACCATATGCACCTTCTAACTGTGAGACATAATTTGTGGATGACTCCTAATCTAAGGTTCAATTTGCCACGCCATTATACATAAGCCTAATAGACTATTTACCTACTATAATCTTATTATTTTTAGGATAAAGCGTCGCTGTTTCTTATTAAATAGATAATCATGTACATCTTTGTAAACAGTAGCAGCAAGTGTTATAATAAGCTAAGCATTATGTTAGTGAGTAATAAAATATTTTTTGTTATAAAGCTAGCTATCTAAATTACCCTATTTACCAAAGTTACCCAATTTTGCTTAATTAATAAGACAATGCCCGCATTCAGTGAGTTCGATAAATTTCTCTTTAGAATGGTTAAAAATATATGATAAAATTACTGAAGATTATCTAAATTACCCAATTTACCAAAGTTACCCCTTTTCCATTTGAAACTGACATGGTTCGTGTTACGTGTTTGAAGCATAGCTTTCAATAGGATCGGAGTTTGTCCCGTAAAATATATGAATTGTAAGTAATGTGCTTGTGCTAACTTTATAAGCTTGTAAATTCTTTAATCGCGTATATTTTACTTTTTATTTTAGCTATATATCATAGCTGAAAAGGCCAAGTGTATTAACAACCACTTTATAAAACTTTATGATATGTAAAGGTAACAATTTTTAACCGACATCATTTATAACTACATACTTAAATGATAGCGGCGATAGCCTAGTGGTGTACGTAACGGACGTAACTATGGTCTTGGGTTCGATTCCCACTATTACTTGGTACCCCAGGCACACACCTCTGACTTTTCGAAGTTATGTGTGTATTAAAAATGTTAATTATCGCTTGGTAGATGGCAATAGGCTCGCCCCCTATTACATTGGCACCGAAACATAACTGGCGAAAAATGGGTGCGTAATACCTCTGTCTACCCCTTCGGGGATAAAAGGCGTGAAGTTATGTTATACTTTGATGATGATGTTTGATTCATAGCTCTTTGTTCGAAGCAGGCAAAATGCACGATTTAAAACCTAAATAGCTAAAAATAAGGTTGATTTTAGCGACCATATTCCATTAGGTTGATGGTCTTATCAGTTTTTATCAGAAAACATATAGCGGCAAGTCAGCTTATCTTACTATGTAAAGAATACACAACTGATAAATTTGTTATATTTAATTTAGCAATGATATGCTCACGACATCAAATCAAAGAATAAGGAGAGAACCATGTGTTACATACTGTCAACGCTAAGTAAGGCCTCGCGCGCACTAGCGATTAAAGTTGGCCGATAGTTTGATCGGTCAGTCGGCTCAGTACAGAGTTATATGGCAGTGCGCGCACTTGAAGATTTGATTTTTGTTTGATTTTTCGATTGCGACTGAACTATCGGCCAACTTTAATCGCTAGTGCGCGCTCGGCCTAAATATTAGGTCTTCTAATTTTCACGATAATAGTAGTATATAACCTGTCCCACAGCTGGGCACGGGCCTAGTTTTACTATTAAAAGGATCATTGTCCATCACGCTGGCTAAGTGCAGGTTTGCTGACATTATCTTGTCTGATAGGACTATTATGGAGGACTTTCATACATGCAGATTTCTTCACGATGTTTTCCTTCACCGTTTAGCAAGGGATATTTAATAATTTGACACTAAAATATTAAATTTTAATTATATTAATTGGCAGTTGGTCAGTCAAAAAGATAATACAGTGAAACCTGGTAAAGTGTGATCTGGATAAGTGAGAAACCTCTACTATTGAGAACTACAATGAGGTCAAGGCTTTCATCGAATTACATCTAGGATTTTTTGACTTCTAAGATTTTTCGATGTTTACCTCTATAATTGGGACGCTGGGGCTCAATTCCCTGTATAAGTGAGACAATTGATCATCAATGAGACCATTGATTACTTTATATAATAAACTTTGCCGTATTGTATTGTTTTTTTTTAGTAATACATACATCACTAATTAACTCTCCTCGCCTCCTCGCCTACACTTAATTCATCCCACCAAAAATACGCATTTTTATCAACATTTTCACCTTTATTAATCGAATAACGATGCATTTCGACTTTTATAAGCGGTGGCCTCTGTAAATGAGTCAACTAAATTTTAAACCTGTCTAATTGGAAAACTGGATGAATGAAAACCTCTTTAATCGGTACAAAATCCTTGGTCTCTTGAGATCCCAATTAACCAGGTTTCACTGTATTCTGTAAAATCTGGTTAGACCAGTAAGCAGACCTCGGGCTTCAGGGCGAAAGAGTTGGATGCAACCGGGATAACGCTAGGACGATGATTTAAACAAATGTGTTCTATCGAATAGGCATCGATCGTCCAATACTAAATGAATAGATGGATTTTTCTGAGTATTTATTCCGAACTTTGAAATGAAATGTATTTATTGCATCAAATATGGTTTAAAATCAGATGTTACAATTTTATAATTTACTAGTCGACGCCAGCGGCTTCGCACGCACATATTTTCGAATTTCCCGTTTTGCCCGATCCCGTGGGAATTTCGGGAAATCCCTTCTTAATGCACCCCTACGGTCCCCAAGGAACATATATGCCAAAATTTAGCTTCCTGCGCCTAAAAGTTTCGGCTGTAGCGTGTCTGTCAGTCAGTCAGTAACGCAAGGATTTTATATATTAAGACTAGCTGACCCGGCAAACGTTGTTTTGCAAAATTTTTTTTTTTTTTGAAAAATAGATGTTGGCCGATTCTCATAGATACTGGATAAGCACAAAAAATTTCATCAAAATCGGTCAAGCCGTTTCGGAGGAGTATGGGAACGAAAACTGTGACACGAGAATTTTATATATTAGATAAGAATCACATATACGGCCGTTTAACAGCATGAAAAGTAGGCACATAGTAACTTACTGTCTAACAAAATAAAAAATAAATAATAATCATTTAAAATTTGGCATCCATATATTCGCTTACTGTATAAAAAGCTTTTTCCAACAACCAGTTTTTTAACCTAACTGTAAATATATTTTTGGGTAGAATGTTGTAGCTCTCAGGTAACTTGTTGTAAATCCTAATAACCATAGCAGTTCGATATAATTCTGTTCTTATATTAGGTTATGTATGTTTATCCATTATCTAGTACCCATAACACAAACTCTGCTAAGCTTGGGACTAGATGGTGATGTGAGTATGTTGTAGAATATTATAAAAAATACTAAGCGGTGAGGATATCTAGTATTAAAATTTCGCGAAGCGTCATTTGTGAACAGTCAATATTGCCTATTTGCAAACTAACATTCAGTCGGATAAACATTATTTTACATAGCCTATCGCCTGGCGGGTTGAATATAACCTACACTAAATAACATTGGCAAAAATAGCACACGACACGCATTCATTTGATAAGCATCCGTATGCAATTCACAACACCGATAAGCTTGTTATTACTGTTTCATTCTGCACAAATATTCGCAAGTAATGTTGTCAGACGTAAATATTAATTTGTAAAGAAAGGTGCAAACTAAATTACAAAAAATTTGATTCTTTCAAAGGGATTTCATTAAAATGATAACTTAAAGCTTATTTTCGAAATGCCCGCAAGAATTAGTATGGTTATTTTAGCTATGCGGGTTAGTTTGGCCCAAGTTTTGTTTAGCATGAGGGTTACTTTGGCCCAAAAAAAGTTACAGTCTTGCTACTGTCTGCCTCTAATCTATCAGAACTACTACAATTCGGGCGAATTAAGCAAATAAATAACTAAAAATAATAATAGTTATACAAAAATAACTATATCAAACTAAGCTATTCGTAACTTTATTAACGTATAATCACTTTCGTTATTTATAAATAGCAGTATTAGCACGCAGCGGTGATTGCGATATTTTTGAAAATAAAACTAATATACAAACGTGTGTTAAGGAAAGTGATTATTTTTTTAATGTGGCAATGTTATTAAAAGTCTGAGAAGCGGAAAAATATATTAAAATTGGGCGATGTAAGCAAAAGTGAAGAATGTAGGCGCAAAGTACAATACAAAAATAAATGATTACGAATATGCGGTGACTTAAGAGGAATCGTCGTCCTAGCGTTACCCAAGTTGCAGATTTTTGTCTTGAAGCCGGGGATCGGCCTTTTGTCCCTCAAGGGGAAGGCAGAGGTGTATTTACACCCACACTTCGCCAGGCATAAATACCTCTGTCAGTCCCTCAGCGACCACGACTGTTGCAAGCCGGTAGAAACGTAGGAGAATAACTACTATTTATGCCTTTAAATAAGTCAATTATCGCGACTAACACCCGCTTTACAATATTGTATGATTTAGACAAATCGCGAAAGTTTAAAATCGATCATTAATTCGTTTGTACTTTCTTTAATAAAACCTACGCCTGCCTATAATCCTGCTAGAATCCAACCCGCGACTTTCAAAATAAAAATTTCTTATCCGCACTTTACATCCTTAGGGGAAACAACTTTTTTTTATAAAACCCTATGTTTTATAAAAAAAATCTTCCTTAGTGGATGCTTAATGGATAGTTTAGATTCTGCGATAATAATGTTTAATAGTAGATAGAAATGTATAGTTATCGTTAAGGGCTATCCATATATTATGTCACACGATTTTTAGTATATTTTAGCTGCCTCGTCCTTGTCATAATTAGGTCATATTTGTGTGACCTCTCCCTACCTCCAGTGACGTCACATATTTTGCATTTTTTAACTAGAAATTATGAAATTTAGACAGCAGTTCCGAAATGAGTGACAACCATTGGAACTGTTTTACTTTTAAATAAATGCCATGTCCAGCAGCAGACGTCTTTCGCCTGAGACGATGATGACATTTTTGGGATGGGCAAACATTACTTACAAGTAGTTGAAATTTCGTGTTCAATTTCTTTAGTTAGCAGTTATTAACTTAGATAGATATATTGGGCTTTGAAGTGTGACTGCACAAAATGTAGAACCTACCTCTTGTCACACTTTGACTTTCTACCCCCTCGTGTCACGTAATTTGTGGATGACCCCTTATGCATCGTGTATTTTAAGTCAGTGTGTTCCGAGTATGCACTGCTACTCGTCAAGCTTTGACCTTTATACCGTTCTTATGGTGTAGGAAATAAGTGTGAAATCGAACTGCAACTGTCAAAACTGACTTGTACGACGCACGGTAAGGCGTAAGGTCGATGCACTTTATTTATTACCTATAAACTAGCTTTATCTCAACAAAGGCCCCTCGTTTCCCGATAATCGTACCAAGAACACGGCCAGTCTATCACTGCGCACTGCCCACGAGCGAGCCACTAAAATATCATAGAGATCGGGTAAACTGGTCCCATAGACGCAATATCGATATCAGCATACCACCGATTCAACTAATATTATAAAATCGTAGTACACGTCATCTTGACTATAACGCTATACCTACTTAAAAATATTGTTTTATTATATTTTGTAAAAAAAATGCTAGGAAGCTTCTTTACCATGGGCTAAGTACAAACATTTCGAGAAAATATTGACCTAAAATTCACGGTATATAACGATATTCTTTTTTCTTTTGTTAATATTACAGAAATCAGAAATTTGTCTTCCGAAACGCCTAATGATTTAAGGAATAATTAATTTAAAACATAAGATAATTACAGAAATCTGACATTGTCCCCCAGTTATCAGTAATAAAGACTTCAAATATAAGAAAAACGGTGTTAGAATGTTAGTATAAGCCTGACGAGCAAATCATAAGCGATCTATATATAAACTCTACGGACAGACAAACATAAATGCAACAACACAACATATAAAGGTCATAGTTTCCCAAACTTTTTACTTTAGACCTCCATTAAAAGATATTACAACAAAACGCACGAATTTGTAAAATGAATCAATTTTGATACAATACTTCAGTAAAAGATCAGCCTCTAATTTTTTTTTAATTATACCATTGGACAAGTCAGATGCAGTCATCTGACACCAAACTAGTGAGCGCTTGTACACACGGCTACTTGCCAGATACTTTGACCGTTGTTCCGTTCTTATTGCGTAAGAAATAAGGATTAAAATAGTACTGCAAAGTAAAGCTTGATTTGTCGCTGTGACAACCAGATAACTGATAAACATGCTTATGTATTCTTAAATACATTATCCTTGTGTTAATGTTACCATTATTATCCACTTTGAGCATCTTTTAAGTGGATTATTTTGGTAGTCTTCAGTGTCACCAAGTTAACGGCGGTTTCAGATTAGCGTATTTTCCTGCGCGTATACGGTCGTTTCAGCATACGCGCGCTACATTACGCGCTTCAAAAAGCCGGACTCGCGTAAACGGGTATATTTCGGCGTTTTTGCTCGAAATGGTGGTGATAATGTGTCAGGCTCGCGCTAATGCGAGGTTAGAAGCGCGTCAACGCTCATACGAGTTGCGCGTTTGCCAAAAGGCGCGCCTATACGCGCCTACATGGGCTTCCAAAAACAAGCTTATACGCGCTTATAAAACACTAGTCTATAACCGCTCTTAAGCTTTAATTTTATTCGTTGTGACCTTGAGTCTTAGTTAGTCTTAGTTGCTGTTGTCATAACAGCGCAAAAACTTAAAACTTGAATGCATTCGTGATCATCGAGCATGTGTCGAAAAATCCTCATAATAATGATATTATGGTTACATTATCCTCATAAAAAAATATTAAGTATTAATTAAGACGAAGCCTTAAATAATTAAAATATTATCCCATTTACATCTTTTTAATACTACAACACGCCATGGTATTAGTTTATCCATTATGCCTTCCATATTATTCTTTTTAACCAACGACAACACAGCCTATTAGACACCTAATGTTTTCATTTCTACAAACAAAAAAATCTGTCAAAGCGGTGAGGTATGCGGGGCAAGGGGGGGCTACAAAAATGCATTCTAATTGGCCGGTTCAAATTTGCGGAACGTCATAATTCATATCTAGTGTTGGGATTGGTCCAAATTGGTCTTATATAAGACGTATAAGTCTACTGTGTTGTCCGAAAGTGTTCGCCTTACATGCGGCGTCTAGTAGGTTGCGTTGTCGTTGTTTTTAACCAACCATAAATTTACAGTTTATACCTTGTCCCCATTTACCCTTACTTTCACATCATCCTGGCTTTAACCCGGAGCGAAATAAAACTTTAGATCATGGTTTTTCGGGTTTTAAATTTTTCTTTATTTTTTTATGTGGTAGCAGCGGGATGTCCTTATGGTAAGTGATTACCGCCGCCCATAGACACAAGCAATACCACAGGAGTCACAAGTGCGATGCCGCTTGCCACCCTTTGTGTTAGGAAAAGGGAAGGGATGGGGCCACCGGCACTCGCACTCACTGAACGAAACGCAACAGTACAGGTTCTGTTACTTTACGTCGATTATCTGTGAGAGGGTAGTACTGCTCCGGTCGAGCCGGCCCGTTCATGCTGCAATCAGCAAAGCTCTACTGCTCGTACAATACAATTCGTACAAATTTCCAACGATAGAATATTACGTACTACTCCTACGTACAACATTGATATTTTCTTACCCCAACTTGCCCCTACTTTGGGAAACTAAGGCCACATATATACATATAACATATAATAATAATGGATAACGCTTACTTTAATGTTTTGATGTCACCGTCAACGCCCGTAAATGAGCATTCAGTTTCATTTTCAAAAACACACAAAAATACAAAAAAAATGTCGCGATTTTTCTTTAAAAGCGATTAGCGTAATATGTTACGAACCGTATGACGTAAAAATTATTATAAAATAAATTACTAAGCGGTTTATCTTAGAATAAATAACATAATGTGTTAGATATTATTTTATGCTGTATTAACTCATTATCTGTCCCATGATACACGGAAAAAAAAACAATTACATTATGAATCATATGTGATTCATGGGACAGAAAATTACCAATTTTAAGTAGCTTACGCTATAAAAATAATTCATGTCGCAAAAAAAATATGCAAACATAAAATAATAAAATACACAGAATAAACATACTTTAGTCCAGTGAAATAGTGAAACCCTGCCTTCCCTAAGAAATTATAACATCCAAATTATTAAAAAAATAAACCGCGCAGTAATCATTTAAACTAGTAGAACGACCTTAAAGTTAAAAAAGAACAATAAAGCTTAAAATAACAATTAAAAATACATATTTTGACAAGAGTTTTTAGTATATCGAGTAGAAAATAATGTGATGAAATATAAATACTATTCGAAATGTACTTATTTGCAATGAAATAAAGCGTGGTCTTATGTGGTAAAATCTTGGTCAATTAATTTTATCAATTCATAGCAAAAATGTAAAATATGTAACCGTTGAATAGTCTTAAACAACTTCAATTATGTCTGTCTAGTCACCGTGCATATACATTGCATAGTAACTATATTGAAATGTCCATATAGTTGAAACTTTCACAACAAATCATTCTGCTCAATATACAAAAAACACTTGTTCAAACATTTCAATCACTCCTTTCAAAAACTTAAAATATACACCAATTATAGGAAGAGGAATCAATTCGCAAAAATATAGTATATTTTAATCATATTTTTTTTGTTAATCAAATTTCTCGCTCCCACTTTAAGTAAACGCTTATAGTAGGAACGAGGCATATATCAAAAAGAAAACTATCAATCAGCTATGTACTATTCTCCTAAACACGCTGTACGCAATGAAGAGATCGTGGTTGAAACAGCATTACGCTGATTGGCCCGTTTCAAGGTCATATCGTTGTAGAACTCAGAAGGAGCCAATCAGTGCGCCGTGCGCAGTTCGAAGCGATCTTTCATCGCACGCAAAGCTATTTCTTAGCAAAATAGCAAATCTGTATGATTGAAAAAGATTTCTATGCTGCATGTATTAAGCTTATATCTCTGATGATAGAATGTAGATGAAATTCAACAAGCTATTGGTCTAGCGGTGCTCTAAATAAAAATAATAACTCTTCCTATATTTGATGTATGTTTCTCACAGGATGATTTCAAATTCTATCTATATATCTAATAGATCTTATCAAGCGGTGTTACGCCAAACGCCATCGATTTGTACACGTGCTAATATTTATTTATTTGCTTTCAAACTTCACAGCCGTTATGAGAAGTCAGTACCGTCAAACAAACTAATACTTGTCTAAACCGTGGTATATCGCTGTTGCTTTCGATTGCTGAGGTCAGACGGCAGTCGCTCTGTGGAAAAGCTGATATTGTCATATCTGGTTAGACTAGTAAGCGGACCCCGGGCTCCGAGGCGAAACATCTTGGAGGTAACCGAGATTAAAGTGAAAGTGATGATCGAGAGCAATTCGTCGTCATCTTCCTAGCGTTATCCCAGTTGCATCCGAGACTTACACGTTTTGGAGCCAGGAGGCATAGTACAAAAAGAATAGTAGGATAGCTTCATACAAATCGGCCTTGGCCGGTATGAATGTATGCGTGAGTCGCCGGCGCCGTGTACGCACGCACTTTTCACGCACACTCTCATAGACGAGCGCGGCGAGCGCGACCTCAGTACCTGATGCGCACCGCGTCTGAGGACGCAAGAGTATGTAATTAACTCGCCGATCGGCCTTAGCTAACCTACTATTCTTTTTTTACTATGTCGGAGGTTAGTTACTCTAACCAGATTAGACAGAATATAAGCTTTTCCACAAAGCGACTGCCATCTGACCTCCGCAACCGATAAGGAATAGGGATATTCCATGGATTAGATCCGTGTCAGTATATTCAAGGGTTTGAGCCAGACGACCCATAACGACAGTCAAGATCTTCATAACAGCCGGGACCGACGGCATAACCTGCTTTCCAAGGCACGGGGCAAACGTTATGTCGATTGATATATCGTTTGCACCATACCTAAAATTCTACTAACACGTACTTTATTACTAAAAGTCTTGATTACTTCCATAGCATTTAAAATTATGCAATAAAAGCAGCATATTACGCAAAATTGAATAATGACACGAATTTAAAATCATCCTGTAGTGTCTAATAATAAGTAGATGATTTGACATCTCTCTCTAATATATGAAAACAAGCAGGCTGCCATAAGCCTAGTTCTTAGAGCAGGTTCACATGAATCGGCTCGGAAAAGCATAGAAAGTTTACAACTCAATGTCCTTGTTGGGTTAGGTTAGTCTTGGTGTACTAGCGCAAGGTAAATTAAATGTATTCTCCTCACGGATTTAAGCATCAGAATGACACTTTTATATTTAGGAACATTACTGAATGACTGAAGCAATTTATATTAATTTTATTATATACTCATCTTTATGTAATGTAATGAGTCTTAGCGCCGTCGAAACAAAACCATCTCACCTCTACCAAGCCTAAGCATGTGAACCTCCACTAACTCCCACACATATCTTGTCAGCTCTCTCTCTCTCTCTTACCTGGGGTCCATCCTCGTCTTCCTCAGGGTCCTTGTATCTTCTGACCATGTGTTCTTCGACTGGCTGGAAGAGAAGCGCGGCTGCCCAGACGTTCAGCATGATACCGCCTAGGATTAGGACGGTGCCCCTGGAATATTAAAATAAAAATATCTTAAATTCGATCGATTAACAGTTTTACCGCTAAATTCAATGTTAGATCCATGGATTTAGTGATTTGAGATACATGTTTCACATTTTTTGTATGGTGCTTATGTCGAATTTGTATGTCAAAAAGCAAAAAGAGCTGTATTATTACAACCACATATTGCCATATTTATATTAATTTTCAGTCCCACGTACTAGGGGGCTAACCTATTGCCGTTACTGAGTCTCAGTGCTGCTACTGAGGAGAAACTCAGTAATCTTTTTAGACGAAGGATCAGCAGACGCTTACGCTGTCCATTGGACCACGGAGGCAGTCAGTTAGGTGTATATGATTTTAGCAATAGTAAATGGATTAATAATTTGCCAACCGCTCCAATATCATTCTGCTTAAATTCGATGCGAGTTCCAAAGCAGAGTAAAATAGGAATGTTTCCAACAAGACAAACCAGAAGCCCTACAATTAGAAATTGCTGCGGACATCGTCTAGTAATAAAAAAAAAAAACAATACTCACTGATACCCATAAGTCTCCAGCAGGTACCTAAGTACCGGCGGCAGTATAATACTCCCGAACGCGCTGCCAGACATGCAGATACCATTGGCGAGCCCTCTGAGACGCACGAAGTACGACGTCACTATGTAGACGGTGGGCGGGAACGCTAGGCCGGCCCCTGTGCCCACCATTGCGCCGAAACTTGAAGTAAATAAAAATAAAAAAAGTTAAAAAAAAAGAGAAAAATAATTATTTCCTGTGAAAGTAATGTAAAGATTAAAGTTAATAAAGTTATAATAACTCACAATGTAGACGGTCGGTCGGTTGGAGTACAAAAATAAATAAAAACATTCTTTCAGAAGTAATATGTAACTATGCTGAGGTTAAAAAAAAGAAAAATAGTGAAAAAAAAATGTCAGATGTTTAAAAATTGTTGCCTGTAGAAAAATTATAACGGTTTTAAGTATATTTTATGTGCGTAATATTATAATATTAACCAATTTTCTGTCCTATGTATCATAAATGATTCATAACAATTGATTTTTAATTGTGTTCTAATTCGGACAGGAAACCTATTAAAAAGAAAAAATAAATGTTGCCTGCGGAAATGGTTGTGGATGTTAAAGATTTTTTTGTAGTAATACGTCACTATGTAGAGGATGGGGTGCACGCTAGGCCGGCCTCTGTGCCGACCACTGCGCCGAAACTTTAAAAAAAAAGTTAAAAAAATAGTTACTGCCTCTCAATAATTTAATAGAATTCAACATTTCAAATATACTACAATACCTATTTTGTACAAGTGCAATAAAAAAAACAATTTTTTTCGCGGCAACTATGAATTTTCTTTATGAAAGATATTCACTTTTTAATAAAGTCAAAGTCAAAATCGTTTATTCATCTATGTCACAAGGTGAGCGTCAATTTTTAAATTGAATTACTTAATGCTTCTACATTTACTTTTACTGCGTCGTTCGCAAAGCACTAGGACCACGGTAATGAATGGGCAATAAAACTCATGGCCACTCTTTTGAATCGCCAATATTATGGTACATATGTATTTTATATTTGTTATGAGCTGCAACTGTTTCACTTTGTACTTAATTACTTGTAAATAATAAATAGTTACAGACATAATACTTAGCACTTAATGCAGTTACTAAATTAAGTGCCTTAGTTAGCCTTCCTGGACTACTTTATATATATAGGTATGGGGTAGGAAGACAGATTGAACTGTTTTTTTCTACATCTATACTATTATGGGGTGAGAGCCCATACATGTCCCCCTAAAGTTCAAAGTACTGGGACGGAATAATTCCTCTTTTTTACCACGATAACCGAACGCCACGTGGCCGAAGTCGTTATTAGGTATTATAATTTTATTTTATTACTCACCTAAAATACATATAGCTTATACTGAACGCGTAACTGCTTAGTATCATTCCGAACGCGGCGAAACTGCCTCCGATTAGCGTGACGGTTCTGTACGACCACTTTACAGACAGGATTGATGATAGTGGACCTGGAATGCACACATATTGGTTATATTAGTACTGGTCAAAATTGTAGTACCTCTGAGGGCATATAAAGCCGTCGGTGCCTTATGCCATGTACTCGTATATCTTTAACAGCCTTTAACGGCCTTTAATCGGTACCTTGGCATATGAATAACGCTATCTGTTTGGTTTGGGAAGGTCAGACGGCAGTCGCACTTATCCAAAAATCACTATCACTTTTTCATCACCAAAAATAACTTTGTTTTCCATAGTATTTGTATAAACGACAAAGTTATATTTGCGGTTGATTAAAATTATTTAAATTTGAAATAGGTATGAGCACTTTTTTGAGAGGCAAATTATTATAGGCATATTTGTTTATAAATATTACATAAAACATACGTCTCATCTGGTTATCAGATCGGTGAAGGTCGATGTTCCACGTCTCCTCTACTATGACTTTATTAAGCGATGTTTCAGCAGATACATAATCCATTTTCTATTAACAGCTAACATAATATGGTGAGGTTCTGAATTGCATTGTTGGTAAATTTTCATATAATGTACGAATATGTAACAACTGGTCTATGAGTCTATTTGTCTACTAGTCTATTCGCCATTGATCTTTTGTGATCTTCTGGTCAACTGGTCTACTACGGTCTATTTGTTCTATTGTGGTCTACTCGTCTATGTATCCACTGCGGTCTATTGGTATATTAGTATATTGGTCTACTAGTCTCTTCATCTATTGGCCAACTGTGGTCTACTAGTCTATTGTGGTCTACTGGTCTATTCATTACCTGGTCTACTGCGGTCTACTCATCTACTGGTCTACTAAGGTCTACTCACCGAGACTGCTGTACAGGAAGTAGCACAGCGCCACAATGCCGGCGGAAGCTGACGCGCTAGCACCGAACACATCGTTGAACTCAACCAGGAGTACTCCAAAAGACTTGATGGTGCCGGGAATGAGGATGTTCACTACCGTAGCGCCTGGAAATTTTATAAAAATAACCAATAAGTAAAATGCCAAAATTCCATATTTTATATGCCTTCTTAAAATTAACAAAAATTCCAATTTTTATATAATGGGACCAAACGAGAAGTTATAATAAATAATTTTAAATAAAATTAAAAAAAAAACATTTTTTGAAATCGGTTCATAAATAAAGAAGTTCTGAGGTAACAAACCTAAAGAAAAAATCTCAAAACTCTTTTACCTCCTAGGGCCTAGGGTAAAGGAAAGAAGTAATTTTCTAGTTGATAAACAGCATTACAAACATTAACCACATAATTATTGAATATACTTAATTACTTCAGGCGATTACAACCGCTATTGAGTTGAGCTGTTGCTGTCACTGTCGGATTGTATACATAAGAAAGAGAAGCGCGACGACGACGGGACGTTCAGAACTGTTTACAAACCATAAAATAAATTAATTACAGAAAATGTATTGATTGGATTAAAAAAATAAAACAGTATTTCGTTAGTATGTTGCTTGTTGAATAATTTGCCAAAAAATCAGAATGATTGTATGTATTTTAATATGGTTTTTATTCGTTAAAATATTTTTTAGAGGCATCTTTGTGATTTTTTTCTATCGAATAAAGTTAGTTGTATTATGTTTTCAACACAGTACTTAACTAGATTATATCCTGAAGAATATCATAATTATATTTTTCTGATTGTGTTAACTGCATTGAATCATATACATACTTTAAAGCATTATAAAACTCGCGTTTAGCTCTTGTAGTCCCCTTAAAGCAATATTTTTAAATGTTACTTTTTGAACAGGATTTATGATGACACTAATCGATAACTAAACGTCAATCAACGCAGCAACTAATTTCTACGTTTTGACAACCACTTGACAGCTAGCTTACGGCTATATGACGTCATAAGATGCGTGTGGTGTTGACAGCTTGTTATATCAGAGGACTAATTCTCGCATTTTTATATGACATTGAAATTATATTTTGAATGTGCTCAGAAGCGGTATTCTGTTAACCTAGTGTCATTATCGAATAATTTGACATAAACAGTTCGTCGTTGACACATATTTTGACACTTGTTTCATTTACGATCTCGTTACTATTTCATTCAAATATACATACATACATACATATCGTCACGCCTTTTATCCCCGAAGGGGTAGGCAAAGGTGTATTTCTACACCCACTTTTCGCCAGATATACTTTAGTCCCACGTAATAAGGGGCGAGCCTATTGCCGTACCGGGCAGATTTCCAGACTCCGTGCTGCTACTGAGAATTTCGTGACAGAAAAACCCAATAACACTGCCCGGCCCAGGAATCGAACCCGGGACCTCCCGATCCCACGCGCACATTTATGCCGCGAGACCAACGAGGCAGTCGTATAGGGTTTGATGTCGAGTTTTCCGTCTCTACGCAAAGATGGTATTTGCATCGTGTTTTCCCTTAGTCGGCTCTTACGACACCCACGGGAAGATAGGGGGTGGTCACACTTGTATTCTATGCCGTCAACCACAAGGCTTGGATGGAAGACATTTCCATTATCTATTTCCAATGCAAGCTCTATAATAGCAATTAATTCAGCATGTTAAGCATATTAATTTTTTGGACTATATTATCTGTGATTGCATACAAATCTGTAAGGAAGTGGATAGATATTACAGTGCTGTTCTCTGCTTAAATATGCTCCCTCTGTCGGCTCTTACGACACCCATGAGATGATATTATGTGGTGGTGACATTCCGTATTCTTAATCCGTCACCACACGGACTAAATATTGGCTACTGCTAACAAAGGTACTTATGTGTTTTCTTTTTTTTTAAAGCCAACTCCCGCACTAAGAATAAATCCTGTGTAGCGGGGGACTTTACAATACTACAACCAACGGACACAATGAACACCCAGACTCGAAACAACAGTTTATGGATCACACAAAGTGTTGTCTCGTGTGGGAATCGAACCCACTTCCCTATTTTATAAAATGGAGTAGTTTAATCCCTGCTATCTATACATCTATGCATATAAATAAACTTGGAGTGTCTGTTTGTAATATTAAAATAACCGCTTTAAATAACCGCTTTTTATTAAATACATATGGATCTATACACCGAACATATACCTGTCTGTCTGTCTGTCTGTTTGTTCTCGCTAATCTCTGGAACGACTGGACCGATTTTGACGGGACTTTCACTGGCGGCTATAAATTAACCGGGTTCGCGAAGTAGTTCCCTCAGGACGCGGGTGAAACCGCGGGAAACAGCTAGTTAAAAATATGTCACGCCATATCAAAAATATAGAAGATTGTAACCATTGAAATATCATTCAACTCATTTTATTTAACGGCTAGTTTCAACTAGTTTCAATTTTCGACCCAATCTTGGACTTGGATTCTAGAGGAGATACACATTTGACATACTTTGTATGAAAACTGGATTCTAGAGGCGATACACATTTGACATACTTTGTATGAAAACTATCTCAAATACGTACATCTCTTAGGGGTTAAATATAATGACCACCATAAAATGCTTTGATACCCTTAGTTCTTTAACCAAAAATATATGCTTAACACCAGAAAAATAAAGTCTAAAATTAGAATAGTACTAGCTATTTTAGTCACGACTGAACTTCAAATTGTATTCGAACACCAAATGTAGTAAATGATCACCAAATAAATAGATTATGTTATGTTCTCTTGTGACAATTAATTCAAAAATAGAGGAGGAAAAATAGATAAAGGATGTGGTGTAACCAAATCCAATTTATGTGTTGGTATTTCATACATCATCATCATCAGCCTTTAACAGTCCATTGCTGGACTACGCCTCTCCTTTACAGGATGAATTGGCCTACTATACCACGCTGGCCTAACGGGTTGGTATAGGGTTTGTATCAAGTTTTCCTTCCCTTACAGTGCTGTTCTCTGCATAATATATGCTCCCTCTATCGGCTCTTACGACACCCATGGGATGATATAGGGTGGTGACACATTGTATTCTTAATCCATCACCATACGGACTGGTTCATACAACTAACAAAAAAACTTTGGTTATAATTTTACATTAAAATTCTGGTTTAATTTCGGTAATCATTTACTACGAATACCCACTTTTGGGTTAACATTGATTTATTTGGAGGCATTTTGCTTAAATAGCATAGCGTAATGTTAAAACTTTGTTTATAATTTTACATTAAAATGCGTGTTTCATTTTGGTGATCATTTACTATTTTTGTCTGTTATATGTAACTATATCTGGTGGTAAGTTAAACATACTTAATTTTATTTATTTACTAGAGGACGCCAGCAGCTACGCCTGCATTTTTTTTAATTTACCCGTTTTGGCCGATCCCGTGGGAATTTCGGGAAATCCCTTCTTAGTGCACCCCTACGGTCCCCAAGGAACATACATGCCAAATTTCAGCTTCCTGCGCCCAATAGTTTCGGATGTAGCGTGTCTGTCAGTCAGTCAGTAATGCAAGGATTTTATATATTTAGATAGTCTCACGCCTGTATGCCCGAATTTCGCCATGAATTTTTAGGTCACATATAATAGGGAGCGAGCCTATTGCCGTTACCGGGCACATCACCAGACTCCGTGGTGCTACTGAGAATTCGGCAAACCCAGTAACACTCTTGCACGACCCGGGAATCGAACCCGGGACCTCCGATCAGCAGTCGCATACTCCATCCACTGGACCACGGAGGCAGTCATAGTTAAACATAAGCCCATCTCTAATAGCTAAATCTAGCGAAAGACCATATATAGTATCCGGCCGTTAATAATTATCTTCATTTCTGAAATACCATCAGACGATTTTAATAGCCCCATTTTTTAGGGTTCCGTACCTAAAAGGTAAAAAACGGACCCCTATTACTAAGCCTCCGCTGTCTGTCTGTCTGTCTGTCTGTCACCAGGCTGTATCTCATAAACCGTGATAGCTAGAAAGCTGTAATTTGTATTTCGGTTGCCGCTATAACAACAAATACTAAAAATAAAAAAATGAAAATATTAAGGGGGGTCCCATACAAAAAACGTGTTTCTTTTCGTATTTTTTGCTCAAAATTACTAACTGTTACAGGTAGACGCTTTTAATTTTTAAAGAATATGTAGTTGTATATTACCTTTCAAAATAAATAATTAAATTAAAAAAAAGTAAATAATAAAGGGGGGCTCCCATACAACAAACGTAATTTTTAAGCAATTTGTTACTCGATCTTAATAAACAGGTAGAAACTTAAAAAGTATTTAAGTATACATACAACGAACGTGATTTTCTTTTATAGATGATGGTACGGAACCCTTCGTGCGCGAGTCCGACTCGCACTTGCCCAATTCTTTACGTACTCTTGAAGTTAGATATACGGTCGAATTTTACGGCTGGCCTGGCACGCAGCCAATGTGTGGCATGCCTGCTGAAATTTACTGATAAAATATACTGGAGTATATTGATGGCACAGCGATTTAAAGGATCGGTATCGTTAATAACCTGTGTTGAAACGGAACTGAACAGATGACGCAATGTTCTTTTAATATTTCTTAAAAATAACGTACCCGGTAACGGCAATAGGCTGACCCCAATACGTGGGACTCACAAATTTATAACTTGGTGAAGTATGGGTGTAACATTACACCGCTGCCTACCCTCTCGGTGATACAGGTGTGAGTCTATACAATATAAAAAAGAACTCTCTTCCCTACTCTACTGGAAATTAATCCTGCATTTCTACACGAGTCACACGAGACAAGAATTTACGCAATCCACAAATTGTTGTTTCAGAGGTGTTTTTTTGTCCGTCTATTGAACAATTGTTAAGTCCCCTCATCCCCTGCAACGCAGGATTTATTCCCTGTGCGACACAGGATTTATTCCCTGTGCGACACAGGATTTATTCTCATCATCAACATCAACAGCCCACTGTCCACGCCACTGAGCTCGATTTTCGGCTCTTCGTGTCCAGCCGCGTGAAGCCACTTTGCGTATATCCTCACAACATCTAGGATAAGAACAAGTATTCTCTTGAGGGTATTGAACTGTTGAAATATTTTTTTGCGACATAAACGGCCATGTGGCATGGCTGGGATCCTGCCGTTTTGCCGAAAAGATTTTGTCAAAATTTCATTACCCAAACAAATTTTAGCAACCTTTTTTTATACCATTGCAATATTTCGAATGATTTTAGTACGCATATTTTTATTTGGTCAAAAATTTTCTTGGCAAAATATTTCCAAGTATAATGTCATTATGGCATTTGGTCTTTAATCAAATGATTTATTACAGCAGACAATATTCAGACAAATAAACGTTTGGTGATATTAGTTTATTTATGGAGTAGTTAGAGTAGGTTAAGTATTAAAAAATTGGTTGGTTAGGTTAGAACTGTGACCTCCTACGCACGAGCCGAGCGAGCGTAGCGAGCGGTACCGCGGTAGCGGCCGGCGACTGCCAGAAACGACTTGCATTAATGGAACAAAGAGATTGTTTTTAGTAGGTTAGCCGGAACTGAACTATTTAGATTAAGATAATTATTAATTTTCCGTAAAAACTGTTATTTCAACTGAAATATTTGACTAAATAAAAAATGTTAAAAGTACTACATAGTTGGTAAACAAGTTATAGTTTAAACGTTAATTTCCCAAACATTAGGTTTGCGTTACAATTTTTTGTGAATAGATTTTTTGCTAAGTAATAATTTGACAAATTACATTATGCGAAGCATTTTTTGGGAAGCGAAAATTTGTCAAATTCATTTCCTACAAGGGGGACCCGGCAAGGCTTCTAGAAACTGTAGACTTGAATATACGGTATAAATTTGAATTCGATATCTCAATTTTATTAGTTCCCGAAATAAAGGTAGAGAGACAGACGTACCCCAAAGTAATCCTATAACGGTTTCGTTTTTCCCCTTTTTAGGTACGGCATCTTAAAAATATATTATATCTTAAGTATACCTACAGCTGAAAATCCGGCCCCTTATAAATAGAAATTTGCGTACGTGATTTAATTTATTTTGCCGCCCCTCTACTTTTTGCGATACCGCAGTATGTTACAGCGCAAACTTTGGGAACCGCTGTCCTAGTCTATAATCCGTATGTGGTGATTAGTGGTGACTACCTATGAGAGTGTCTCCTCCTCCTACTTAATCAACAGAGGATATGGTTACTTGTGGGTACAAGAGATATTCTTCTGTCCAAGCGTTTCCTTACATCTTGTATAACAATCCTCCCCTTTTCTCAGTAAAATCCCCCCATTTCTCTTACTTAATAACCCGTACGTGGTGACTAGTGGTGATTACTCCCACTTATCCTGCCCCTCCATTTTTTGTCCCCACCCTTAAATATGTAGTCGGTACGTGGTGAGTGGTGGTCATTACTCGAACTTATCTTACCCCCCATGGCTTATCCCCACCCCCTCCTAGTAAATAGTCGGTACGTGGTGAGTGGTGGTGATTAACTACGAGAACGCACCATCCCCACTTGCCGTCTGGCGGCACCATCTCCCAGTCTCTTGCAGTCGCCGGGCCTATGGTGAAACGCCCCCACTTATCTTAACTCCTATACACCATTTCTCCTAATTACTAACCCCCCACTTAATAGTCGGTACGTGGTGATTGGTGGTGATTACCTACGAGAACGCACCATCCCCACTTGCCGTCTGGTGGCACCATCTCCCAGTCTCTTGCTGGCGCCGGGCCGATGGTGAAACGACCGCCCCCCACTGCATTGCTGTCTTCTGGAAGTTTCACTGTGGAAGAGAGAGAGAGGTATAGGTTAGATGAGGATGAAAAATTGTCTTTTTTTTTTAAAGACAACCTTCGCTTTTGAACCGAATCCTTTGTCGCGGAGGACTTTTCAAACATACAACTAACAGACATAATGAACACCCAAAATCGAAACAACAATTTATGAATCACACTAAGTGTTTTCTCGTGTGGGGATCGAACCCACAACACTCGGAGTAGTGTCAAGCGGCGACGCGGCCGCTTTAACCACTACGCCATCCGTGCAGTCGAAGTCTTGAAGGCCTGTAGTCAAGAATAACATACAATCGAAGGATAAATAAACGTGGGTCCTGTCCTGACTCCCGAACGCCTGTAGGGTTACACAAACTCGAAGCTAATAATAGAGGGTGGCGCAAAAGTAATGACCCTATTTGGTTCAGCTACAACTTCGTTTCTAAATTAAAAACTAGAATTAGTGTTTTAAATACTTAAATTTTAAATATATATATTTTGTCATGAAATTTTATTGCATTATTATGATTGAAATATGATGTCTATTAAATGTTGACCACATTCATTCCAGAGTTGAAGCACATATGACATTTTACATAACTAGCCGTAACACTTCCTGCGATATGTTTCTTATTTTTTGGTGTATGTTTTCTTTTTTATTTATTTTTTTATTTCAAATAACCCGAAAAATCGAAAAATTGGGGAAATGAGTTGATGACACACATGACAAAAATTGACACGATTATTCCAAGTTTTTCGGGAATAAAGCGGTCCATGACTATTTTTAGTGAATTTTACATTTGATTACTAAGAAATGTTCAATATCAAAATGACAGAAGATGTCATAAAAAAATGTATAAGGAATTTCTATAGGGTCATTACTTTAGCGCCACCTGTATAATTATTTCATGTTTGTAGCGCTCATAGTGAGACTTGGCTTGCCATTACTGACACCAGCTTTTGATCTGAGACTCTTTGCAGTAGCAGCTGTAGCAGTGTTATAGACAAAAATAATTTTGTTTTACTTAGTGACTATGGCATGCGCATGGTGAAAATAGAAAGAACATAACCACGGTTTGTGCTTGCTGAAAATTCACGGCAACGTCGGCAAAAAGGTCAGAAACGACTGTAACGGGGAAATTAATGACATCTTCATCGTCCTAGCATTATCTCAGTTGTAAACCGCGGTCCGCTTACTAGTCTAACCAGATTTGTCGGAATATTAGCTTTTCTACAGAGCGACTGCTGACTGACCTCCGCAACACAAAGAGATAGCTATATTCCTTGGTTAATAATAGTGACAGTTTATTCAGAGATACTGGCTTTCCATAAAAAAAAATATATATATCTAAAAAAAAATCTAAAAAATATATATTTCATTTTTTATGATCGTCGGCTTAAGGCGCTACCTCAAAAATGTATGCCCTTTTTGATTACCGATTTTGAAGCAGTGAGTCACTCCAGCAAAGTGAACATTTTGTATATTATTTATCAGGTCTTCATCTAGGGACTCCTTGGACAGATACACAATTGGAAGATTTTCGCTCGACAGAATTTTAATTTGAAAAACATGCTTTCTCTAAATATCTCAAAAGGAGGAACATTTTTGACACTTACTTCCTTAAAGCACATGTAGACATTATCAAAGTACAAATTAGACTAGACAAGACACATACAGCTATGAACCTTATTCAGTTCCATAACAACTCGATCCCAATTCTTAAAAGCCAGTATAAAATTACCCAACTTTGTTCAGCAAGGATCCATATCGGTAGACCAAGTTATACTGGTTAAGAAAAAGTCTCTACATAGCCTGCCAAAAGCCTACTTGGACAGAAAATCTAGCAATACATAAAGGCCAGCATAAGATAAGCTAACTTTGTACTACAAGTGCGCAGAATGAGAGACCAGGCCATAATGGTAAATTAAAGAATCTCTCACAAAACAGTATAAAATGACCTAACTTACTTAGTTCAACAAGGCTCCACATTGGGAGACCAAGTCACACTGGTGAAATAAAATAAGCTACCCTGCCAAAAGCCTACTTGGAAAGAAAATCTAGCAATAACGAGAAACCAGATCAAAGTGGTCATATCTACACAGAAATAAAATTGGAGTGTCTGTTTGTAATATTAAAATTACCGCTTTTTACTTAATGCAATGATAATGGATGTATACAAGGTACATGTACCGAAATGTCATTTTTTACAATTTTTGTCTCTCTGTCTGTCGGTCTGTCTGTCTGTCTGTTTGTTTGTTCTCGATAATCTCTGGAACGGCTAGACCGATTTTGACGGGACTTTCACTGGCAGATAGCTGATGTACCAAGGAAGGAGTAAGTTAGGCTATAATTTTACCGGGTACGCGAAGTAGTTCCCTCAGGACGCGGGTGAAACCGCGGGAAACCGTTAGTAAGGAATAATTCAGACACATAACCAGTATAAAATGACCTTACTTTCTACATAAAGTCTTCACAATGAGAGACCAGAATAAAATAGATATGTATCGAAAAATATTTCTCCGGCAAGCTTGCCAAAAGCCTACTTGAAACAAATATTAGGGTGTACCATAAACATGGAATAGAGACTAAATTTGGCGCAGAACTCAGTATAATAGATTACTGCCGACCCCACCCTAAGTGGCCTTGAAGAAAACTAATGGCTTTTTGGCTCAAGGTCGGGTAGGCACTTGCCGTGATATTATAGCTGAGGGTCACGCGAATTTGTTGTTTGTATATCGATATAAATAACTATACAGGGTGTAAAAAGGCCCTTAACGAAAACTGAAATCCCATGTTGTACCAATCACTACGAACATTTTTTACTTCGGCACCATACCTGGGAAATTACTGGTTTAGGAGATATTGAGGCTCAAAGTTAGTATGGAATTTTTCTAATTAGGTACAAAATCGATGCATTTACCCCGCCAATGTGTTCTTTAGATGTCCTATGACCCCATGGATAAGTAGGTATTTCGAGCATTGCACGCGCGCGCTTTTAATCCCAGGTATTATTTTTGGTTAGTATGACTTGGCTTGATGTCCACAACGAGTAGACTTCGGCTTGGTGATGGGTCTTGAGACACCCTGAGGAGCCATTCCATAAATGACGTCACATGATTTTCATGATGTTTTGACTCCTCCCCCGTCCTTCTCACAGTTACTCTTATACATCACCATCTCATTTTTCATACAATGTCGCACTTAGTCGACCCCTTACCCCCCTCCCCTCCAGAGGTGTGACGTAATATTGGATGATCCCATAGCAGCGATAACCTAATAGAAAGCCTGAGCCTCGGGTTCAACCTTCAGAAAGTCAGGGTTCCGCTGGTTTCAAACTTAAAACATCTGCATACATGGGCGTCACCAAGAAAACCCTACAATTTATACTTTTCTCATTTTCCATAATATATGAGTAAGAGTAAGAGTATAAGTACAAATTTCAATAAGATATCTCAATTAGTTCCCGAAAATAAAGGGTTTTGACAGATAGAGAGACAGACGTACCCCAAAGTAATCCTATAACGGTTTAGTTTTTTCCCTTTTTAGGTACGGCACCCTAAAAATACATTATAGCTTAAGTATACCTACAGCTGCAAATCCGGCTCCTTATAAATAGAAATTTGCGTACGTTAAAACACTACAATTTATACTTTTGCCCCCCTCTAGGCCAATGGCTGGCGTCCTTGCCCCCCTTAGGCAACCGGCTGGCAACGTCCTTGTCTGCATAGCAGGTCGTTGGTAACAGCATTATGCAATAGTTTCATGAAAATAACATAATATATTAGAACATATAGCTGACATAAAACATAAACGCTCAACAAAGTCTGCTGTGTGTGAACATGTGGAACAAGGACCCATCCACTACCTGCGATTTGATGAACCACAGATACTCGCAAAAGAACACCGTTTTCTTCCAAGGATGATACGTGAGGCTATTGAAATTAAAAAACACCCTAATTTCAATAGGGAAGACAGTTGCCATGTTCCTCCAGCTTGGGACCCTGTCATAAGGCTAATGAAACCCAAAGTCATCAGAAGACCTAAGGACACTGTGAGCTTATTCTGCGTAAATAGTAACACCAATAGTTGAAAAATGTTCGGGTACTTTGAGATAACTTAAACATTCAAGAAAAAAGACAAAAATCACCTTAGTGTGCCGTGAACATGAATCCTGTAAAGAATTTGAAACGTCGGCTAGTAATAAAAATGTAGTTTCTAGATCATTCGGTTTAAATGTAATAACTAGTGAAACCAATATAATGCGATAAAATCTGTAAACTGTAGTTTTATTTCAATATTTATGTCACTAACTGAAAAAATGCCGGTTTTCTACAGTCATGAACCTCACAAGTTCTTTTTTCGCAACAAGAAGGTAGTCTATGCCCTTTTCCAGGTCTAATCGATTTCTATATCAAAATGCCTTTTTCCAGGTCTAATCGATTTCTATATCAAAATGCCCTTTTCCAGGTCTAATCGATTTCTATATCAAAATGCCCTTTTCCAGGTCTAATCGATTTCTATATCAAAATGCCCTTTTCCAGGTCTAATCGATTCTATATCAAAATTCATCAGAATAGTTCGAGTGGTTTTTACGTGAATATGGAACATGCATAGATACATACACTTACACATTTTAAATTTCTTGTAATAGTAGATTTTATTAGTAGGGTTGATTTTATAGGAGTAAAAGTGAAAATTACAAATGTGCCTCCGTGGTCCAGTGTATAGCGTATGCGACTGCTGATCGGAGGTCCTGGGTTCGATTCCCGGGTCGGACAAAGTGTTACTGGGTTTTTCCAAATTCTCAGTAGCAGCACGGAGTCTGGTGATGGGCCCGGTAACGGCAATAGGCTCGTCCCCTCGCCCCCTATTACGTGGGACCTAAAAATTCATGCCGAAATGTGGGTGTAATATTACACTTCTGCCTACCCCTTCGGGGATTCAGGCGTGAGTCTACAAATGTGTAGATTTTCTTAACGATCAAAATACATCATGAATCACAAAAAAGTTGTTTACATCGTTTATTTGTTCAATCTGAGCCAGTCGATTCATGCTACAATTATCCAATAATACAATTACCTCAAAAGTTCATTTGCACATAAACAGATGTTTGAAGAAGACAAAAATATACATGACTACAAAAGTTTAACCTTCCTCAGGAATCCTTTAAAATAATCATCCTTCTAGCGCTATCCCAGTTTCAATCTGGGGTCCGTTTACTAGTCTAACAGGATGATGGCTGAATATTAGCTTTTACACAGAGTGACTGCCTGTCTGACCTCCGCAACCCGAAAGGATAGCGATATTCCATGGTTTAGACTAGTGTCAGTTTATTTTAGAGGTACTGACGCCGTATAACGTCTGTCAAAGATCTTCATGACAACCGGGACCGAAGGTTTAACATGCTCTCCGAGGCACGGGACAAGCGATAATTAACATTTCAATACGCACATAACTCCAAAAAGTCATTGGTGCGCGGCGTGGATTCGAACCCGATACTAGGGTTGCCAACATTTTTTTGTTTGAATATAGTATATTTAAAAAAAAGCTAGAAAAATATAGTACCCTTCGAAAAAATATAGTATTTAATTAGGGTAGAAAAAAATTATATAATAATTTTTTGTCTGTAATAAAGCTGTCATAAGCCTTATTACAGTCAAATTTAAAATTAACATAAATCATAAGTTCATTTTTGATTAACGAAATGCTTGATCTATTTCTCTCTTCACGACGTTTCAAATTCATTATAGAAAATATCCTTTTTGTAAAGCCTGAGGTGGCAGGAATAGAGACCAGAAATGAAATAATCTTAAACAAATTTGGTAACTTATTATTTGTATTTTTTTAAATATCTTACATTTTTGGGATCTGGTTCTGTCAATATGACAGGGATGCGTTCAGTTATATATTTTTGGGAATCTAGTCACTATTTTATAATTTTTATGAAGCTTAATCTAATCATAATGTCTAAGTAGTTTAAGTACAAAAACCGTAAAAAGAAATTAAAAAATTGAAAATATTAACAAGGTTTAGGCGGAAATTTAAATTTCCCGGAATAGTGAACGCGCCTTTCATTCGATGTATCGAATTCGATGTATCGAATTCGATGTATCGAATGAAAGGCGCGTTCAAAAACATTGATCAATGTTATATCATGAGTGATATATTGTACTCGCAAATCGGTAGTAGTAAATCAATGGCTGGAATATAGTATTTTCGCGTACTATATATTTCTTCAACAGTATATAGTACGGAGTCACTAAATACTGTACAATACTATATATTACTAGCTGACCCGGCAAACGTTGTTTTGCAAATTTTTTTTTTTTTTTTTGAAAATAGATGTTGGCCGATTCTCATAGATACCGGATAAGCACAAAAAATTTCATCAAAATCGGTCAAGCCGTTTCGGAGGAGTATGGCAACGAAAACTGTGACACGAGAATTTTATATATTAGATAGTACGGTTGGCAACCCTACCCGATACCCTCTGCATGGCAGACTGTTGGTATATCCACTCGGCGATCGCTACTCAGGAATCACTTTAAATACTGGTGAAAATCGTACAAAGACCGTTTGGTAGTGTTGGGTTTATCTCGCTCATACCGAAAAGGGGATTACATTTTAGAATAACAATTGTTTTTTTTTCTAGTAAGAGAAACGAAACGAGCAAACGCGTCACCTGATAGTAAGTGATCACCCATAGACACCTGCAATGCCCGACGGATCACGAGTGCTTGGCCGACCTAGTAATGATAGTAGGTATATAGTTTTTACCCGAGTTCGTTGTCACTCAGTACAAAGACCTGCACACCTGAGGCCATTGCTTCAAGAAGCAGCTGAGAGGTCAGGAGTGTTATTAATAGTTTGTGTGCTCCCACTGGCTGGCGGACGGCCAATTTTGGAACTGGACATATGGGAGAACACGGAATGATACTGCGACGGGCGCGAACGAAGTAATTGATGAATTAAAGTTCGATTCATTCGAATAAGAGTTCAATTCTTTCGAAGGTTCGATTCTTTGTCGAATCAAAGTTCGATTTAGTCGATTAAAAGTTCAATTCTTGCGAATAAAGTTCGATTATTTTTGAATAAGTTTCGTTTCATTCGAATAAAAGTTCGATTCATTCGAATAGAAGTTAGATTAAAGATTCATTCAGATGAATAAAAAATATGTTAATGACTCAATGTATCTTTATCAACAGTATTTTGAATTTTGAAGGTGGCGAACCGAGGTGTGTATTATGCATGGGCGTTTTCGGATTTTTATGCAAACCGATAAAAATCCGATTTCAGATTTTGAAATCGATTTCAAAAACCGGTTTTAGAAATCGATTTCAGTAGCGGATGTTGGAGCGTACGACAAACGCAAACAATCTAAATCTTTTTGTATTTTAGGCATGAGACCAATCAAGTCAAATAAAACTCTCCAAACATAAATTTCTAATAACTATCTGCAATTTTCAAAATAAACATTAAATCTGAATTTGATATTATTATGGCCTCGACATTTTTTTTTCTATTCAATCTGCAATTCATAAAACCGCCAAAATCCAAAACGATTCGCTTGCTTGGCGACAATTCGCTTCATCTCTTTCGCTCTTTCAACGGATCACTAAGTCAGAAAGGAAAGGAAATGAAATTCGCTCTTTCTCATTCTAACTAACTAGTCGTTTGGTAGTGTGAAAGAGAACGAATGAATATGACTATCGAAAACGAAAGCTTTAGATTTACTTTGTAGTTTGGTTGCGCTTGCACCGTTTGGTTCGGATTTGTGTAGTATGCGTTATCGTGGTATTGTTTTGCGTTTTCTAAAATCGGTTTTTTCACATTGGAATATCGATACGATACGATTTCTGACTGCAATCGGATTTCAGATTCGTTTTGATATATCGGTCTCATGCCTAGTGTGTATTGAATGTGGTATAATTGCCGATTTATAAGCTTTTTATTTTATTATTGGTAGGTCCCTTTCAACTAATCTGAACAGCTAAGTTCCTTCGGGACCGTAGGGGTCCGTATTTAGATAAACTTTTTGGAAATTCCTATCCCAAAGGAGGTGAAAATTCTCACGTGGACGCCGCCGCGGTATAAGCCTAATCTTATTCTAATATATAAAGCTGAAGAGTTTGTTTATTTGGTTGAACGCGCTAATCTCAGGTACTACTGGCCCGATTTGAAAAATTCTTTCAGTGTTAGATAGCCTATTTATTGAGGAAGGCTACCTATATAACATCGCGCTATGAGCGACGGGAGCGGAACAGTAGCCTTAAATAACGCGGGAGTAACCGCGGGCATCCTCTAGTGATAAAATAAAAATCCTTTAAAATAAATTTCCAAGACTATGTATACAAATACATAGTCTTGTCGACAACAAAACTTCAAATAAACCACAATATTTCATTGTAATTAATTGCCCCGCTGTAATTAGTAAGGCCTTGAGTTGTCTTCGCGTTATTGTAACTGATTAAACTGAGCTCGACTTAACTATCAGATTATCTTAATATATAAAATCCTTGCGTTACTGACTGACTGACAGACACGCTACAGCCGAAACTACTGGTCGCAAGAAGATGAAATTTAGCATGTATGTTCCTTGGGAACCGTAGGGGTGCACTAAGAAGGGATTTCCCGAAATTCGCCCGGGATCGGGCAAAACGGGAAATTCGAAAATTTGTGCATGCAAAGCCGCTGGCGTCGTCTAGTACGTAATAATATTCTACCACATTCACCCAACACCATCTAGTCCCAAACTAAGCACAGCTTGTACTAGACAATGGATAAACATACATAATAATATAGGTATACTTTTTTTTGTAAATACATACATATTATACATAGAAACACCCAGACCAAGACATCCATGTTCATGCACACAAATGTTTGACTTGAGCGGGAATCGAACCCGCGACCATCGGCGTAGCAGTCGCTTACACTCCCGCTACACCAACCGGTCGTCGACTATATCGACTACATCGATATAAACAGTTAGTTTAGATAAATGCAGCGATAGCCTAGTGAAGATACCATAGGGCTGCTATACAGAGAGTATCGGGTTCGAATCTACGGCACGCACCACTGACTTTTCGAAGTTATGTGCGTATTAAATTATTAATTATAGCTTGTCCCGTGCCTCGGAGAGCACGTTAAACCGTCGGTCCCGGCTTTCATGAAGATCTTTGACAGTCGTTACGGGGAGTCAGTACCCTCAAATAGACTGATACTGGTCTAAACCATGGAATATCGCTATCCCTTTGGGTTACGGAGGTCAGACGGCAGTCGCTCTGTGGAAAAGTTGTTATTCTGTCATATCTGGTTAGACCAGTAAGCGGTCCTGGGGCTCCAAGGCGTGTCAGTCTTGGATGCAACCAGGATAACGCTAGCACAATGATGATGATGAGATAGTATAGATATAGTATATCGGTTCGGTTCCTGGATGGATGTTTGTCTTGGTCTGGGTGTTTCTATGTATAATATGTATGTATTTACAAAAAAAAGTATATATGTATGTTTATCCATTGTCTAGTACCCATAGTACAAGCTTCTGCTTAGTTTGGGACTAGATGGTGTTGTGTGAATGTTGTACAATATTATATTATATTATTATTATAGATGTGTGAATCACACCATTTCTAACGTATTGAATCACCATGGTACTCACAATAAAAGAGCATTAATAAGTACCTACATATTACATTTGATGGCCCGTTATGTTTTATGTCAAGTCTTCTAATGGCTATCACAATAACCTATATATAAATATATTTATCGTCTTGTCCGTAATTCCGTTGAGTTTTATGAGCATCTTGGTAATAACTTGTTGCTGTCCTAGAAATATAGACCGTCAGAAGAACGACATTATTCTGCTTTAGTACAAAATCTACTACTATTAGAAATGGGAAAGTTTGTTAGGATAGAAAGGTGTTTGTTTATACTTCACGCGAAATGTACAGAACATACCAACACCTCAAGGACCATGGGGTCCAAGTGCGAGATCTCTTTTTAGAGATCTCTCAAAGAGATTGGTTGACGCCTCGCGTGACCAGAGAGCTAGCCTGTGTATTTAGCACAAAAGATCAGCATTGCCATACAACGTGGCAATGCTGCCAGCACTGTGAGCACGCTCCCAATAGGGTAGTTTCCAGGGTCAAAATAATTACATTTTATTTAGTCCGTATTTTAGATTGTAAAAAAATATTGGACACGTATTTTTTCTTTTTTCGATTAAATAAAAAATAACAAAGATATAGCCCATTAAAGTTACGTGTGACGTCATCTAGTGCTAAAAAATGCAGCACGGCGTGACGTTATACGTAACTTTAATGAGCTATATCTTGGTCATTTATGGTTTAATTTACAAATAATAAAATACGTATCGCTTATTTTTGAATAATCTAAAGGACGGAGTTATAATTTTTTTTGTCAACTAGCCTATTCTGTATGCAATGCACACTATCGATTCGGACGATTCGACGCGGGCAAGTGTGCGAGGTTTCATGAGATTTCATATACAGAATTCTAAAATTCGTTTCGTTCGACTCGTTCGACGCGTTCGGCTCGGATAAGTGTGCGTTCACCTTTAGAAAGATATAGTCCTTCGGCAGAACCACTCTTATAATGTTATTTTATGTATGTTAGTCTATAAGGTATATATCTATGGGTTCTTAATACCTGAAAATAAATGATTATTATATTATACATACATACATACATAACGTCACGCCTTTTATCCCCGAAGGGGTAGGCAGAGGTTTATTTCTACACCCACTTTTCGCCAGATATACTTTAGTCCCACGTAATAAGGGGCGAGCCTATTGCCGTACCGGGCACATTTCCAGACTCCGTGCTGCTACGGAGAATTTCATGACAGAAAAACCCAATAACACTGGCCGACCCAGGAATCGAACAAGGGGACTTCCCGATCCCACGCACACATTTATGCCGCGAGACCAACGAGGCAGTCGTATAGGGTTTGATGACGAGTTTTCCGTCTCTACGCAAAGATGGTATTTGCATCGTGTTATCCCTTAGTCGCCTCTTACGACACCCACGGGAAGATTGGGGGTGGTGACAGTTGTATTCTATGCCGTCAACCACACGGCTTATTATTATTATATTATATTTAGTACAAAATCTACTACTATTAGAAATGCGAAAGCTTGTGAGGATAGAAAGGTGTCTGTTAATATTTCACGCGAAATGTACAGAATATACCAACACCTCAAGGTCAATTCTCATATTTTATATGAAATCGACACTGTATTTTGAACAAAATGCAATTGGATTTTGTATTGATCCACAATCAGTAATATGCTCCACTTTAATGTCATTGTCAAAGACTCAGATATTTACATAGAGGCGCATTTCCTATCGCTCTGAAGACAAACTTTCTGTGACCCAAATTGCCGCTTGGCGGCGTGGCAGTCGCGCTGTGCAATGAGCTGTGAGCAAGAGAGACGGAGAACGACGTCAACGGCGCCAACTACGAACTAAACTGAAGACAGTCTCCACTTGGAATCGGCACACGAAATTCTTAAGAACTGCGCTTCTATGTAAATCTGTATTCATTGTCGTCTAATTTGACACATACATTTCAACGTTGACGCATAGTTTGACACTATTTAATTTACGATTAGTCGCGATATCACCAAAGTCTCGGTTATACCAATGAATACAGATCTACATAGAAGTGCAGTTCTTAAGGATTTCGTGTACCGATTCCAAGTTGGGACTGTCTCCAGTTTAGTTCGTAGTAGGCGCCGTTGGCGGCGCTGGCGTCGTTCTCCGTCTCTCTTGCTCTCGTAGTTAAGATAGGAAGTTGCCGTCGCGCGTCGAAGAGACAGCTGTCACAGCGCGACTGCCACGCCGCCAAGCGGCAATTTAGGTCACAGAAAGTTTGTCTTCAGAGCGCCCATAGGAAATGCGCCTCTATGTAAATATCTGAGCTCTTTGGTTATACCATTTAAGACATTTAGAGTATGACACAGACTAGATAAAAACCCGATTCTAAACAAATGTAATTACGAGAATTGGACTCCAGTAGTTTCGATGTCTGTCAGTACCGCAAGAGTTCTACCTGCATATCGACGATTACCCCATAGAAGGGCGAATAAATTACGAACGATATCCTTATCGTAACCGAGGCGGTTACAGAATGGAAAATAACGCAGTATATACGTGTTAAATTTGAAAGTCATGAGCGTATTAAATAGTTAATTTATCGCTTGCTCTCACGTGAAGCGAGGCTACGAGAAACAAGCGTGGATAATTTTGTTACGTTGCTATGTTGAGATGACATTTATGTAGGAAGTAGAGCCTTTAATTCTTTATTGTACACAAAAAAAAGAATATACATGACAAGACTAAAAAATAAACTTATAAATTATATATTATGTACAAAGGCGAACTTAACTCAACACTGAGTTTTCTATTCGGACAACAGGCGTGAGTCTATGTATGTATTTTAAATATATTATATAGGGTGTAAAAAGACCCTTAACGAAAACTGAAACCCCATATTGTACCGATCACTACGACACCTTTTTTTACTTCGGCACCATACCTGGGAAATGACTGGTTCAGGAGATATTGAGGCTCAAAGTTAGTATGGAATTTTTCTAATTAGGTACAAAATCGATGCATTTACTCTGCCAACATGTTCTTTAGATGCCTTATAACCAGTGATCGGATAATCGGATGCATATTCACCAAAAGTTCATTTTTGGCTAGGATATCGGCTTCTTAAAACATATTTTTTTTTAATATAAATCCCGGGATTCCAGAAAATTCGGGAATGTGAAACTACTCTGTAACATGGTGAGGAAACGACGTCTTTAACATGTGGTTTTTAATTTTAAAAAATCTGGTCTCCGGGATTACATAATTATTAATGTGTATTTACTTGAAGTTAATTTTAAGCTTCCCATCAATTTATGAGTATGTTGAGTGTAAGAGGAATGATTGGCACTGGCAGTGGGTTTTAATTAAAAAAACATATATAATTATGAATCCTAAACTTTAAACTTAGTCGTTTAATACGATACTGTCAGTCAGACTCAGTTGAGCGCGGGAATTCGTTGGTGATCAAAGTCAAAAAGTCAAAAATCATTTATTCATCTAGGTCACAACGTGACGCTTATGAACGTCAAATTTGATGCTGTTGTAAGTTAATAATTATTAAGAGATTGAATGGTTTTTCTTTATAATTCTTATTTATTATTCGTTTGAGATAAATGTTTTGAAAATTGAAGAAAATTAAGAGGATTTTATTATTTTAGAGCTTTTTTTGGTACAAAAGTTGAAATAAGTAAATATACCTACACCCGATTTGATTCTATAATAAAAACACTAAATTTGTCGATTCCAAAATCCCGGGACTTTTCGATATAAAAGTGTATTCCATATTAGCCAACACCTTACAATAAGTAGGTAAATATACCCACACACCATTTGATTCTATAGTCAAAAAAAACGAAATTTGTCAATTCCGTAATCCCGGAATTTTTCGATTCAAAAGTGCATTCCATACTAGCCAACACCTCAACTTTAGGTAAATATGCATCCGATTATCCGATCACTACTTATAACCCCATGGATAAGTAGGTATTTCGAGCATTGCACGCGCGCGCTTTTAATTGCGGTTTAAAAAATGTGAAAACTCAAAAAAATAATCGTTTCCCAGGTATTATTTTTGGTTAGTATGACCTGGCATGATGTCCACAACGAGTAGACTTCGGCTTGGTGATGGGTCTTGTGAAACCCTGTATTCTTATCTTTTGATTTGCTCGCCCGATGCAACGCCCGTATGTTTCGGCACATAATGATTATTACTTTGAGTTTTCGTTTAATGTATTCGACCGTTCCGTCTTCTAAAAGTTTGTTTAAAAACGCTTTTACGTATTCAATGTTTACGCTTTTTTGTATAGTTTTCATTTGATCTCTATCTTTAGACAGAAATTAGTGATGCAAGGTCATGAATTCGTGGCAGCGATATCCTAGTGGAGATACCAACAGACTGCTATGCTGAGGTTATCGGTTTCAAATCCACGGCGCGCACCTCTGACTTTTCGAATTTAAGTTCATATTCATCATCAGCCTTTAACAGTCCACTGCTGGACTAGGCCTCTCCTTTGAAAGGAAGAATTGGCCTACTATACCACGCTGGCCAAACGGGTTGGTATAGGGTTTGTATCAAGTTTTCCTTATTACATTGCTGTTCTCTGCATAATATGTCGGCTCTTACGACACCCATGGGATGATATATGGTGACATTCCGTATTCTTAATCCGTCACCACACGGAAGAAAAAGTTCATATGAAAAGTTTTAAGTATTGGTTGCTATCGCGAAGGAAAAAGTCGTGAAGCAACTCGCATTTCACAATTACAAGTCATCATCATTAGCGTTATCCCAGTTTCCATCTGGGGTCCGCTTTCTAGTCTAACCGGATTTGGCTGAATATTAGCTTTTCCACGGAGCGACTGCCTGTCTGACCTCCGCAACCCGAAGGGATAGCGATATTCCATGGTTTAGACTAGTGTCAGTTTATTTAGAAGGTACTGACGCCCTGTAACGACTGTCAAAGATCTTCATGACAACCGGGACGTGCTTAACGTGCTCTCCGAGGCACGGGGCAAGCGATAATTAACCATTCAATACGCACATAACTCCGGAAAGTCATTGGTGTGACCAACCAATCAAAAAATTGGTGTGTGCAACCCGATAGCCTCTGCATGGCAGTCTGGTGGTATATCAACTCGGCTATCGCCGCCATTTCACAAATACAATTAATACAACATGTCCTTCTATATTTGCTATTCTTACCCTTGGTGTTTGTTAAAGGCACGTATGTTTAAAATAACAAAAGCTTAAATAATATTCCACGTTTAGTTGGTGAAAGTCAAACAAACTCGGAGCGCAGACAAGGGTTGCCAGATGGCTGGGAAATCCACGATTGTCCCGGAGTTGCCTTGCCCCGTTTACCATGAGAGAATTAACAATTTTACGCACTTCGAACTTTGAAGAAAAAGAATTCTTCGAAAAAGGGAGGGATCTATACCGTATTCATCTCGCCGTGAGAAATTATGTAAACAAACCACAAAATGGGTATTTTCAAGGTCACGATTATTGCGTGAAGATATTTATGAAAATATAAAAAATAATAGTATAAAATAACATAACATATCTTCAGGCCTTTTATCCCCGAAGGGGTAGGCAGAGGTGTATTACACACCCACACTTCGCCAGATATGTTTCGGTCCCAATGTAATAGGGGGCGAGCCTATTGCCATCTACCGGGCACATTATTAAGCGAGCGATAATTAACATTTTTAATACACACATAACTTCGAAAAGTCAGAGGTGTGTGCCCGAGGTACCTGGGAATCGAACTCGAGACCATCGTCTCGGCAGTCCGTTACATACACCACTGGGCTACCGTCGCTTTATATGTATAAAATAATAATAATAAATAGGGTGCATAGGGTTCCCACCAAGAACTTAGGGTCCCAAGCCAACCTCACCTGCAAGTGGTGCACCTGCCGATCAACGGACGAGGCGACGGCTAACAAAATATCCCGATAAGCGGCAATAGGCTCGCCACCTATTACGTAGGATCAAAACACTGGCGAAAAGTGGGCGTTTAATATGCCTCTGCCTACCCCTTCGGGGAAACAGGCGTGAGTCTATGTATGTATGTATGTATGTATGTATTATTGCGTGAAGATATTTATGAAAATATAAAAAATATCACGCCAACCATCTGCAATTAGGTATTTTTCTACCTATATATAATCTTTTCACACGTAATCTTAATATATAAAATCCTTGCGTTACTGACTGACTGACAGACACGCTACAGCCGAAACTATTGGGCGCAGGAAGCTGAAATTTGGCATGTATGTTCTTTGAGAACCGTAGTGTAGCACTAAGAAGGGATTTCCTGAAATTCCCACGGGATCGGCCAAAACGGGTAAATTAAAAAAATAGCAGGCGTAGCTGCTGGCGTCCTCTAGTCTTTTCATAATAAGTTGAATTATCTCATAAAATATCCCTGCATTAATTTTTTTGTTTAAAAAAAACTACATCGTAAATAATTTACATGTAAAAGAACCTAAAATAGTTTATGTTTCTCAATCTATGAGAGCATTATAATACTACCAAATTATGAAGTTCACTAGTCGTAGTAGGGGAGCCCACGATGCTAAATTGGGGTTTACTCGAGCGTCATAGAGACCTATTGGGTTGCAAAGCTTAGATGATAAGAAGATAAAAATGTAAATAATGTATAATTTTTCATCGGTGGGGGGAGCGCCTAGAGACCTTCAAAATTTAAAAAACGAGCTGTTGTCTTAATCCCTGCAGATAATCGTCAGATTAAGAGTAAGCACGTCTAGGACGTTAGGATATAGCATATATATATATATAAATAAAAAAGAAAATAAATAAAAAATTATCTTAATCTGACGCGCTTGAGTATTTCAAAACGTCGAATTCACTCATTCACATTTGCAACTTTCTAATAATGGCCACGAGTTTGCGTGACACCTAAATCGTCAGACTATTCAAGGAGAACCTTTTTTTAGGTTCCCTTAACATCCCCTTAGAAAATCTGACACGCTTGATTAATTTTCATATTTTTACATTTTGAAATCTTACCTCCACTATACAAACGATCTGATTATCATTCCTACTTTATTAAAAATACGTAGGACATGAATGCTATCAATATCTGACGCGCTCGAGTAAATCCCGAAATCCCTTCATGGGCTCCCCTACTATCGTAACATTTTACATTGATTGATTACGTTTTGAAATCCATCGTGTTACACCCGCCATCTTTACTATCTATCACAAAATATTGTTTATACGACGACAGTACTGCCTCTGGACATTTTTGCAAAATTCTTTGTAACAGCTTGTTAATTTCGTTGTTTTGTTAAGTTTCTTGTTTGTTTAGTTTTGAGTTACTTTTTAACACTTTCACGGACAGTAAACGCCTATAGGCGTGATAACAATAAAACTTCAATTGTGTCTCGTTTACTGTCCGTGAAAGTGTTAATTGATTGCATTGTTGTTTTGTTGACATGAGTTTCAGAAATCATGTTTTCTTTGTTTACATAATTTCTCATGCCCAGATGCATATAGTATAGAGGGGCACAATACCTCCTTTCACGCCTCAAATAACTGCCCTAAGGGGGCGGACAGAGTTTGTTATCCATTGATAAAACCTGTCTTCACACGGTTTTAAGAGCTTCCCCCTCTCCCTCCTATAACGGAATGAGCTCAAGACGTCCTTGATCCTTTATCTTCCTAAGGGCCGATATTTAAATCGTCAGTTAAAAGATAACAAAACAATAAAATATAACACTTACAAATTAAAAACTACGGTTCTGGATAAAGTAGATCAATGATGTTACGTACTTTTTAAATTAGCCCGGTTACGGTTTAACTGTCAAGTAAATTTTAACTGACGATTGAAAAATCAACCCTAAGACAAATAAAATACTTTTTAGTACTACCCTTGATAAATCTTCTTTCACTAGCTAGAATCATAATTTGCCTCGCTATCCATCTTACTAAAATGAGCCCGGAACTCCGGGAACCGCTTTTCATTATGTACAGTTGAGAATCAGATGGCTTTATAAAAAATCTTGTCAAGAATGTCAGTTTTCTCCCCTTTAGTACGTCTCTTGACAAAAACATCGTTCACCAGATTCAGAAATACCCATACAGAAATAATATTATCTGTCTGTCTGTCCGCACACGTCATTAAACAGCTGAGCTCTCATGACTCACCGCAGTAATGTGGGGCAATGACACAAGAGAGAAATACCCAACGTTAAATCAGATATGAAGGACGACGCCCACTTTTATTGTTTAATAAAAAGCGTATTAAGATGAAACTTAATGAGAATGGATGACAATTTGAATGAAGGAGGTACTTATTTATAAACATTTTGATGACATGTAATTTTTTTAAATAAATCTACTCGCGCGCTTATCTTATAATTATGTATATAAAATCCTTGCGTTACTGACTGACTGACAGACACGCTACAGCCGAAACTATTGGGCGCAGGAAGCTGAAATTTGGCATGTATGTTCCTTGGGGACCGTAGGGGTGCACTAAGAATTGAGACGCCCTGTAACGATTGTTTAAGATCTTCATGACAACCGGGACCGACGGCTTAACGTGCTCACCGAGGCACGGGGCAAGCGATAATTAACAATTCAATACGCACATAACTCCGAAGAGTCATTGGTGCGCGCCGTGGATTCGAACCCATTACCCTCTGCAGTCTGTTGGTATCTTCACTAGGCTATCGCTGCCTTTATTTGTTACTCTTTCACGGGTATAATTCTAAAAAATTAGAACAATATCCGGCGGCCCTTGGGCAGGCGTACATGGAGACTAGGTCCATGGTCCAACGCGCAGAGGCCCTTGGTTGGAGAGTTTTAATCTAGAATACGAGTATGATGGGGCACCTCCTGTGACAGCGTAAACTAATATGATGATAGGGCGACTCCCTAACTGCACTATTAAGTGCAGTCACGCATTGGCCGCAGCAGGTGAGGACTGAATTCCTACTTGTATAATATTTTATTATTATCTAGTAAGTATAAAATTAAACAAAACTTTTGATGAAGGAATTAAAAATTAAATTATATTAAGACTGATTACTGAATGCATGCAGTTAATTAAGATATGATTATTCGTGAGAAAACAAATAATTATTTTATTTAAAACAATTTACAATTGGAGGTATAGTTAGACTGAGACTTAAAATAATTAAAGATTCAAAGATGTTTATTTGCAAACTAAGTGTACAGTTTATGGTCTTACTTGGTATACATTATGTGCTTACAACTTAGCAACCTTTTACAGGTATAGCAAAAATTGAGGACAAATCATAATATTAATTTTTACAAACATGTATCATTTTTATATACAATTTATTAGTTGTACCTATTATTCATGTTGGCTCTGTAGATCGCCTTATTAATATATATTATATACAAACTTATATTATTTTTTAGTTATAGTTTTTACCTATTGCCAAGAACTCTTCAACAGAATAGAAACAATTTTTTAGTAGATATTCTTTTAATTTATTTTTAAATGTATGAAATTTTGTTTCGCTTTTGATATTTTTCGGTATTTTGTTGTATATTCGTATAGCCATATAATGTGGGCTTTCGTTCAACATTTTTATTCGTGAAGGTGGTAAGTAAAGGCGACTTTTGTGGCGAGTGTTTACATTATGAGTTTCTTGCACCTTTGTAAATGTATGGATATTTTTAAATACATAAGTGCAGATATCATAAATGTAAATAGAAGGTAAGGTGAGCAGGTGATATTTTAAGAAGTATGGTTTACAACTTTGTTCGTTATTTATTTGTGCTATTATCCTTATACATTTTTTTTGCATTATAAACACTTGTTGTACATCCACACTGTTCCCCCATAACATGACTCCATATCTAAGCCACGAATAGGCGTAAGCATGGTATGCTGATAGCGCAGTTTTTGTATCTGTGCTATGATTTAGATGGAACAGGGCGTAGGTGAATTTGGAAAGTTTCGTTTTTAACTGTTCAATATGGCTTTTCCAATTTATATGCGAGTCTATATATATGCCTAATAATTTAAAGGTTGTTGTTGTATTTATTGTAGATTTTTTATAGTTTAATTTAATTTCTAGCGGTGGTGTCTGATATGTTCTAAACTGTATGATTTTTGTTTTATTATAATTTATTTCCAGATTATGTTCTTGAAGCCAATTTTCGACATTTTGCAAAGTGTTATGTAATAACTCATTTGGGTTTTCATTTTTTTCTTGTTTTAATAATAATGAGACGTCATCCGCAAATAGAATCGGCTGGATGTATTCATTTTTAAAGGATTTTGGCAGGTCGTTTATGTAGATTAAAAACAGGATACATCCAAGCACGCTACCTTGGGGGATTGAACAGGTTAATGTTCTTGTACTAGATCTTATTATTTCTATCTTGTGTTTGCTTGCATTATAATATTCAAGTTGGACTAATTGTTTCCTGTTTTGTAGGTAAGACTTGAACCAGCTGAAGGCGGGTCCTCGTATTCCTGAACCTCTTAGTTTCATGAGTAGGATGTCGTAAGAAACTTTATCGTACGCCTTGGTCATATCAAGCATCAAAACTAATTGATATACATAGACAAGAAGTGAAAATTAAAAAGCTTAGAAATTAAAATTTAGAAGGCGTCATGAAACTCATCCGCATCGCAGTCAATTGGAAGCGTGCCCAGAAGACTGGCAGCATTACCTCGTTGAATGGCTATGCTTATCTTTTGAGCCAAATACGTGCCAGCCCTCTGGTCACGAGAGGCGTCCATGAGTCTCTTTGCGAGATCTCTAAAAAGTGACCTCGCACTTGGACCCCATGGCCCCAATGTTTCGACCCCAAACGGCTCAAATACATAATCTCCTATTAATACATATTTGCGCCGCTTGCGTAGCTGTAGCAGCAGCAGCGCCCGCACAACCGGCTGTGCTGGGAAGATGAGATGGCGCAAGGGTATCGACACATGTTGCGTCCCATACCAAAGGCCTACCCAGCTTTCACGGCAGTAACGACATTTCCGAAAACAAATAGGTATTTTTTATTGCATAATATATCACAAGTCCCAGTCGGTTTTAATATTTTAATAAAAGGGTCTTAGTCACGACATTTAATTAATTTAAACTATAAATACTTCTATATTTTCGGCCGTGGTCTCTGGAATTTGTGTCAGCTCTGTTGCAGGTTTATTTAGTTTAACCTGCTAATCTCAAGAACTACTCGCCCGATTTGAAAAATTCCTTCAGTGTTAGATAGCCAATTTATCGAGGAAGGCTCTATAACATCACGCTATGCGCCACGGGTGTGGAGCAGTGGCCTTAAATAACGAGGGTGTAACTAAACAAAAATAATTTTGACAGATTACCTTTCTTAACATTCCCCGTACTGTCATTTTGCATGTCTGTAAAGCACTGTTACACTAAAATACTGAACACTTTCCGATGCGGTTGTATGTAAACTGCACTCGTGAATAAGTCTCGCGTGTTACACTTCAATATCGCATGATATGCGTGATTATTTAATTAATGTCTTGCGCAGACTATGTTAGGAAAATATGAGATTACATACATACATACATAGACTCACGCCTGTTTCCTGGAGGGGTAGGCAGAGACTACGGAACGCCATTTGCAACGATCCTGACATATCTCTCTTGCTTCATTCACTCCCATCAGATTCCTCATGCATGCTCTTCTGTTCAGGGTACTTCTAACCTGTCCTGTTTTTAGGATGTCTCCAATCTGGTCGAGAACGTCCGCCTAGGTCTTCCCCTTCGTCCTGACCCTTCCACACTTGCCTTATATATCTGCTTGGTCAGTCTTTCGTCATCCATCCTCTCCACGTGCCTAAACCATCTTAGCATACCTTTCTCGATGCTTGTCACTACATCTTCTTTTACCCCACAACACTCTCTTATCACACAATTCTTTACCCTGTCAGTCAGAGAGACACCACACATACTTCTCAGTGCTCTCAATTCTACAGCATTTATTCTACTTTCATGACTCTTCTGCCATACCCAACTATCACTACCATACATAAGAGTAGGTACTAACACTCCTCTATGCACAGCCAAACGTGCCTTGTTGGACACGTTTTGGCTGTGCAAATATGAGATTTCTAGAGGAAGTTACAAAAAAACATATTTTTCTGTGTTTCCCCGTTTCTTCCCGATTCCTAGGGGCATTCAAATAATTCCTTCTTAGTGCACCCCTACGGCACCCAAAGAACTTTTATGCCAAATTTCAGCTTTTTGCTCTGTGTTTTCGGCTGTGCGTTGACTGCTGCTGAAGAGTTTGTTTGATTGTTTAGTCAATCTGTTTGTATATAAAACTAGCTGTACCGCTTGGAAATAAAACTAATTCATAGAGTGATGCCTATAACTTTCCTCGATGAATTGACAATCCAATATAGGACCAGTTCCTGAGATTATCGCGTTTAACGAAACAAACCTTTTCAACCTCATATTTTACTTTATTAATATGTTTTAGGTAAATATTAAGAAATAACTCTTTTATTACCTACACTTGTCTATACATATACCTAAATAAAATTGGAGTGTCTGTAGTATTAAAATAACCGCTTTTTACTAAATGCATATGGATGTATACACGGTACATATACCGAAATGACATTTTTACAATTTTTGTCTGTCTGTCTATCTATTCTGTCTGTCTGTCTGTTTGTTCTCGCTAATCTCTGGAACGGCTGGACCTATTTTTGACGGGACGTTCACTGGCGGACAGCTGATGTACCAAGGAGTAACTTAGGCTAAAAATTAACCGGGTACGCGAAGTAGTTCCCTCAGGACGCGGCGCGGGTGAAACCGCGGGAAACATCTAGTAATGAATAAAGCCAGTAACGCCGTCTGAACCAGCACTAACTCACATAATATGTTAATAACTAAGTGTCGAAGGTTGCACATATTTAATGAACGCATCCGATTTATTATTTCAATATTAGCTTACGCTGTCACAAGGTTAAGAGATCGTTTCTTGCGATTATTATGTTGCCCTAAAATGACTGCACGGTTGGCGTAGTGGTTTAAGCGGTCGCCTCGCCGCTTGACATTGCGCCGAGCGTTGTGGGTTCGATCCCCACACGAGACAACACTTTGTGTGATCTATAAATTGTTGTTTCGAGTCTGGGTGTTCATTGTGTTCGTTAGTTGTATGTTTGTAAAGTCACCCGCGACACAGGATTTATTCCTAGGGCGGGAGTTGTCTTTTTGAAAAAGAAAAAAAAAGAAAAAGAAAATTTCGGGAAGGAGAAGGACAAGACCTGTCCAGCATTAGAATAACGAGGGTTATTAAAAAAAAACGTCGTCGTTTCTGCTACTATGTAGGTACTTTGTATACGGAAAAATTTTGTATATTGTATACGATGAAAATTTGGGGCCAGCAGCGTTGCGTGACACTCCCTCCCTAAAAGTCTGCCTCCGTGGTCCATTGGATAGCGTACCTATGCGACTGCTGATCAGAAGTCCCGGGTTCGATTCCCGGGTCGGGCAAAAGTGTTGCTGGGTTGTTGCCAAATTCTCAGTAGCAGCACGGAGTCTGGTGATGTGCCCAATAACGGCAATAGGCTCGCCCCCTATTACGTGGGACCTAAAAATACATGGCGAAATGTGGGTGTAATGTTACACCTCTGCCAACCCCTTCGGGGATACAGGCGTGAGACTATAAATAAAAAAATAAATAAACAAAAAAAATATGATGTAATTATGTATTATTTATCATATTAGACTCAGTTATTTTGCCTTAGAAACTCAATAAACAAACAAAGATACTATACACCACCACAGACAATACAATACCCTAACATCACTTATTTTCGATATCTAATAACATAGTAAACAAAACACGCATTACATTTTACAAAGTAAATCTTAATATATAAAATCCTTGCGTTACTGACTGACTGACAGACACGCTACAGCCGAAACTATTGGGCGCAGGAAGCTGAAATTTGGCCTGTATGTTCCTTGGGGATCGTAGGGGTGCACTAAGAAGGGATTTCCCGAAATTCCCACGGGATCGGCGAAAACAGGTAAATTAAAAAAAATGCTGGTGTAGCTGCTGGCGTCCACTAGTAACTAATAAAATCGCTGCGGTTACATTACAAAATAAGTACCTATCTGTTAGTTTGTATGCGCGTTATAGGCTAATAACTGCACATAATTTTAAGCCATTCTAAATATATAAATCTTGACACTTACGGTTACGACCGGTTAAATTAATATTTATCAGCATCGTCCAAGAGTTATCCCGGTTTTATCTAGGACTTTTAGTCTTGAGGCCCGGAGTCCGAGCCTGGTGCTCGGACTCCGGGCCTCAAGACTAAAAGTGTACCCAGGAGATGTGATAGAATGCCAGCTTTTCAATAGAGCGACTGTCGTTTGACCTCACAAACACAAAAGGCTATTCTATAATTTAGACTAGTGTAAGGTCCCCATTTTTATTAAAATTAATATCGATTGGAATTTAATAATTTGTAGTCGATTGACTCGTCCGAGTCACATCACTATCGAAATAATTCAAAATGGCGGTTGGCGAGAGCGGGCATTCTATTCCTGGCGACGGTACCGAACGGACGGTGGCTCTTAGGAAATATTATAATATCTGTACAGTGTAAAAGCATATCTAAAATATGAATATATAAACTATATTCTAATATAACTGGAGTTTTACTACACTAGTGTCAATACATACATATACAAGGTGTCACAAGACCCATCACCAAGCCGAATTCTACTCGTTGTGGACATCATGCAAAGTCATACTAACCAAAAATAATACCTGGGAAACTATTATTTTTAAGTTTTCACATTTTTTTAACCGCAATTAAAAGCGCGCGCTCGATATACCTACTTATTCATGGGGTCATAGGGCATCTAAAGAACATATTGGCTGGGTAAATGCATCGATTTTGTAACTAATTACTAAAATTCTATACTAACTTTGAGCCTCAATATCTCCTGAACCAGTAATTTCCCAACGTCGAAGCAAAAAATGTTTGTAATGATTGGTAAAATATGGGGGTTTCAGTTTTCGTTAAGGGTCTTTTTACACCTTGTATAATATGTCAAGGGTACTGACTCCCACATAAACTGTCAAATTCATGACAGCCGGGACCGACGGCTGAGGGCACTCTTCAAGGCAAAAAGCAATCGATAATTAAGCATTTAATGTGTGAGGGCCCATATACGTATGGGCTCTCACCCATATAATACGCACTTAACTTCGAAAAGTGATAGACTGCCTCGTTGGTCTGGCGGCATAAATGTGCGCGTGGGATGGGGAGGTCTCGGGTTCGATTCCCGGGTCGGGCAAAGTGTTATTGGGTTTTTCGTTAGGAAATTCTCAGTAGCAGCACGGAGTCTGGTAAGGTTCGCCCCCTATTACGTGGGACCTAAAAATTCATGGCGAAATGTGGGTTTAATATTACACCTCTGCCTACCCCTTCGGGGATACAGGCGTGAGTCTATAAATAAAATAAAAATCTTCGAAAAGTCAACGATGCGCGCCGTGAATTTTAAGTATTTCAACCCGAAACCCTCTGCGTAAAGGTCCGTCAGTATCCCTACTAGGATATCGCCGCAACTCGCGCTTTGCCGACCTTTCAGATGTCAAAAGAATAGGAGGAGAAGTGGGATATGAGAGAGAAAGAAAAGGGAATTAGGCCTCCGGCTCTCACTTACCGTAATAAACGCAATAGTATACGATACTGTTCCTTTACGACGATATTCCATGCGACGGTAGTATGTCCCCGGCTGAAGGAGCCCATTTTGAAATCAGCAACTCTACTAGGTAACACCCAATTTGCCACCAGTACATACTCCATACATAGACTGACGCCTGTTTCCCCGAAGGGGTAGGCAGAGGGATATTAAACGCCCACTTTTCGCCAGTGTTTTGATCCCATGTAATAGGTGGCGACTGGCGAGCCTATTGCCGCTTATCGGGATATTTTGTTTGCCAGAGCCTCGTCCGTTGATCGGCAGGTGCACCACTTGCAGGTGAGGTTGGTGCTGGACCCTAAGTTCTTGGTGGGAACCCTATGCACCCTACAATCATACAAGTCAAAATATTTTTTTATAAGATGTTTATAACAAAAATTTGGAATTTGCTCAAAAAATCTTAAAACCTGTTTCATTTCAAAATGGTGCATTTTGGACCCGCATATGTAGGGAGTAAAATACTCCATTCTGGCGCTAGAATAACCTCCCGAAAAGAATACGAGCAATTACAAATCATTCTGTATAAGTATGGCACAGCGGATGCAATTCATTATGCGTTCCGCGACCGCCGGTGCGTGCATCTTATTAGTGCGGTCGCGATGCATAGCCGACGCTCTTTGAACTCAGCGCCGGTTGGAACTACGCATTGTGACCACGGTTTTAATACATATGTACAGGGTGTAAAAAGACCCTTAACGAAAACTGAAACTCCATATTATACCAATCATTACGAACAATTTTTACTTCGGCACAATACCTGGGAAATTACTGGTTCTGGAGATATTGAAGGTCAAAGTTACTATGGAATTTTTGTAATTAGGTACAAAATCGATGCAATTACCATGCCTACCTGTTCTATGGATGTCCTATGCACCCATGGATAAGTAGGTATTTCGAAAATTGTACGCGCACAATTTTAATTGTGGCTTAAAAAATATGATTCTCAAGTTTTATTTTTGCTTAGTATGACTTAGCATGATGTCCAGAACGAGTAGACTTCGGCTTGGTGATGGGTCTTGTGACACCTTGTATATAGTTCGCTACTTCGCTTGCGAACAGCAGCGAAAGCCTAGATAAGATAACTCTTTATTGTACACCACAAGTCACATTACAGAGTTAGAAGAGAAAAAGAAGAAGAAGTGATAAGTCTAGTGGTATACGTAACGGACTACTGCGACGATGGTCACGGGTTTCGATCCCCAGATACCCCGGGCACACACCTCTGACTTTCCGAAGTTATATGTGCATTCAAAAAAAAAAGAAGATGTAGTGACAAGCGTTGAGAAAGGCATGTTAAGATGGTTTGGGCACGTGGAGAGGATGGATGACGATAGACTGACAAAGAAGATATATAAGGCAAGTGTGAATGGAACAGGACAAAGGGGAAGACCTAGGCGGACGTTCTCTGACCAGATTGGAGACATCCTGAAAAAAGGACAAGTCAGAAGTACCCTTAACAGAAGAGCATGCATGAGAAACTTAATGGGAGTGAGTGAAGCAAGTGAGGTATGTCAGGATCGTTGCAAATGGCGTTCCGTAGTCTCTGTACCTCCGTACCTACCCCTCCGAGAAACAGGCGTGAGTCTATGTATGTATGTATGTTCAAAAAAAAAAGTATCGCTCGCTTAATAATGTGCCCGGTAGATGGCAATATGTTAGAAACCCCTCCCCCCCTAGCATGCCAAAGCATGTCTGGCCTGGCGAAGCGTGGGTTTGTATTACACCTCTGCCTACCCCTACGGGGATTAAGGCGTGAAGTTATGTTATGTTTTCTTGCTTAACGGTGGAGGCAAACATCTTGAGGAACCCGCATGGCTGAGAGTTCTCCATAATGTCCTCCAAACTTACCTTTCTCATAGTGAGAAGAGGTCTAGAATGAGGTGAGGTTTGTGAGGATAGGAGCAAGTGGCGTTTTGTTGTCTCTGCCTACCCCGATGGGTAAAAGGCGTGAGTATATGTATGTATGAGAAAAGGTCTGTGCCCAGCAGTGGGACAGTATATGAATGTAAAGGGCTGATGATGAAGTGATAATGATTTCGCATATATCAACATTTATATGTAAACGCAATGCTGTTATTATGTATGTACATAAGACACCGATCGTATACATAAATATGTGTTACATAATAAACAATTATGCACTGTTTACATAATAATGTAACATTATGCATAATTATTGTAAACTTTCCGCTGTAAACAATAATATCGGTGTGAGGAAATTACAATATACGATACTAGAGGACGCCAGCAGCTACGCCTGCACAATTTTTTTTTAATTTACCCGTTTTGGCCGATCCCGTGGGAATTTCGGGAAATCCCTTCTTAGTGCACCCCTACGGTCCCCAAGGAACATACATGCCAAATTTTAGCTTCCTGCGCCCAATAGTTTCGGCTGTAGCGTGTCTGTCAGTCAGTCAGTAACGCAAGGTTTTTATATATTAAGATGATGATGTATCGGATTATTGAAATATCACTACACAATATATGCGACAGTGGAGATACCAACAGACTGCCATGCAGAGGGTATAGAGTTTAAACGCCCGCGTGTGTACCTGAGGGGGTACCTAGAGATCGGACCCGGGCCCATCGTCTCGGCAGACTGATACGTACACCACTGGGTCATCGCCCCTTTTGTGCCATCTGTGCCATATTACATGAACTTACATAAATACATACATAGACTCACGCCTGTTTCCCGTAGGGGTAGGCAGAGACTACGGAACGCCATTTGCAACGATCCTGACATATCTCTCTTGCTTCATTCACTCCCACATGAAATTGAATAAACTTATTTTGGCTATTTTATTCAATGAACTTGAATACACTTAGTTATTTTGAAATCAACTCAGACAGACACTTCAATGAAGATTTATTATTGTGTTATATAGCCCATTTATCGAGGAAGGCTATAGACTGTACAACATCACGCTATGACCCACAGGTACGGCGCAGTAGCACTAAATAACGCGGTTGTAACCACTGGCTGGAACACTAGTACATACATTGTCGTATAATCTAGTTCCGCGCCATATACCACTCGCCTACCGTATCGCACTAAGTATCCAGTTACGTAACTAATTCTATGACGTCAGAGATTCATTACCACTGTGTGACGTCATAGCCTAATGACGTAACGTAACGCGACACCGAAGGATACGAGATATACTATCAAGATGGAGATTTAATTAAATCTGAACTCCTAGATCCAACTTTACCACTGCTAGATATTTGTCTGTTAAATTAATTTATCAGATACCTCATACAATTTTTGTTCCCATTTTGAATACGTACAGGATGTAAAAATACCCTTAACGAAAACTGAAATCCCATGTTGTACCAATCACTACGAACATTTTTTACTTCGGCACCATACCTGGGAAATTACTGGTTCAGGAGATATTGAGGCTCAAAGTTAGTATGAAATTTTTCTAATTAGGTACAAAATCGATGCATTTACCCCGCCAATATGTTCTTTAGATGACCCCAGGTATAAGTAGGTATTTCGAGCATTGCACGCGCGCGCATTGAATTGCGGTTTAAAAAATGTGAAAACTTAAAAAAAGAATTCGTTTCCCAGGTATTATTTTTGGTTAGTATGACTTGGCATGATATCCACAACGAGTAGACATCGGCTAGGTGATGGGTCTTGTGACACCCCGTATATCTAACAGTTAAGGCTTATTCAGAGGAGGTCAAACTGGTCTATAATATCGCTAGCCTCGTGCCTCAGCGAGCACTTGGCAGTCTTTATGGGGAGTCAGTGTCTCTCTCTGAATAAACTGACACTAGTCTAAACCATGGAATATCGCTATCCCTTTGGGTTGCGGAGGTCAGACAGGCAGTCGCTCTGAGGAAAAGCTAATGTTCAGCTTATGAGGCACGGGGCAAACGATTAACAACAATTTAACACGCATTCATCCGTGTGGATTCGAACCTGTTACCCTCTGCAAAGCGATCTGTTGGTATCTCCACTAGTCTATCGTCGCCGTCGTCGTCATCAGCCTTTAACAGTCCACTGCTGGACTAGGCCTCTCCTTTGAAAGGAGGAATTGGCCTACTATACCACGCTGGCCAAACGGGTCGGTATAGGGTTTGTATCAAGCTTTCCTTCTCTTACAGTGCTGTTCTCTGCATAATATGCTCCCTCTGTCGGCTCTTACGACACCCGTGGGATGATATGGGGTGGTGACATTCCGTATTCTTAATCCGTCACCACACGGACATTAGTCTATCACTGAGTATAAAATAAAGTCAAAGTTAAATGTTAAAATTTAAAAGAATAAGTGACTATTCTAATAGTTAGTCTATTGCCCCATAAACCGTAAAACGTGTCAATGTAACGCAATAGTGATAACTGATATGTGATAACACTATCAGATAAAACACAATTTTATAATGAACGCGAAAACATAAACATCATAAACATACGATATTACTTACTATCATATAATTTTTATATGTAGGCTTAACTAATTAAGTTTCATTTAGTTTTAAATTAAACATCATCATCATCAGCCTTTAACAGTCCACTGCTGGACCAGGCCTCTCCTTTGAAAGGAGGAATTGGCCTACTACACCACGCTGGCCAAACGGGTTGGTACAGGGTTTGTATCAAGTTTTCCTTCTCTTACAGTGCTGTTCTCTGCATAATATGCTCCCTCTGTCGGCTCTTACGACAACCATGGGAAGATATGGGGTGGTGACATTCCGTATTCTTAATCAGTCACCACACGGACTAAACGGCAATTAAACATACAATTTTGTATATTTTTATCAATAACTAGATGATGCGCGCTGCTACGGCGCACATTTTTTTATTTACCCTTTTTGCCCGATTCGTGGGAATTTCGGGCAATCCCTTCTTAGTGCACGCCTACGGTCCCCAAGGAACATACATGCCAAATTTCAGCTTCCTGCGCTAAATAGTTTCGGCTGTAGCGTGTCTGCCAGTCAGTCAGTAACGCAAGGATTTAATATAAGTATACAGATTAGCTGAGGTCTTGGTTACACTACACCTGGGCTAGGGGTCCACTAATATGGTTCATAGCATGATGTCACATAACATAACTTCTAATAAAATTCTCGTGTCACAGTTTTCGTTCCCATACTCCTGCGAAACGGCTTGACCGATTTTGATGAAATTTTTTGTGCTTATCCGGTATCTATGAGAATAGGCCAACATCAATTTTTCAAAAAAAAAAAAAAATTTTGCTAAACAACGTTTGCCGGGTCAGCTAGTAACTTATAATAGCCTTTCGTCGAGAAATGGACTAGGTATCTAACACAAAAAAAAGAATTATTCAAATCGGAATTATCGCTCGTTTAACAATGTGCCCGGTAGATGGCAATAGGCTCACCCCTATTACATTGGGACCGAAACATAACTGGCGAAGTGTGGGTGTGTCATACACCTCTGCCTACCCCTTCGGGGATAAAAGGCGTGAAGTTATGTTATGTTATGTTCAAATCGGACCAATAGTTCTGACTATCGTTCCTGGAGATTAACGAAACATAAAAAAAACTCCCACTTATTACAAAACGAGGTCTAAATTTAATATAATACCAGGTTTAGACCTTGATGGAGAAGTTTTAAAAATAGTTTTTTTGACGAAGATAGTTATTTATTTTGTTTCGGCATTTGTTTATTTTGATTCGTCATTTGTTCCATCGAATTTTAGTGCACATAGTTTTACAAAAAAAAATCTATATTGCACGTACCTATAATCAATTTTACGCACTAAGGTTAGGACTAAACCTCGATTTATATTTAGTCCATGCTATGTAATAAGGGTCCGTGTGGTGACGGATTAAGAATACGGAATGTCACCATCCCATATCATCCCATGGCTGTCGTAAGAGCCGACAGAGGGAGCATATTATGCAGAGAACAGCACTGTAAGAAAAGGAAAACTTGATACAAACCCTATACCAACCCGTTTGGCCAGCATGGTATAGTAGGCCAATTCCTCCTTTCAAAGGAGAGGCCTAGTCCAGCAGTGGACTGTGAAAGGCTAATGATGTAATAAGGCAGTGAAGCTTTATAATATTAAGTACCTATAGAAGTAAAAATTTTAAAATATTTCAAAAACGTTATTAGTAATATATTTTTTATATTTTGATGTTATTATTGCACATGTAAAAATCTACGACAGATAACTAACAATAAGTACAAAGACAAACCAATCTCTCTTACTTAAAATATCTTTAAACACACATAAAAAAGCAAGAATGTAAACATCTCGCCACTCGAATGCGTTAATGAAAATAAATATTTTCAGGTCATTGCAATTAGGGTGCCCAGTTTGAGGACGCACTTCTTATAATATGAAGATATTGTTATAAAGGTGTGTTCAGACAGGATAACTAAAAATACATATCTTAATATATAAAATCCTTGCGTTACTGACTGACTGACAGACACGCTACAGCCGAAACTATTGGGCGCAGGAAGCTGAAATTTGGCATGTATGTTCCTTGGGGACCGTAGGGGTGCACTAAGAAGGGATTTCCCGAAATTCCCACGGGATCGGCCAAAACGGGTATATTAAAAAAAAATGCAGGCGTAGCTGCTGGCGTCCTCTAGTAATATATAAAGCTGAAGAGTTTGTTTGTATGTTTGTTTGTTTGGCTGAACGCGCTAATCTCAGGAACTACTGGCCCGATTTGAACAATTCTTTCAGTGTTAGATAGCCCATATATCGAGGAAGGCTATATAACATCACGCTATGCGACGGGAGCCGAGCAGTAGCCTTAAATAACTCGGGTGTAACCGCGGGCTCATCTAGTACTAATATATAAAGCTGAAGAGTTTGTTTGTTTGTTTGGTTGCACACGCTAATCTCAGGAACTACTGGCCCGATTTGAAAAATTCTTTCAGTGTTAGATAGTCCATTTATCGAGGAAGGCTTTAGGTTATTTAACATCACGCTATGAGTGACAGGAGCAGAGCAGTAGCCTCAAATAACGCGGGTGTAACCGCGGGCATCCTCTAGTGTTGTTATAAAGGTACCAACCGAGTGAGGACTCAACAAAGATTCAATTAACAGACACAAAAAATTGTGACAATTTTTTTTTCTCATGTAGGGATTGAACTCTGGAAACTCGGGTGATAACCGCAGTGCCAAAAGGCGCGACAATCGCTTTAGACATAGATGTGCGTGTCCGTGAAAATTGTCAAATAATACGTACATCATACAAAATAAATTAGCGGGCTTAATCGCGTACAATTAATTTATTTAAGGTATAAATATCTATTTGTTTCCGACGTTTCGCTCGTCTTCCACCGAGCGTGGTCGCGGAGAGACTATAATTCGTACATACACGGCGTAGTGGTTAGGTGGTCGCCTTGGTATGTATCATTGCGCCAGGTATTGTAGGTTCGATTCCCAAAAATTGAAAGAATAATAAACAAACCAAACAAGTTTTGAATCTGGGTTTTATGTGTGTCCATTCTACAAAATAATTTAGCGAGTCTTAATCGCGTTAACTTAACCTATTTGTACTACCTATACCTACTAGTTTAAGTTTATTTGTTTGTTAAGTTTATTATTTTTTAAGTGTTTCTTAAGTTTGTGTGGAGGTGCAAATAAAATATTTTCATTTCATTTGTTTCCGACGTTTCGCTCGTCTTGCACCGAGCGTGGTCCCGGAGAGACTGTGTCCATTGTTTGAATGTTCGTTAAGGATCACTCGATACAGAATTTGCTAGTATACTCGTAGAACGAGTGCTGCCCTTTAAAGAAAGCAAGGAATCGTCAACTATGACTTCTTTCCGGGTATTTTGCGTCTCAGTTGCCAACCCTATTATATCAATTTTGTGAAGGCACCATGCCGACCACGCGTTCCATATGTACTTATATGTCTGTGGCATAGTCTGTGGTCTAGACCAGTGGTTCTCCAACTTTTTTTAGAGATGGAACCTTTTTGGGTAACCAAATATTTGTCGGAGTCCCAAAAAAAACAAAGCCGAGTCTTACGTCCACTTTAAAATCATCTATTTTACTGACTTACATCTTCACGGAGCCCCTAGATATACTTACTCGTATAGTCTGTTCAAGATACGAAAAAATAAAAGGTAAACAAAGAAACCAATGATTTTCAAACTTAATAAGTTAGCACGATAAACGATCGGGATAACCCAACCTAATTAAAAATGGCCCCCTGTTATATGAAATGGTTACTTTGGGTGTAATGCATAAGTTGACAGGATAACAAATACATTGACATTTTAGAATCATTGGCTTTTTAGGTTCTTTATCATGTAAAATAGTTTATTAGCATAACTAATACATTAAAAAAAAATCGTTATAATAATTATGAACAATACTGTAAAAATAATAAATATGCTTGTACCATTTATGCATTGAAGGGACAGGCGTATTTTTTAAAAACTAACTGGATCTTTCGCTTGGAGTATTTAACTTAAATATACTTTTGTTGCGAAGGCGACAACAAAATAACCATTTTATGGTTTGTTTTATTTTTTCGTATCTTGAACAGACTATGAGGAACCCTGGGGCTCCGCGCAGCACACTTTGAGAATGGCTGGTCTAGACGAACAATCGTTTTTAAAAAAGCTTTTGAACGCAAGGCACTGACGAATCTAGTAAAAAGTTGTCTTGAAGTCTAGACGATGGTAATAAGGGTGCTTTGAAAATAGATAATAAAATACTTTGCGATTCAAATGATGTGTTTTTAACTTTTTCCTCATCGGATTGGTTATGTTCTTAGATAGCGGTCTAGAGTTTAAACAAGCGCTTGTAATATATAATAACAGCATTTTAGTATGCGTCAAGGGTTGAATAGGGAAGTTTCCTGCAAGTGAAATAAATTAAACAAGTATTTTTATCTAGTGAAACATGTCAAAATAATGGTAGTTTCATTCATCAATTAATGTTAGAACTTTATTTAACATTTTTTATCGACAATTTATTGATAACTAGAGGACGCCAGCAGCTACGCCTGCATTTTTTTAAATTTACCCGTTTTGGCCGATCCCGTGGGAATTTCGGGCAATCCCTTCGGGCAATTCTTAGTGCACCCCTACGTTCCCCAAGGAACATACATGCCAAATTTCAGCTTCCTGCGCCCAATAGTTTCGGCTCTAGCGTCTCTGTCAGTCAGTCAGTAACGCAAGGATTTTATATATTAAGAAGAAGATAAGTATTCTATTTGACAGCAACTATGACGTCACTAGGTCTTATTTCATACAAGCGCCGTAGCAAAGGTCGTTTTTGTCATTTCATTAAAAGTGCTTGATTTGACTAGTTGGAAACAACCCTATTTCTTGCTTATTGTCTGTTAGTTTCTGATAAAACTCTGGAGTGGCTAGACAGAATTTGAACTAATATCTTCTTGCGTTTACGAATATGTTACACATTGAAATTAAACTACAGTTTACGGATTTTTTCGCGTTATATTGGTTTCACTTCGTTATTACATTTAAACCGAACGATCGAGAAATACATTTTTAATTTATTACCAGCCGACGTTTCGAATTCAACTGACAGAAATCTGAATCAGAATTTGAACTGACAGAAATCTGATGAAACGTCAAAATTTAAGTTTATTAACGTTAGTTACCTAATGATTCTACATTTAAGTTTACTGTCACGTTCGCAATCTTCAAAACATCATCATCATCAGCCTTTAACAGTCCACAGCTGGACTAGGCCTCTCCTTTGAAAGGAGGAATTGGCCTACTATACCACGCTGGCCAAACGGGTTGGTATAGGGTTTGTATCAAGTTTTCCTTCTCTTACAGTGGTGTTCTCTGCATAATATGCTCCCTCTGTCGGCTCTTACGACACCCATGGGATGATATGGGGTGGTGACATTCCGTATTCTTAATCCGTCACCACACGGAATCTTCAATCTCCCCTTATTACGTGGGACTAAAGTATATTTGGCGAAAAGTGGGTGTAGAAATACACCTCTGCCTACCTCTTCGGGGTTATATGCGTGAGACTATGTATGTATTTATAAAAAAAATAATTAGGTACAGCTTTACGAAAACACAGCAGGACAGTCGAATGTGCCAAGACCCAAGACACAAACGCGCGATAACCGCTACAATCTAACTACACCCTTATTAAGTATTTCTCGTACTGTATGACGACACTGCGATAAGTAGTGATTCACTCGATTCAGTTGGCCTGTTTCGAGTAATACCAAGTGATTTAAGATTTTAATCTATTTTATTAAGGTGGGCAGAACACGCAGCAGGAATATAAATACATATCATGTATCATGTATGTGGGTGTGTTAATACACCTCTGCCTACCCCTTCGGGGATAAAAGGCGTGAAGTTATATTATGTATCACATGGGACTTTACAACACTCAGCACAATATCTACACTATCGCATATCACTAGCCCTTAGGGTTGCGGAAGGCTGTCGGCAGTAATGCGAACGTAGTTCCCGTGACCTCGCCATTCAATGGGATCGGATAGAGGAACACCATGGTGGTTTTAGTGGGTAGTCCCGGCGCTTCTCGTTGGGGAGTCACCACATTCTCCCTAGGCTGAGCCCCTGTAGGGGCCCAGCCTGGGGGGTTAAGCCCGTAAATTGTTTGGTTTCCATCATTAGTCAAAAATAAAATTGGGCAAGTGCGAGTTGGACTCGCGCACGAAGGGTTCCGTACCATCATCTATAAAAGAAAATCACGTTTGTTGTTTGTATACTTAAATATTTTTTAAGTTTCTACCTGTTTATTAAGATGGTAACAAATTGTTTAAAAATTACGTTTGTTTTATTTACTTTTTTTATTTAATTATTTATTTTGATAGGTAATCTACAACTACATATTCTCTGAAAATTTTAAGCGTCTACCTGTTACCATTAGTAATTTTGAGCAAAGAATACGAAAAAAAAACACGTTGATTGTATGGAACTCCACCTTAATAATTTCATTTTTTTTATTTTTAGGATTTGTTGTTATAGCGGCAACCGAAATACATAATTTGTGAAAATTTCAGCTTTCTAGCTATCACGGTTTATGAGATACAGCGTGACAGACAGACAGACAGCGGAGGCATAGTAGTAGGGTCCCGTTTTTTACTTTTTAGGTACGGAACCCTAAAAAAGGGTTGCGGAAGGCAGACGACAGTCGCTCTGTAGAAAAGCTAATATTCTGTCAAATCTGGTTAGACTAGTACGCGGCCACAGGGATCTAAAGCTGGCTTCCGATGGTAAGTGGTTTTGCGGACGGATGAGTGTGGTACCAAGCGTCCGTACGCAAAACCACGCACCGTGAGAAACGTGCTTAAGGCGACAGCCTTACACGTAAAGACTCGTAAAGTGGGTGATCGACGGGCGAGCCGTATACCGCGGTTTTGGAGACGACGGTTTTTAGTCACGGAGTCGCGGCTCGCAGGTGCTGACCGACTAGCGAGCAAAACTGTGGAGTGTGAACCAACCCCGTCCTCATGCTTGCAGTAACTTTCGTTATTTTCTATATGAAGCTCGCAATGACAGAATTTCTTAACGTCAGTTATATTTGAGTTTGGTTCGTACTTCTTTAATCAATAACAGGTTATTGTAGGCAATATGACGGGTTCCTTTGTTTTTGTACTCATTCAATGCACATTGCCATAAGCAAGGGCAGTCTATGAAGGCGTTTATAAATTCTATTATGAAATCGTGACTACAGGTTCGTAAATCCATTATAAAAAAAGTGTGCACGTAGGGTCTGCTCGCTACCGCTGTCGCGGAAAACTATAGGCTCGGCTCGTCAATGGTGATCGACACGCGGTCTTGCGCAGCGTGTCGAGCAAAACATAAAACATAACCAACGAGCCGCGAGCCGGGCTCGTTGGTTTTTAATACCGCAGTATTGCAATGATCCACGGGCGAGCTTTACCGACGAACTGTAAAACGGCGATTTTACTCGCCCGTCGATCATGGCCTTTACGGAGATAACGCTAGAAAAATTATGAATTATGACAAATGACCATAATTTATTAACCGCGTGACCGCGCGATAATCGTCACAATCTGAGCCCACCCTTATTTAGTATTTCTCTTACTGTATGACGACACTGCGATAAGTAATGACTCACTCACAATTGACCTGTTTACAATAAAACGTTAACACTACAGTTAAATGAGAAAGTAATACTGAGATTTGAGTTTGTAATTGATTTCTATGCTGTTTATGTTGAGGTTGGAACGAAAGTAATTGATTTGAAGTTGAATGTTCCTATAAGTTCCGAGAAAGAACAACAGCTGTCATGGTGGATCCTCAATAAAATTTACTAAATAAATAAAAACAGAAATCAGAAATGAGCTGTGATATAAAAATATTTTGTATAAAAAACGTTTCAAATTAAATTAATGATTCAGGTCGTGCTGGCTCCCTCAATCAAGGTTGAGCCGTACGATGGCTGTTGAATGCGGGCCATCAGCGGGCTGAGTCAGTTATAAGCGTCAGATGATATCCTGCATTGTACTCGCATCTAAACCTATAATAGGTTTAGATGGTTTAGATGGATGGATATAATAAGCCTGGACTTCAAAAGAATATAAACGAAGAGATGAAATATAATGAAATGACAAAAAAAGCAATGACTCTTGAGTTTGTTTCGGGCTTTCTTCTCAAGAAGTCATTTAGCTAGGAAAAGCCGGCATCATCTAGAATAGGGTTTTGACTTGTATAAGTGTTGTAAACAACCAAAATGCAGAAATATATATGTCTTTATACCTTATTTGTAATTAATAAGTTGCTGGGGATTGTGACCGAAATTAAATTGGACTCCACTGCAATAACAGATAACAGTTTTGATTGTAATAATAATGACCAATTTCACCGTAATTATTAGTTTTAAGTTCTTTATAATTTGATCACTGTATTCTTGTATCTTTTGTTCTGGTGTACTGTAGAATAAAGAATTTTCTATCTATCTATTCCAATTAATATTGCTATATAATGCACTCTTACAATATTGCTGCTCAAAATAATGAATTAGATATATTCGCTTGCTCTCCTATAAGGTTCAAAAATCAAATCACTAAATTGTGTCTCCTTAGTCCTGACCTGATAATGATAATTATAATGTCTGTGTAGATATAATATAATATACTGTATTAAAATATATCTATTGTAAAATTTTATAATAAGTAGGTAATTTAATGTATATTATTTTGCGGACAACGAAGCTGGTTGCACTGCAAGAAAAGCCTTATATAAGGTAACTTGTAAGCTATCAGTGTAATTCTTTACACAGATATTGCGCGGATGCCCGAATCCAATACGAGTCTTGGATGCAAACGAGACATCGCTAGAACGATGATTTAATTTATTTATTTTTATTTATAGTCTCACGCCTGTATCCCCGAAGGGGTAGGCAGAGGTGTAAATATTACATCCACATTTCGCCATGAATTTTTTTTAGGTCCCACGTAATAGGGGGCGAGCCTATAGCCGTTTAGAACGATGATGATGGTAAATTTTCTATATACCGTCTTAATCCATGATTAAGTCTGGTTACACTTAGTCCATTTATTATATTAAGTATTAAGACTCACCTTTGAGCTTCTTGTATCTTATTTTAGCCATTTTAAAACAAATTAAACACAATATCACTCACTGGGCAAACGGTACGTGTGAAGGAAAATATATTTGACTATGTACTTCAGTGCAGGGTATGCCTAATTAATAAAATTGTGTGAGTACCCACATTTTTAGTTATTTTGTTGAACGATTTCTTTTGTTTGATTGTTGGAGTTCGAGTCTTTTGGGTGTTAGGTTATTTAAATTATTTATTTTGTTGAATGATTTATTATGATTAGAATGACGGAGTACGAGTCTTTTTAGATTACATATTTTTATAATCCGTACCTAATATTGAAATCCCCAAGTGTACATGAATGTATGCACGTGGAAACGCCGGAACCTATTATATAAATATTAGGATATAAATCAATTGGACTTCGGAGCCGCGTATGGTACCTTTTGATGTGAATTTAAAACCTGGAAGCTTGAAATAATGTGGTTCAAGATCCTAAGGCTAAATTATTATTTTAAGGTGAGGTTATTAATATATTAATAGAGTTATTTCCATTTAGTCAAATCAAGCACTTTTAATGAAATGTCAAAAACGACTTTTGCCAAGGGTTTTGTACAAAATAGGACATAGTGACGTCATAGTGTTTTGCTGTCAAGTAGAATACTTATATTATTATCAATAAATTGACGATAAAAAATGTAAAATTAAGTTTTAACATTAATTGATGAATTAAACTACTATTATTTTGACATGTTTCACTAGTTAAAAATACTTGTATAATTTATTTCACTTGCAGGAAACTTTCCTATTAAATTAAATTGTTTGTCGGTGATATCAAAATAACTAGTTTTCCAGTACTTATACTGTACAGTTATACTGTAGTCCTAATGAAATGTCATAAATTGGGGCAGAAAGAAATATAATGCCCGTCTGTCTCCAGCAAATTGTACTGGAGACAGACAGGAAAAATATTCCTCTTAGCCGTCCTGTTGGCGGCCTAGTGAGGGCTGAGAGGAACAACCCATTACGAGTATATACCTATAGTTAGAATACAGAAAGCTGGACTTATCAACTTAGTACATCCATGGGATCGTAATACCATAGTAAAAAAAGAATAGTAGGTTAGCTAAGGCCGCTCGGCGAGTTAATTGCCTACTCTTGCGTTGACGCACGGGTTGTCAGTTGTCACTTATTTACACCGCGGCGCCGGCTTTGTCGGCGCGCGCGCTTTTTCGCCGCTTTTTTAAGTGATCGCGCTGAATACTTCACAATTTAAGCTTGCATTTTTTTTTTCAAATACCTACTGACTACCTAAGCGTTATATAACTATCTAAATGCCCTTTATAACGAGAAAAATGTAACAAGTTTAATTTAATGTCGTTTAACACATTGTATAATATTAATAACGTTTATTACAAAACTGAATGTATGTTAACAATTCGAGCGGGCGAGCAGTGTAGTACCTACATGAATGCGAGCGATCAGACGCGCGGCGCATCGCGTACGCTTGCCGCGCTCATCTATACTATGAGATTGTGTGCGTGAAAAGTGCGTGCGTACACGGCGCCGGCGACTCACGCGTACAAAAAAACCGGCGGCGGCCAATTTGTATGAAGCTATCCTACTAATCTTTTTATACTATGGTAATACGAAAATTTTATTTTTAGTTTTCAATAGCGGTCACAGATGGCGCTACGGGGAATGATTTTTAAATCGATGGTCAATAAACATAAGAATTGAGTAAAATTTGAGCAAACAAAATGAAAAGTAAATCATATTTGGTACGTTAATACCATTTGACACTGTTTCATTGCATTAATAGATATTTTGAAGGGGTCCATATTTTACATGCTCAGCAACGCCCACCACGAGTATAATAATTTGCCGTGTAGCTTTCAATCAACAAATTATTGCCAGAGTGTATCACTAGATGGCACTATTGTCGAGTAAATTCGACTGCAATATTGCATTTAGTATAATATAGAAATATTTTGGCCCTATAAGAAAAAAAGGTCGCTATTTTGCACCTAACGAAAAGTTGTCGGCGTTTGGCCGGCGTCCACTGTCGCCATCTAGTGTAGATTAGCCGGAAATAAAATAGCCCCACGAATAGCTACAGTTAAGAAGGTCTCTGATTTTTCTTCGTCTGTACTAGTATAGTATTATATTATCTGTAGTATATCGTAGTAAATCGCATAGAAAATAAAATAATTATTGTTTGACACTAGTTCCTAAAATAAAATGCAAAATCTGCCACTATTACAGCAATACCAAAATTAAAGAAGCCACTCACCTTTCTTCGAAGACTTGACGGACACAAGTCCACCATCTTGGCCCTCCCCACTCCCAGGCACAATCACCACCTGATTCCCCTCCAACAATTTCTCTTCCGCCTCATCTCCTTCCTTCTCCTCCAGAACTGTCTTCACAGGCGTCGCCATCTTGATATAACCGTCACAACAAAATGGCGGCAGTACTTGTCATTTGACTATGGTACCACCCTCAGTACATAGTATTGGAATGTAGTATTTTTAACTATTTTTTTTGTTCTATTTTTTTAATGTTGTATATAACGATGCTACATAATCCTATGTAGTTATTCAGTCTTCTATGTTGGCTGGCTTTTAATCTGTAACAATAAAAAAGGCAAATTAAAAAAATATATTATGGGATTGAAAGGGTAAAAATAAAAATTAAGTGAGGGTAAGTGCCAAAACCCGCACCACGCAAGGACGGCGCTGAGCTCACACCAGTTCCGCCGCGACCACCACCGGAGCAAGTCGGTCGAAACGTCGGCAAATACCGATGTATGAACATTTGCCGTAAATATCTTATGTATCGCGAGTAAGACCCGCTAAATAACATTGTATCATAGAAAGCGTTTCTTTATTAGGAATGCTTTTAAAGGCTAGCCGGTCTCCTAGGAGGAAGGCCGGGATGGTCATCCATAGCCAATTTCTACACAATAGGGAGGACTCCCGGAATGGTTTATGCTACTGGACATCCACTTGTGCTCATAGGCGTACATATATAGCAGGAGGGCTTACTGGGCCCTCTACCCAAACCAGTATGGTCAAGTTCCCAGAATGTTGGAAACCAATCCGAAAAGCTAGGCTGTACACCTCAGCTGACTGTCTCCGTGGTCCAGTGGATAGCGTATGCGACTGCTGATCGGACGTCCCGGGTTCGATTCTCGGGTCGGGCAAAAGTGTTACACCTCAGAAAATTCATACCATTTTGTTCTATGAAGACCCATGACCATTTTGAAAAATTACTCTGGCTACACCAATGCTGTGGCTTTAACCTCCCCAACGATGGCTATTAGCCCATACCCAGCAGTGGGACAGTTTATCACAGAAATGTATTTATTTACACATAACACAACATAAATTCACACCTTCATCCCCGAAGGGGTAGGCAGAGGTGTATTACACACCCACATTTCGTCAGTTATGTTTAGGTCCCAATGTAATAGGGGCCAAACCTATTGCCATCTACCGGGCACATTGTTTAACGAGCGATAATTTACATTTATAATACAGAAAGAATATATTTACACGTGTAAAGAAAACATAATTCACAATAATTGAATAGAAATCAAGTACCGTTTTTCAATCATAATAATCAAATAATTTAATCAGGCGTGCTCGTTTCACAGTGGAGCTAATTAATTATCAACTTCAAGCGAAGTAATTTGCGAATTATTTATCGTGACGGTGGTCAGTCAGTCAGTAAAGGTGAGGGATAACCTTCCGAAGTCATTAATTACTTCCTTAATTAGCTAGGGATCTTGAAGAAAATAAGATAGTGCATCTATCTTATTTTCTTGATTTGAATTTAAACGAGATCGAACGAGATAATATATATTTTTAGCGAGCTAAAATCTATAAGTTACATAAGTCAAAGTTATTTACTTCTCCAAATTGGGCAATTGGTTCAAGTTGTTGAATAATACTGAAACACACACAATCTCTTTAAGGTTATTTATTGCTAGTATTTTATTACAAATAAATATTTTTTTCAAATGATTGCATTTTTGTGGCGTCATTTAATTTTATGCGAACATTTTTTGCGTGTTTATTGAATCTATTTTCAAATTCCTCGTTGAGCTAGTAGGTTTATTTTAATTTAAAAGATGGGCTATTTAATTGTCCATTAAATAAGACCCAATTTGCCACCAAGAATAGTCAAAATATTTTTTACAAGATGTTTATAACAAAAATTTAGAATTTTCTCAAAAAATCTTAAAATCCGTTTTATTCCAAAATGGTGCATTTTGGACCCCCATATGTAGGGGGTAAAAATACTCCATTTTGGCCCTAGAATCACCCCCCGACGGGAATACGAGCAATTATAAATCACCCTGTATATAAAATCCTTTGGCTATAAAAGTGTCATCACAACCTCGACATAACCTTAGACAGTAAGTAAGCATTGACTTCCTCATACAGACCATTATTTCCGATCTACACTAATTAAGGAAATACAATTATCGAGCCGGATGCAACCTGTTAAGTTAGTGATGATAGAAATTTGTTTAATCCGGCCTTTATTCAGATGCTAATGTAACATTTTTTTTTTATAGTAATAGGCGGCAAACGAGCAGACGGATCGCCTGATGGTAAGCAATTACCGCCGCCCGTGTACACAAGCAACACCACAGTAGTCACAAGTGCGCTGCCGCGTCTTGGGGTTGGGAAAATGGATAGGATGAGGGAAAAGGAACAGAGGATAGGGCCTCCGGTACTCTCACTTACCGAACGAAACGCAACAGTTTAGGTACTGTTACTTTACGTCGATTTTCCGTGAGAGGGTAGTATTTCCCCGGTCGAGCCGGCCCATTCATGCTGAAATCAGCAAGGCTCTACTACCTAAAAAAAATTATACGCCATGGGTGGGTGCATATTTATTATTTTTATTCTACACTTAGTATTGGATTAAAAGGATTTATAATGTATAAATCTATAAAACATTTGTACGCTCTTAGGAGCAGACCATGTGATCTCTTTTTTTCTTTTTTGTAATCTATAATATTGTTACGAGCTGGGGTTCGTGATAAATTATATACACTATGCCAGAAAAACTGCACTTTATTCACTAACACAATAACACTACACACTTAATTTTCACTCCACTAATAAAACACACTATTCACACCACTAGAACAACACTAAACACTTCCGACTTATTTCTCTTCGCGTCTTGCTTATCGCTCCGATATTCAATTGTAACTCTGTCCGTTCCGTTCGCTCGCGCTCTATTTATACTGGCCGGATAACATCACTAGCGCATTCTAGATGCTTCTACAAAACTGTCGAAATAATCTCGAACAGTCGATTACTCGATACAGCAACGCCATCTAGTACAGAGTAGCTGAATTACCTTTAAACCACCTATACATTCAATCTCTTCTAGTACCCCCATTCACCGATAGATGGCGTAACAATATCTATAACTCGCTGTTTCCGGCGGTTTCACCCGCGTCTTGAAGGAACTACTTCGCGTACCGCCAGTTAAAGTCCCGTCAAAATCGGTCCAGCCGTTCCAGAGATTAGCGAGAACAAACAGACATACAGGTAGACAGACAGACGGCCAGACAGACAGACAAAAATTGTAAAAAAATCAATTTATTTCAGTGTAGGTATGTACCGTGTATACATCCATACGCATTTAGTAAAAAGTGGTTATTTTAATACTAGCTGTTTCCCGCAGTCTCACCCGCATTCTGAAGGAACTACTTCGTGTACCCGGTTAATTAATAGCCTAAGTTACTTCTTAGTACATCAGCTATCCGCCAGTGAAATTCCCGTCAAAATCGGTCCAGCCGTTCCGGAGATTAGCGAGACCAAACAGACAGACAGACAAAAATTTTAGAAAATGTCATTTCGGTAAGTATATGTACCATGTATTATGCATTTAGTAAGAAGCGGATATTTTAATATTACAGACACTCCAATTTTATTTATGTATAGATGCAACATGTCTCGAGCAAATAAACTGAAAAACTACTGTACGGACTATTGTACGGTTCTCATTAATAGATAGTGTTATTCCTGAGGAAGGATAGGTAGGTGTAATCGGGCAGAGCCCCGGGCGAAGACTAGTATACATACATACTTATAAAACTACAGTATGTCTTGTAGTCACATATTTAATTTGACATCTAACACCGCTCAAATGAGAAGGGACAAAACTTCTATATCCACTAAGCTTGAATATGACCCACAGAAATTCGTAGGATTACATTTGATGAAAACCTGCAAATCCGTCTTTGCAATCTTGTAAAGGTACCTATATGTCGTCCATTTCAGACCTCAGGATAGATGAGACGAATACAGGTGGTATTAGATTCGTGTACATATGTATTTACTATTTTATTTATGTTAGAAAAAAAGAAGAGATCGCATTGACCTTACAAAATGAAACGTGATGAAACCAAAGATCGAAGGTTATACTCAGTATACGTTAACCTTAGGTTAAAATCTTGTAAAAATAGCCGACAAAAAGAAAATTAAAATCGAAACGGTACTTCCCGGTGATGTCCGTGTGGTGACGGATTAAGAATACGGAATGTCACCACCCCATATCATCCCATGGGTGTCGTAAGAGCCGACAGTGGGAGCATATTATGCAGAGAACAGCACTGTAAGAGAAGGAAAACTTGATACAAACCCTATACCAACCCGTTTGGCCAGCGTGGTACAGTAGGCCAATTCCTCCTTTCAAAGGAAAGCCCTAGTCCAGCAGTTGACTGTTAAAGGCTGATGATGTTTAGTTCAGTATACGTTAACCTTAGGTTAAAATCATGTAAAAATAGCCGATAAAAAAAAATGAAATCGAAACAGTACTTCCCGAGATTAGCTAAGTTCGACAAAACCTACACGCGCTTTATAATATTAGTATAGACTAATTAATAATAAATTATTTATTGTTATGTTAATTGGATTTACTGCCTCGTTGGTCTCGCGGCATAAATGTGCGCGTGGGATTGGGAGGTCTCGGGTTCGATTCCCGGGTCGGGCAAACTGTTATTGGGTTTTTCCGTTAGGAAATTCTCAGTAGCAACACGGAGTCTGGTAATGTGCCCGGTACGGCAATAGGCTCGTCCCCTATTACGTGGGACCTAAAAATTAATGGCGAAATGTGGGTGTAATACACCTCTACCTACCCCTTCAGCCGTGAGTCTTTAAAAAAAATTGGATTTAAAGTATTGTTATGACAATTTAAGTTCATAAATCGCCCTACTTGCATAGAATGACCCCTGTATTTCACGCTTTCTCATCTAAATCGTTGAACCGATTTGACTGATTGATTTAAAAGAAAACGGTTATTATTTACCCAAAACACGGCCACACCATTAAATGTGACGGACCCAATTACGGTATTAATATTAAGAAAATGTTTTTTTCGGGTTATTCAAATGAAACAAACCCTTCGTGTCCGGTCACTGAATGAAAAAATACCTATTAAAGCAAAACGTGTCCAAAAAGGCTCGTTTGGCTATGCATAGAGGGGTATTAGTGCCTACCCTTATGTACGGAAGTGAAAGTTGGGTGTGGCAGAAGAGATTTGAAAGTAGAATAAATGCTGTAGAAATGAGAGCACTGAGAAATATGTGTGGTGTGTCTTTGACCGACAGAGTAAAGAATTGTGTGATAAGAGAATGTTGTGGGGTAAAAGAAGATGTAGTGACAAGCATCGAGAAAGGTATGCTAAGATGGTTTGGGCACGTGGAGAGGATGGATGACGAAAGATTGACCAAGCAGATATACAAGGCAAGTGTGAATGGGACAGGATGCAGGGGAAGACCTATTTCTTATCTAATTCTTAGTGTGTCGTTTTTACATATTCATACTAGTGTGCGTACGCTTTTCGCGATGCGTGCCACTCGTAAGCGCCGGTTGCCTTGTCAGTAACTTGTCTACGGTTATTTACTAGTATGTCGATGGATAAAATATTTTGAATAAACTCAGAAGTGGTATTCTGATAACCTAAAGTCATTATCGTATAATTTGAAATAAACAGTTCGTCGTTGACACATATTTTGACACTTGTTTCAATTACTCGTTACAACTTCGTTCAATTATCAGATAATTTAGAAGAGTACGCTTTTTGTATGACACTGACATGATATCGAAACTATATTTATTTAGGAGAAATAGGCCCCAGGTTTTGAACCCGATATGCCTTGTGTAGCAGCCTGTTAGTCTCCGCTAAGCTATTACTATATTTTACACCAAGCATTTATTTTCTGCATGACAACAACCGGAATTAACATTTTAATCTACAGATAAAGATAAAGATCATTTCATTTGTATTAACATGAGTATACATACATAGTTATGCATGCAAGTTGTTAAAGGAAATATAATAGACAGTCATGTTTAGCCTTTACAGCGTACAAATATATACAATAATATTTTAAACAATACTAGGTTAATTATCTTTCGCCTTATAAATTTATATTAATGAATTGTATTAAATAACATACAGCCAAAGAAAATCTAAATATATGACTACTAATCTAACATTACATTTATTTACCATGTAATTATACAATATTTTTATTGATACATACATTAATCAATTTCGTATATATTATTATTTTTGTGTATTTTATAAATTCCATTTTATTACGTTTAATTAGCAGTAACTCAGTGTGTAATAATTTTAGCAATTAGTGATCAATGTTTTCATGCAGAAAATCTTTAATATTATAGTAGGCTTTATTTACAAGGAAATTATTTAGTTTGTTTTTAAATAAATTACTATTATGTTCTTTCCAGAGCTTGGGAATTTTATTATATATTTTTGGACCCATGCAAAATATGCTGTTATTAGTAGTTAGTTATTCATAAGAGTAGTTTTTGACTTATGTAGGCGAAGTTTACTGTTATGCGTCTATTACGATCGACCGCTTCAGACATACGTGGAAATAAGTTAGGATTGCTCTTAACAAAAATTGCACTTTCCAAAATGTAAAGAGAAGGTAGTGTCAATAGTTTATATTGTTACGAGCTGGGGTTCGACGATAAATAATAACTCACTGTGCCACTTAAACTGAACTTTATTTATACACAAACACTACATACACTTATTTACACAACCAGTAAAAACACACTTATTTCACACTTTTCCACTTCACTAATAAGAACAACACTAAACACTTCCGAATTACTTCCTTCGCTTCTTGTATTTCGCTTCGATATTCAATTGTTACTCAGTGAACTCGCTCGCCCGCCGTATATTTATACTGGCCGGACAGGCAACGAGATCTTTCTAGCATATGCCCGAACATTCCCGGACGAAAGATTCTAGTAAGTCGGGAACAGTCGACATAGTCCAACGCCATCTAGTACAGAATAGCTGAATTACCTTTAAACCGCCGATACATTCAATCTCTTCTAGTATCCCCATTCACCGATGGCGATGATGGCGTAACAATATTTAATAAAAAATGGTTTACAGCTCTCCGTGACCTTTAGTTTGAACATAGATAGACACAACATTCACCTACTCTTCTCTCTACTATCTACTATCTACTTCAATCTACTAGGTAATAAGATAAAAAATACCTTAGTACCCATTATCTTCTAAATCCGATTACAAATCTATAGTTGTAAAACAATTAAATTATAATACTGCTTCGTTGGTCTTGCGGCATAAATGTGCGCGTGGGATTCGATTCCCGGGTGGGTATTTACAAAGCCCAAAAAGAAATTCAAAATATTTGGGCAATTTTCAACAGGCCGTAACTTCGAGAGAAATAGTCGTACCGGAAATCAAAAAAAGAGAATTGTAGCTCCACGCGTCTAGTTTTTGGATTAGAACTTAAAAAATTTGTGACTTCCGCGGTTTTTGAGTAATCTTAATATATAAAATCCTTGCGTTACTGACTGACTGACAGACACGCTACAGCCGAAACTATTGGGCGCAGGAAGCTGAAATTTGGCATGTATGTTCCTTGGGGACCGTAGGGGTGCACTAAGAAGGGATTTCCCGAAATTCCCACGGGATCGGCCAAAACGGGAAAATTTAAAAAAAATGCGGGCGTAGCTGCTGGCGGCCTCTAGTCGTAGATAAACCAGCAACAATATACTATTTGAGTCACGAGTCAAACTCTAATAGAAGAGCTTTTGTTTATGCATATTACTCGACAATACCTAATCTATCTCAGTAAAAATATTGACTCAAATGGATTAGCTTTTTGCCTTGATATTTTCAAAGAAAATACACGTACAAAACCTAATACAGTATGATTCATATTCACTCAAATAGATAAGCCTTTGTCGAGATATTTTCAAACATGGTTTTGGTTTGTTAGGTGCGACTGTATGTAATTCAAGTAACTAAATAGGTTATGTTAGGTTCTCTTTTGACCCTTAACCCAAAAATAGGAGCCGTCAACTTAGTTTATTAAAAACTATTTAATTGGACATAATGTCTACTTACCTACATATTATATTTGTGATATAATATAATATAAACTAAGTTGACGGTTCCTATTTTTGGGTTAAAGGTCAAAAGAGAACCTAACATAACATATTTAGTTACTTGAATTACATACAGTCGCACCTAACCAACTAGGCACTAGGCACATTGTGGTCCTAACCCTAGTCCCAAATTGAATAGCATTTGTTGCTGCAATGTTAGAATGAATGTATCTTACAAAGTCTACGCGATTTCAGTTAATTTCTGTACTAGAATAGACTAGGGTATCGTCAAGTTTTTGTCAAACAAAAGCTAAGCCAGTTCAGTTTGCACTTTCACTCTAATGCTCTGTAAATACGCTTCCTGGGTCGGGCAAAGTGTTATTGGGTTTTTCCGTTAGGAAATTCTCAGTAGCAGCTCGGAGTCTGGTAATGTGCCCGGTACGGCAATAGGCTCGCCCCCTATTACGTGGGAGCTAAAAGTTCATGGCGAAATGTGGGTGTAATGTTACACCTCTGCCTACCCCTTCGGGGATACAGGCGCGAGTCTATAAAAATAATAAAAAAGAAATATTATCATCATCACCATATTTGTAAAATTAATTGTCCAGATATATCGCATAGATAAAATACGGAAACTAGAATAAAATAGCTGTGACATACAGACAGACAGACAGACATGACAAAACTACAATGGTTCCGTATTTTGCAATTTTTGGCTACGGAATCCTAAAAATAAATTAGAACGTTGGATTTAACACTGGACAAAAGCCTTCTTCAAATCTTTCCAGACTTACTTGTCGCACGCAATCTTGTCGCCACTAGGCTATCGCCGCTTTTTAACTATTTATTTTTCCATATGTCCAGCAGTGGATGTTTCTAGGCTGACATCTTATACTAAAATATAAAGCTGAAGAGTTTGTTTGTTTGGTTGAACGCACTAATAATAATTATTAATAATTAAATAACGCGGGTGTAACCGCGGGCATCGTCTAGTAGTTATATATAAGTAGAGGATGCCCGCGGTTACACCCGCGTTATATAAGCCTACTGCTCCACTCCCGTCGCTCATAGCGCGATGTTATATAGCCTATAGCCTTCCTCAATAAATGGGCTGTCTAACACTGAACGATTTTTTCAAATCGGACCAGTAGTTCCTGAGATTAGTGCGTTCAACCAACCAACCAACCAAACAAACAAACAAACAAACTCTTCAGCTTTATATATTAGTATAAGATGAAAACACAGGCAAACAGACAGTTAACTATACGTCGGCAGCAATGTAAACAAAATATTTACCAAACAAATATTAAACACTAGTCGACGCCAGCGGCTTCGCACGCATATTTTTTTCGTATTTCCCGTTTTGCCCGATCCCGTGGGTATTTCGGGAAATCCCTTCTTAGTGCACCCCTACGGTCCCCTAGGAACATACATGCCAAATTTCAGCTTCCTGCGCCCAATAGTTTTGGCTGTAGCGTGTCTGTCAGTCAGTCAGTAACGCAAGGATTTTATATATTAAGATGACACAAAGAAGAATGAAATTTCATATCAATATTGATAATATAAAACCTTGTTTATATTAGAAAAAGAGGGCATATTCAGCACATTGAACCTGTATTTTGACATATTTGTAGTTTTTTTTAAGCGTTTTATGTGTTTAATTTGTGTAGAACAAATAAAAACTGACTGCCTCCGTGGTCCAGTGGTGGAGTATGCGACTGCTGATCGGAGGTCTCGGGTTCGATTCCCGGGACGGGCAAAAGTGTTACTGGGTTCGTCCGAATACTTAGTAGCAGCCCGGAGTCTGGTGAAGTGCCCGGTAACGGCAATAGGCTCGCCCCCTACTACGTGGGACCTAAAAATTCATGGCGAAATGTGGGTGTAGTATTTACACCTCTGCCTACGCCTACCCCGTCGGGGATACAGGCGTGAGACTATAAAAAAATATAATAAAAATAAAGAACAAAATATATTATGTCACTTTTTGATTGATACGTGATAAGCAATTGCTGGTAGCGATAGCCTAGTGGAGATACCAACAGACTGCCATCCAGAGGGTAGCGGTTTTGAATCCACGGCGCGCACCACTGATTTTACAAAGTTATGTGCATATTAAATTGTTAGTTATCGTGCCCCGGGTCTCGGAGCGTTCAGAATAGTTTATTAGCATAATCAAAATAAAAAATCGTTATTATAATTATGAATAATATAGAAAAAATATATAAATATTATGCTGTACCATTTATAGGTAAATGTAAGGGACAGAGGTTTTAAAGAAACTACTTTATTGAGTCTTTCGCTAGAAATATTTAACTAAAATCTACTTTTTTGGTAGGTAGGCGACATAACAATAACCATTTTTATGGTTTGTACATACATACATACATAGACTCACGCCTGTTTCCCGGAGGGGTAGGCAGAGACTACGGAACGCCATTTGCAACGATCCTGACATGCCTCTCTTGCTTCATTCACTGCCATCAAGTTTCTCATGCATGCTCTTTTATGGTTTGTTTACATTTTATTTTTTCGTATCTTGAACAGACTATAAGTCCCTTCAGCGAAAGTGTATAGCTGAGTGAAGCTACCTCGAAGATCAAAAAATCTTTCAGAGGTCATCGCTAAGTATTAGCTATAAAGTTGAATAACGCACGATTTCTGTCATTGCGTGCAAGCCCGAAAATGTCTGAAATCTGAACTTATTTAGATAGATAGATGATAGTTCATAACTCAAGTAATAATCGTTTTAGAGGCAATTCGTCTATGCATTTCCTATTAAACTAGCTCTTCTTTCAGCGAGTAGCAATTTCAAGGCGATAAGTTAACTAATTTTTTAAATATCCATAAAAATATTTAGAGAAAACATGTTTTACAAATTAAAATTCTATCGAGCGGATTTACTAGATAAATATCTGATAAATAATATACAAAGTTTTCGCTTTGCTAGTGTGTCTCACTGCTTCAAAATCGGTAAGTAAGAAGAGCATATATTTTCGAGGTAGCGCCTTAAAAGCAAAAAAAAAAATACAATAAATATTATCCTTTAAAAAGGTCAGCTATCGCATTTACCCTACATAGCACGAAGGTGACGCAACATTGAAGTATGTACATTGCGGCATATTATACCGTGGTAATGATTGACCACGTACATACACTGAAGGTTATACTAGAAAACAGATGATACCAGGATATAATATTTACCTATATTTGATATTAAATAAAATAATTAATGAATACTATTTACCTAAATCTGTATAAATTTACCTATATTTGAAATAAAATAAAATAAATAATACCTAAATCTGTATAAATAAGATAAAATTATTTTCGAAGTTAAGTGCGTATTCAATTGTTTATTACTTTATTACGCAACCATATTTTTTTGATATCACAACTAACACAAATATATTATGTACCTACTTAAACAAAATAAATAACTGTACCTACAACAAATATGTATTAATGTGCGTATTCTTTCTGCCTGACAACGTAAATATATACTTATCATATATTTGATACGATGCGATGTCTGTTTAAAATCTCCTGGGATACTACGCCCACTTTGGAAATTCCTGCTTCCTTACCAACTACATAAGTTAATGCTATTAATATAAAATTACTTGGCCTGAGTAACAGGCACGAAAAGCCCAATGCAGATACCAAAAGACTAGAACATCATTAATCGATTTTAAACTTTCTCGATTTGTATACATCATACAAAATGGAGATACACTGGCTCTCCGCGACCACTCTCAGTGCAAGACGAGCGAAACGTCGGAAACAAATTGGTAATTTATACCTTAAATAAGTTAATAAGGATGTTTCCTGCAAGTCAATTAAATTATACAAGTATTTTTATCTAGTGAATGTCAAAATAAGTCATTAAATTCATCAATTAATGTTAAAACTTTATTTAACATTTTTTATCGTCAATTTCATGATAATAAGTATTCTACTTGACAGCAAAACACTATGACGTCACTACGTCATATTTCATGCTAAATCTTTGGCAAAGGTCGTTTTTGACATTTCATTAAAAGTGCTTGATTTGACTAGTTGGAAACAGCCCTATTGTACGCGATTAAGACCCGCTAGTTTATTTTGTACAATATTATTGACCGGGTCTTACTAGCGATAATTGACTTATTTAAAAGTATAAAAACCTCTGTTATTCTTCAACGTTTCAACAGCAACGGTCGTGGTCGCGGAGGGACTGTCCATCCGGGACTATTTATAACTTTAAATAAGTATATATTGCGAGTAAATAAAATTGTATGATGTATATAAACTAACCAACAGACTGCCAAGTTTTAAATTGATTGCCAACAGACTGCCATGCAGAGGGTAACGGGTTCGAATCTACAGCGGGCACCACTCACTTTTCAAAGTGCGTATTGAATTGTTCATTATCGCTTGCCTAGCACATTAACCCGCCGTCGGTCGCGCTATATTTTGTAACATCTTTGGTCGCGTGGGGTCTTTCAAAGTCCTACATTATATATACACATATATCATACAATACAAGCACATTTGTTTAATTTATGATTTTATTTATTACTTTAGGATATAAGTAATAAAATAAACACAAAAACTTCTTATAATTATATTTATTTTATAATCAGTCTTTCGTTAAAAATGAGTATCTAAAATTTGGCTTATTTTTGGCAAAGTTTACTTATAGCAATAATAGTAATAAACAAAATAAAATTCTTCTTAAAATTATAAATGAAATTAAAAAACAACATAATAGTGACCATATGAACAAATAAAAATGATAAAAGGAGAAAACCAAAAGTTTTTATTCAGCATCGTTTCGGGCCTCGGAACAGTTGACGCATACAGACGCTGCATGTCTGAAAGATCCTAATTATTTGTTCTTCGTCCAGAAGTGACATTTTTGATACTTTTATCCAACAACAAAAAATAACATGTTCGGTCGCGTGGGGTCTTTCAAAGCCCGCGCAAATTATATGTCTGCTTTACTTAAATGCACGATGCAAATTAATCCAAATATGCTTTAATTCATAGGTTGTTATTATTTAGGCAGCTACTGTGATACACAGATACGTAAGTGACACCATGTAAACAATAAAACGGTTTTTCGAAACCTCGTGCTTTAAAAGACCCCGCGCGACCAACGTTGGGTTAAGACGTCAGTCCCGACTATCATTAAGATCTTTGACAGTCGTTATATGACGTCAGTACTTGTTAATAATCTGGGACTAGTCAAACCATGGAATATCGCTATCCCTTTGTGTAGCGGAGGTCAGACAGGCAGTCGCTCTGTGGAAAAGCTAATATTCAGTCAAATCCGTTAAGACTCGTAAGCGGACTCCGGGCTACAATGGAGATAGCGTTAGGTAGATGACAGACAATAAGGCACTCACTAAGTACATACATACATACATACATAGTCTCACGCCTGTTTCCCCGAAGGGGTAGGCAAAGGCATATTAAACGCCCACTTTCGCCAGTGTTTTGATCCCACGTAATAGGTGGCGAGCCTATTGCCGCTTATCGGGATATTTTGTTTGCCGTCGCCTCGTCCGTTGATCGGCAGGTGCACCACTTGCAGGTGAGGTTGGTGCGGGACCCTAAGTTCTTGGTGGGAACCCTATGCACTATACACACTAAGTAAGGATTTATAATCAACCTAATGGGGTTAAAATCTAAGTTGAAAGCTTATAGGTAATAGTTTTTGAATTTGAAATTATTATTTACTAACAGCAGAGAAGCAAGAGAGGTATGTCAGGATCGTTGCATATGGCGTTCCGTAGTCTCTGCCTACCCCTCCGGGAAACAGGCGTGAGTCTATGTATGTATGTATGTATTTACTAACATGACCTATTAATTAATCATGATACACCTATTTAAAACTTACTTATCGTCAACAAAAAACAGGTTAAAATTGAACAAAACATTTCCTCGTACCGGCATAATACCTACAATCTGACGCAAATCTCACGCGTTGTGAAACAGCAGTTCTCGGTATCACGAGATATAAACACAAATAAACACAAACATGTGTTTAACACATATTTGTACGGTGAGCGAGCGGTGATACTCGAAGTAGATAATATGTATGTATGTATATAAGTAATTATTTGTTTCGAAGAGTTGGCCCTGAATTCGGTTTGACAAACATTTGTGACGAATCTATTTACCTATCTTATATGTATATTTATTTTGATTAAAGCCTTCAGATAGCAGGTAGCTAGATAAAAACTTTATCATCACCAGCCTTTAACAGTCCACTGCTGTACTAGCCTCTCATTTGAAAGGAGGAATTGGTCTACTATACCACGCTGGCCAAACGGGTTGGTATAGGGTTTGTATCAAGTTTTCCTTCTCTTACAGTGTTGTTCTCTGCATAATATGGTCCCTCTGTCGGCTCTTACGACACCCATGGGAAGATATGGGGTGGTGACATTTCGTATTCTTAATCCGTCACCACACGGAAGATGTATATATACATTAATATTATCTACTTCTAGTGTCATCGCTTAGTATGTAATTATTTGTTTCGAAGATTTGGCCCTGAATTCGTTTGGACAAACATAAGGATTCATTTGTGACAATTTATTTACCTTTTATATACAGGTTGTCACAAGACCCATCACTAAGCCGAAGTCTACTCGTTAAGGACATCATGCCAAGTCATACTAAGCAAAAATTATACCTGGGAAACAAATGTTTTTTTAAGAAGACACATTTTTGTAGCGGTGGGCGATTATGAGATATACTAATGAAATCATTCGATTATGAAAATGTCTCGAGATATCTCGATTATAACAGATTAGTAGTTACTAATTTTGTTAGTAGTCATTTTTGGGAGTGCCAAACTATAGAAATTTTCTTAGTGGGTCTGGGCTTTTTTTTGAAAAGTCACTTTCGCCGTTATTCAAAGTTATCCAGTCTGAAATATAACAAAAAAAAATATAGCATATTTTTGGTCCGGGAATGAAATGATAAGAGATTTTTTTACTTAACGAAAACTATCTTAATTTATGAAAGACAGGAAATAGACAATAACTTCACTTTCATACGATTAAAATGCACTGGATACAGATTAATTTATTTATTTTAGGTGAACTGACATTGAGACTTTTGTAGGTTTTATTTACTAATAGCAATCTAAAAGTAAACAAACAAAAATATCTATAAAAGAAATAAGTTAATGAACTTACTCTTAAAAGATTCCACAACAAACGTCACGCCACTGCAGCGAATCACAACGTCTGTTCTATTCAACAATCAACTGCCTACAAGCAATTGTACTCTTTACAAGATTAGTAGTCCAAATTAGTAACGTCATTCGATTATGAAAATAAATTAGTAACTAATTTCATAATCGATTATTATTGTTGGTACTACTAAGGAAATCGATTATAGTAATCATTCATAATCGCCCACCTCTACATTTTTGTAACATACATACTTATCGTCACGCCTTTTACCGTACACGGCGAGCCTATTGCCGTACCGGGCACATTTCCAGACTCCGTTTTGCTACTGAGAATTCCGCGACAGAAAAACCCAGTAACACTGCCCGACGCAGGAATTGAATCCCGATCCCACGCGCACATTTATGCCGCGAGACCAACGAGGCAGTCGTATAGGGTTTGATGTCGAGTTTTCCGTCTCTACGCAAAGATGGTATTTACATTTTTGTAAATGAAAATAAAAGTGCGCACATGCAATTCCCGAAATACCTTCTTATCCATGGATGCATGATGCATGGACATCTATAGAACAAATTGTCGGGGTAAATGCATCGATTTTGAACCTAATTAGAAAAATTACATAGTGACTTTGAGCCTCAATATTGCCTGAACCTAATTTCCCAGGTATGGTGTAGAAGTAAAAAAAAATTCGTAATGATTGGTACAAAATGAGATTTCAGTTTTCGTTAAGGATCTTTTTACACCCTGTATATAAGTAATATATTTTTTTTTAATTTGTGATAGATCTATTTAACTTGTATTTCTTTTTTTATTACAGCCTTCAGACGGTAGGAAGCTATTTGAAAATTTATTACATATTATAATATAACTCGAGGACGCCAGCAGCTACGCCTGCATTTTTTTAAATTTACCCGTTTTGGCCGATCCCGTGGGAATTTCGGGAAATCCCTTCTTAGTGCACCCCTACGGTCCCTAAGGAACATACATGCCAAATTTCAGCTTCCTGCGCCCAATAGTTTCGGCTGTAGCGTGTCTGTCAGTCAGTCAGTAACGCAAAGATTTTATATATTAAGATATTGCCACAGTTTTTTAACACACTTATTAGCTTGGATATATACCTATATGTATCATATGTATGTATATAACGAAATCTTTGAATATGATTTTCACACACTTTAAAACGTCGTTTGAAGGAAACTTCGCTCCCGAAAATCAAGGAGGACTATACATTATTTTCTTCCTTTTTTCGTGTGAGTGTGTGGCCAACTCCAGTGTTACTTAACCTTGTATTGTAAGTACTACATTAATATATCTCAATGCCACGTTACTATTTATCCAGCAATCAAACCATCAATTTCGTCAAACACTCCATTTTGATTAGATTACGGCCTTGTATCAGTAAGCCATAGAAAACACATTACATTTACACATATATATAGATATATCACTGATCTGTGTGTACACTAGATTAAGTTATATTCTAGTTAAATCTATACAAGGTTGTTTTTAGTCCGGGGCCGCGTCGCCAGCCGATTGCCTAAGGAGGTGCAAAGTCGCCAGCCGATGGCCTAGTGGAGAGGCAACTTGATATGGAAAATGAGAAAAGTATGAATTGTAAGATTTTTTAAGATAGTGCTAATTTCTTAGGCCTCCCTGAAATTGACCGTGCTCGTTCCCCAAGCATGAAATTGAGCTAGATTAATTTCTGTGCGCCCAATGTTAAGTTAGTGTTAGAGGATGTCTGTACTTGTAATTATGAATAAGTTTTCTTCTGCGATATTCACGAAATCGCGAAAAAAATGCCAAATACAATTAATAAATAATCCTGCAATTTTTTGCAAAAATGCTCAGCCTGCGGCCGGCAGGCGTACGGCGTTCAATTTTACTACAGAATGAGATAGGCCTAAGAAGACATGAAGACCAATTACACTGTGGGTACTATAGATCCCCTCGTTGGCCTCTGTGACTCAAAGTTGGCTAGATGGCAGAGCACTATAACATAACTGCTGCTTGTGTGGTGTATGACTCGCTACTGACCTAAGGGCGCGAATGCCCACAGATTATAGAGCGCAGAAGCGCTGGTGATGTGCGCGTATAATCGACTATTCCTAGTGTTGGGCTTCCAACATATATATTACATACATACATACATAACGTCACGCCTTTTATCCCCGAAGGGGTAGGCAGAGGTGTATTTCTACACCCACTTTTCGCCAGATATACTTTAGTCCCACGTAATAAGGGGCGAGCCTATTGCCGTACCGGGCACATTTCCAGACTCCGTGCTGCTACTGAGAATTTCGTGACAGAAAATCCCAATAACACTGCCTGACCCAGGAATCGAACCCGGGACCTCCCGATCCCACGCGCACATTTATGCCGCGAGACCAACGAGGCAGTCGTCTAGGGTTTGATGTCGAGTTTTCCGTCTCTACACAAAGATGGTATTTGCATCATGTTATCCCTTAGTCGCCTCTTACGACACCCACGGGAAGATAGGGGGTGGTGACACTTGTATTCTATGCCGTCAACCACACGGCAAAAATATATTACTACAATATAAAAAGCTAAGATTGGATCACTTATCTTAGTTATCTTAAGTGGGAGACATCTAATAGCAATAAGATTATTGATAAAACTGACACAAAAACATAATAATCTTAAGAGTAATTGTATGTCAAACACTTGAACTATAATATTTAAGATTATTTTTATGTTTATTTTATTTACGCCTGCATCCCCGAAGGGGTAGGCAGAGGAACAATGTTACACCCATATTTCGCCTTATGAAGCTGTAAGGTCTCACGTAATATGTGGGCGAGCTGCTACTGAGAATTCTAGAGATAAATTCCGTGCTGCTACTGAGAATTCGAAAAAGCCTAGTAACACTTTTGGCCGAGACAGGATCCATTCCTCTTCTTCGTGCCAGTGGTTTCAACTTACATACATACATATACTCACGCCTTTTTCCCGTCGGGGTGGGCAGAGACAACGGACCGCCACTTGCTTCTATTCTTACAGACCTCGCGCGCTTCCTCTACACTCATTACTCTTTTCATACATGCTCGCCGGTTTCGGGTACTTCGGACTTTGCCGTGTTTTAGGACGTCTCCAATTTGGTCGAGGAATGTCCGACGAGGTCTGCCGCGACCGACTTGCCCACACACATTTGCCTTATAGATCCGATTCGTCATTATTTCTTCACTCATTCGCTCCACGTGTCCAAACCACTTCAGCATTTCTTTCTCAATCCTAGTCACGACATCTTCTTTCAGACCACTGTTCTCTCGTATGGTTTCAACTATATGAGACCTGCATAATACTCGGCCACTCTAACTGGGTTAGGAGTGGCCTCCCAGAGTTCAGACACAGTGCAAGTGCTTGGGCAAGAAGGACATATCAGCAACTGATCCATTGTCTGCTCCAGCTCACCATATTCATATTCTGGGCAAGGTCGGGGTCCCTGAACCTACACAAGTTTGCTCTGCAGCGGCCGACCTGTGTGCGCAGTCTATTAAGGGCCAGGGCAGGTTGTGTCCAGGTGGTAGGGATTCCTGTTGCTTATGATTAGCGGGTGGAGGATTATATTAGCTTTTCCACAGAGCGACTGCCTGTCTGAACTCCGCAACCTAATGTGATAGCGGTATTCGATGGTTTCGAATAGTTTCAGTTTATTTGAGGGTTAGACTAGTGTCAGTTTATTTCAAGGTACTGACTCCCAGGAACAACTGTTAAAGAGCTTCACGACAGCCAGGACCGACGCGTCAGTATTAACGTGATCTTCGAGGCACGAGGCAAACGATAACTAACAATTCAATACGCACATAACTCCGAAAAGTCATTGGTGCGCGCCGTGGATTCTAACTCGATACCCTCTGCATGGCAGTCTGTTGGTATCTGCACTAGGGCATCGCTGCTTTTTTTTTATTACCTAAAGGTTACTTTCTAATTCGTAATTCTCTGACCAGATTGGAGATATCCTAAAATAGGGCAGGTTAGGAGTACCCTAAACAGAAGACCATGCATGAGAAATTGGAGCGAATGAAGTAAGAGAGGTATGTCAGGATCGTTGCAAATGGCGTTCCGTATTCTCTACCTAGTTACCTACCCCTCCGGGAAACAGGCATGAGTCTATGTATGTATGTAGTTACTAATTATGTTAGCTTTCAAATAATCTTTAGCACTTATCGCGTTAGGAATATTTTAGCAGTTCATTGACCGCCGATAAGATTACGCGGGCATTTTAAAACTTTCCGATATTTAAACATATGGTTTTGTAACCCTGATGAAGTAGATAATATAAATATCCTAAAAACGGAGTTGAATATTTCATTAATATCATCAAAATATATGAAATTCTTGCATTACTGACTGACTGACTGGCAATCCACAGCCAAAACTTTTGAACACAAAAAGCTGAAATTTGCCATGTAATATGTTCCTTGGGGAGTATAGGAGTGCATTAAGAAGCGATTTTCTAAAATTCTCACAGTTCGAGAATAACTCCCACGCAAGAGCGTTCAGTACGGAATACCGTTCATAATAGAACGGCAAAGTTAAGCAACGCTTGCAAAGGTCACCACTTGGAAGGGTGACCGTGTGTCGCATTTACATCTGAGCGCTACCGAGCTTCGGAGGACACGTAAAGCTGTCGGTCCTGATTCTTGCCTCAGGACAAAGACCATGTGGGAGGCCTACGGGCGGTCTGAAAACGCCGACACCAGAGTTGGTCCCACATAACATAAACGTCATAACATAACTTCACACCTTATCCCCGAAGGGGTAGGCAGAGATGTATTACACACCCACACTTCGCCAGTTATGTCACGGTCCCAATGTAATAGGGGACGAGCCTATTGCCGTCTACCGGGCACATTGTTAAGCGAGCGATAATCAACATTTTTAATTTAATACAAACATAACCGTCGTTTTAATACAAACATCTGTGTGGTGACGGATTAAGAATACAGATTGTCACCACCCCATATCATCCCATGAGTGTCGTAAGAGCCGACAGAGGGAGCATCCTATGCAGAGAACAGCACTGTAAGAGAAGGAAAACTTGTTACAAACCCTATACCAACCCGAAAGTCAGAGGCGTGTGCCCGGGGTACCTGGGGATCGAACCCGAGACTATCATCTCGGCAGTCCGTACACCACTGGGCTATCGCCACTTTAGCCATACACTCACACGGAAAACAAAATAATAACGTATCAATATTATTTATTTCTCTCAGTACATTTAATAGCAAGTTGTCGACCTAAATACTGTCGTGTCGTACCAACTTGGCTCAATTATGAATGAATGGCGCCCGTTGATACCAAACAATTATTACTTGTTGAGGACAAATCATTGTTATAATCAAAACAAAAAGAGGGAGGGACTGTACTATTCTAAGAATCGAGTGAGTACTGGCTACACGACAGACTGCTACGCAGAGGGTCTTGAGTTCAAATCCACGGCACGCACCAATTACTTTTCGAAATGCGTATTAAATTGTTAATTATCGCTTGCTAATCGGTAAAAGAAAACATCGTGAGGAAACCTGCATGTCTGAGAGTTCTACATAATGTTCTCAAAAGACATGTGAAGTCTGTCACGCACTTGGACAGCGTGGTGGACTATGGCCTTACCCTTCTCATAGTGAGAAGAGGCCCGTGCCCAGCAGTGGGACAGTATAAAGGGCTGATGATGATGATTGCCTTCGTGGTCCAGTGGACAGCATATGCGTCTGCTGATCGAGAGGGCCCGGGTTCGATTTTGGGTCGGGCAAAAGTGTTACTGAGTTATGCCTCGATAAACAGGCTTTGGAACTTAAAAATTATTATTTAAATTGGATCAGTAGATTCTGAGATTAGCGCGTTCGAGCAAACTACACCTAATACCTATAGATCTTTATATATATACCTACAGTATACCTAGATAATAACGCGATATAGACCCGTCCCATAAATAATAGACACAAAAATACCACAAACAATAATAAACACATACAAATTGAGGTCAATATCAAACAGTTAGTTTATACAGAGCAGTCGTATTTATGGAAACGTCCGTCTGCAGTGCAAGCCAAATAAAGATTTTGAGAAAGCATTTATATTTAATCCCTGTGGCTGTAACATACATATAGGTTTTCATCAGAGGACTGAATTTCAAAAATGAGAGATGCAGAGAGAATCCATTTTATATTACCCATAGTCACAAAAAATCCACAAACAGTTATAAACATATTATTCAACTAGAGGACGCCAGCAGCTACGCCTGCAATTTTTTTTAATTTACCCGTTTTGGCCGACCCCGTGGGCAATTCGGGAAATCCCTTCTTAGTGCACCCCTACGGTCCCCAAGGAACATACATGCCAAATTTCAGCTTCCTGCGCTCAATAGTTTTGGCTGTAGCGTGTCTGTCAGTCAGTCAGTAACGCAAGGATTTTATATATTAAGAAGATAAAGAAATTTAACTTAATATTCAGCCAAATCCGGTTAGACTAGTAAGCGGACCCCGGATTGAAACTGGGATAACGCTAAGAGGATGATGAGAGGAATTTAAACCTTCGTGGTGTCAAACCTGATTTTAAATTGTCCTCATACAATAAATAAAATGTTACAGTACCTGCTATATTTTACAGGCTCAAGACTACATGTAATGTACAATCGGCGGCCTTATCGCTATGTGCGAAACTCTTCCAGGCAAAAGTAAAGGCAAATTACGTGGTAGTTATATATCCCGAAAGACAATAAATTTTCAAATCAAACATATGCATATTGAGGTCAATATCAAAGGCAGTCGTATTTATGGAAACGTCCGTCTGAACTGCATGATAAACAAAGTATTTAGGTACAGAAAACATTTTAAAATTCTTCTCCACCCACGGAATAACACTCAATGTTTTATCTTTTAGGAGGATGAAAAGAATTTTGTTCTTACATAAGGTTTTTTTTTTATTTATAGTCTAACGCCTGTATCCCCGAAGGGGTAGGCATAGATGTAAATATTACACCGACATTTCGCCAGGAATGTTTGGGTCCCACGTAATAAGGGGCGAGCCTATTGCCATTACCGGGCACATCACCAGACTCCGGGCTGGTACTGAGTACCTATTCGGAAAAACCCAGTACTTAGGTAACACTTTTGCCCGACCCGGGAATCGAACCCTGGACCTCCGATCAGCAGTCGCATACGCTATCCACTGGACCACGGAGAAGGTTGTGTGAGAAATAATTTTGGGGACCGCACACTAGCATAACCAGATTTTACTAAATATCAGCTTTTCCACAGAGCGACTGCCGTCTGACCTCCGCGATCCGAAGGGATAGCGATATTCCATGATTTTATTTAACTAATGTCAGTATATTCTAGAGTACCTACTGTCCATGAATTTCAATATTCATAAAAATTAATGAAGTGTTGTTTGAAACAAACGTTTCTTTACGACTACATTTAGTTGTAAGCACACTCATAGTAGTTAAACGGGATAATTCGTTTTAACTAGCCCTGTTACTGTGGCCATTATACTAAGCAGTTTAATAGGTAGTAGTACCTATTATTCTCGGAGTTTCTCTGGAATGAATAAATGTTTCTTGTCGTGCCAAAATTCATGTCAAATTGCCGATTTTTTTTCAATTGCGCCCAGAAGTTGTTGTGGCTGTACGTCGCCTGTCAGTCAGTCAGTAACGCAAGAATTATATAAATCTGAAACTTGACATGTGTGTTCCTTGGCAACCGTAGGGGTGCACTAAGAAGGGATTTCCCGAAATTCCCACGGGATCGGGGCAAAACGAAGAATTAAAAAATACTGCACGGTTGGCGTAGTGCTTTAAGCGGTCGGTCGGTCGCCTCGCAGCTGACACTGCGCCGAGCGTTGTGGGTTCGATCGCCACACGAGACAACACCTTGTGTGATCCATAAGTTGTTGTTTCGAGTCTGGGTGTTAATTGTATGCGTTGGTTGTATGTTTGTAAAATCCGCCGCGAGACAGGATTTATTGCTGGTGCGGGCGTTGTCTTTTAAAAGACAAAAGAAAAGAAAAAGAAAATGCGGGCGTAGCTGTGGGCATCTTCTAGTATTACCTATATCCTGATAAACATACTAAATAAAGTTTATAATACACTATGTGACACTGACCCTATTACTCAATGACCTAGAGTGGTGACGTAATTTTATACAACTAGATAGCTTCAAGATCATAATACATTAGTTATTCTATACTACGGACAAGACATAGACCCAGTTTTATCGCCGTCTGACAAGTTCCTGATAAATTAATCTGTCGGTAAACACAAAATTATTTCAATTGTTAATTAATTTAGAAGATAAGACCTGTCTAGTCTAGAGGTGGATAAACCGAGACTTCGTCACAGTTTCACCGTTCTGATAAATTTCTGTTAAATTAATTTTTCGGATAAATCACAAATATTTGTCATCAGTTTCATCACATCATCATCCTCCTAGCGTTATCCCAGTTTCAACCTGGGGTCCACTTACTAGTCTAACCGGATTTGACTGAATATTAGCTTTTCCACGGAGCGACTGCCTGTCTGACCTCCGCAACCCGAAGGGATAGCGATATTCCATGGTTTAGACTAGTGTCAGTTTATTTAGAAGGTATTGACGACCTATAACGTCTGTCAAAGATCTTCATGACAACCGGGACCGACGGCTTAACGTGCTCTCCGAGGCACGGGACAAGCGATAATTAACATTCAATACGCACATAACTCCGGAAAGTCATTGGTGCGTGCCGTGGATTCGAACCCGATACCCTCTGCATGGCAGTCTGTTGGTATCTCCACTAGGCTATCGCTGCCTCATAAATAGTCTGTCGGTAAACACAAAATTATTTCAATTGATAATTAATTTAGAAGATAAGACCTGTCTAGAGACGGTTAAACCGGACTTAAGGTGATTTTCCACCAGAGTGGCGAGACGAGGCGAGGCGAGGACAGAATTGAAATTTGTATGGCAAATTTTCAATTCTCTCCCAGCGCATCTTTGGTGGAAACAGTGTGGATTGACGAGAATATGCAAGCGTGAATTGAAATATTTGTTTGTGTAAAAATGAACCGTATTGCTTCCGACATAGAGTATAAATTAACTTTGCAACAGAAACACGCTTCTCGCAATAGAAATTGCGTGTATTGCAGGACGAACTCAAACAGCCCTGTACCTATATCTTTATCTAATGAAGCCTACGGGCGGCGCAGCTATCGCGATGGCTATTTTAGTGGAAAAGGGTCAGTGCTATTTCAATTCTCTTCTCGCCTAGTCTCGTCTCGCCACTCTGGTGGAAAATCACCTTCAGACCCAGTTTCACCGCTCTGATTCCTGTTAAATTAATTTTATATTTATTTTTGTTTATAGTCTCACGCCTGTATCCCCGAAGGGGTAGGCAGAGGTGTAAATATTACACCCACATTTCGCCATGAAATTTATTTTTCGGATACACAAATATCTGTCATAATTATTTTAGCTAGCAGATAAGGCTTAGCTAGTTTTGTAAATCTGGGTATAACTTCAGTGGTCAACAGCCGGTAAATGAATCTCAGTCAATCCGATGCTATCTTCCAAAGTAGACATTGGCTTTAACAGTCCACTGCTGGACAGAGAAAGAAGTATAGTAAGTATAGTAGGCCAATTCCTCCTTAGAAAGGAGGAATTGGCCTACTATACCACGCTGGCCAAACGGGTTGGTATAGGGTTTGTATCTAGTTTTCCTTATTTACAGTGCTGTTCTCTGTATAATATGCTCCCTCTATCGGCTCTTACGACACCAGGGCCGAACCTTCCCTATGTGCAATGTGTGCGGCGCACACAGGCGCCAGGGTGACAGGGGCGCCGCGCGCCGAGGTATGCGTTAATTATAACACTTATTTTCGAAAAAGGATGCCAAAAAAGGCGCTTCACAGATTTCGCACACAGGCGCAGTGGCGTAGGAACGGCCATCCGCCCTACGCCACTGCATAGGCGCTTCATAGATTTCGCACACAGGCGCTGCATTGGGTCGGAACGGCCCTGTACGACACCCATGGGATGATATGGGGTGGTGACATTCCGTATTCCTAATCCGCTCCGTCACCACACGGACCCCAAAGTAGAAGGTAGTCCAAAAATAAATATCTTACGGCAAAAAAATATTGTGAAATGCAGAGAACGGCGTTTCCCTGCAAAATCTTTACCAAATAGACATCATTTACTGCTTGAGTATGATATCAATAGTTACTAAAAAATTTACTAGTAGATATCGTACAATGTGAAACAGTTGCAGCTCCTTACAAAATAAAATGTACCACCATTATATTTGATTGAAAAGAGTGGCCATGAGTTTTATTGAACGTTCTTTCTCGTGGTTCTACCTATTGCATTGCGAACGCGGCAGTAAATGTTAATGTAGAATCATTAAGTAATTAACTGTTTTTTTTTTACGTTCATAAGCGTCACTTTGTAACCTAGATGAATACATGATTTTGACTTTGACTTGACTTGATCGATTCAGAAATGAGGATATCTGCAAGAGAACCATAGTTTCCGACATACCTCTCCGAATAGCCAAGCTGAGTGGGAGGGCAACACAGGAGGGTATAAGTGGCGGCTACGCACCGGAGGACAAGACCTTGCGGGAGGCCTACACAAGGGTAACCTTCCGCAAAGTGGATTCGCGCGGCTAAAGATCAGACTGCGTGGAGAGCATTGGATGCCCACAGATCATGTGGGGTGGCCTATGTCCAGCAGTGGACAACGTTAGACTGAGATGATGCTGATGAAATAAATAGTTTCTTAAAGTAAAATTGACTGCGTCCGTGGTCCAGTGGATAGCGTATGCGACTGCTGATCGGAGGTCCTGGGTTCGATTCCCGGATCGGGCAAAAGTGTTACTAAGTTTTTCCGAATTCTCAGTAGCAGCACGGAGTCTGGTGAAGTGCCCGGTAACGGCATTAGGCTCGCCCCCTATTACGTGGGACCTAAAAACTCATGGTGAAATGTGGGTGTAATATTACACCTCTGCCTACCCCTTCGGGGATACAGGCGTGAGTCTATAAATAAAAATAAATACTGTTGTGTACGTAACGGACTGCCGAGACGATAGTCTCGGGTTTGATCCCCAGGTACCCCGGGCACACACCTCTGACTTTTCAAAGTTATGTGTACATTAAACATGTTAATTATCGCTCGCTTAATAATGTGCCAATAGGCTCGCCCCCTATAACATTGGGACCGAAACATAACTGGCGAAGTGTGGGTGTGTAAAACACCTTTGCCCACCCCTTCGGGGATAAAGGCGTGAAGTTATGTATGTTTGTATACATATAATACACATACGTTGTTCATATTGCTATCATAGTTGCCGTTTATACGATTCAAATCAACATTTTAGCAACGTCTCAAGGTCTCACTACATAGAGTTTATAACTGTGACGATTATCTTGACAAGAGCGTTAATAAGCGAACGTGACGGGCGTTTTGACCAAATTTTACTTTTTTTTATGGACACGCCAGTATCACCGAAAGGGTAGGCAGAGGTGTTATAATACACCAGGTCCTACGTAATAGGGGGCGAGCCTATTGCCGTACGGGGCACATTATCAGACTCCGTGCTGCTACTGTGAATTTCCTAACGGAAAAACCCAATAACACTTTGCCCGAGCCGTGGATCGAACCCGAGACCTCCCAATACCACGCGCACATTTATGCCGCGAGACCAATCAGGCAGCCAGCACAGTATATATAGGTAAACAAATAAGCCCATACTAGCCTCAAAACTCGTAAAATCTAGCAATATTCAAACCAAGGCCTCACATTTCGCATTATATTATCTACTAGCTTTCGCCCGCGGCTTCGCCCGCGGCTTCGCCCGCATGATAGTGAAATAAAGAGTTGCCTTTGTACTTCCCCAGGCTTCAGACTATCCATATCAAATTTCATTACAAACGGATCTGCACATTAGCCGTGTAGCATACATATAAACAGGTCCAAACTACTTACTGTAAAAGACAAAGTTCATCTACATTAAATACCTACTGAAGGCAATAAATCTATCAATTTGATAACTAAGTACCTATGTACTTCTACAATGAGCATTGTAAAAAACATTTTTTTTTATGTTAAACTGTTTTATTACAATAAAAATTATGTAGTTAGAGGTTATGTACTAAAAGCTAAAAATTTATTCGGTAAGTCCTAGCTAGTTAGCTACCAGATCGCACTAATGTTCTCATCAATGTGGGGTATTGATCAGACAAATATAAAATAGTTGGGCAAGCGAAATTTCTATCATAATGTTTACTCTGGATATGCTACGCCCAAAACGATTTTTTTTAGTTAATTTTATTTTCAAATTTTTGCTTTTGTTGTTAGTTGATACTTATCCATTATCTTTTCATAGTGATCCCTTTGCTACCAATCAGGCCCTGTCGTTCGATACCCATATTGAGGTATTTGTGGAATATAGGTAATTCGCCATTTTGTTGTGGCGGCCATCTTGAATTATTCATAGTGAGCTCTATTCTACCAATCGAACCCTTTCATTTAATACCCATATTGAGGTATTTGTGGAAAATATGTAATCCGCCATTTTGCAGCGACAGCCATCTTGGATTTTTCATAGTGAGCTATATACTACGAATCAAGCCTTTTCATTTGATACCCATATTGAACTGTTTGAGGAAAATAAGAAATCCACCATTTTGTCGCGGCGGCCATCTTGAATTTTTCATAGTGAGCTCTATTCTACGAATCAAGTCCTTTCATTTGATACCCATATTGAAGTATTTGTGGAAAAAAAAGTAATCTACCATTTTGTCGCGGCGGCCATCTTGAATTTTTCATAGTGAGCTCTATTCTACGAATCAAGTCCTTTCATTTGATACCCATATTAAAGTATTTGTGGAAAATAAGTAATCCGCCATTTTGTGGCGGCGGCCATCTTGGATTTTTCATAGTGAGCTCTATTCTACCAATTAAACCCTTTCATTCGATACCCATATTGAGGTATTTGTGGAAAATATGTAATCCGCCATTTTGCGGCGACAGCCATCTTGGATTTTTCATAGTGAGCTCTATTCTACGAATCAAGCCCTTTCATTTGATAACCATATTGAACTATTTGAGGAAAATAAGAAATCTACCATTTTGTCGCGGCGGCCATCTTGAATTTTTCATAGTGAGCTCTATTCTACGAATCAAGTCCTTTCATTTGATACCCATATTGAAGTATTTGTGGAAAATAAGTAATCCGCCATTTTGTGGCGGCGGCCATCTTGGATTTTCATAGCTTTTCTTTTCTACCAATCAAGCCTTTTCATTTGATACCCATATTGAGGTTGTTGTGAAGTAATATTATGTAATCTGCCATTTTGCATCGGCGGCCATCTTGAATATACAATCATTTAAATTCTTTTAAATCTTGATGACAATATGAGTGTATACCAAACATCAGATCAATCTGTCATCAGGAAGGGGGTAAAATTCCAATTAATAGCTTTCAGAGCTCAGGATTTTTGCCGACTTAGTTGATACTTTTCCTTATATTATGGCAACATTATCCAAAAATGTTTTAAATTGTAGCCTATGTGTTATTCTGATGTATAAACTATATTACTGTAAAGTTTCATCCAAATCCGTTCAGTAGTTTTTGCGTGAAAGAGTAACAAACATCTATACATACATCTTCACAAACTTTCACATTTATAATATTAGTAGGATGTACACACGTCACTCTTATCACAGCTGTGCGTCGACACGGACAGACAAACATATGTTTATATAGATACGACTAGTTATATACACATGTGTCATGCGTAAACATTCATATGTGTTCCGGATAGTAACATACTGTTATTCATAACTAGTTTAAAACCAGTGGCTTTGTAAACAAAATGGTGACACTTACTTTAAATATAGACCGATGGATGACGAAAGACTGACAAAGAAGATATATAAGGCAAATGTGAATGGGACAGGACGAAGGGGAAGACCTAGGCGGACGTTCTTTAACCAGATTGGAGACATCCTAAAAAAAGGTCAGGTCAGAAGTACCCTAAACAGAAGAGCATGCATGAGAAACTTGATGGGAGTGAATGAAGCAAGAGAGGTATGTCAGGATCGTTGCAAATGGCGTTCCGTAGTCTCTGCCTACCCCTCCGGGAAACAGGCGTGAGTTATTTACATTTGTAGTACTTATATCTTTATATTCTGACATTTTTGATTTGACATTTGTAATTTTATTTATTTTGTTTTGACATTATTTTCTTTTGACATTTAAAATTACTTAAGTAATATATTATTATTTTATTTTTTAGACATTCTTAAATTGACATTCAGTAATATTTTTTGACATTTAAATATATGACATTTTATTGTTTAAATTTTTATAATTTTATATATTGTTTACAATATGTATTTTACTATGTATTAGCATGTAAAGTTGTGAGTACGATGTGGGCATTATTAAACATATAAGCAAATAGTTGTGGCAACCTGTCTGATGGCTTAGGCTGACATGCTTATGCATACACCTTCTGATGGCGTGGAGGCATAGTGATACAGATCGTGCTGGCTCCCTCAATCAAGGTTGAGCCGTACGATTGCTGTTGAATGCGGGCCATCAGTGGGCCGAGTCAGTCAAAAGCGTCAGATGATTTCCTGCATTGTACTTGCATACTAAACCCTTTTTTTGTCTGGACTTTAAAAGATCAAGAAAAGACTAAAGAAATTGAAGTGACAAAAAAAGCAATGACTCTGAGTTTGTTTCGGCTTTTCTTCTCAAGAAGCAATTTAGCTAGGAAAAGCCGGCATCATCTAGAATAGGGTTTTGACATGTATAAGTGTTGTAAACAACCAAAATGCAGAAATAAATATGTCTTTATGTCTTTATGTCTTTAGTCTATGTATGTATGTAGACCGATAAACACTACAACTTCACAATAATATATACTGCTCAGAATGACAACTTCTCAAAGAAAAACTTTTCATAATGCCAAAGTCTAAAATGCCAACTATTCAAAACATAGAGATATAAGATTAGCGTGGCAGAGTGGGGCCAATTCGTGTCCGCCAGTGGGAGAGAGAACGCAAAAGTTAAAGGCCCCCTGCATCTCTCTCTAACAGACCATGCACAACATCAACATTACGCAATGGCGTGCTACCTGTAACTATTATTTATATTAGTTTATTATATTTTAGGGTGCATAGGGTTCCCACCAAGAACTTAGGGTCCCTAGCCAACCTCACCTGCAAGTGGTGCACCTGCCGATCAACGGACGAGGCTCTGGCAAACAAAATATCCCGATAAGCGGCAATAGGCTCGCCACCTATTACGTGGGATCAAAACACTGGCGAAAAGTGGGCGTTTAATATGCCTCTGCCTACCCCTTCGGGGAAACAGGCGTGAGACTATGTATGTATGTATGTATGTAGTTTATTAGTAAACAATAGTTTAAAAGTTGTTTTTATTGATACACGAAGATAGTCTGAAGTGACAAAAAGTTTATATATTTTTAAACTATTGATTACTGATAGACTGATATAAAAATAGTTACAGGTAGCACGCTATTGCGCAATGTTGATGTTGTGCATGTACTGTTAGAGAGAGATGCTGGGGGCCTTTAACCTGTTGCGTTCTCTCTCCCACCGGCGGACACGACACAGTATTGAGTTAGGTACTATTCTGCCACTCTATCCTTTATATCTCTATGATTCAAAATGCCAGGGCAAAAAAATCCTAACTTATCAAAACGACAATTTCTCCTATAAAATGACGGCTAAAAAAATGACAACTACTTAAAATGCCAAATTCTCTAAATGGCAATTTATCAAAATGACAACTTTTTTGAATATCAGCTTCAGCTTTTCCACAGAGCGACTGCCTGTCTGACCTCCGCAACCCAAAGTTATAGCGGTGTTCCATGGTTTAAGCTAGTGGCAGCGCTGTAAGTCTTAGATCCAACTGGAACAACTCCAGTACGACGATGATGCGTGTAAGGATTGATTGAAATTCGTCAAACCAAATTGGCAACTTTGTCAAAAATGGATCTTAAGATCCGGAACCTGCGAGCATGTATGTATGAAAATAGTAGAAGCAAGTGTCGTTCTGTTAAGCTGCAATTCCGAGATGCGCTGCAGACTGCAGAATTTCAAGCGTCTACATGTTAGGGTTAGTAATATTGAGCAAAAAATACGAAAAAAAAACACGTTTATTGTATGGGACCACCCTATTTTAATTTATTTTATATACTTGTAAAAAATTCAGCTTTCTAGCTATCACGGTTTATGAGATACAGCCTGGTGACAGACAGACAGACAGACAGCGGAGGCTTAGTAATAGGGTCCCGTTTTTTTACCTTACGGTACGGAACCCTAAAAATGAAATGATCTGAAGTACCCGGAACCGTAAAGCAAGTATGAAAAGAGTAGAAGCAAGTAGCTTTCTATTGTCTCTGCCTACCCCGACGGGGATAAGGCGTGAGTATAATATGTGTAGGATCAAAGAGACATCATACAGAGTAGTAGCTGAGTCACGCCTTGATCACAATAAAATTATTATCATTAATGTACACTCCCACTGCCGCCATTGTTGTTCAGTGCTAACAAGAGCGTTTATTAGTTTATATTATATTTATTGGAACAGCTTTGTTGTTCACTCTTGGTATTAAATAATTAAGGACTTAAAGGGATCTTATTAATAAAATCACAATTAAAAAAAGGACTTAAAAAGCTCCTCAAAATATACAGGGTGTAAGAGACGGTGTACCGAAAACCGATAACAGGGATGCAGTACATTATACTGAGGCCATTGACGGTCGAATTTTCCGAAAAATTTTCATGAATTTTCCGTTTTTTATTTTGCATTTTTGCCATATAATGTAATGAAATAGTAACTTTAGTCGACCAGCATTAATATTTTTTGAAATTCTAAGAATTAAACATGTAACATGGCACGTTTACTCTGACGTGACATCACAGCACAGTAAGTAGACTTCGCAACATTTACAGGGTTCAATTTATAAATAAGATGAAATTTTAAAGTCGTAGAACAAAAGTTGTTGATTATGATGATAGTAACATAGTCCTGAGAAGTTAATGGTGTTTTACAAATAACCCTGTATATCGTTATTGAAAGTCAATGACCACAACCGATTTTATTTTAGACTAAAATAACCATTGCCGTGTGGTTGACGGCATAGAATACAAGTGTCACCACCCCCTATCTTCCCGTGGGTGTCGTAAGAGGCGACTAAGGGATAACACGATGCAAATACCATCTTTGCGTAGAGACGGATAACTCGACATCAAACCCTATACGACTGCCTCGTTGGTCTCGCGGCATAAATGTGCGCGTGGGATCGGGTTCGATTCCTGGGTCGGCCAGTGTTATTGGGTTTTTCTATCACGAAATTCTCAGTAGCAGCACGCAGTCTAGAAATGTGCCCGGTACGGCAATAGGCTCGCCCCTTATTACGTGGGACTAAAGTATATCTGGCGAAAAGTGGGTGTAGAAATACGCCTCTGCCTACCCCTTCGGGGATATAAGGCGTGACGATATGTATGTATGTAAAATAACCAAACCATATTATCCCCAAATGGTAATGGTAATACAAAGTATTCCCTCACCACAAAATCTGAAATTTGCATCAAAAACTCAGTTCACAAAAATATTGAATAAAATATGAAAATATCTCATTCAGCAGACTATTTGAATCGCAAATGAAGTGTTGTTTTTCAGGACGCGAATTTGAAATAACTGTATTTTATTAAGGCGCCGTGTACAGCTACTGAGTTCAGCTGTTGCTGTCACTGTCGGATTGTATACATAAGAAAGAGAAGCGCGACGATGACGTGACGTTCAGAACGAGTTATTTATCATTAAATACATTAATCCTTACAAATATCTTATTCCAATCGATAAATAAAAACAACAGTTCCCTTTATTATTATATATTACATCACTGTTATTAATATTATCAAGATTTGTTTATAAATAATACTGTTACAATTGCTACAATTTCAATTTAAATGGTAATTTTATGGGGTTTTTATCGAGAAAATTTACCGAAAACGTGTTTTGAACACAATGGTCCCCCCATAAATATGATCAAGATTAACATATATTTTTTTAGCTGCTCTAAAATGTATACATTTGGCTAAAAAACTGTTTTGTGAAGCCTATTTTGACTTAGTACAGCACCTTAAGCAGCGCAGTGGTGTACGTAGCGGACTGCCGAGACGATGGTCTCGGGTTCGATCCCCGGGTACACCGGGCACACACCTGACTTTTCGAAGTTATGTGTGTATTAAAAATGTATATTATCGCTTGCTTAACAATGTGCCCGATAGATGGTAATAGGCTCGCCCCCTATTACATTCGGACCGCAACAACTGGCGAAACGTGGGTGTGTAATACACCTCTGCCTACCCCTTCGGGGATAAAAGGCGTGAAGTTATGTTGTGTATTTTATTCATTCGTTCATGGTGGTGCAGCGACTCAAAGTGAGTCTAGCCGTCCAACACAAGATCTTTCCATTTTCCCCTGTCGTAGACAAATTCCTTCCAGTCCATTTTACGAAGTCATCAGCCCTATAATACTAGTCCACTGCTGGGCACGGGCCTCTTCTCACTAGGACAAGGGTAAGGCCATAGTCCACCACGCTGACCAAGCGAGTTGGCAGATTTCACATGTCTTTCGATAACATTATGGAGAACTCTCAGACAAGCAGGTTTCCTCGCGATGTTTTCGTTCACCGATAAGCAAGTGATAATTAACAATTTAATACGCACATAACTCCGAAAATTCATCGGTGCGCGCCGTGGATTCGAACCCGGACCCTCTGCGTAGCAGTCTGTCGGTCTCTCCACTAGGCTATCGCTGCTTTTACATGACAGGTTCATGTAATTAAAGTTAAACTATTTTCTACACCCAACAGGGCTGTAAAGGGCTGTAAGGGCTCATTCAGACAGAGAGCGGTCACGCGGTCAAGCGTTCAAGCGGTCTGTTTTGCGTTCTTTGTGTTATACTACGTTACATAGTCCGCGTGACCGCTCTCTGTCTGATAGGCCCTATGTAACGTAATATAACACAAAGAAGGCAAAACAGACCGCTTGAAGGCTTGACCGCTCTCTGTCTGAATGAGCCCTAAGAGCAAATTTTTAACTACTGTCGTTAAATTATAGGTAAAGCGGGTGTTCATTGTATACAACACACATTAAAATCCCATGTTTGGTGCCTAACTTTGGACTTGCCTCCAAATTATAACGTAGTAACTATCCATCTGTGAGTCAGTCAGTCAGTTGTTTACACACAATTCAGTAACGTTCTCTCGTATGAGTCGTATCAGCGCAGATCGTTGTCACTTACAACAAACAATTGTGACAGACAAACAGTTTTAATATATGACGACGAACGCGCGAGGGGAGTATTTATAGGGCTGACAACACGGACCATACATATAAATGTAAACTCACGCCTGTTTCCCGGAGGGGTAGGCAGAAACTACGGAACGCCATTTGCAACTATCCTGACATACCTCTCTTGCTTCACTCACTCCCATCAAGTTTCTCATGCATGCTCTTCTGTTAAGGGTACTTCTGACTTGTCCTTTTTTCAGGATGTCTCCAATCTGGTCAGAGAACGTCCGCCTAGGTCTTCCCCTTCGTCCTGTCCCTTCCACACTTGCCTTATATATCTTCTTTGTCAGTCTATCGTCGTCCATTCTCTCCATGTGCCCAAACCATCTTAACATGCCTTTCTCAATTTTGTCGTCTTCATTTTTTGTTTACGTGACTTAAGAAAATATACGTGTCCAATATTTTTCGATAATCTAACTGACGGACTAATTCGATTTTTTTAGTCAAATAACCTATTGTATGACGGTTATAATTTGTCGTAACACACACTCACACTGGGATCAATAGGCATAGGATACATTTTCAACATAAATTCACGCCTTTTATTGCTTGCCCCACCATTTTTTTTTTCGACGCATGATGTAAACCAAACTATTTACGGGTGTCGGAGGTGTGTGCTCGGGGGACCTGGGGATCGAACCCGAGACCACCGTCTCGGTAGTCTATTACGTAAACCACTGGGCTATCACCGCTTTTTCGAGACAATGTTTTTGATAAATGATAATTCGCAATTTACTTTGAAAACAGTCCGATCCCCTATTATTATTACTCACAGTTTAACCTAAATTACACTCAGCCTAGTAACATAAAACAATATAAATTATGACTAACATCTAAAAACATTATTACAGCGAAACCATAAACAATAAACGAACAAAGAGCAAACTTTATGGTTCAAATTCATCTCTCTTTGTTATTGGCAAATTAAAAAGCTACATTGCTTCATTATGGCCGCTGTTATCGGACATGTTATTTTATGAAAATAGTATGTTCAGTTTATGAGTTTTGCTAACAATGATATACTTATGTGGGGAGTAGGACTTTGTAGGGCTACATACAAGCTATTATTTAACCCGGTAAGTGGTAGTATAATGAGTCACTGTCCTTTAAAAAAATACAATGAACTATGTGGGTCTGAATACAAACATTTTTTATAGACTCACGCCTGTATCCCCGAAGGGGTAGGCAGAGGTGTAATATTACACCCACATTTCGCCATGAATTTTTAGGTCCCACGTAATAGGTGGCGAGCCTATTGCCGTACCGGGCACATCACCAGACTCCGGGCTGCTACTGAGTATTCGAAAAAACCCAGTAACACTTTTGGCCGACCCGGGAATCGAACCCGGGGCTTCCGATCAGCAGTCGCATACGCTATCCACTGGACAAGTAATAACCCAAGACCTAAAGCCGCCAATTAATTTGACACTAAAGTCAAAATCATCGATTCGGTCAAGTTTCAATATCGTGACACTCCATCGTTATCTTGCCCTGGTCCCAATTTATTTCCATACTCCTCTCCCGCCAGTCATCCGATCGTTTAGGTACCCCTTTCTCTTTCATATCCATCCTCACACAGTCCATCCATCTTTCCCTTGGCCGCCCTCTGCCTTTTCGACCCTCTACGTGCATATTCATCACTTTTTTACCAACGTACAATCAGACAAGTCGGCGCTGGACCAGTTTGTAAAAAAATCCCTTGGCTCGCTCATTGAGTCGAGGCACACTAGAAACTGGTTTTGTATACGAGTGTCAATGTGCGTGTAAAGTAGCACTGGAAGCGACGATGTCTTGCTGAGCGATTCTCGCCCTTATGGTGGTCTAGCGGGAAGTTGTTCGACTATACGTCTCATCTCTTCGTATATGTCCACACCAGTCCAATCGACTCCCTTTCTACTTTTACTTACTCCTCTAACGTAATCTTAATATATAAAATCCTTGCGTTACTGACTGACTGACAGACACGCTACAGCCGAATCTATTGGGCGCAGGAAGCTGAAATTTGGCATGTATGTTCCTTGGGGACCGTAGGGGTGCACTAAGAAGGGATTTCCTGAAATTCCCGCGGGATCGGCCAAAGCGGGTAATTTAAAAAAAAATGCAGGCGTGGCTGCTGGCGTCCTCTAGTCATTCCTAATTCTGTCCATTCTTATCACTCTTATAAACGTTTTATCGATGAATTTCATAGAATCTACATTTACATTCAGGTACATTCGCAAGGCCATGTCTTAATCGTACACAGCGTATCTTTCAAATCAACATTAAACACTTAACAACTATGGAAAAATACGCACACTTGCACACACAAACACATCTGTAGTGTTTACGCACACGCAGAAAAAGCATTACACTAAAGTACTTATTGATTGTTATTGTTATGGCGAGATGGGTGTAACGAACGCTTGTCGTAATTTTAAACTATGTATGTATGTAAAATCATACATTCATTCAGACTCATCCTCTTAGCATTATTGTTATTATTTTTATTTTGTTTTAGTAATAGGCGGCAAACGAGCAGACGGATCGCCTGATGGTAAGCAATTACCGCCGCCCATAGACACAAGCAACACCACAGGAGGAACAAGTGCGTTGCACCCGGGTTGGGAAAAGGGATAGGATGAGGAGTGGGATGAGGGAGAAGGAAAGGGATTAGGGCCTCCGGCACTCTCACTCATCGAACGAAACGCAACAGTTTATCCATCCCCAAGAGGCGGCAACGCACTTGTGACTCCTGTGGTATTGCTTGTGTCCATGGGCGGCGGTAATTGCTTACCATAAGGCGATCCGTTTGTTTGTTTGCCGCCTGTGGTTATAAAAAAAAACAAATAAAAAGCTAAGCCGTTGGTCCTATGCCTAAATTCCTTTCAAGTACAATTTGCAAAAAGATATCATAATTTATTCGGCGACATTAAATACTTTTATGATACCGTTATAACATAAAACCTCATGGTCGCAGCATCCATTATCAACAATTATGAACACCTGATCAGCCATAGACTAGTTAAACGAGTTTTTTTTTTATTATAAACTCGTTCTCGATGATATAATACCTGCTTGCTTGGCCAGTTTGCAGTTATTTTGCGGACGAACGCAGTGTTCCGGGTTCGTTTGTTTGTTTAAGCTGATTTAAGTATATAACAGAAATAAAAGTGACATCAATCTATGAGCTGATTTTAAATAAAAACTGTGTTTTAAAAAAATCCACTTCAATAGCTCCTCCAAATTCATAAGTTAAAAAAGAACGCCTTTTCACGGGGACATACATGAAAAAACCAATGAGTAGATAAATAAAAAATTGTTATTTTTTATTCAGCAAATAAAGGTAACGGTAGTGGTGACGGATTAAGAATACGGAATGTCACCACCCCATATCATCCCATGGGTGTCGTAAGAGCTGACAGAGGAAGCATATTATGCAGAGAACAGCACTGTAAGAGAAGGAAAACTTGATACAAACCCTACACCAACCCGTTTGGCCAGCGTGGTATATATTCCTCCTTTCAAAGGAGAGGCCTAGTTCAGCAGTGGACTGTTAAAGGCTGATGATGATGAAATAAAGGTATGCCTAGTTTCAATACTTTCTTATTAATTTCTAAGAAAGTTATTCATGATTTCCATTTAATGGGTATAATACATACATACATACATACATACATACATAGACTCACGCCTGTTTCCCCGAAGGGGTAGGCAGAGGCATATTAAACGCCCACTTTTCGCTAGTGTTTTGATCCCACGTAATAAGGTGGCGAGCCTATTGCCGCTTATCGGGATATTTTGTTTGCCGTCGCCTCGTCCGTTGATCGGCCGGTGCACCACTTGCAGGTGAGGTTGGCTTGGGACCCTAAGTTTTTGGTGGGAACCCTATGCACCCACTATGGGTGTAATGGGTATAATACCACTCTGTAGTATTCAAAGCAGACTTGTATTTTATTACAAAATTTTGCATACATACATAATTCATAATTCATTTATTCATTTGCGAATATGGGTATGGGTACATTTGCAGATCTTATGGCTAAAAACATTTATGTTCTCCACATTCTACCATTAGGCATGCAAGATTCAATATTATCAATTCATTAATGATTAGTTATTACATTTTACTTAACTTAAATGAGATGTCAAAAAATAATAGCAATAATGTGATGTCAAATAGTATTACAAGTATAGGTAAAAATAATATGTATAAAAACTAATGTCAAAATGAAAAACTTGGCTATTAATTAAATTAGTGCAAATTTAAGACACATTCTTTCTAATTATTTTCTATATTATTATCCTCCAAGAACTCTTGAAATGAGTAGTAGCATTTGGCTAGAAGCAGTTTTTGAAGACGCCTTTTGAATATTTGTATACTCTCAGTGTTTGTAATATCCTTTGGCAGTTTATTATAAATGTGAGTTGCAATACAGAAAAAACTTTTGTGCATTAGAGCAGTTTTACTGTGTAACACACATAACCTGTCAGCATGGCGGGTCCTTGACCTTTTTTCAAATAAATGCATATTTTGTTTTATAAAAATAGCACATTCACTTATATATATGCAAGGCAAAGTCATTAGCTTATATTTAATAAAGTAAGGTTTGCAGCTGTCGGGTATTTTTATATTAAAAATTGTTCTAATGCAGCGTTTCTGAGCTTTAAATACTAGGGTCCAGTCAGTGGAGTTGCCCCAAAATATGATCCCGTAACGTAACGAAGATGAAACAATGCCGTGATAAGCTGAGATAAGAGTTGTTATATTTGCTATGTTTCGTAATTTATATAAACCGTATGCATATTGGCTTACTTTGGTACAAACATGTTCTATATGCGCTTTCCAGTTTAATTTATTATCTATTTTTAACCCTAAAAATTTCGTGGACTCAGTTACTTCGAATTTATAGCCATTATAATTAATATCTAATTCATTATCGGTATTTTTATTTCTTTGTTTAAAATCTAGTATTTTCGTTTTATCTAAATTAATTTTTAAGTTGTTGATTTCTAGCCATTCTATAATTAGTCTAATAGAGTTGTTAATGTCCGTTTCAAAAGATGTCATGGATTTATTTGTAAAAAGTATAGTGCTATCATCTGCAAATAATGTCATATCATAGGTAGTGCATAGTGGTAAATCGTTTATATATATGATAAACAGTAATGGTCCCATTACACTGCCCTGTGGGACGCCAAATTTGACTTTCCTTACATCTGACCTATATATCAATTCAGATTTTGATTTAACACATATATTCGAGATCTCAGTAAACTGCCGCCTGTTTGATAAGTAGGATTTAATAAGATTATAGACATTGCCTCTTATTCCGTATTGATATAATTTACTTAGTAGAATATCATGTCTTACATGATCAAAGGCCTTGGACATGTCCATAAACATTCCTATTGCTGGTTGCCCCTTGTCCATATTTATCATAACGGATTTCAAAAAATTGTAGATGGCCATATTGATATTTTTGTTTTTTCTAAAACCATATTGCTCTGGAACTAATATGTTTAGTTTCTCCAAATAGACATAAATGCCGTTATAAATTACTCTTTCAAATACTTTAGCAAAAATAGGAACTAGAGCAATTGGTCTATAATTACTCACTTCCGATCTCTCTCCTGTCTTAAAAAGAGGCTTTATAACTGTAATCTTCAATACGTCTGGAAAGATACCCTGTTCGTTGCATAAATTAATTAAATGTGATAAAACTGGCGAAATTATATGCCCTACGCTTTTTATAACTGATGTAGTAATACCATCATATCCAGCACTGTTTGTGTTTTTTAGAGAATTAATTATGTTAAGTATATCCTGGCAAGTAACAGGTGCCATAAAAATAGAATTACTACAATTATTACTTAATTTAATTTTATATTTGTCAAAATTTTGATTATTTATCATGTCAATATAATAATTATTAAATATATTACAGATGTCTTTTGGGTCATGTATTGATTTATTATTAATTGAAATACTACTTATATTAATTTTTGGTTCCTTTTCTTTGTTATTGTTAATAATGTTCCATGTTGCTTTGGTTTTGTTTACAGATGATTTAATGTAATGGTCATTCTTACATTTTTGTGTTAAGCGGATTATTTTTTTAAGTCTTGCTGCATAATTCTTAAATTTTATTTTATTAGCTAGACTGGGGATCTTCCTATATTGCCACATCATTTTACGTTTTTTGAGGCTACAAAGTTTTAGTCCTTTTGTAATCCAAGGAACTTTATTAGTTGAGAATCTTTTAATTTTTACTAAAGGAAAACATAAATTATATAGAAGACTAAACAAATCATAAAACATATTAAATGCTTTACTTGAGTCATTTTCTTTAAAAACATCACTAAAGCTCATTTGGGATAAGTAATTTTTAAACTTATTTTTATTTTCGCTAGAAAAATCTCTTTTTTCACTATACCAAAACTTTAATAGACATCTCTTTTTAACTGGGCATTCTAATATTTGTGCTGTATGATCTGAGATAGAGAGATCGTTCACCTGACTTTTGCTTCCTTTTATATTATGTGCAAAGTTGTCTATACAGGTTTTACTAAGAAATCTAGTGATTTCTTTAAGTTCGATTTTTAGATTAAATGCACAGAATGTTTGCTCAAATTCCAAAGATAGCCTATTCCTTTTTAATAAGTCTATATTAAAGTCCCCGCATACAACAAGCTTCATATTTTTATTTCTACAAAGTTTAGATAATACTAGATTAAGTCTTTCATAAAAAACTTGCAATGTTAACATATCATATTTCGGCGGCCTGTAGATGCAAACTATGTAAATTTTAAGTTGTTTCAGTTCCACTGCTGAGCATTCAAATACATTAGCAAGAGATAACTTATTGATGTCATCCATTGCCTGAAAACTGTGTCCGCGTTTTATTAATATGCAAGAGCCTCCATGTCTATTCTTTCTCATGTAATAATTAGCTAAATTGTAATTAGGTATCTTCAAATACTGCTCATCGCCTTTCATCATGTTATGTTCAGTTATACAAATCACATCTATTTTGTTACTTAATTCAACAAGATGTAAGCTTAACAAGTCAGATTTGCTAAGTAATCCATTGATGTTTTGATGAAATATATATAAATGATCATGTACGAAATAAATTATTATTACATTCAGATGATTGCGTATTCAAATTATCAATTAAATTATAAGAATCAATCAACATACATAGTCTCACGCCTATATCCCCGAAGAGGTAGGCAGAGGTATATTGCTACACCCACTTTTCGCCAGATTTATTTTAGTCCCACGTAATAGGGCTATTGCCGTACCAGGCACATCACCAGACTCCGAGCTGCTACTGAGAATTTCCTAACGGAAAACCCAATAACACTTTGCCCGACCCGGGGATCGAACCCGAGACCTCCCAATCCCACGCGCACATTTATGCCGCGAGACCAACGAGACAGTCAGTAAAAAATTTAGCAGAATATTTTATATGTGATAAATTTTACAAGATAAGTAAGTAATTCAGTATTTAATTTAATTATTTTTTAATCAGATTTAGTGTTTTGACTTGACATCCATGCTTAAAAATTTTGAATACAGTGTTCTTATTAATACTACCAAAAGAAAAATATAAAATGTTACTTTTGAAGGTACAGCAAATGCATTGTACACAAAGTATGTAAGTCCCATGGCATTATGTCCAAAACAATATCAACTTCGCGACCCATTTCAAATAATAATAATAATATTCAACCACATACACACATCACCATCTAGTCCCAAGCTAAGCAGAGCTTGTGTTATGGGTACTAGATAATGGATAAACATATATACTTTTTTTTTGTAAATACATGTATACATATTATACATAGAAACACCCAGACCAAGACAAACATCCATGTTCATGCACACAAATCTTTTGACTTGAGCGGGAATCGAACCCGCGACCTTTGGCGTAACAGTCGCTTACACTACCGCTGCGCCAACCGGTCGTCCAATTAGAGAGAGGTTAGATGAGTCTAATAATTATTATGCTATGATATATTCCTACTATTTAGAATGTAAATGTAAATATTTTTGCACTAGCAATTTTCGTTGTACTCTCCTGAAATTAGCGCATTCAACCAAACAAACTTATCAGCTTTATCAACCTAAGTGAAAATAAGTGCGACTGTGGGGTATCATCACAGACAATGAGCCATATGTTGATGTGCACCACAAGCCCAGACTCGTGCACACTTGATGACATGTATCAAGCAATGCGTAATGCTGAGTGCTGGGGTAAAACTGTATGACAGGTGTTGCCATCAACACGAGAAGAACTTAATCTTATTTAGTATTGATGTTGATTAACAGATGGCTGGATATCACATGAATGAACTTATTTTTTTATAAAACTGTTCCATAGGAACAATGTAGCAAATAAAACCTTCTTTGTTATTTCTAATACGAGATTAGGGTAAATGAAAAAGAATCATAAATCAATCCATATTATGATAGAACTACATTGACGGAAAACCAAAGATAAATTTATTGTTTTAATAGCTTAGGTATCAATTATAATAATACCTCCGTGTTTCTATGTAGGTATAGGTAAGTAATTACAAAAAGAAATGTATGTAATGTATCCATTGTCCAGTGCCCTTAGTACAAGCTTCTGCTTAGTTTGGGACTAAGTGGATGGTGTTGTGTGAATGCGGTATATTATATTATATTGTTATTATTATACCTAATAGATTGATGCTACCTATGAATAATGTAAATATGAACAATGAAATGAATTGACGGCATAGAATACAAGTGTCACCACCACCCCTATCTTTCAGTGGGTGTCGTAAGAGGCGACTAAGGGATAACACGATGCAAATACCATCTTTGCGTAGAGACGGAAAACTCGACATCAAACCCTATACGACTGCCTCGTTGGTCTCGCGGCATAAATGTGCGCGTGGGATCGGGAGGTCCCGGGTTCAATTCCTGGGTCGGGCAGTGTTATTGGGTTTTTCTGTCACGAAATTCCCAGTAGCAGCACGGAGTCTGGAAATGTGCCCGGTATGCCAATAAGCTCGCCCCTTATTACGTGGGACTAAAGTATATCTGGCGAAAAGTGGGTGTAGAAATACACCTCTGCCTACCCCTTCGGGGATAAAAGGTGTGACGTTGTGTATGTATAATTATTGTTTACAATTACATATTTAAAATAGCAACTATGGTTTTCCTGCTAAATAATCACAATAAGTCAACCTCTTTGTTAGATATACTGCCATAGAAATAATATTTGCTTTAAGGTCTATGAAATATAAACATTGTATTGAACCTTGAACCTTTTAAAATTAACTCGTCAACATTTCAACCACTGCCTATAGTACAAAGAAGCCAAAGTAACCATTATTTCCCATAACATCAGTGTAAATATAATGAATCACCCATTTTCCAACATAATTTTTTTCTTAGGAATAAAAAGTTCTTATTTCAAACTGAGTTGTACAGCCATTTTTGACAATGTATATAAAGTTAAACTAAATTGTATAGAATAAAGTCAGATATTAATAAAATACACAAATAATGTATTTAGAGCAGAAGCAAGTTGGTCACATAATTTACCATATATTTGCCATTAACAAAGAAATGGCAAAGAGCCAATTCTCTCATTTCTTTACTGCAAAGTTTCCAAGAACTGGGTATTCCAAATTAGAACAAATATGACAGTACTGGTAATAAAATTAGACAAGGCAGTATGTGATGAACAATGCTCTGTATAGAAAAAAACACATCATAAAATGTATGATCTATTGCTCTTGTCTTGTCTAATGTTTACCTACCAAATGTAAATGATAACTGTACATCATTTCAAATAAGTTGTTTGAGCATTTGTACGTTCAAATACACTTCTTTCCGGTCTAATACACAAAGAGGACACAAAGTAGTCCTTTCTTGTCGAAAAACGGGAATAATACAATGTTTTCAAAGAAGACAGGAGATGTTAAACTAAAATTGTGTTCACACCAATAGAGTTCGCTGACTTTTGGACCTGAACCCGTTAAAATTAGCATTTACATCTAAGTAGATTCTGAGTAAACAATTGTATAAGCACTTTTTTAATTCGTCGCGAAGTTATGCCCATTTCAAGTGAGTTACGGGCGTGGTATAATACTAGTGGCAAATCACCTGATCCTACTCTGATATCACAATAGACAATCAGTTAGCTATTAGATACTCCTATGAATAATGATACGCGAAACCAACTTTCCATTTTGAGCCTGGAATAATAAACCAACAAAGAGTAAGTATAACAAATAAAAATACGTACCAAAGTTACGTTGAGCAGCGGCTAACTAGCAAAAACGTACGTCAAAACTATTAAAAACACACAAAAACACTGACACACACGCGAACTCACTGAGTCTTGTCACAAAATATTATCGTAACTAAAACTGTTGAACAAAATGGGACTTTTGCCGATATTACGACAGGCACCCGTCATCTCCCATTATTTTACGAGGAATGAAATGAATGCAAAGGAATGAATGAAAAATCCATCAACAATAATCACGTATTTGTTTTTTTTTTTCTCATTCATTATCGCGTTTCAGTATTGTTATCTAATACATTCTAAGCATTATAAATAATTAACACGAAGGTGGTAATCATTTTCTATTTGAAAAATAATGACTGTAGAGGACTGTAGTATCGTGTTCAGTACGGCAATGATTAGTTTGTATTGTGAAAATAAGCTTTTAACAAATTTTAAGTACTTGTAAGTAAATGTAGTAAGTACTCAAGGGTACACCCCAACCAATGTAAGAAACAGATCCTTTATTCTATTTACTAATATTTTATTTTATTGGGTACATATTATTTTATTAGGTACCTACAAACTATGTATACGCGGTCAAAGATATATAAAAACTATTATAATACGTCATTGTACCCGGTTATTAAGTATGTACATTACACAGACTATAGGGATACTACGGTGCATTAGTATGTACTTAACTACTCAAACGTCCATGGGTACAACGGTACCCAAACACAAAGTAGCGTTGCACGTCCCGGTTAATATAGTACCCAATGCACCCATTTTTTAAAAACTGCCATCTAAGGACAATTTGCGGTATTTTTTGTCTTTTGGTGTTTGGAATCAATAGTTAACTAGCTATTTTACTATTTAAATACGAGATGGCAGTGTAATAAGCCTTGACAAATGAATAAAAAATATTTTTGTTTAGTGCATATTTCGCTGTGTTGTGTGAACAAGTGTTTTGGAGTACATACCAGCCAAGTGATGTCGTAAGTACTTAAGTTTTACTAATTGTTTCTTAGATTATTGTACATAAAAATAAACTTAATGATTTGTATTTTATAATTACGTATTTACATTACAGTTCTGCGAGTAAAATCAAGTTATATTTCGTTTTCAAACTACAACTGTGTCGAAAAAAATGGCGGACCCTAACTTTTCAGCCTAATTTTAGCTGTTTACTTTTTTTTCAGTGAAATTATATTAAAACAACCATCAACATTTCATAATAATAATGTACTTTACTGTAATAAAAATATACAATAAACACAGAAGATTGATTAAAAAATTTACTGTGTTCCTCAGGTTTTTTGACATGGGCAGTATAGTACCCACGGACGTAACTATATTGGTTCACAATAATGGTCAGTACAAACAGCAAAATATGTTTGCAATATTTTTTGCTTTGTTATTTTTTGCAATTTTGGATGAGTTTTTTGTTTTGGTTTGTGGTGTTTGTTTGGACCACCAAACAAACACCACAAACCAAAAAAAAAAAGAAAGAAACACCAGTTTATGGTGGTTTATGCTAAAAGGAGAAATACGAAATACGGCTTGTAGCGGCCAGAAAGTTGTGAATCGTTGAAATCTTAATATATAAAATCCTTGCGTTACTGACTGACTAACAGACACGCTACAGCCGAAACTATTGGGCGCAGGAAGCTGAAATTTGGCATGTATGTTCCTTGGGGACCGTAGGGGTGCACTAAGAAGGGATTTCTCGAAATTCCCACGGAATCGGCCAAAACGGGTAAATTTAAAAAAAATTGCAGGCGTTTAAAATTTATACATCGTTTTCGATTTTTCGTTTCTTGATAGAGCTTCGCTGAAAGATTTTAGTTTTTAAAGATTATTATTTCGAATAGGCTATGGTAAAAGCGGATGAATGTCTTATGTTGCCAGTATTAAAAATAAAATGAATTATGGTAGGCAGAAATTGTTTTAAGGAAATAATATTTTTATTATTATATTAGAAAACAATATATTTTATTTACTTTATAAGTATATTTGTAAAAAGAATCTAGAAATATATAATTTATTATATATTCCATAATTATTAACGTGTAAAAATCGTTTTGTTTTTTTAATCAATAGTATAAATTATTTTTCAAACCATTTGCATCATATTTTTTATCTGTTATGTCATTCGTGTTGCCACTGCGCATAGCGATGGACCGAGTCGACTTTATGGTAACTCGAGTAACTCGAGTTGACTCGCTTACCAACTCGGATTGCAACTCGAGTTGACTCGACGCAGTCTACCTTAAGGTCCGTCGCGTCGCCGCGTCGTCCGTCCGAGTCAGTAAATGCTCAACTCGGTGCATCGTTCCGCGGGTTGTTAGTTTACTACGTTCACGGTAGCGATGGTCGACTCGAGTTATCTAACTCGAGTAACTCAGGAGGTTTACTAAAGTAGTGGTATTTCCATTAAATTTATACTGAACGGAGCATAACTTGCAAATTACTTTGGTATTGTCATCGGTTTTCGAAAAAAACTCCCACGCAACACTTTTTTACTTCCAGGAGCCATTCTAAACTTATTTAAGTTAACAAAACAAACAACACTTAAACTAATAAAACTGCAACTAAACAATAAACAACGAACGAAGTAACAATAACAAAAAGTAAACAAAACAAATAAGTGAGCGGCCTTCTATCTTTTTTCAAAACTCTCAGTTCTGTCTGACTAACCGTCTGATAAGAAACCAATAACGAGAACTACCTCTTTCACTCGCGGCTCGGACGTTCGGTCGTCGGGCAGCGTCGGGTAGTGAGCCCGAATCAGTCCGACGACCGAACGTCGGAGTCGTTCGGGCCTCGCAACTCGTGGGCTAGGCGACTAGCCGCGGGCCGCCAACCTAACGCACCACCCGGCGCCCACCGCGCGCGGTCGGGTCAACTCGGTTTGCAAATATTTCGACTCGAGCTGATTCGCTTACGGTCTGACCCGAGTTACTCGAGTTAGATAACTCGAGTCGCCCATCGCTAACTGCGCATCGTGAATATTTTGCTCTGATTTATTGGTGTTTTCGTACGGTTTTAATTGTAATGTATTTGAATATAAATTCAATAATAATGATCCCTACCTTCTACCCATGCTAAGAATATGCAGCGGTGTTTGTGATTGTGGTTATTTTTTTTTTGGACGAGTATAGTACGAGGTTCCCTAGTACACAGGTGATTATTCATTATTATTGGCCTCATTATGTAGTTTTTGTTCTATATGACACAAAGACATACTTTTATTTACATCTAGGTATTATAGTTACGTTAAAATTCAATTTTGAGATATATTTAGTTGTGGAATCATTTCCATTTCAAATATCTCGTATCTTATTTCCAACAAGAGTTATTTAAAAAAAAAATATACAGGGTAATAGAATAGTCATTTATCTTCTAAACACACATGGTTTCGTGTCTGTCCTTGCCAGGCCCATAATGTATGGCCAAATGGTACATCTCCTTTTCTTGTACTAATAATATATTTTGCTCTCTTTTTAACTCCGCTTTCTAACATAGAGGTGTATTCTACCATTTCATATCACTAAGGATCGTTTTGTGATTTATTGATAATAATTCATAAACTTAAACAATATAATTTATTTTTCGATAAAATAAGAATATAAATACCGTATGTATTGTGCTCATTTCTTTATTGCCATAGTTGGTTTTGAAAATATTTATTTCTTCATAGTAAATGCATGTGCATTTTATTATTTGCTTGAAGCTGCACTGCTATGAGTTTGTAAGTCACTATTAAATTTGTTGTCGTTAATTCGATTGTTGGTTAAATTAATACATAAAACACGTTTAGATCACCAACTAATGATGAATTTTAGATCAGATTTATTTTTTACTTTTATATAATTCGATTTACACATTTATAATATATATTGTACAAATTTATTATTGGTGTTTCATTTAAAACCCAAACTATAAAAATAATATGACTACCTATTTTTAAGTTGCGTAAATTACAAAGTGTGAACGAATCCTTAGATAAGCGGCTATATTGCTTATATTTTGCCTTCGCGAGCGAGACAAAAGCGCACGAGATTCCGCGACAAAATTAACAAGAGAGGTGTTTTGTTTCAAATTATTGAACTACTTAGCAATAATTAAACATAATCATTTATGCGTCATTCGAAAGGCACATACGTCTAGTTTCTTGTGTCATTGTTTTATTGGTAAAATTAACAATATTTTTCTTTTGAGGTGTGAATTAATACAATTTATATGTTAATTTTTGACCGAATACAATGTTCACACCTGTTTTTAACAGCTTAAATTAAATTGGTGGATCTTAAAACATACATAGTTTTAATCGGCATTTACAATATTTTTGCAGTTTTTTTCTTTAATCTAGCTATTATAGTTAAGTAGCTATGTAGGTTTTTATATTACAACATGCGAGCGCGGCGACACCCGAATCATGGCTGCGCGTATCCGGCCGTACAAGGGTATAACAGTCGCTCGGGCTGGACGTGGGAGTGGTTAATGAGTTTAACAAAAAAGAAACATAATAATAATGGTTTCGTCTTGAAATGAAGAGTAAAAAAAATAGTTAAATTTATACTGCAAACAGCAACTGAATAAAATGTGAAAGTATGAAGCAATTAAGGGTGAAATTATTATAATTAAGTATATTTTTTATATATTTCAGGCAATTTGACTGCGAGTGTTGCCAAAAATTTAATAAATTCTGATGACAGCATAATTATCCTCTGAGAATTTAAATTTGTTTGCATGAAAAGCAATATCTTTCTTGCAGCTACTTAATTTCTGTCACTGCTGGAGAATTTAGATCCTCATTGAAGAAATTACTATTAGACTCGAAAATAGCGAGAGACATTAGTTGCTTACATAGTCTATCTGAAAGGCCTGACTTGTTACTTCTGCTAGGTCTGTTAGTCAAGTCAGTTAAGTGGATAGCGAAACCTGACATCTAAGTCAGTTATGGGTTCAATTTCCACCCAAGACAAATCAACATGTAATGAGCACTAATTTTTGTTGTCTAGGTGTGATTTATCTGTAGGCAAGTGGGGAACACCCGCAGCTACCCACGCAATTAGTTTTTAAATTAGCCGCTCCACTGATGAAAAAATACCTAATGTCTTGGCTGATTGATGGCATGAAAATATAGTTTTCTCCCCATTCCGAGTTACATCTAAACGTTCATACGTTCGTTAATCCGATTATTTAATTACATTATTTTTAAAATTACATCCTTCCACCGGTAAATAATATTTTTTTGAATCTGATTCTATTAATTAGTAAAATCTTCTTAAGCGCATTGTTTAAGGAGAAAGCAATACTTTGATATTATAACAACCCTGATGGCTACTAGCTTCTTTCTAGCGCTAATTTTGATCTTTCACTGATATGACTGAATGCCGAGATTGCCGAGCGATGCGGTGTGACAAGGCATTTCGAGCATGAACGAGCAGAGCAGATCAGCACGCCAGCCACTCGGCACGACTCACTTTCACGTTCCTAACGTGATGTGCGGCAGTTAGTGGAGGTTGGTATTTTATTGGCAAAAATAGAATCATATGATAGTAATAGATTTAACCACAATAATGTTCCAGACCATGTTTTCGTTCGTACCCAAATCAATCACTAACTCTGCCTTCTCTATGGTAACTAAGCAGCTGACGTTGAATTTACTGTCAAAACTGTCATTATAGTTAGAGAAGATTCCGAATTCGGTTTTCCTTTCGTCTTTTAATTTGTTTTTCTTTCGTTTTATTTAATTTAAACACATATTTAGGTTGATTATTCACCATAATTAGTTTTAAAATGAAAACAAAACAAGAAGAGAGTGCCAGTAAGAAGAACGAGTGTAAAATATGCAACAAAATCATTATCGGAAGTTCATACAAGTTCAAATCTCATCTTTATCAACATAGTGCTGTGAAATCTCGTTTTCAGTGTTCTTATTGTACAAAGGAGTATTTTAGACGTGATGCTTATGACAAACACGTAGCTGTTCACACAGGAATAAGGAAATATCACATTTGCGATCACTGTGATCGAGGCTTCGTTGACAAGCGGAATTTGATCAGCCATCTAAAAGTACATGATGAATATTTCACCGAACCTAAAGAACAATATAAATGCATGGCCTGCGGCGTAAGCTACTGTGAAGAGCGACTACTAAAATATCACATTAGAAAACAACATTTTAATTTGCATGCTAAAGATAAAGAAACAACTTTAGACAAGAAAAAGCCAAATGAAACGTGGGTGGAACGCGTTATGCAGTCGGAAATTTGCGTAGAAATGACGAAAATCGGTGAAAACACGATTACTATAAAGAAATCCGACACAACTAAGAAAATCATTCCAACAAAAGACACCTTAGAACAGACAAAATTTCAGGAATATATCTCTTCAGTTTTTGCCAACACTGACAAGTCTCAGTATTCAAAAGCGATTTGCAATTATTGCAACAAAGAAATGCTGAAGAAGAGTCTGCAATCGCACATCAGAGAACGCCATTTGAAGTTGAAGCGGTTTAAATGCGGAGAATGTAAGGCCAGTTTTAGTCGTCATTACCAGATGGTCAATCACACTTGTGGGAAATACAAAACAAGAAAAAGAAACTAATATAGTTTTTTATGTTTTTATGTAAAACACGTAAATAATGGTAAGATTAATTATTTAAATTATTTTTATGTAATATTTTTCTCATCATGTTAGCCTAGAGACATCCACTGCTGAACATAGGCCTCCCCCAGGGTTCTCCACGCAGACCGATTTTGAGCTGCCCGCATCCCACCTCCTGCAATCTTAACCTGATTGTCGGATTACCTTGTGAGAGGCCCTGCTGTGATGATGTATAATGTTCTTTACAATGTATGGCCAAAATATAATAACAAATGCACAAATATCAAGTCTTCCATTAAGACATTTTACATTATTAAGTTTTGTAATCATATACGCATGTTGTTGTAGGTAACGTAAACGAATGTTATTGTAAATTACTTGGTTAAAGTTTCCAGTACGGCATTAGATACTTAGTATGGGACCAACTATGATAAAATTCTTTAAGGAATTTTCTGTTTATGGGCTTACAAATTGAAACCGATTTCTGCATTGCTTAGTGGTTCCGCTCATACCTTGTAAGCACCATTAAACCATACTTACCAGTAATTCAATTTGAAATGTATGTACAGCAAAATTTGATTTCATTAAGACCAGCAATTTCAAAATTTGGTAATGCAGAACACAAGTGTTTTATGGCAAAGATGTCTGGAATAAGTTGAATTGACTATTATAATATTATTTATTACGTTAACTATTATTTTGTCACATTTAAATATTTGTAAGATGTTGAGAATTTCAAAACGTTGTTGCCTTGAAAAGGTTAGGCACCACGAGTCCCGTACGGTATATCGAATTACCCTTGAACGATATAACTGTCTACATAAAGCATGGTTCACCAACGAACGGTAATACGAAAAAACTATTAGTCGATATCATTACTTAGCGACAGCACGTTTCGCCGAATAACGCTACAAAGAATGAATGGTTGGCCGATACCAAGATTGCCGATGTCATGGTTCGCCGCAACACGCTTGATCTAAATAATCCTTTACCGATAGCAATTTGCATCGAAAGCACTTTTTCTTACATCACTTCTCATCGTTACCTAGTCGCCCAATAAGCTTAGTCGACGGAGCCCTGCTTCGCAGGGCTCCTATTTTCGAGTGTGGGGTCACAAGAAAACCTAACATAACCTATTAGGTACCTACATATAAAAAGGTGCTTTCGATGCAAACTGCTATCGGTAAAGGATTATTTAGTTAAAGCGGTTTGCGGCGAACCATGACATCGGCAAATCTTGCCATCGGCCAACCATTCATTCTTTGTAGCGTTATTCGGCGAAACGTGCTGTCGCTAAATAATGGTATCGACTAATAGTTTTTTCGTATTACCGTTCGTCGGTGAACTATGCTTTCTGTAGACAGTTATATCGTTCAAGGGTCATTCGATATACCGTACGGGACTGAGGCACCACTAGGTTAGATTATACTCACTAAGTATTCTATTCTTACTCTAGGCAAGGGTTTGCTGTGAATAAGGACCTAAGAATGTGATCTATAAAGTTTCTATCACAATCCGTTATATGGCAAATACTGCTCTGAACCATTATTGCCTTATATAAAGATCACAACCTACAAATGTATAAACATTTTACGTAAGTTTACTTTTTTTGTACGATGGTTAGTTATTGTTAGCTTTGATAACCACCAATGTTCTAGGAATTATGTTTTAGTAGGTATACATTTCCTGTTAAGTACTAGGAAACCTATATAGTATTTTAGTTTTAAGACGCTAGACTATCAAGACTGACGATGTAGTCTTTATTAGAGTTAATATTTTATTATGCGTCTCTTTTTATATACTCTACTAACAGTTTATAATAATTAATATATATATAATTACTGTTTGAGTACTGAGTAGTAATACCTTTGTAAGTAAGCCAATAGATGAATAGACTGCCATGCACATTGTTGCTGGTTACATTTTTATCACAGACATACAGGGTGTAAAAAGACCCTTAACCTTCGGCCCGTCGCGCATCTTTTAATAACGCGGTAAGACGCGTGGGGTCCCTCAAAACCTCAAGAATAAAACGCCTATAAAACCCCTTAAAACTTGTATCTTTCCAACTATTCTAGCAGTTTCTTATTTATTTATATAATTACAATAAAATTACAAAAAAATATCAAAAATATTCATTTATTTACCGTTTAAACTGACAATCTAAAATTAGGAACATACATTTCTCTCTTTGAGATCACATCACAGAAAAAATATTTTTGTTCTAACTAAATCAATGAACTTTAATTTATATTATACCTATACGAGATCATATAAAAACAATCAACATTGTAACATAAAATTTGGCTCGCACCAACAAAACAAAACACAACTTTTATCAAACTAAATCAGACTAATTTTCCGTTTGAACATAGTCAGTACATACCAGTTTAGTATGTGTAGGGCATGTGTTACCCTTGCAAAAGTGGCAGATTGATTTGAATTTTCTATTTGTTTGTCTTGGGCAATATATGCAGCGCTTCCTCATAGGAGCGATGTCGTTTCCATCAGGTTGAATATTCTGAAGCTGGGGTGTGAAGCGCCTTATAATCTGTTTCAATTCTCGAGGCAAAGTTGAAATAGTGGCCCGCGATTGCAATTGAGGACGGCACAATTCAAATGCCAGTGTTTCAAGAAATACTTGCGTCCCATTTTGTTTTCTTGATTTACGGTATCCCATATTATGTGAGCATTTACAGCTCCAACATCAAGAAAAGTGAAAAACAACCTTAGCGGCCAGCGGTAGCAAACACGTGCGACAGAGTTAGTACCTATGAGGTTGCCCACTGTATCTACACCTCCTTTGGTTTTGTTGTAGAACTTTATGATTTCTGGAAGCTTTTTCGCAGAAGATTCATCTATTACGCCGTCGTGTTCCATTGTTGAAAGCAGTAGTACAGTCTTGTCCTTCTTCGGGCAGTAGGAGAGCAAGGTCTCTGTCGGTTTATATCCAAGCACTGTGGAGCATTCTTCCAACCCCTTTCGCTTGAAGTCATTTGGGATTTCTGGCTTGTTCTTTCTCAATGTGCCTACTACTGTCAAGTTATAGTTTGTTAGAAGCTGTTCAGCCAAAGGAACGCTGGTGAACCAGTTGTCTATGGTCACATTTCGTCCTGTTCCTGCTATTGGTTCTACCATTCTCTTGACAAGGGCATTTGTTGAGGTATCTTGAAAATATGGACCTTCCAGCTGCTTTCCGATGTATATTTCCAACTTTTTTGTGTAGAATGTTATGGCATCCACCAGAGAAAATAACTTGATCCCGTATTTTGCTGGTTTACTGGGCATATATTGGCGAAATCGACACGATCCTCTAAAACTTTCCAACATTTCATCAATGGTAACATATTCATTGTTTTTGTAATATGTTTCACAATTTTTCACAAATGCTTCATAAGTCTGTCTAATTGGCGCCAGTTTGTCAATAGAGTTCCGTTCTTGGCGAGTTATAATGTTATCGAAACGAAGGGCTCTGAGTAAAAACTGAAATCGCTGCTTAGAAATGACAGCGCGACATTTTTCGATCCCAGTACCATCAGCCATCCAAATGTCATCAATCGAAGTATGTGATGATTTATGTATCCCAATTAGGTACATAACACCAATCAATGTTTTCAGTTCAATCAAGTTCGTTTGTTCGCAGTCTCGTTCTCTCTCGTAATTTGTCTCCATAGATGTTATTTTTATATTAGTGCAATCCACAACATGCTGTAACATATCTAAGTCCAAAAATAGAAGCTATTACTCTAAAGGACAAGTGACCTCCCGTGCTGCACCCTGTGGACCCGGTTGCTCCGTAACTATATTTTGTCGCCTTGTTCTGACACCTTGTGGATAAGGTGTCTTCCTCCATTTGGAAATAATTTTATAGTTGCCATTTCTCTCTCTCTCTCTTTTTGATAATATAAAAGTTCTGTGACGATATATTTATCAAGGGCTCTTCATCATCATCACTATACGAACTTTCCAACTCCATGTGCTGTTCATCAAACGATACTAAAACCTGATCCGGTTCCTCTAAAAGTACCTCATGTTGATCTGTAGGCACCAAATCTTCACATTCTTGCTCCGAATCCGTGTTATGCTCACTTCTTTCATCCACAGTGGCGGCGCTAGACCACATGTGGACGTCGGCGACATCAAGTTCGCGAGGCCCTTTAAATCGATGGCGAGGCCCCGTTTACTTCGTAGTAAAAAACCGTTAAAATTAAGTGAGCCAAATTATAAAATAATGTATGAATAAATAAATGACTATTCAAAAATTTTCACCCCACAGATCTTGTCACTCATGTGTTCGAAAATAATTAAAGTCATTATCATCTGCTTAGCTTAAGCGGCCTAAGCCAGGATGATGGCAAAACGAAATTAAGTATGTAACTCGTAAAACTTTTTGCGAGGCCCCCTCATGCGCGAGGCCGTCGGCGGTCGCCGACGTCGCCGACGCCTAGCGCCGCCACTGTTCATCCAGACATGTAGCGACTTCATCTTCTTCCTCCTCGCCACCGCAAACATCTTCAGATTCATCTTCTAACCAACTCAATATACACCGTTGTTGTTCTTCACACATTTTAGAAGTCAATTATAATTTAAAACAATAAAAAATATATAAAACACATGTTACAAAAGAAATCAAAGAACAATCAAACAATACAATTTTACTTACGGGGTTCGTCGCGTGGGGTCTTTTACGGCCCTCGCGCCCAAAACACGTCTGTATCTCACTGCGCTGGCCTGCGAACTGAAGTAAGCGGCGATGCGCGCTAACTATAATCTAATTTCGGAGGGTACCTGAAGTACTAAAACTCCTGGATGGTTTCAAATGTGTTAATTTTACATTTTCCTAACACCTAGGCTTTCAAAGACCACATGCGACGGGCCGAAGGTTAACAAAAACTGAAATCCCATATTGTACCAATCACTACGAACATATTTTACTTCGGCACCATACCTGGGACCTCATTGGTTCTGAAGATATTGAGGGTCAGTCATTATAGGATTTTTCTAAGTAGGTACAAAATCGATGCATTTACCCCGCCAATTTCATAAGATGTCTTATGACCCCATGGATAAGTAGGTATTAAGAACATTGCATGCGCGCACTATTAATTGAGGTTTATGAAATGTGTCTACTTAAAAAAACAAAACATTTCCCAGTTACAAATTTTGATTTAGTAAGACTTGGTATGATGTCCAAAACGAGAAGACTTCGGCTTGGTGATGGGTCTTATTACATCCTGTATATTTAGTATAGAGTTTATGTCAAATGTCAAATATGTATCTATAGCAGCCAAATTCATTTACACATGAAATATAGGGACTGGCAGTTTTCTTGTTATGTACATATTATATTGTTCAATTAATTTTGCATGTTAAGCTGTTGATCCTTCTTTTCATGAAGGTAATTGTCAATTATGATAAGTCAGTACCAAGTACCTACCCCTCTAATACACTGACACTTATCTAATATACCTAGCTACTATCTTTCGGTTACGACAGTCAGCTAGAATAATTATTTCGTTAGTAGTGTACGGGGTTCTTGGCCTAAATCAAATCAAGGTACTTGTTAATATAGTATGGTGTGCATGCATGTTGGTGGTCCGACAACAGCTGGTCGTCGAGCACCTCCTGCTGTATCTAGGAGGTTGACCGACCACCAACCTGTGCTCGTTGTTATCCAAATCCTTTGAAAAACCAACTTCATGCAAGTTTGTCACAGTGAAACTAGCAAGTTTCATTTAAACTTGCTGCAAGTTTGGCAAGTTTACATTGTTATCTGGGTTAGGTACCCAGAAACGTATTATACATTTACTTAAACATTTCAAATCAAATCAAGGTACTTATTAATATAGTATGGTGTGCTTTTAAGTGAGGGCTATGAGTCCAAAGGCATTCTATATTTCCTTCCTCATCTTTTCTTCTTCCTTTGTATACTCTAGAGCTTTATCGCTAGCGTTATGAACCTTGAATTAAAGCCCAAATATTGAAAGGTCAGTTAATGTCTCATCTACCATACAAGCAAAAAATTATGAAGACAACATTTAGTTTAATCAGTTAAGATAGCGCACCAGACGTTTCTAGTTAGCTATGTACATCTATCACTTTTATTGCCTAATTTATGATATATAGTATCAAGTAACAAAATGCAAGTCATTGCTTTGTTAACTATAATATTATTCGACCACTTACAACACCATCTAGTCCCAAACTAAGCAGATCTTGTACTATGGCTGCTAAATACGCATATATATACCATTTTTTTTGTATATACATACATGTTATACATAGTAACACCCAGACCAAGACAAATCAAGTTCTCGCATACAAATGATTGACTGACCTGAGTGAGAATAGAACCTGTGTTAGAGCGTGGCACTGCGAAGTCTAATTTTCTACTCTACCAAATTATTATGAGTACCTAGTCTTTCGTGACTTTTTATTGTTATTGTTTAACAAATGGTGAAGTTTGAATGTTATAACTAAGTAACAATACTTTTTTAAGTTTCATGTTGACATATAAATCTAGGCTATCGTTTTGTTTAGTCTTTGCTTTGTTATTAGGCATTTGAGAGCTATAAAGAATCAGGGACGCCCAAATCCAGTGCCTGTGTGCCAAATGTATGAAGCGCATTTTCGTCATCCTTTCCGAAAGTAATTTTAATAATTAACGCTATTCAACCTGGAGCCTGTTTGCGCCGCACACATTGCACATAGGGGTCCTGTATATAATAAGTTAGTTCTTGAAAAGGGTCAAATTATCATCAGATGTACCTGCCTTGTAAGAAGTTGTATTCACATTCGTCACACTACTTTGTCCCTCTGGTGGGACGAAGTAATATTAATTTTATTTTCGTCAGTCCCGCTACACAGTGAAAAATAGGAATTAAAACATTTTTTTTTACATGCCCAATAGTCCTACCAGTAGAATAAGTGGGGGGATGAAATGGATTTATTTTTTAAATGTTTTCTTGCATGCCGAATAGTTTTACCAGTACGACAAAGGGTGGTGGAACGAATTGTACCTTCTTTGAAAATGTTTTATTGCATGCCCAATAGTCCTACCAGTGGGACAACGAGTCGTGAGACGAACTTTTGTTGCATATTGTTGTTAATTGACAGTGTTTTATTTAGTTACTAGAGGACGCCAGCAGCTACGCCTGCAATTTTTTTAAATTTACCCATTTTGGCCGATACTGTGGGAATTTCGGGATCCCTTCTTAATGCACCCCTACGGTCCCCAAGGAACATACATGCCAAATTTCAGCTTCCAGCGCCCAATAGTTTCGGCTGTAGCGTGTCTGTCAGTCAGTCAGTAACGCAAGGATTTTATATATTAAGAAGATAATGTTTGTCAGCTCAGCTATTTTTGTATATATCTCAAATCAAATCAAATAAACTTAGGTATATTAAATGTGTATCAATTATGGAGTCTATTGATTTGAAGAAAACAATATTTATAAAGAAAGATTGGATTCATTTTATTGTAAGAAAGATTTTGCAGCCTAGACTAGTTTCAATACCATTATTGTCATATCATGTATAACAACAATATAAATAATGTCATATTCTTTCCTTTAGTAAAATAATGGATAAAAATAATGCTTGTATACTTACCAGAGATTAAAAGCGTTACATGTGGCCTTAGCTTACAAAAACTTAAAAAGTTATAAGTCAATCTGACAATGAGCGCGCAGTATTTACTTCTAAATATGTAAGTTACTACGACGGGCACACCACAGTCAAAGAGCTCAGATATTTACATAGAGGCGCATTTCTTATAGGCGCTCTGAAGACAAACTTTCTGTGACCCAAATTGCCGCTTGGCGGCGTGGCAGTCGCACTGTGACAGCTGTCTCTACGAGAGCAGGAGAGACGGAGAACGACGCCAGCGCCGCCAACGGCGGCAACTACGAACTAAACTGGAGACAGTCTCCACTTGGAATCGGCACACGAAATCCTTAAGCACTGCGCTTCTATGTAAATCTGTATTCATTGCCACAGTATAGCAGCGAGCCTAATGGAGAGGCCGACGAACGCAGAGGGTATCGGGTTCGAATCCACGGCGCGCACCAATGACTTTTCGAAGTTATGTGCGTATTCATTTGTTAGCTATCGCTTGCTAAACGGTGATGGAAAACATCGTGAGAAATCCTGCTTGTCAGTGTCTATAATGTTCTCGTAAGACATCTTCCGTCTGCCAAGCCACACGTAGCCAGCGAGGTGGACTATGGCCTTACCCTTCTCATAGTGAAAAGAGGTCCATGCCCAGCAGTGGGATAGTTTACTCACTCTTCGCAAAGATTATAAGTTTTCGTGCATTTTTGTATGGTACAGACACATCTAACGATTTACATCTCTGATATATGGATTTTGCGTATGGCAACATCTTTTTATATAATGAAAAAAGAAATGACAAGAAACATTGCTTCTTGTTATTTGAAATTACTTGTAAATACCAGATTAATATCGTATTAAGCTCACTAATGACTGATGAGACTGTCAAGCTTGCAGCGAATTAGTAGACTGTCGACGCGCCTTTACGTATAATGATAATTAGGGCAGGCGCACATATGATTTCTCAGGTATTATTTTTGCCTAGTATGATTTGGCATGATGTCCAAAACGAGTATTGTAGGAACTTACAAATACCTACTCAAAATTGATGCCAGCTCTCGGACTAGTAGACTTCGGCTTGATGATGGGTCTTGTGACACCCTGTATGTGCGCCGTGCCTAAAATGTACCTTCCCTATTTACCTACCCAGATAACAACAAACTTGCCGCAAGTTTAAATCAAACTTTCAAGTTTAACTGTGACAAACTTGCATCAAACTTGCATCAAACTTGCATGAAGGATCGTCTTGCATGAGGTCGGTCGACTTCCTAGTTACAGCAGGAGCTGCTCGACGACCAGCTGTTGTCGGACCACCAACACCAACCTGTGCTCGTCGTCATCCAAATCCTTTGAAAAACCAACTTCATGCAAGTTTGTGACAGTGAAACTAGCAAGTTAGATTTAAACTTGCTGCAAGTTTGGCAAATTTACATTGTTATCTGGGTACCTACCTACTTACCTAAGAAACGTATTATACATTTACTTAAACGTTTCTTACTATACTTTTGTATGTTATATCTATTTAATATTGTGCCTTAAATACTGTGAAATATCTGTAAGAATCTGTTAGAAATATTTTTGACTTGTTATTGTATTAAGAAGTGGACTAGAAATAAAATCTTTAATTTGAATTTGTATTTTATTTTGACAGCCTGCGCTGTCATCTCTATAATTTAAGTTATTAAAAGTAGATAGGTTGCGGCATTAATGATGCGTTTTGCTGCTGACATTGATTGAGCCTAATTCCCAGTCTTAGTTAACATAGTGAGAGAAAACTTTTAATAAACGTTCATCTTCTTCTTCTGCCTGCCCTGTTCCCATATAACTTGGGGTCGGCACAGAATGTCTTCCTCTTCCATTCTCTTCTATCAGATGGCATCTCATCATTAACTCCCATTTCATTCATGTCACCCTTCACATCCATATTTTCTTTGGTCTTCCTCTTGCCTTATATCCCTCAACTCTCATCTTCATGACCTTTCTAGTCACATGATTTTCATCCCTCCTCATCACATGTCCATACAACCATAAACGATTTCCTTTCAGCTTTTCTTGCACACCGGTGCAACTTTCAGACTTCCCCCAATAAACTCATTAAGGTCATAAAGTAGGATATTGTTACTAGCTGGGGTTCGGAGATGTTTTAACACGTTCCCAGTGCATGTACTGCATGTGGGCCACTATGACAGGCGCGGTCGCAGCCTGAAATTTTGCAGGGGGTCACTCACTATACTAATAAAAAATAGGTATCTGGATCGCCATTTATAGCGTAAATACTGGTAAAAATTTCGAAATACGTCGCCATTTTAAGGAATTGTGAGTGGTTGGGTCCCCCCCCCTCACCATTTTCACCCGCCGGAAATACTTGGTTCCTTTAGAAAAAGTAAAAATTATATGCTCTCCAAACATCAGTGTGTATGGTGGTGCCAACTTCCAGATTCTTCACACTAGTTTAAAAACAGGTTGACAGAGCCCTGCTTCGCAGGCTCCTAATTTCGGATTAAGGGTCCAAAGAGAACCTAACATAACCTATTTAGTTACTTCAATTACAGTCGCACCTAACCTAACCCTAGGCACTCGAAAGCAAAGGAATGATGCACAAATTTGACATGAGCTGTCAATATCATCCATCCAAGCAGGCGGGTTGCGTTTCGTTTCACGTTTTTGTCACAAAACCTAAAAATTACATTTGAAAAACTATACTAAAGCATAAAAATTACGTTCCGTTTTGCATAATTGCCAAAGTATTTAAGAGTTTTTGGAAATTGTTGCAAAATATTTAGACGCAACTCCGGCAGCCAAAATTACTTTGAGGGGATTAAGACTTACTCCCTTAAACCCCCTACACCACCAATACCCTCAAATTCAGGCGACTCGTTTTAAAATCCAACCCAAAATACTTATTATATTTATATTTTTTTTAATTATACATGTAAATGTCTAAAAATCATTAATGTACAACAAATTTTACTTTATTAGCACATTTCTGTATAAAAATATTAAAAAAAAAACCATCTGTAAAATTTAGTTTTTGTCGGTTGCGCTAAAATGGCGGGAAAGGCTCGATATTAGGTACTTACAATGACTTAGTACCATTATTATAAAATTATCATTAATTGAAGCACTGTTCTTCAAATTAAATAATTATATGTAGTAAGTATTGGACAATTAAGTTATATTTTAATTTTTCCTCAATCACAAAAGTTAACAACAAGAATCACAATTCACAACGAAGTAGACAGCCTTTATTTTGAATCTTTACAATAAACCGACAAATTACATTATTAGAATATTGTTAAACAATTTTTATCATAACGAGGCATATCGATTTTGCTAGGATTACCAAAACTACGTAGGTAGTTCGGTTCCTTGTTTCTAAACTAGATGTAATTTCCAAGTTATTTTGGCCATCGTATGTAGTTCATAAAAACACCACTAGATAGAGTCCGCAAACTATAAATTTATCGCTGTTAGGGGCTAGAAATAATGATAGCTAGAAATCTCCTTTTATTATTTGGCAAATTTTTGAGATTTTCAATTTGACCTTAGATTTGGGGGGGGGGGGTCATTTCCCCTGTGACCCCCTCCTTCGGACCGCGCATGCACTATGAAGACATCATAACACGTGCGTGCACCACAAATGGGCCACGAGTGTATATCAATGGAATGCTTTTTTTGAGTTTACACGTACCAACTGCACCAGTTTTTATGATATACACGTATGAACAATGAACTCTATGATAAAATCTAAGACTACAGAACAAAAGGCAGACAGAGCGCGCGGAACACTTGCGTGAGGCCACTAAAGCAAATAAAAAATTGAAAAGCGAATACAAACTCGGCTCAGTGCGCTGCGAAGCATCGCACAGTTCACACGCCACGATCAATTAAGCTTTTAAATTCATAAAATGCCGTCTTGCGTTTTTAAACATTGTAAAAGTTGTTTCCAAAAGCAAAAACGGGAAGATGGTAATATATTTTTACAGATAACTATGGATTATTTGACTGTTTTATAATATTATTTCGATAAAATTCGTATTTCTGCAGAAAATATGTAAGTGTTGCCAGTTTACGTCGACGCCGTTCTCCCTGAATTAGGGAAAATGCACTTGTCTATTGATTATGTAATAATGATGGTCATGTTAATGAAAAATACATTAACGTAATGTAAAATTATATTGTAGATTATCTTTCTTCTTATAAAATATAGTAATAGAATTTCCATTAGTATATACCTACATTGTTTTGAGTTCGATCCCCAAACGATCCAAATATTCGTGTACACATGGCTCCTCGTCAAGCTTTATACACTTTGACCTTTGTACCGTTCTTATGGAGTAGGGAATAAGTATCAAAATCGTACTGCAACTGTTTAGCTTGACTTGGCGCCGTGTGTACATTAAGTACAGAAACAGAAATCATTGATTGCAGCCATTATTAATTTTTAATTGCAATGTTTTTTTGTTTTGATTTATGAATCATAATATTCATAATTTATTGTGTGCATGACAAAATGTTTATAGCTAATTAATATTTAGGACGCAAGCCTATTGCAATTAACCAAACATTTCCAGATACTATACTGAGAATATATATATCTAAACAAAAAATAAACAACATATTCGCCGATCTAAGATCTGAACCCCATGATTGGTATTCGTAAATATATGGTATTATATAAGTATTTCTTCTGGATCGAGGGTATTAATCACAAAACATAATCTATTTATTTCTCAATTTACGAATAAAATTAGTTAAAACTTTACTCAGTACCTACATTTAAGAAATGTATTTATAAAAGCATACATTAATGGTTTCTTTTATTTGAATCATTTTCATAACAGCATTACATATTAAAAGCATTAATTAAATCCATGGTAAATTCTTCAAAACCGCAAACGAATATAAAGTATGTAATATTTTTATATCCGTTTGCAAAAACTATATACCTACAAGGTAGTGGGAGATTATTCATAATCTGGCAACTTTACACACACATAGGCGCGCGTGTCCGTACAGTGCCAGTCGCCAAATGTCACGCACACATAGCCGTGAACGTGCCTCACTTAGTCGGACGAATACGCTCCATCTGGTCTTAAATCTGTGGATAAAATGTCCAAAAAACCGACCTAAATTTCGGCAGTGTTGCCAGGCAATCGAGCTTGGAAATTAAACCAATTTTTTTAGAAAAAAAATAATTAAAATAAGAATATGAAATAACGAATGAACTAATTATTGTAACAGCTATATTTTGACTCCTCCAATTGTTCTACAACATTCTCTTCACCATCGCTATCCTCCGTCATCCTCCATAACTCCTCTTCCGCCAAAGGCAATGAAGATATCGGCCTCGAACGTTTCATAATGAACCAAGATGAAAACCAAAATAAAAGAAATCGACAACACTTGCTATGACCGGAGCGTCACAAAACTTACTTAGTTTAGAAAACTTTTACTCATACGCGCGTTATCGTCTAATGGGTCGGCATAAATGTCAGATTCTACCCACATTTTTATGAATGAGAACAAAGTACACGTGAGTGACACATATATGGTGCACGAAATTTATAGCGTGCACGTGAGTGCACCACATGTGACCCACCTGTAAAATACTAAAAAAAATGATAAGAGGCATTTTATTTTTTCTTTTTCGTATGTTACATGTCATTACCTATGCTTATCTTATCAAATTTCCGCATAACATATTTGCACGTGAGGGGTATTTTAATAATTTATATCTGCACTGTTAACGTGTTAATGTGCACTTCGCCACTGAACTATATTTAACTTACTTAAAATAATGTAGGTATATGGGAAACAACTTTAGCTTGGTCATCTATCTATACATATACAGGGTGATTTGTAATTGCTCGTATTCCCTTCCGGAGGTGATTCTAGGGCCAAAATGGAGTATTTTTACCCCTTACATATGGGGTCCAAAATGCACCATTTTGGAACAAAACGGCTTTTAAGATTTTTTGAGCAAATTCCAATTTTTTGTTATAAACATCTTATAATTTATTTTTTTACCTTTCTTGGTGGCAAATTGGTTCTTATTTAATGGACAATTATATGGCCCATCTTTTTAATTAAAATAGACCTACTAGATCAACGTGGAATTTGAAAATAGAGCCAAAAAACACGCAAAAAATGTTCGAATAAAATAAAATGACGCCACAAAAAGGCAATTATTTGAAAAAAATAATATGTGGCATGTTATGTAAAGTATTGAAATAACTCCCTGGTATTACCTGCTATCCAAAAAGGTATAATGGTCTTAGCCAATTGGTGCGAATTTTGAGTAATAGCCACTTTTCAAAAAAGTGCTTCTGGATGACTCACTCGCCAGAACATTTTTTCCTGTATTCATACTTATGCTCTGCAATCAGCAGTGATTTACTAGTAAGGAGACCAACCTAGCAAAACGTAGGGTCTTGGGTTCGAATCCTCAGTGTAACTGACTGTCTTTTGTTAGTTCAATGCATATTAAGTTTTCAATTCTCACTTGTCCCGTGACTACGGACGTTATATTTATCTTGGAAACTCTTTTAGGCGAGACAAAACCCTCAATGAATGAATAATTGAAAGAAAAACGCCGTGACACCTACTAATTAAACCATAAAATATTCCATTGCATTCATATAACGGAAGAGAGAGGGGGACAATCTGTCGCAAAACTTAAGATTCGTGATAAGGCGCATGATGCAGGCCAAAGAACGCCACTCCTACCGAACTAGTATTGTGAATATTGTTGGCCCACCTGGCGATTAGGTTTTTTGCCCCGTTTTTTGCCACACGTTGGCGATTTGAATTTTTACCCTGCACGGGCGGTTTTTGTGCTGGGCAAAATATCATACACTATCGCACATCCAGCGGAACTTCTTCTTTTAAACAGAGCCGGAAACTCGTATTATGAATAAGCTTACGTAAAAGTCTCTTTTTCACAAAAAGTAACATATTTTAGAGTATCAACGCTGATTCGACAAGATTTCGTGTAATTTATGTTTTGTCACAGTGAGATCCCATCTGAAATCCGGATATTTTATGGTTTAATTCAGTGTCACGGCTTTTTTCTTTCAATTATTTATTTATTTGACTGATTGACTTGGTTTTGACTCCCCTAAAAGAGTTTCCAAGATAAGCATGACGTCCGGTACCAACTGGCGGAACATGCTCTTCGACTCACGGTACAAGTGAGAATTAAAAACTTAATATGCATTTAACTAACAAAAGACAGTCAGTTACGCTGAGGATTCGAACCCAAGACCCTACGTTTTGCTAGGTTGGTCTCCCTACTAGTAAATCACTGCTGATTGCAGAGCTTAAGAATAAAAACAGAAAAAAATGTTCTGACGAGTGAGTCATCCAGAAGCACTTTTTTGAACAAAAGCGGCTATTACTCAAATTTCGCACGAATTGGCTAAGACCATTATACTTTTTTGGATAGAAGGTAATACCAAGAAGTTATTCCAATACTTTACATAACATGCCACATATTATTTTTTTCGAATAATTGCATTTTTGTGGCGTAATTTTATTTTATTCGAACATTTTTTGCGTGTTTATTGGCTCTATTTTCAAATTCCACGTTGATCTTGTAGGTTTATTTTAATTTAAAAGATATCATTTAATTGACCATTAAATAAGACCCAATTTGCCACCAAGAAAAGTCAAACAAATTTTTTACAAGATGTTTATAACAAAAATTTGGAATTTTCTCAAAAAATCTTAAAAACCGTTTTATTCCAAAATGGTCCATTTTGGAGCCCCATATGTAGGGGGTAAAAATACTTCATTTTGGCCCTAGAATCACCGTACGAAGGGAATACGAGCAATTACAAATCACCCTGTATAAATATCAATGTACGTTTGTTTGTATACCTTTAAACACTGAAATTGTAGATTGGAAAAGCGGTTTGAAACAAAAGGAATATAAAAAAGAAAGATTCCGACGAATTGAGAACCTCCTCCTTTTTTTGAAGTCGGCTAAAAAGACCTTAAAAATGCGATACGGAGTTCGCCGGGTCAGCTAGTTTAACTTATAAAAACTCAATGTCCCACTGATAGGTTACTTCAGTTCAGTAGTCCAGTCGCTTTTCTTCCGCCGATGTTAATCGCTTTGTTTCTTGAACTGAACAATTTCCCGCAGCACACCTGTGTGATTTTATATTAGCTGGGTAAGATTTCTAGTACGTCGTTTTTGAAACTTTCCGACATCGTTACCACACAGGACCGAACCAAAGAGCTCAGATATTTACATAGAGGCGCATTTCTTATGGACGCTCTGAAGACAAACTTTCTGGGACCCAAATTGCCGCTTTGCAGTCGTTCCCTTAGAGTAAGAGCAAGAGAAACGGTGTATGTTAACTACGAGAGCAAGAGAGACGGAGAACGACGCCAGCGCCGTCAACGGTGCCAACTACGAACTAAACTGGAGCCAGCCCCCACTTGGAATCGTCACACGAAATCCTTAAGCACTGCGGTTCTATGTATTAATCTGTATTCATTGACCGAACTCTGATCTTAATAGGATACTAGGAATAGATGGCGCTATTTTTAACCGATAGACGACATTATTCTCTAAAATTTTTGGACTATTGCAGTTAATTATCACGCAACGAGGCATTTTTTTAGTTTTTTGCGGACGTTCGGCTGCAACAACGGACGCGCGGAGACTGAAGTTAGCGGCGACCAACCTCGACGCTTGGTCGGGGTTCAGACACGCGAAGTGCATGCATTTGCGTTATCTATGTAGATCTATATCTGTGGAAGATTCACTTTTCAAACCAATTTATTAAAATTGCGACTCTTGGTACTAAGCAATAAAGTTCAATTCAGCTCGCATAAGCACTCAGTGCCTAATGCGATATTCACCTAACAGTTCCCGCTCTTTAGGCCTTGCCACACGGCACAATTTTACCACTGATCAAATTTTCAATCAAATTGGCTTTGTCCGTCTACACTACACAATCAAATCACTGATTTTCATTTCGTCCACCCGATTGGTTAAAATCTGGTGGTACCGCCCAACCGATGAACTTGAGTTGGACGACTGGCGACTACACGTCACGATTTCATCAAGTGATTTAGTCAAGTTGGACGTAAAATTGTGCCGTGTGGCAAGGCCTTTTAACACAACGCCGCTGTCGCTGTCTGGCGCGGAGTGGCGTGCTAGGGTTGTCGACTTGCCGCTGCTACTATAATATTAATTCATCGTCTATCTACCTACTTGACCACGTACCTAATAATAAATAATTATCCTATAAGTATCCTATCCCACTATTTGAGCTCGTAGAACAAAAACCACAAAAATTCTGGCCGTTTACATTTTCACTATACAAATTTTTTGTTATTTCCTAAACGCGTGGACCGATTTACATGATTCAAACAGATAAAATGGTTTTTGAACTAGATCTTTAATTTGACACCATAATCGTTGGGATATGTCAACAAACAAAAAATAAAATTTTCAAATTGCTCTCGTAAAATAAATAAAATCAAATTTTCAAGTTGCTTTCGACACACATCCGTTTAATGAGCAATACTTTGCATCAGACTTGTGATGATACATTTTTGTTGTTAAAGGCGTTTATATAATTTGAACAATGTTCTCGCACGGCGCGTGAGAATACGGAGCGGTCGCACGTCGCACTCGTTGCGTGACGTCTAATGTGAGCGGCGCGCGGCAACCCTCTAATCCAACCATCAGTGTTGCCAACAGCGCTGGCCCTAATGTCGCCGTTTCTCATGCGTGAAGTAGCCTAATATCGCCGAATTTCAGTTGTAGTTACCTAAAGTAGCCCAAACCTCAAAATATCAATATAAATAAATAAAATGTAGTTTTTAACAACTATTTATAAGAGGTTTATAACGCACTGGTAAACAGGCTTAAGCCATCTTGAAAACATGTTAATGAATTTAAAGTTAATATTTTAAAAACTACTTAAACAAATAAAAAATAGGGTAAGGTACCTATTCTGATTTGTCATCTGCTAGCAATAATAAGGCATCACCACAGAATAAATACTAGTACTAACGTGCATCACCAAGACTTTCGCCGTCTTCAGTAAAAGTTGATGTGCTAGCTGGCGCAAGACCTACCGGAAACATACATTTCTCTCCCAGCGTGCAAACTCACCATGTGATTGCTTGGTTGAAAGTTGTTACAACACATACTTCTTACATTCATAAGGGTACGAATTCTAAGAATGGCGATCAGCATGGGTAGTTGCATGCGATTCCATATATAATATAAAAAAATGTTCCTAGAGTAGCCTAATTGGCGACCAGTCGCCTTTTAGATTTTTTCATCGCCGTTTCTCGTTCTGTGTAGCCTAAATGGCGAAATATCGCCTACGTTGGCAACACTGCCAACCATGTAGACATGGGCGGCCGAGGTACTTGTAAGTTTGTACCTAAAATGCGAAGTGCGCCAGACCTGCCACTACGCCAACCGTGCAGTCGGACTCCCTATAACGGCTGCTATCAAAGATATTCACAACAGCTTGGAGTGTTGGTAGTTGGTACCCATGGCTTAACGTGCTCGCCAAGGCATGGGGCAAGCGATAAATACCAATTGAACACGCACATAACTCCGAAAAGTCAGTGGTGCACGCCGTAGTAGGTATAGGTAGTATTATATTATCTGTGGCGCCGCGTGGATTCAAGCCCGATCTCCTCTGCATAGCAGTCTGTTCGTGTCTCCACTAGATTATAGCTGCTTCTTTATTTTCTTTTGAAATTAAAACAGATACACAGGTTAACAGGTTGTCGTAAAAACAGGACAGGTTAGAAGTACCCTGATCAGAAGAGCATACTTACATCTGATAGGAGTGAATTAAGCAAGAGAGATGTGTCAGGATCGTTGCACATGGCGTGCCGTAGTCTCTGCCTACCCCTCCGGGAAACAGGCGTGAGTCTATGTATGTATAGGTATGTATATATATTTACACAGGGTAAATAACAGGCAAGTTGAGAATTGTTTACTTTTATGTGTTAGTTTATTTACAAAAGAGACATTCGGCCTCAATATAAAACAATAAAATAGGCCTAAATCTAAAGGTGGAAACAGACTATTTTGTTGTGTTGTGTGTCGTGTCGGTGTGCCTGATCCCTGATTGCAGGTGCCTCCACAACACCACACACTGTTATAATGTGTTTCTAGATTATGTACTGAGAATTCCAAAAGGCAATTTTGGCTAATTTTCGAAATATCACTGAAACATTTAGGACACGCCTGGCGTGTTCGAGGAGAAATTCTCAAGAACACGCTAGGCGTGTAGGCGGCATTGAACGTGTTAAATGAATGACACCGATACGCTTCTGTTGCGACACGACACAACACGACAGAACAGTCTGTTTCCACCTTAATAGTCGTAGTTATCGTAATCGGCGTAAGTATCCGCTTTTTTTTGTAACTTCTCACAGCTAGACATAGTGGTTGTTTCTACAGATATCAGGTTATATAAATACTCTTCTTGTAAAGTTGTTTTATCGTATAAATTATTATCCACTGAGGCATAAGCCGGATAAATGTTCAAATCCAAGTTTTCATTATTGCTCTTGACTGGTTTTTGACTTGGCCGAGTTGGCCCGCCTTTTTCAGTTGTCAAAGTCAGTGACAGTTGATTTTTTAAACTCAAGGTGACCATAGACTCTCCATTGAAACCACTTAGATCTCTTTTCTTTTTATAATATGAAAGTAGGTTTAATCTCAAGGGGCTGTCCAGCTTTTTAACTTGTTTTGTAATTGGATCATATCGTCCACAGTCGTTTACACAAACGTAATTTGTGTTATTAGGTTTCATAATTCTTGAGTAAATAACGTCATTTGTCGCATTTATAATTCTGAATATTACATTCGTTGGAGTTATCTGAAAAGACAGTAGGTACCAGAAATATATAATTTGTTACACCTCTATTTAACGGCCCAGCCATAGCCAACAGCGGCGGCGGCAGCGGCGAGCGATTTCGATAGTTATGTACATGGCGCGTTTACTCTGAGGCGACATCGGTCGCCACGGCTTAGCAAAGCGCCCCATGTACATCGAAAACGCTCGCCGCTGCAGTTGTGGCCGGGCTGTTAGAGATAGAGTCACATTTTAGTGGTCAATCGTCTTGCCAATTTAGTTCCAGTATCTTTGAAATTACTCCCTAATTAGATAGGGATCGTAATACTCTGCATTTCGTAGTAGTTTGTAAAAATGTATTGTAGTAAGAAAGTGAATAGGTACATACGTACGGGTTGCAAATGAAGCGTTAAGTCACAAGGAAATTCGCAGTGAATACGCACACATATGAATAAAATCAATCGATTTACTGAAGCATGCCCCAAGGGACCATCTGGTGGCCGGTGAATTTCACATCACCAGTAGGAAGATAGGTACTGTCACTCGGTTAGCAATGATTATTTCCTATTGATAAGATATTATTTTTAGACCCACCAAACAAAAAATCCTCTATAAAGACCCATCTCTTAGCTATCTAAGAAAAAAAAGGTGGACCTTCAATATTGGTAAAACACCCAGATTTCCTTGTGGCAACGCTCAGATACCCTTGAGGCAAAGCCAATCTATTAATAATTTATCCAAATTAAAATGGGCACCGCCGTACACAGGGCCCACATAATATTCGCTCGCGATCCATCGTTTGGGAAATGCTGCTCAAGGTACCTATTGAAGAAGTATTAGTTATGTGCCTACATTATTTGCTCAGATAAAGCGAATAAAGGCCAAAATCCAGCAAAACTTACCAAATAACTCGTAAAAATTTCACAATAGTCCTTCCCATCACAAATAACGCTACTATAATTGTTTGACGACTCATATTCTGTGGTGAATCGCCAGAACGTCTCAATTGGATTGTCACAAGATGGCTGCAGATCCCAGAACCGTATAGTTGTTGGACAATTATCCTTGATGTCCTGGTTAAGGAGATAGTTGAACGCACACATTCGGTCTTCGTCTATCATAGAGTAGAACTCGTAGGGACATGCTGGTGTCTCTTCTATGGTCTACTGAAAGAAATAGTCATGATTGGTTCTAGGCAATATTCTTTAGATACACGGTACCTACCTACCCTTGCGCAAGATGCGAAGTATTGAATGAATTCATTTGTGTTTATACCCATGTAGAATTCAGATGTAGACGAAACTCAACACACAGCAGACTGAATGGTGCAAATTCATTTCACGGTAGTAGAACCTTGCTGATTTCAGCATGAATGGGCCGGCTCGACCGGGGAAGTACTACCCTCTCACAGAAAATCGACGTTAAGTAACAGTACCTTAACTGTTGCGTTTCGTTCAGTGAGAGTGGTGGAGGCTCTATCCTCTATACCTTCTCCCTCATCCCACTCCTCATCCTATCCCTTTTCCCAACCCTGTGGTGTTGCTTGTGTCTATGGGCGGCGGTAATTGCCTACCACCAGGCGATCCGTCTGCTCGTTTGCCGCCTATTACCAAGTAAAAAAAAAAAATTGCTGAGTGCAAACTATCTCGGGTTTTCAAGTAAGTATACACTATTTTTTTTGTATATGTACCTACCGTTTCGAACACTGTCAAGTCAACATACATTTTGGGTTCTCGATAAGTCACTGTCAGATACAGTCTTGCCATATAAGACAAAGTAAATTTGCCGAAACAACTTATTAAAATACGGGCTGTACACCCATCACTTACCCATAGACCACAACTTTCACAGTCAGTAGAGTTATTCAGAGTTGGATTATTACACTTATAACTTATAATCCTTTCAACACCATTGTTATCTAACGCTTTTCGACGAGTCATCCAATTCAAATCTCTCTTATAAATATAATTCATTCCATTCATAGAAAAAGACCGTCGAAAATCTTCTTCTATGTCTTTGATTTTCTTCCAGTCCGTGTATTCTTTGTCCTCACTTCGAAAATGTATGATGCCGTCCAAGTATTCTCTATCTTTTGGTTGGAGTTTATGAAACAATTTAAGCGTGTTTTCTCTTAATTTCGCTTTTCGTCTTCTACTTGAAAATTCACTTATATGTCGGAGATCCACCACACAAATTAAAACAAATATACGCAGTACTTTTAATATCATATTTCTACAGGCTGTTTGGTATAAGAACGGTGTAGAAAGCAACTGAAACCCAGTGGACAATTCGTTTGACAAAGATATTTATAAATAAAAGTTCTCGATAAACTTGCCGTTTTATTTTATACAACGTTCCTATTGTGTATGAGATTGTGGCTAACGTTATTTCTTACTTTTTACAGCAGCTTCAAGGTTAGTTAGGTATTGAGAGAAGGATAACATATATACATACATAGACTCACGCCTGTTTCCCCGAAGGGGTAGGCAGAGGCATATTAAACGCCCACTTTTCGCCAGTGTTTTGATCCCACGTAATAGGTGGCGAGCCTATTGCCGCTTATTGGGACATTTTGTTTGCCAGAGCCTCGTCCGTTGATCGGCAGGTGCACCACTTGCAGGTGAGGTTGGCTTGGGACCCTAAGTTCTTGGAGGGAACCCTATGCACCCTGAAGGATAGAAGGATAACTAGGTGCATATAAGTACCTAGGTAGGTACTTATCTTCCTAGTGATATCCCTGCCGCCTTCAACTTTCGGTTCCGAGTGTGGGTTTTGATTTTTAGTCTCATCAGATTTGGCAGAATATTTGCATTTTTCACGAAGGGACTGCAGTTGGAAATTCATAAGAGGAAAAACGTACAAGCTAAAAGTGGTTACCATTTTCAGTGGTAGGTATTATCTTTAACACATTGACTGCTGGTGTGTCCCAAGTGTCGGAGCTTGCGATGCGGCTAGCCCTACATTGTCGTGTTTAGGGAAAAAATATACAAACGTGCTGCCGAAACACGCGACGCGTGAATCATACCCATACCACACATGTGCTGACGACCACTCATGTGTGTTTTTTTTTGTATAGCAATTAGCAACTCGTATGTCGCGTGTCGTGTCAGCACAGACACACGCTTGACCTGCACGCGCGTTGCGTGCCGTTAAGCACGAGAGGCTGGGCATGCTCTGCGGGGCCGGATGCCGCATAGCAAAAGGCCGTCTACGAATCTTAGGCCAGCAGTCAATGTGTTAGCTGACTAGCCCATTTAGAGCAGCTTAGACCAAAAACGACCTCTTCACTTTTTGGTTGTATGGTGACTTGGTGTGTGAGCATGCTGGAGGACCTATATACAAGCCTTTCTTAAAATTTGTTCCCCTCATCTTCTTTTTGCTATTTTTCCAATTAGGATTTTTTGAAATGACGCCCACTAGGCGGCAGCGCTCAGTCACCGATCTGTCACATAGAGATATCTCTATGATCTGTCACCACATTGATTGATATGGTGTGGTGACATTCCGTATTCTTAATCCGTCACCACACGGACTTTGTATGCGTTCGACCAAAAATGATGTATTTTTTCATTCTACCCTACCCTATTTTATTGGTCATCATCATCACCTCAGCCTTTAATAGTCCATTGCTGGACTAGCTAGGCCTCTCCTTTGAAAAGAGGAATTGGCCTACTATACCACGCTGGCCAAACGGGTTGGTATAGGGTTTGTATCAAGTTTTCCTTCTCTTGCAGTTTTGTTCTCTGCATAAAATGCTCCCTCTGTCGGCTCTTACGACACCCATGGGATGATATGGGGTGGTGACATTTCGTATTCTTAATCCGTCACCAAACGGACACACATTTTATTGGTACGTAGGTATTATTATGGAAAGAATTAAAGCATAGAATATCCTTATTAGTTAAATCTCGTAATTGTAGTAGGTAAGTAATAAAACTAATAAAGTAAGGATTTAAAGGAAAACATGAAGTTTCCCGTTTCTTTCAATAAAATAAAACTTTCGGTTTTATTGGAAAAAAACATGAAAAATCTGGCAAATCTTCTTTAAACTTTCGAATGAAACATTAAAAAAAAACGGGAAAAAGCCAGAATTTGTTTTTTTCGTGAAAAAAAAACAAATTGTTATTTTCGGCATTTTCAACGCTAGTATTACCGAACGATCGACAGAGGTGAACAAATACACCCACATTTCGCCATCTTGTAAATTTTTTGGTCCCATGTAAGGGCCGGACTCCGTCGTGCTACTGAGAATTCGAAAAACCCAGTAAAACACAATTTCTCGACCCGAAGAACATCACCACCCACCTCGGGCATCGAATCCAGGACCATCCCGATCATCACAGACGCATACCTACGCTATCCCCTTCATCACTGAGGCAGTCTTTAACTATTTAAATATTCAATTATCGAGTAAGCCAATCTCGAGACGAATGTTTCCATACCTAGTCCAGACCGAAAGGAGCTTTTCAGATAATAGGTAAATCTATAAAAATACAAAGACCTACTCTTTACTCTAAATTATCATCATCATCAGCCTTTAACAGTCCACTGCTGGACTAGGCCTCTCCTTTGAAAGGAGGAATTGGCCTACTATACCACGCTGGCCAAACGGGTTGGTATAGGGTTTCTATCAAGTTTTCCTTCTCTTGCAGTGCTGTTCTCTGCATAATATGCTCCCTCTGTCCGCTCTTACGACACCCATGGGATGATATGGGGTGGTGACAATCTGTATTCTTAATCTGTCACCACACGGACAACTCTAATGGCCGGCGCCGACTGACGGCACGGCATGCAGCGGGACGCCGCGGCGCGTCGCGTCATACCGAGGCGTCCAATTGACTGGAATTTAGTATCTATCAGTAGCACTTCTTGCTGAAGATGAAGAACGACAAATACACACTGATATGTCGAAGAGAAATCAATTCTGGATACATTATTTACGAGAACAAGATTTACTAAAAGTGAATTCAGGAACTTATTTACCTCCTGATTACGTCGTGGCACACTGCGGGACGCCGTGGCATGCCGCGGCGTCCCGAAGTATGACGCGGCATGCCGCGACGCGCCGCGGCGGGCTGCGGTACGATTGTATCGAAACAAAGTAATATGAATCCTAAACTCATTGAAATAAGAATGAGAATGACTTGATCAGTAATAAAATCCTTTGCCATGCCGTGCCATGCCGCGACGTCAGTGCGCGCCGGCCTTAAAGTAACGATACCTACCTATATTCTGTTGGTAAACCCAAAATATTTCAAAATAGTTATTTATCGTTTGTAGTTATTATCGATGGGAAAACCAGCTCATTTGCATGATATCTAGGTGAATAGTGATTGCAGATTAACGAAGTAGATACATTTTAAATAAAACACAGAAATCATTTCAAAAATTGTATTGACTTACAATATTAGATCACAATTGAGATATGTGTATAATATGTTTTAACATAATTATGTAAAATTGACAAAAACATTATAAAATAATACAACTACAGTATTCATAACTAGCACTTGGTTACAATATATAAAACACCGGGCGTTTAAAAATGAAGATATTTTTTCAACACTCACGCCTGTATCCCCGAAGGGGTTTGCAGAGGTGTAATATTTCACCCACATTTCGCCGTGTTGCGAATTTGTAGGTCCCACGTAATAGGGGGCGAGCCTATTACCGTTACCGGGCACATTGCCAGACTCCGAGAATTCGGAAAAACTCAGTAACACTTGCCCGACCCGGGAATCGAACTTGGGACCTCCGAATCCGCAGACGCATACGCTATCCGCTACGAAATAAAGATATATAGCTAGGTATCTCTTTCTAACAACAGCTGTTAGACAAGGATGGAAGGATTTTTTTTATTCGGGCGGAGTGGAAAATAAACCCGGTATCATCCTTATGTATAAAAGAAAAATATGTAACTATGAATACACAAATTTTATATTTCAGCCAAATTTATTGTAGAAATCGATTTTAAACTTAGGGTGCTTGTACACAGTGCATGTAGCTGGAGCAAGTAAAGGTGCGGGTTATACGCGTGAGTAATATGCGCAAGCTACTTGATCAAGTTACTCGATTGTACTTGTACGTGGTGCAAATAACTGGAGCATGTAAAGACACGGGCTACTTGCGCAAGCTGTGTGTACAACTTATTTGTTCGTGGTCAAGAGCTAGGTACATGTGCATGCTATTCGCACGGTAGCTTTAAGGGCCTATGCAAACCATGTTTTTTAAACGCGCGGTCGACGCGCGTTTCAAAAACGCGCGTCGACAGCGCGCTTTTTTCCAGCAGAGCAGTTTGTTGTCGTTTGTATCGATACAAACGCGCCGCACCGGCGCGTCTGTATCGATACACACGCGCGTGTGCATCGCGTCTGTATCGCTACAGACGCGCGTGTGCATCGCGTCTGTATCGCTGCACACGCGCGTTTGAATTTATACAGGTGTGCAAAGGTCTACAGGCTGCGTCTGACTTGCGAGCGTATCGCGTCTGTATCGCTACAAACGCGCGTCGACGGCGCGTTTAAAAAACGTGGTTTGCATAGGCCCTAAGACTTGAATCGCGTCAAAATATCTCGACGAACGAAAATTCTTCTAAAATCATATGTTAAAAATGTAATTTTAACAAGTAACATGCGCGAGTGACCCGCGCGCGCCACAGAGCACGCGAATTACTTGCGCGGGTGGCTCGCATTGGTACATGCTCGAGTCGCCGGACCCGCACATGTTTTTTAAACGATATGTTTACGGTGCATATAACCCGCGCAAGTGCCTCAACATGCTCAAGCTACATGCGCCGTGTACAAGCACCCTTACGCGATTTGTATACATCATACAAAATAATTTAGCGGGTCTTAATCTCAACAGTGTGTAGACGTCATTAGTGTAGTGTGTCGGAGTACCGACATTGCGAACTGAGGGTAGGTGCCGAAACCCGCACTTCCACAAGACGGCGCTGAGCTCTCATCAGTCTTCTTTCCGCGACCACGCTAGGTGCAAGACGCGCGAAACGTCAGAAACAAATAGGTATTTATATCTTAAATAAGTTAAGTTAACGCGATTAAGACCCGCTAAAATATTTTGTATGATTTATTGTAGAATATTTGAATTTGTTTTTAAGAGTAGGTAATGGCTATGCGCTTACTGTCTGTCGCAATTTTCTATCTATCCATAGATTTGCCGACTAGAGATATAAGTATATTTGACATATTTTGTATGGAGCTATCGGTGTATATAAAATTCTTGCGTTACTGACTGACTGATAGACAAGCTGCAGCCAAAACTATTCGGCGCAAGAAGCTGAAATTTGGCATTTATGTTCCTTGGAGACCGTTGGGGTGCACTAAGAAGGGATTTGTTGCAATTCATTATTTAAAAAATGGTCGGGCGTAGCTGCGGGCATCTCTAGTCCAGGGTGTCTTAAACTGGGGTCCATTGACCCCTTAGGGGTCCGTATCATGAGTATCAGGGGTCCACAGTGGCTCAGTTAAGACCCAACATATTTATTTGGAATTTGTTTAATAAACTCACGCCTTAAAGGAATTCGCAGCGACAGATATCGGGCAACGAAAGACAATTTTACTACAAATAAGTCTTGTTTTCCCCCTAAGTTATTCGTTAATAGGGGTCCATGAAAACTTTTACATTCTGGAAGTGGTCTGTGACCGCAAAAAGTTTAAGAAACCCTGGGCTAGTCACAAATGTTCTACATCGATTTGGCTTTTAATATAATGAAAGTAAATAATAATATACAACTGATGTAAATTTTCTTAGATTCCTTAGAGATCGCAATTTTCGAATCTTATACAGACTCAAATTTATTAAAATTACACAAAAAATACATACAATAAAAATATTTATTTTTATCAAATATATCACAATATAGATTGCCTTTTTATACTTACAAATATAATATGTTGTTTTTATCATTATTTTTTATTTATATTTTAATTATGCCGCTTATACAACTAGTTTTCTTAGAGCCTGTCCAGAAAGCGCGATTTACGCGCGTGTCCACTCGCGCGTTTTGATTTGTGTTGCGTCCAGATGCGGCGTTTCACGCGCGTTCTTACGCGCGTATGTGATGAGACGCATTTGGGCATTTTTACTTTAAATGACCTATTGCTGTTTTAGAGCTGTCCCAAGGAATATGCATTTTTAATAAATATCTATTTAACTAATAGTTTTGGTAATGAATTGAACATACATTGAAAATATGCGAAACAGGCTATCTGTTTTTGATATTAACAATAATATAAACAATTTTACGTAAAACATATTTGAAATTTCATGAATTTTCAGTTTCATACTGTCCTATTATTTGATTGTTAAGATTGGATGGAGATTTTAATATATTTTTATATGATAAATTTGGCAGTGATGATTTTAATGCTTACAAAAAGCTAGTTGTATTTATTTAATTGTATTTATCTATTTAATAAGTATTATTTACTTACCTAAAGTTATTTTTTTCTCCTCGGAATCATCAGGTTCACAAAAAATTCTACTATTTCTTCCCAGTTCCTACGTTTAATGGTTCTATTAGAATAATCCGATGATTCCATATCCCATATAGCTACCCTTTTCTCAATTTCATCAATAAAAAGTTCCGTGTCAAAGTTATCACGCTCCATTTTGTCTGTTGGATGATGTTCATAAAAATAAAATATGCGGATACTTTACTAAAACATTTTATTATAATATTTTCTTGAATATTTTAATGCGATATGACAAGACGCTTTTTAACAGACCACGGATCAGAGGAGTAAAAAGGTTGTCACCGCTACATACATACTCTTTTCAATGAATATTATGATATTTTTAAATTAATACAGAATCGAATACGTCCCCTCGCCACGGACACGCGCGTAGTACTGGACGCAGCAATGGCGCCAGAGTATCTCGACTCGCGCGGCGCTCGCGCGTAAAACGAGCGAGTCGAAAGTCCCGCTCATTGCAAGCGTTTTACGCGCGTGTGAAGTAACGCACGAGAGCATCTGGACGGGATGTATGTAGCTCTAGTATCTCGACAACGCGCGAGTGCCTACGCGCGAGTGGACTCGCGCGTAAAGCGCGCTTTCTGGACAGGCTCTTAGTTTAGGGAAAACCTATTTGGGGTGATTGAATCTACTCCTTATTACGAATAACTTTTTTTCAAAGCATTGCAGAAATCGTCAAAAAATTTTCAGCAGTTCCATACATGACAATAGCTAAAGTAAGTATGGAATAGATTATTTTGATCACTGTATGGTGTAGCAGGTATGTAACCGACTGCCACGGCGAAGGACGCGGGTTCGACTCCCGCTCAAGTCAAACATTTGTCTACATCAGCCATTCTCAAAGTGTGCTACGCGGAGCCCCAGCGCTCCATAAAGCATCTCTAAATGCTCCACGACAGTGTTGCTCAAATTAAAATAAAATGACTAAATTAGAAGTAAATCACTGGATAGCAGACTTTGTTTCATTTTGGGGCTCCGCCGAATACTTGGTTATCCAAAAGAGTTCCATCTCGAAAAAAGTTTGAGAACCACTAGTCTACATGAACATGGATGTTTGTTTTGGTCTGGGTGAATCTATGTACAATATGTACTGATTAAGAAAAACGTAGTATATAAGTACGTTCATGCATTCTCTTAGTTTAGTTTGGGACTAGATGGTGTTGTATGTGGTATAATTATTACTATTATTTAATTCGCAAGAACAAAAGTTCTTCATAATAAAGAGAACAATCACCTGTAACACTTTCTATTCGAATAATAATCTTTAAACAATACTTAGTCGAGTATTATTTGAATGAAATCAATGCCACTATTTTAGTAACTTTCGCGAGTTACGATCCCAATCACCTGAAACATTTTTGATTCGAATAATAATCAAATTACCAATTAGTCGATTATTATTCGAATTATGCTTATTCGAATATTTTAGTAACTTTCGCGAGTTATTAGCTGCTTTAGAATGATTCAGTAAAATAAAGAACACTAACCATGCATGAAAGTAAATATAAATATTTTTTTATTTGTTATTTATAGACTAACGCCTGTAATCCCCGATAGGTACGCAGAGGTGTAATATTACACCCACATTTCGCCATGAATTTTAGGTCCCACGTAATAGGGGCGAGCCTATTGCCGTTACCGGGCACATCACCAGACTCCGTGCTGCTACTGAGAATTCGGAAAAACTCAGTAACACTTTAGTCCTACCCGGGAATCGAACCCGGGACCTCCGATCAGCAGTCGCATACGCTATCCACTGGACCACGGAGGCAGTCTTTGAAAATGGGGCATCTAGTACTTTAAATAGAAAAGTTTATATAAAAACATGTGTAAATCTATATTGTATAATTATTTCTATTGTAAAATGTATAGAAAATGGTACTGACACTATGATATAAAAATCTACTTAAAAAAATGTGTTTAAAATTGATCCCTTAAAATATTAGTATTAATTATTTACATACATAGCTTTTTAAATAAGACATGTTTAACCTTGGATCAAGTAAAAAGGTAGATAGGGCGTCCTAAGTTAAGAATACATGCATACATACATAGACTCACGCCTGTTTCCCGGAGGAGTAGGCAGAGACTACGGAACGCCATTTGCAAAGATCCTGACATACCTCTTGCTTCATTCACTCCCATCAGATTTTTATGCATTCTCTTCTGTTCAGGGTACTTTTAACCTGTCCTGTTTTTAGGATACCTCCAATCTGGTCAGAGAACGTCCAGCTAGGTCTGCCCCTTCATCATGTCCCATTCACACTTGCCTTATATATCTGCTTGGTCAGTCTTTCGTCATCCATCCTCTCCACGTGCCCAAACCACCTTAGCATTCCTTTCTCGATGCTTATAGTATTAATTTTATTTCCGTCTCTTCTTTAAGAAGTGTGGTGTGTCTGACTGACAGAGTAAAGAATTCTATGATAAGAGAGTGTTGTGGAGTAAAAGAAGTTGTAGTAATAAGCATCGAGAAAGGTATGTTAAGGTGGTTTGGGCACGTGGAGAGGATGGATGATGAAAGACTGACCAAGCAGATATACAAGGCAAGTGTGGAAGGGACAGGACGAAGGGGAAGACCTAGGCGGACGTTCTCTGACCAGATTGGAGTTATCCTAAAAACAGGACAGGTTAGAAGTACCCTGAACAGAAGAGCATGCATGAGGAATCTGATGGGAGTGAATGAAGCAAGAGAGATATGTCAGGATCGTTGCAAATGGCGTTCCGTAGTCTCTGCCTACCCCTCCGGGAATCAGGCGCAAGTCTATGTATGTATGACTGCTTAAAGATATCATTTTCTTCGTGTTCTCTCCTTAAGACACCATCGGAATGATATAGGTTAGTGAAACTGTGTATTCTTAAAGTCTTAGCCCACTTACGACTGCTCCCACCTTACAAAAACAATTTCATTTAAATATGGGCTTTAAGTATTGCATTTAAGGTATTTTTTACATTAGCACATAAATTGTATAGTTTATATGTATGTTTATTCATTGTATAGTACCCATAGTACAAGCTCTGCTTGGTTTGGGAATAGATGGTGTTGTGTGAATGTGGTAGAATATTATATTATTATTAATTGGGAGTCAGCTCGCTGTGTGCTTAATGTTGCCAATGTAAATTATTCACAAATATACAGGGTGTAAAAAGATCCTTAACGAAAACTGAAATCCCGTGTTGTACAAATCACTACGAACATTTTTTACTTCGGCATCATACCTGGGAAATTACTGGTTCAGGAGATATTGAGGCTCAAAGTTAGTATGGAATTCTTCTAATTAGGTACAAAATCGATGCATTTACCCCGCCAATATGTTCTTTCCCAGATAACAATGCAAACTTGCCAAACTTGCAGCAAGTTTAAATCAAACTTGCGTGACTTAGTAAAACTATTCACTATGACAAACTTGCATGAAGTTGGTTTTCAAAGGATTTGGATGACGACGAGCACAGGTTGGTGGTCGGTCGACCTCCTAGATACAGCAGGAGGTGCTCGACGACCAGCTGTTGTCGGACCACCAACCTGTGCCTTGTACCTGTGCAACCTTTGCAAAAGCAAACTTCATGCAAGTTTGATGCAAGTTTGTCACAGTGAAACTAGCAAGTTTGATTTAAACTTGCTGCAAGTTTGTTGTCATCTGGGTTAGATGTCCTATGACACCATGGATGAGTAGGTATTTCGAGTATTGCACGCGCGCGCTTTTAATTGCGGTTTAAAAAATGTGAAAATTTGAAAAAGAAGTTCATTTCCCAGGTATCTATTATTTTTGGTTAGTATAACTTGGCAAGATGTCCAAAACGAGTAGACGTCGGCTTAGTGATGGGTCTTGTGACACCCTGTATGTAAAAAGGTGGCCCCAATTTATGTTTACGATATGTGTAAGCGAACGAAGTCTCGTCTTCTGACTCTTTCATTCAATTTGGGTTAAATCCTTAAATGTAATCAGATTGCTTTATAACCATAATTAATATGACTTTGTATACAACTTAATATTATATCGAAATACAACAAATTATAATTACATGTACTATTTTTATATGTTTTATTGTATCTATGTGCATATGATATTTTCGACATAGCCAGGATGAAAATCGCGGCAAACCAGTTTGTGTTCAATTCTAAGTGTGTTGGGTTCATTTTTGCTTGTCACCTACATATATATTTTAAGTGGACGTTTGTCCGCAAAGTATGTCTTTACTTAGCTAGTAAATAAAATAGTAATCTCAATGGCTATTTGAAACACTTGCTATAATATTGTACTAATTTGAATTACATTATTAGACATTATAACATTTTTATTATATTAAAATTTTTATTTTGCAAAAGTAACATCGTAACTTATTTATCTTTGATTATCTGAATTTGAATTTATAGTTTATAACAGTATTAATATTTATTTAAAAAATGCAACTGTAGAACAGAATATGTCGATCTCTATATCCTTACGTGTGTTAACATATACCTATACACAGTATATATACGCCCTTCCACCATAGTTCTAAACAGTAACATTCGCGAGTTGCCTGCATTAGAAGACGTAAGTGGATGCTCCTGTTTCACCATATTCACTTTGGGAGGCTTACTAAATGAACATCATTTATTGTTTGAGTATGATATCAATTACCTCACAATGTGAAACAGTTGCAGCTCCTTACAAAGATAACATGTAAAACCATTATACTGGCAGTTAAAAAGAGTGGCCACGAGTTTTATTGCCCGTTCTTTCTCGTGGTTCTACCTATTGCATTGCGAAAGTGGCAGTAAATGTAGAATCATCTAGTAATTAATTTTAATTTTTGACGTTCATAAGCATCACTTAGTGGCCTAAATGAATAAATGATTTTGAATTTTTATAGGTGACAAGCCAAAATTAACCCAAGCAAAGTACGTATTTGTCACAATTTTCATCTACAACATGATTATAGCATATATAGTTTAAATTATAGCACAGATTGTTTTAAAATTTTATGTTTTATGCGTCAGTTTAACAACGGCCTGTTAAGTTCCAGTCACATTATTTAACAGATAACAATATACAAATTTCAAACAAGTATTGTATTCATCTGGAAGATAGTGCCTGTGAAATTAAATGTATTAAACAAAAATGGCTTTTGAAATTTATTGTGGAATGCCTTATATGTGTGTTGGTTCCCATAAAGACACTGGGCTTTTGATACAAAATACCTGAGCTAGTTAGCCCAGCGTTGGGAATCTGGGACTGTGGTTTCTCCACTGTTGGGCTTCTCACCGTACTGAACTGGTATACCTATAAAATATAGATTATAAATTAATATTCAATACGGATGAAAGAAGATTGCATGTAGCAGAGATGAGGATGTTGAGATGGATGTGTGGAGTGACAAGGATGGATAAAATTAGAAATGAGTTTATTAGGGGAAGTTTGCAAGTTGCACCGGTGCAAAGCTAAATACGGTAGGTACTGGCATAGATAAAAGCTGGGAGAATGTTGCCCGACAGTGGGACTCACATGGTCTTGTGGTTCTTGAGCGCGGCTTAGTCGCTCTGTGTAAAAGTTATTCTATCAAATCCTAGTAAGTGGGTAGGCAGCGAAAGCCTAGTTGAGATACCAACAGACTGCCATGCAGAGGGTATCGGGTACGAATCCACGGCGCGCACCAATGACTTTTCGGAGTTATGTGCGTAGTATAATCGCTTGCTGAGGAGCACGTTAAGCCGTCGGTACCGGTTGCCATGAAGATCTTTGACAGTCGTTACAGGGCGTCAGTACCTTCTAAATAAACTGACACTAGTTTAAACCATGGAATATCGCTATCCCTTTGGGTTGCGGAGGTCAGATAGGCAGCCGCTCTGTGGAAAAGCTAATATTCAGCCAAATCCGGTTAGACTAGTAAGCGGACCCTGGGTTGAAACTGGGATAACGCTAAGAGGATGATGAGTGGCGTGAACTCACATGGTCTTGTGGCTCTTGAGCGCGGCTCTAAGTCTCTTGACAAGCGTTGAGGGTTGAATCAGTATTGATACTTCGGTGCCATGCCTGCTGAGACGATTCATTTCTGCTTCGCCGCCCTGAGGGAAATGCATCATTCTTAATATGAACTTATAAAAAATAATAAAAAAACAAATTAATGTAGAGAAAGCGCGTGAGGTTTGTAAGGATAGAAGCTAGTGGCGTTCTGTTGTCCCTGCCTACCCCGACGGGAATATGCCTGAGTATATGTATACAGTATAGCAGCGATAGCCGAGTGGAGAGACCGACAGAATGCTACGCAGAGGGTCTCGTGTTCGAATCCACGGCACGCACCAATGACTTTTTGAAGTTAAGTGCGTATTAAATTGTTAATTATCGATTGCTAATCGGTGAAGGAAAACCATCGTGAGGAAACCTGCACGTCTGAGAGTTCTCCATAATGTTCTCGGAAGACATGTGAAGTCTGCTAACCCGCACTTGTCTCATAGTGAGAAGAGGCCCGTGCCCAGCAGTGGGACAGTATAAAGGGCTGAAAATGATGTGATGTACGCAGGCTGAAAAATTACCATTATCAAAATTTGACCGTGTGTCGCAGGAGGAACACCCGCTCTCGTATAGATATGACATGTCTCACCTTGAGCAAGTTGATGGATCAGGTGTTAATTTGACCCGGTAGGTGGCGCTGTTGTCATTGGCGTCGTTGTAGTTGTAGACCTATGCCCAGCAGTAAACATCTATCGAATATAATGATGGTATACCTTGAGCAAGTTGATGGGTCTGTTGTTGATCTCCGTTAACGCCCAGTGTCCCGCTGGAGGAACACCCGCCCTCGCCGCCGGGCTGTTCGCTTCTACTTTCACTATGTTACATTCTGCGTCTATTCTTAAACCTACAACATATAATATACACATTAATTATTTTATATATTGTTTTAAAGACAATATTCAGACTTATGCATCTTTTGTATACACAGCGTGCAAATGACAGACAAGCGGCAGCCAAAATGATTAGGCGCAAGGATCTGAAATTTGGCATGTATGTTCCTTGGGGGTCCCTAAGGAACATACATGCCAAATTTCTAACCAAATGTAGGGGTGTACTAAGAAAGGATCCTAAGAAAGGCTGTCCGTGTGGTGACGGGTTAAGAATACGGATTGTCACCACCCCATATCATCCCATGGGTGTCGTAAGAGCCGACAGAGGGAGCATATTATGCAGAGAACAGCACTGTAAGAGAAGGAAAACTTGATACAAACCCTATACCAACCCGTTTGGCCAGCGTGGTACAGTAGGCCAATTCCTCCTTTCAAAGGAGAGGCCTAGTCCAGCAGTGGACTGTTAAAGGCTGATGATGATGACTAAGAAAGGATTGCCCTAATTGCCCATGGGATCAAAAATAAAGGTAAAATAAAAAAAAAATGTGCTGACGTATCTGCGGGCATTCTCTAGTGTTATATAAATAAAGATGCTTGACTGGATAAATAATATACTTAGTCTATTTTACATAAAATAAAACCTATTTAAAATATTTTAGTGGAAAATAAATAGTGAGACTAACCTATAAGTTCTTGGTCCCTTTTGTTTATCACGAAGATTTTCCCAAGCGGCACCCGGTGGAATAGTATGTCGAGCTGAAATTAAAACATTAAAATTTATCAAAGTTATCCTATATATACAGGGTGTAAAAAGACCCTCAATGAAAACTGAAATCCCATGTTGTACCAATCACTACAAACATTTTTTACTCCGGCACCATACCTGGGAAATTACCGGTTAAGGAGATATTGAGGCTCAAAGTTAGTATGAAATTTTTCTAATTAGGTACAAAATCAATGCATTTACCCCGCCAATATGTTCTTTAGATGCCCTATGACCCCATGGATAAGCAGGTATTTCGAGCATTGCACGCACGCGCTTTAAATTGCGGTTTAAAAAATGTGAAAACCTTAAAAAAGGTCGTTTCCCAGGTATTATTTTTGGTTAGTAGGTATGACTTGGCATGATGTCCACAACGAGTAGACTTCGGCTTGGTGATGGGTCTTGTGACACCCTATATATATTTATATACACAAAGATTTGCAATGGGTGAAAGAAAATTGAAGATGTTGACATTCGTAAAGGTATTCATTTAAGGAAAAGGTCAAATCTTCCACATCGGTATCATACACCGACCTAATACTGATCCCTGAGGCAACCCACAGTCATCACCTTCGAATTAGCATATTGTTCTAGCTTTCGTAGCTTTCTTCTTATGGAAGAAGTACGTATAAATGAGAGAATACAAGTTACTATTACATTCACGATAATTTATTTATAAAATTTGATGTTATTGGCCCAGTAAACGCTGTCGAAAGCGTTGTTGATATCTAAAAATATCATAATGATCTTATGAAAACGAGAATATCAGTTTCGAGTCGCTCAGAGAGTGATTTGACTTGCAGATCGTAATAGATTGGCAAAGTTAAGTAATGTTACAGAAGTCACCATTTGGATGGGTGATCGCTTGTGTGGCAGTTATATTGGAGCGCTACCGTGATTTCTGGGCACGTAAAACCATCGGTTCTGGTTTTTGTTCTGGCAAGTGGAAATGGCAAAAAAAAAGCAGCGATAGCCGAGTGGAGAAACCGACAGACCGCTATGCTGCGGGTCTCGGGTTCGAATCCACGGCACGCACCAATGACTTTTCGAAGTTAAGTGCACATTAAATTGTTAATTATCGCTTGTTTAACGGTGAAGGAAAACATCGTGAGGAAACCTGCATGTTTGAGAGTTCTCCATAATGTTCTCGAAAGACATGTGAAGTCTGCCAACCCGCACTTGGCCAGCGTGGTGGACTATGGCCTTACCCTTCTCATAGTGAGAAGAGGCCCGTGCCCAGCAGCGGGACAGTATAATGGGCTGATGAAGATGAAGAAGTGGAAATGGATGCAAAAGACAGGAAGAAGACAGCTGTTTCCCAGGGGCAGTAGTATTTAAAGTTATGCCATTCGGATTATGCAACGCGCCTGCTAGTTTTCAAAGGTTGATGGATCGTGTTTTGTGTTAGTGCCTCTACTATCAGCACAGATATAGATCTACATAGATAACGCAATTATCACGATTTGTATTGAAACTAAGCGTGCCGACTTTTTGATACCTACTGTGGCGTTGCCTGTATCACGAAGTCGAAGCGATGCGCGACAGTATCGCTTGTGAGATATTCATCGTCTCCTAACACACAACGTCAGATCAAACGTCCAAAGCAAACGCGGCAACGTAATGTGTATAAAGTTTACTTAACGGTAAAACGGACGCGCGGGGACTGAAGTTAGTGGCAACCAAGCTCGACGCTTGGTTGGAGTTCAGACACGCGAAGTGCATGCATTTGCGTTATCTATGTAGATCTATATCTGTGACTATCAGTTTAATTACCGCACGTCTTACCTCCATTCGATAGTCGTTCGGCGTTCTGATTGGTCTGCTACATGCTCATATTGTCGAAGCACGCGGTACGAGCAAATCTGTGCGTCGAACGTCAATCGAATCGACTTGTGACGTGTGGTTAGTAACCTCATGGTAGAGGCACAGGACTCTTTAAGAGAAGCTTGCCTACTGATGTGATACGAATAGCACGACACACACTGATATAGTCTGTGCGGAAAGAGAATGGGCGTGGCGAGAATTGGAACTAACAGTTTTACAATTACCTTTAGTAATTTTTAACTTATGTACGTACGATTGAAAACCCTTCTGTCTGTCTGAGTAACACAGGCTAAACAGATCAAGATTTTTAGTCGGACTATAATAAATTAACAATGTTAAAAACATGAGAAATACGGTAAGTACGTATTGTTGCGCCCTCACATCAAAAGTCTGTTCTTTTTCCGCACAGATTATAAGAACAAGAAAGGAAGTAAAGGTATATACTCACAGGTCTGCTATGCGCATGCATGAGTGCGGCGGCGCGGCTCGCATTGGGTACAGGCGCGCCTCCCAGCGCCGCCACTCTGTCGCCCGCCTTTCCGCACGAACGGGGCGCGGAATTACCCCACCACGCCACCCTACAACAAACAAAGTATTGTAATGTAGGGTGCAGAATTACTCCACCAGGCCACCAAGCCGATTGCCTAAAGAGTGGGGGAAGCAAAGTCGCTAGCCGATGGCCTAAGGAGGTGGGGAGTGGTGTTGATATGGAAAATGAGAAAAGTATTAAATGTTGAGTTTTTTAATCAGGGTGCAGAATTACCCCACCAGACCACCCCATCATACCAAGTAACTTATACATACATACATACATAGACTCACGCCTGCTTCCCCGAAGGGGTAGGCAGAGGCATATTAAGCGCCCACTTTTCGCCAGTGTTTTGATCCCACGTAATAGGTGGCTCACCTACTGCCGCGTATCGGTATATTTAGTTTGCCGTCGCCTCGTCCGTTGATCGGCAGGTTCACCACTTGCAGGTGAGGTTGGCGCCCGACCCTAAGTTCTAGGTGGGAACCCTATGCACCTCAATACCTCAGTATTATTGTTATGCTTTACAATAAGCAATAGGCATGAGACCGATATATCAATACGAATCTGAAATCCGATTGCAGTCAGAATTCGAATCGTATCGATATTCCAATGTGAAAAAACCGATTTTAGAAAACGCAAAACAATACCACGATAACGCAAACTACACAAATCCGAACCAAACGGTGCAAGCGCAACCAAACTACAAAGTAAATCTAAAGCTTACGTTTTCGATAGTTTTCATATTCATTCGTTCTCTTTCACACTACCAAACGACTAGTTAGTTAGAATGGGAGAGAGCGAATTTCATTTCCCTTTCTTTCTAACTTACTGATCCGTTGAAAGAGCGAAAGAGATGAAGCGAATTTTACTGTCGCAAGCAAGCGAATCGTTTTGGATTTTGGCGGTTTTATGAATCCAGATTGAATAGATAAGATAAAACTAAATATCGATATTTAGTTTTATCTTATCGCCTCGAGGCAATAATATCTAATTCAGATTGCAACTATTTAATGTTTATTTTGAACATTGCAAATAGTTATAAGGAATTTATGTTTGGAGAGTTTTATTTGACTTGATTGGTCTCATACCTAAAGTACAAAAAGATTTCGATTGTTTACGTTTGTCGTACGCTACGCTCCAACATCCGCTACTGAAATCGATTTCTAAAATCGGTTTTTGAAATCGATTTCAAAATCTGAAATCGGATATTTATCGGTTTGCGTAAAAAATCGAAAACGCCCATGCCTAATAAGCAACTTATTGTAAAGCATAAAAATAATACTGAGGTATTTTTATTATATTTTTAGACTTATTTATAGACTCACGCTTGTATCCCCGAAGGGGTAGGCAGAGGTGTAATATTACACCCACATTTCGCCATGAATTTTTAGGTCCCACGTAATAGGGGGCGAGCCTATTGCCGTTACCGGGCACATTACCAGACTCTGTGCTGCTACTGAGAATTTCCTAACGGAAAAAGCCAATAATACTTTGCACGACCCGGGAATCGAACCCGAGACCTCCCAATCCCACGCGCACATTTATGCCGCGAGACCAACGAGACAGTTAGGTATTTTTGCCTTAAATATCTTAGTTATCGAGGATATAGTATTCTATTGTATTGTATTGTAAAGTTTTAAGTAGGACACCAAGTTAGAAATAATTTTGAAGGGAAGCGTCTAAAAATACCCTTAACAAAAACTAATATCCTTAGGTCTTGTTACCACCTTGTTTGAGTAAAAGAAAAGAGTAGTGACGAATATTTGGCAAAATATCTATGTCAGTCGCACAAATGTCCATCATCATCCTCCTAGCGTTATCCCTTAGATTTGCGATGGGTGAAAGAAAATTGAAGATGTAGACGTTCGTAAAGGTATTCGTTGAAGGAAAAGGTCAAATCTTCTACATCGGTATCATACGGACCTAATACTGATCCCTGAAGCAACCCACAGTCAGCACCTTCGAACTTCGAATTAGCATATTATTCTAGTTTTTGTACTGTTTTTTTTATGGAAGAAGTACGTATAAATGAGAAAATACATGTTACTATTACATTCATGAGAATTATATGTAGAATTTGATGTTATTGGCCCAGTAAACGCTGTCGAAAGCGTTGTTGATATCTAAGAATATCATAATGATCTTATGAAAACGAGAATATCCGTTTCGTGTCGCTCAGAGCGTGATTTGACTTGCAGATCGGCAAGCCTAGCGTTATCCCAGTCTCAACCCGGGGTCCGCATACCAGTCTAACCGGATTTAACTGAATATTAGCTTTTCCACGAAGCGACTGCCTGTCTGTTCTCTGCAACACAAAGTGATAGCGATATGCCATAGTTTAGACTAGTATCAGTTCACTCAGTGGTAGCATTGCTATAGATTAAAATATCATATAAACAGTAATGGTGGTTAATATAGCATATAGCACAATAGCACAGCACGCTAATTTTATTTCGCATCTTATAGCAAGTTCGTTCGGCTCTCGTTCGTGCTATAAAATAGCAGATAGCATATAGAATCAAATATCGCGCCGACGCGACGGCACATCGCACTTCGCACGTTCGCAGCGCTGCGAATTGCGATATTTGCGATCAGTCTTCGCGTGCTAACGCGAGCAGCCAGACGTGAACTTACGTTGCTGTTCGACGGCTCGCGCGATTTAAGTAGGCATATAAGTACGCGAGTTATTTTACGTTCTCAAAAGTTAAGTGTTTTGTGTTTGATTAAAAAAAACTGTGATAGGACACGTAATACTGTGTATCTATGAATGATCTGTGTAACATGTGTGTTAAAATGATTTAAATAACTCAATATAATTATATACAGTCCTAAGCCTGAAAAGTATGAAAGAAAATTAATTGACTTATTTATTATTAATTAGTTGGTTAATATTAGTTTGTTGTGCATAATGATTACATTTTATACTTAGAAGAAATTTACAAATATGTATATGTATTGTTTATTCATGTGTAACATTACAGTTGACCATGTTATTTGCCCCACGCGTTAAGTCTTCAGACTCGTTAGGCAAATAGCATGTTTGACGACGCTATATTAACCTATGTTCAAATATGGATAGCGCGACAGCGCGACAGCGCGCTAAACCGTACATGTGCTAAAACTAGCGGTCACACGAAGAGTGTTGACGCTTCGGACGATAGCATGCTATATTATAGCATATTTAAAAATAGCATATAGTTCATAGCATGCGATTGATAAATAGCAGATTCGAACATTATTAATAAACAGGGTCACGCCGACCCAATCCAGCGCCTGTGTGCGAAATCTATGAAACCCCCTTTTCATCCTTTTTCGAGTAGTAATTTTAATAATTAACGCATTTCACCAGGCGCGCGGTGCCCTCATTACCCTGGCGCCTGTATGCGTTGCGCACATTGCACATAGGGGCGGTTCGGCCCTGGCTTAGGTCTTCCCCTTCGTCTTGTCTCTTTCACACTTGACTTATATATCTTCTTTGTCAGTCTTTCGTTCGATAGCCTAGTGGAGATACCAACGGACTGCCATGCAGAAAGTATCGGGTTCGAATCCACGGCGAGAACCACTGGCTTTTCGGAGTTAGGTGCGTATTGAATTGTCAATTATCGCTGTCCTGTGCCTCGGAGAGAACGTTAAGCCGTCGGTCCCGACTGTCATAAAGGTCTTTGACAGTCGTTATAGTCAATACCTCTAAAATATACTGACACTAATCTAAAACATAGGGTTCACACTAAGAACTTAGGGTCCCGCACCAACCTCACCTGCAAGTGGTGCACCTGCCGATCAACGGACGAGGCGACGGCAAACAAAATATCCCGATAAGCGGCAATAAGCTCGCCACCTATTACGTGGGATCAAAACACTGGCGAAAAGTGGGCGTTTAATATGCCTCTGCCTACCCCTTCGGGGAAACAGGCGTGAGTCTATGTATGTATGTATGTACTAATCTAAAACATGGAATATCGCTATCCCTTTGGGTTGCGGAGGTCAGGCAGGCAGTCGGTCCGTGGAAAAGCTAAATATGCATACAAATCCGGGGGGCGATTCGGAATCGTTCGATATCTCATTTGACATTCGATTCCGTTAATTGTCAAACTGGCTACCTCATTTTTTGTCAAAACTATCGCATTTCCTATCAATTTTATGCATTCAGTATGAAGTAAATTAATAAATAAACCGAATTCAATTAATATTTGTTCAAAATATCTCTGATAAGCGGCTAAAAGACGAGGACAATAATTTGACATATCGTACGATTACTTGTCGTGACATTCTGAATCGGCCTGCCGGTTAGACTAGAAAGCGGACCCCAGGTTGAAACTGGGATAACGCTAAGCGGAAGAAGAAGTAAGTAATACATACCAAACGTGGTCATCATAGTCAGCGAACACCAGCCCGTCTCTAACAGACACGCTCGCTACTAGCGCCGCCCCGCGACGTTGCTCCGCACGAAGAGTCGCCGCCTGACGTGCACGGAGGGGGGTTAAGCCCGTAGGGATTATTGGGGCCTGGGCCTGACCTGGAATAGTCATGACTATATTTTAGTAGACTGCTTGGTTGGCGTAGGGGTATAGCGTATATATAGGGGTATCTAAGCCGCATTGCCGCATGCCGCGCGAGCTGGGATTATTGGAGCCTGACACTTGCCTATATTCAAACTCATGATGGTTTTTTATTACTAAAATAAAAAAAAACAAATATATATTTTTTTAAATTATAGACTCACGCCTGTATCCCCGAAGGGTTAGGCAGAGGTGTAATACACCCACATTTCGCCATGAATTTTTAGGTCCCACTTAATAGGGGGCGAGCCTATTGCCGTACCGGGCACATTACCAGACTCCGTGCTGCTACTGAGAATTTCCTAACGGAAAAACCCAATAACACTTTGCCCGACCCGAGAATCGAACCCGAGACCTCCCAATCTCACGCGCACATTTATGCCGCGAGACCAACGAGGCAGTCTTTATGCCGCGAGACCAACGAGGCAGTCTTATAAAATTATAACTATCGCCAAAAGACAGGAAACTGGTATAAAATAGACAGTCCATCACTTTATGATAAATATTTTATTAGTTAAATCAATACTAGATCTTATTCAAATCAAAACTATTATTTAGATACCAATGTGACGCCTATGAACGATCACGTCATGTGACGCATATGAACGTCTACGTTGTGTGACGCCTGTGAACTTCAACGTTATTACGTCCTAATCGTGTAAAATTAACTTATTTAAGGTATAAACCTGTTTCCGACGTTTCTGGTTACCCTGGAGATACAGTAGTGGCAATGAGAGTAAGATTAGTTTCCCATTTATGCTGAAATTAGCAACATACTGATACCTATATAAAGACTACAGGAGGCCCGCAGGCATTTTTTTTATTTACCCGCTTTTCCGGATTCTGTGAAAATTTCGGGACATCCCTTCTTAGTGCACCTACGATCCCCAAGGAACATACATACCCAATTTTAGCTTTTTGCGCCCTATAGTTTTGACTGCAGCTTGTCAGTCAGTCAGTCAGAAACGCAAGGATTTTATATCTATACTAATATTATAAAGATGAATAGTTAGTTTGTTTTCCTGAATGCGGTAATCTCAAAAACTACTAGTCTGATTTGAAAAATTATTTCAGTGTTAGGTAGCCCATTTATCGAAGAAGGCTATATAACATCACCCTATGACCCACGGGAGCGGAGCAGTAGCCTTAAATAACGTGGGTGTACCCGCGGGCTCTTCTAGTATACATATAAGTACTCACCATTGCTCAAAGAGCTACTTCTTCTTCTAGAACTGTCTATTCTACCTTCGGGTCTGGAACGGTGTACTACTTTGACTGGTGATGTCACAGCCGGACTTCTGAAAATACATTAAATATTTATATTGGACACACGGTCACAAGAAAACTAAGTAGAAATTGTACTATAAAAGACAGAAGAAATAAAAATGTGCCTTACCTTCTTATTATATCTTTCTTTTTTACAATGAAATAAACAATAGTTGAAATCGGTTACTATTAGAAAATAACAATAAATATTAGAATATTAAAAATATCATCCCATGGGTGTCGTAAGAGCCGACAGAGGGAGCATGCAGAGAACAACACTGTAAGAGAAGGAAAACTTGATACAAACCCTATGTCAACCCGTTTGGCCGGCGTGGTATAGTAGACCAATTCCTCCTTTCAAAGGAGAGGCCTAGTCCAGCAGTGGACTGTCAAAGGCTGATAATGATGAAACACAGGTATATCGACAAAAAGATCGGAAATAAAATGGCTGTGACATACGGACAGACAGACAGACATGGCGAATCTACATAATATAAGGGTTCCGTTTTTGGCTACGGAACCCTAAAAATCACACCAGGCGAAGCCGCGGGCGTCTGCTAGTATATTTTTATAGTAATATATAAAATCCTTGCGTTACTGACTGACTGACAGACACGCTACACTATTGGGCGCAGGAAGCTGAAATTTGGCATGTATGTTCCTTGGAGACCGTAGGGGTGCACTAAGAAGGGATTTCCCACGGGATCGGCCAAAACGGGTTAATTAAAAAAAAATGCAGGCGTAGCTGCTGGCGTCCTCTAGTAAAGACATAAAGACACATATATTTATCGTACGTCCTCTAGTTAAATAAATAATTACCTGTCATGACTATTATCATTTCTGGTTGGTCTTTCTTGCTTTTTCGTTAGTCCTATGGATTTTAGCCTCGTTAGTAAAGATAGCTCGGTTAGACCTCTCTTCCATATTGGTTTATGGTTCTGAGTAGATTCAGTTGTCTCTGGAAAATAATATATGGATACTTATAGTCTATGGATTTGTTAGATCAATTATTAGAAAGAAAGTTCTCTAGCGAAACAGCTAAGACTTAATCAATTATGCAACTAAATCTGACCCCAAAATCACACCATATTTTGGTGGAAACTGTATTTTCAAAATTACAATTCGTTCGTTTTCGTTCGTTTATTCGTTCCACACACTCAGTCGTTCTGTAGTTATTGAGTGCAAGAGCAAAAAGCATATTATATCCTCTTACTAACGTGTTTATAAAAAAAAGAAGATTTTGCAACAGCACATAATGTAAATATAGATAATTAAGTAACCTAAATTTTGTAGTTCATAAGCGTCACATTGTGACCTAAATGAATGATGAATGATTTTTACTTTATGTTGCTTTATGTATTGCTCATAGTAATCAAATTCGAAGTCAATACCGTTTTTAACATATAAAATTCTAATAAATATAAATAGCACAACAGTGTAAATGTATTTTCTTACGCATACATGCTTAATAATAAGAAATGCATATCACACTGGGGTCGTGATAAATTATTTTTGCTACAGAAATTATGAAAACCAAAAAAAATATTTAAAAAGTACTCACCATTCTTAATTTCCCTCTTAGGACTATTATTCAGCACTCTTCTAGTGACATTCTCTCTCGTTCTAACAGGCGCATCGTATGCATTCTGACTTCTAGACCTTTCAACAGACCTCACACTGGTAACTGGTGGATCATTGGAACCAGAATTTACTTGAACCCTGGACTCTCCATTGCAATTGACTTCAGTTGTCACATTAACAGTACTAGCATTATTATTACTTAAAAACAAGTATTCATAAGTTGACTCCCCTACTTCCAAATTTGGTAACGAAGACTTTCTACTTTTATCCAAGCTTTTTAATTTTCTAACTGGCAATGGTGATGCTTTGCTATTTGAAGTTGATGCTAAGCAAAGTCTTTCGTAAACATCTTCGTTTTTAGGTATTGGTTCGGGCACAAATTCTATGTCATTTGTGCCGGGCAGACTGACGGTGGTAGTCAAACTTATATGCCCGTAGTCTGACTCTGACTTAGTGTTGGTATAAGTGGTAGAATTGCTGAAAGTAGTGCCATAGTCATGGCCTTCCGTGTTGACTATGTTGATGAAATTCGGATTTTGCTCGGTGATAGTCAATTTTTGTTTAAATTCGAAATCGAAGACGTCCGTCTCTGGACCTAAAACTGGTATCGCTGTATGGGGTGGATCTCTATTCGATACTTGTATTACTGTAACGTTCGTGGTGGAATTGCTGAAAGAAAAAGTGATATAAAGTTACTTATACGAAATTCTTAATTGATTAATTCCATAGTATTTGAGCTATAAACGTAGTACCTCTATTAGTCTAGTAGTAATTAATCTACAAATTTTATAAGCGTCACATTGTCACAATGTGACGCCCATGAACGGTCATAAAATATAACATTTTCCAGTGAACACAGTTCATCGCTGTCACTATGACACACTGTAGATCGAAGACATTCACGAGTGTCACACTGTCACAGCGTGATGCTTATGAATATACACAAGTGCAACATTGACTAATAAACAGGTTCATGTGCATTACTTTGTCGATTGAACATGTTCATGCGCGTCACATTGTCAATGTGACGCTGATGAACTCTTAATACAATATTTTTTTATTTTGACAAAAATAGCAACATTATATTAACTCACCTCCCCTCTCCTACGCTCTCCTTCTCCCCATTAGTAACAACAACCCTCTGCTTATAGTCCTCATCACCATCAGACATCCTATCAATCTCCGCAAAGAACTCCTCATCAGAATCCGTATTATTTGACCTCTTGAACAGCGAATCATCCAGACATATATTCTGGCCACAAATCTTGGTTAGACCTCTTCTTGCCTCTGGTTTTGCCTCTATCTTTCGTGCTTCAGAAGACGTTTCTAACCTACTCGTACTTGGTAGTGAAGAAAACCCATGATTATTCGGTAGTGATAATCCATGGTTACTTGTGGTATCCCAGTTCGATATATCCACGTTTTCTGGTATAGTTTCTGTAGTTGGTGGTGCTGGGGTCGGTTGGATGGATTCTGTGGGTGGTGTTGGAGCTGGGGTGGGTTCTGTTTGTCTGACCGGTTCTATGGTACGTGGTGGTATGAGTTCGATTCCTGGTACCCTGAGAAGAAAAAGTTTTCTTGGTTGAATGCGTTTATCTCAGAAACTACTGGTCCGATTTAAATAATTATTGTTGTGTTGGGTAGCCCATTTATCAAGGTAGGCTGTAGGCTATAACATCACGCTGTGAACCACGGGTGCGGTGCAGTGGCCAAATGTAGAGGCCTCAGCAATTTTTCTATAATAGCCTAGTGGAGATCTTTAAAATTCAAATTTGTGACTGTTGATTCTCATTAAAAATTGAATTTTATTCACACATTTTGCCCGAAATTAGTTTTATACCTATTTTATTTTCTTAAGAGGAAACACTACGGGCACAGAATAGATAGTTCTTACGAACAGAAGCACCACTTCGCAAACCAATTAATAGAAATGGCGACTCTTGCTACTAAGCAAGAAAGTGCAATTCAGCTCGCATGAGCACTCAGTACCTAACGCGATATTGACCTAACTATTCCCGCTCTTTTCTAACACATAACGCTGTCGCTGTCTGGCGCGGAGCGGTGCGCTAGCTGTCGCGCTAGGGTTGTCGACTTGCCGCTACTACTATAATATTTATTCATCGTCTATCTACCTACTTGACCACGTACCTAATAATAAATATTTATACTATAAGTATCCTATCCCACTATTTGAGCTCGTAGAACGAAAACCACAAAAATTCTGGTGGTTTACATTTTCACTATACTAATTCTTAGTTATTTCCTAAGCGCGTAGACCGATTTACATGATTCAAAAAGATAAAATGGTTTTTGAACTAGATCTTTAATTTGACACCATAATCGTTGAGATATCTCAACAAATAAAAAGTACAATTTTCAAGTTGCTCTCGTAAAATAAATAAAATCAAAATTTGAAGTTGCTTCCGACACACATCCGTTAAATGAGCAATACTTCGCACCAGACTTGTGATGTGAACATTTTTGTTGTTCACTATTAAAATTCACGTTATTAGCTAGCCCTGCGCGCGAGCGGTGACGACGCGGCTTGGAAGCCGCGCGAAAGTGTAGGCACTTATCGCTGTAGGTACGGCCGAGTGAAGGAGGCCTGCTACGGGCGAGAGAATTGAGAAATAGGTATTTGTAAAATCTATTGCTGTCGCGCAGCCTCAAGCCTCCCCCCGCAGAGCGCGATAGAGACAACGCTACTGCTGGACCAAAAATACCTATTATATGTACACAAAATCAACGTTTCGTATTCCCCTGATTCCTTCTCCAAAACTTCATCGATTTAACTAGTTTTTCATATTAAATTAAAGAAAGGCTTTGGCCGTGTTCCTATGTTTTCATTTTTTTAAATAATCTAGCCAAATTAGTTTTTTGGATGTATGTATGAACACAGCGAAAAATCTGGCCAATTTTTGAGATATTTGAAGGTTCATATCTTTTTTAATATTTAATTTATGAGAAAAAGGAAAACATAGGGACATGCCAATCGGGGCCATACATCTTTTGGAAAAAAATAATTGCTCTACTAGCATTATCCAGGGAGAAAACAGGAGACTACGTTTGTATGGAAAAACGGCCGTGGTGTTTCCTCTTAACAGCACGGGTTGTCTCGTGTCCCGGGACTTTGAAAATGTCGAGACTTTGCAAACCCTAGTACCAACATACTGCCATGCAGACGGTATCGGGTTCAATTGCACGGCGCGCTCCACTGACTTTTCAGAGAGTGCGTCTTGGATTTTAATTATCCCTTGCCACGTGCCTGCACGTTAAGCTATTGATCTAAGCTGTCATGAATATATTTGACAGTCGTTATAGGGAGTCACTATCTCTGAATAAACTGACAATTGTCTAAGCCATCGCTATCCTTTTGTGTTGTGGAGGTCAGACGACAGTCGTTCTCTGCAAAAGCAAATATTCTCTATTTTATTTTATTTATTTATAGACTCACGCCTGTATCCCCGAAGGGATAGGCAGAGGTGTAATAATACACCCACATTTCGCCATGAATTTTTAGGTCCCACTTATTAGGCGGCGAGCCTATTGCCGTACCGGGCACATTACCAGACTCCGTGCTGCTACTGAGAATTTACGGTAAAACCCGATAACACTTTGCCCGACCCGGTAATCGAACCCGAGACCTCCCAATCCCACGCGCACATTTATGCTGCGAGATCAACGAGGCAGTCAAATATTCTGTCCGTAAGAAAATACGATCGTTTGACATCGTCCTTAGCAACTGAAATGGACCAATCACAGATCTGTTTTGGAATCTGTACATACACTTATCCGTATAGATTTAATTTTATTGTTATACTATTAAAGTTAATTTCTTTATCGCACAATAGCAGTTTCTTTGTCATCCCGTCCTGATAATCAATGTTAGATGTTTTATTTTTATAAAATCAAGCTAATATCCTCAAAGGGGTAGGCAGAGGTGTAAGATTAGGCCCACATTTTTACTACGTACTAGGGGGCGAGCCTATTGACGTTACTGGGCACTTTGCCAGCCTCTGTGCTACTACTTATAATTCGGCAAGACTTAGTAACACTTTTGCCCGACCCGGGCATCGAATCAGCAGACGCTTACGTTATCCACTGGACCATGGAGGCAGTCTATTAGAAGTCATGATAGTCAGTATTTTAGATTTACATACATACATACATAGACTCACGCCTGTTTCCCCGAAGGGGTAGGCAGAGGCATATTAACGCCCACTTTTCGCCAGTGTTTTGATCCCACGTAATAGGTGGCGAGCCTATTGCCGCTTATTGGGACATTTTGTTTGCCAGAGCCTCGTCCGTTGCACCCCTGGTGGGAACCCTATGCACCCTACCCCACCCATTTTAGATTTATTCTATCAAAATCATCGTCCCAGCGTTATCCCGGTTGCATCCCAGACTTTCTTCTTGGAGTCCAGGGTTCGCGCAATTGGCGAACTAGATTTAACACAGAGCGAATGCCGTCTGACCTCCGCAATCCAAACGAATAGCGTTATTCCATGGCTTACAGCAGTGTCAGTATATTTAAGAGTACTGATTCGTCGTAAAGACTCTCAAAGATCTTCACGACAGCAAGGACCGACAGTCAAGCTATTACCAATTTGATCGAGACTGTATAGTTTTTGTTATCATTTAAGCTATCGCCTCGCCGCTTGACACTGCGCCGAGCGTTGTGGGTTCGAACCCCACACGAGACAACGTTTTGTGTGATCCTTTCATTGTTGTTTCGAGTTTAGGTACATTGTGTCTGTTGGTTGTATGTTTGCAAAATTCTCTGCGACAGAGGCTTTATTCCTAGTGTCTTTAAAACAAGAAAAAATACGCTCAGGGCTTGTAAATGTCATGTGCGTATTAAATTGTTACTTGAGCCGTGGATTTGAATTCGATACCCTCCGCATGGCAGTCTGTTGGTATCGCCACTAGGCTACCTATATCTAGGTATAAATAACACATTGAAATAAAACCACTTTTATTATTTTTCATCGCTGTTTATTTATTTCGTTTACATTTTTATAATATTTTTATACATTTTTTCGAATTGTCAGCGAGCTTGCAGTTTTATTTCAATAACATTATTTATACCTATACATATAAAACAATAACATACAAAAATATGACATAAGTATTCTATAATTTGAATTTTACATTTACAAAACATTTTTTTTTCTTCGAGAGTTAAAATTATGTAGAATCACTTCGATTTTGACGTTCATAAGCGTCACATTGTGGACTAAATGAATAAATTATTTTGACTTAATGTAAATGTAAAATTCAAATGATAGAATACTTATGGTATTCTATCATTTGAATTTTACATTTACAAAACATTTATTTTCTTTGAGAGTTAAAATTATGTAGAATCACTTCGATTTTGACGTTCATAAGCGTCACATTGTGGACTAAATGAATAAATTATTTTGACTTAATGAATGCTCATACTAATATATTTCGAAGTGAAAAATGTTTTAATATATAAAATTCGCATGAATATACATTACACAACAGTCAATATATTTTTCTTACGTATACAAGCTTAATAATAAGAAATGCATATATTTGTTTCATAATAAATAGTAGAAAATACGTCTTAGGGTTGAGCTACAACTATCAGCACCGCATCGCACTTACCTATGCTTCTATCCTTTTCTTTCACTTAGGACCGTCATTTACTAGAGCGAGAAAGAGAGGGAACGCGTCAGCACGATCGATGCCGTGGCGTGCTGACGCGTTCCCTCTCTCTTTCTTTGTTATATTCGATTTGGCAGGTAGAAAGTTTGACATTTTAGTTGTATTTACTACTAAAACGTCATCAACATGAATGGCGGACGTACTGTTAGACGTAATGCTCTCTGATTGGTGTTCACTGTCACAAGAATGAATACATTATTTTTAGTTTTAGAATCCTAAAAATAACATTAATCTTACCTTTTTATAATAAATAATAAACTTTATTGACATGTTAAAATCATAATGAATCTATAGATACTACAATCAAAGCGATTTATTCTTAGTGGACACAAGCCTATTATTATTTGTTATCTGACAAATTCACTTAAGAAACAAAAAAACTTTATTTCCCTATAATATTGGACCCTGTGATACAATACAATAATATAAAATTTACATTTATTATTTTATAATATTATTATTTATTTGACGAGATTCGTATTTATATGGCATAATAATATTTAATAGTCTTTAATGAATTTTAAATGGACTTAAGACTGTAAAATAGAAATCGTATATAAAACTAAGTACAAGCCACAAAATGGGGATGAATCCAACTGTTCAAATCGGTCCTTAAATGTCAAAATTAATCTCTTTGTACGGATTTTGTATTAAATATAAATCAATCACGTTTTAACTTATCGACATAACTTTTTGGTTTCAAATTGAGTCCTAATTATCAGAAAAATTTACGATACAAAATGTTATATAGCGTTTTAACATTAATTTATGAATGAAACTGTAAAAATTTTGGCATGTTGTACAAAATAAAAGAATCTTTATAATTTATTTGACTTGCAGGAATCATCCCAAAGGTATGGCTCGCATAGATAACGTTAACATTATTGAGCATGACAAGAATTAGACCACGTATGGCGGGCTATGACCACGGTAATATAATCTAACAGTATTGTAACTCGGCCGCCTTCGTGAGTTATATACCTACCAGACGCGACGCATGCGAGCTGCAGCATGATCGCGGCTGTGGGTACTATAGGCACAGTCCGCACAGTCTAATGGGTACTTTGCTCGAGGCGCGTAGGTATAACTCGAGTTTCGTGCGTTTGTATGGAGTTACAATACTATTAGATATTATTACCGTGCTATGACTTTCGTAGATAACACAGATATTTATTAAAGACCAGAAATAGCTGACGTATGGGGTGGATACAGCGCTTATGGGTAACGTCAACATGATTGAGCATGACCAGAATTAGACCACGGTTGGCGCGGGTATGACGTTTATAAGTTAACGTTATTGAGCAATACAAGAATAAGAGTACGTATGACGCGGGTATAACGCTCATAGGTAACGCCAATATTATTGAGCATGACGATAATTAAACCACGTTTGGCACAGATATGAAGTAGATGAGTAAAATCAACGTTTTCGAGCATGACGAGAATTAGAGTACGTATGGTGTGTGTAAAAAGTTTATAAGTCAAGTATATTTCTGGAACATTACGAGAATAAAAGTACGTATGGCGCGGGAATGACGTCTATAAATAAGTCAATGTTCTTGAGCAATACAAGAATAAGAGAACGTATGGCGTGGGTATGTCGTTCATAGGTAACGTCAAAACTGAAATGGCGCAAGTATAGCGCTAATAGGTAAAGACGCAGGTAAGTGGAATATTGCTTTCTTAAGATACTATTATGTACTTATTTGTTTCAAACTATTAACTACAAAGAATGGAAATTGAAGTTTAACTTCACGTATAAAGGTATATAAAAAATAGGACTAAGAGGTAGAATTGACGGGATTTATCTAGGAAATTAAAACATTACAACCAAATACTCTCTATACAACATTATTTTTAGTAGTGCAAACAGCTTAGAGGGTGATAGTACTCATTATTACGAACTACTTTTATGTCGGGACATTGTCAAAATCGCGAAAGCAGCAGCAGTTGCGTAGTAAATTGAACTTTAACCTGAAAAATTTGTATGGAACTGCTGATTTTATATCGTGATTCGGATATAATAACGTGAGTTTATAACAGAGGTAGACTGAAGAAATTCTAGTAAAAAAATATTAATAAATGAAGCAAACAATAGAAATTAATCGTAAATCGATCGAGGTTACAAAATGCAATCTTATTGCAATCAATGGGTTTTGTCCTTGATCAATTTCAGAGTTTAAAACAGTGGGATAATTATTTTTAGAGTTAATAGTTTGGGACAACCTCAAACGATCTTTTAAAAATGAGGTGGGCACCTAAAATGAGGGGATTGAGCAACTAAAAATGAGGGGGGTAAATACAGATGAGGGAGGTTAACAAAAGATGGTGGGGGGTTACAAAGAATGAGGGGGGAGGCAAGTAAATATGAGGGGGGTTAACTAAACATGAAGGGGGGTTAACTAAACATGAGGGGAGTTAACTAAACATGAGGGGGGGTTAACTAAACATGAAGGGGGTTAACTAAACATGAGGGGGGGTTAACTAAACATGAGGGGGGTTAAATAAAAATGAGGGGGGTTAACTAAAAATGAGGGGTTTAACTAAACATGAGGTGGGGTTAACTAAACATGAAGGGGGGTTACTAAAAATCAGGGGGGGTTTACTGGATCTATATATAAAGTATGTGTGTGAGTACGAGGCGTATGGCCGACCTGTCGGGCGGGTGTCGCGGCGTGGGCGGCAGCGGAGACGTGGGGTCCCGCGCCGCCGCACGCGCCACGCTCGGCGCGGGACCGCCGCAGTATACGTTCTCGCCTTTAGACAGGATCTTGAGTTCGTGGAGGGTGTTGCGGAGTGTGGTTACCCAGTCTTGCATTGATTCCCTGTTGACAAAATATTGATTGAAAAAGGCAGCTCTATAGCTACAGGGTTATTCTAATGAGATACCTTCGACGCAGTATTGGGCAGTGAGGCGGCGACATACAGCTGACTTCAATATTCGAAAAACAATATTTGACATATTAAGCTCCATAAGAAATATTACATCCGTGTGGTGACGGATTAAGAATACGGAATGTCACCACCCCATATCATCCCATGGGTGTCGTAAGAGCCGACAGAGGGAGCATATTATGCAGAGAACACCACTGTAAGAGAAGGAAAACTTGATACAAACCCTATACCAATTCGTTTGGCCAGCGTGGTATAGTAGGCCAATTCCTCCTTTGAAAGGAGAGGCCTAGTCCAGCAGTGGACTTTTAAAGGCTGATGATGACGAAGGAATATTATGTCAAACATGTATTTATGCTTTTTGTGTACCTTGCATGTTGTGAAATAAATGCATACTTTTCTTTCTCGAATGTCTAAATCATGAAGAGAGAATATTGAAATCCGTCGTTGAACCACTACGCCAACCGTGCAGTGTTTTTGGGAGTGGAGGGGAAGATTAAATTTCATTCCGAGAGTGTCGTAAAAGGCAACTAAAGAAGCCAAATGAAGCAAGGTTCAGGGCAGAGACAGGTTACTAAAAGGCTTGTTATCGAGTTTTCCGTCTCTCCGCAAAAGTATCTGCTTCTTGTATCTCTAAGTCGACTTCTTACGTCACCACACGAAAGTAATTTCTATTTGGAAGAAAAAATGTCATACTGGTGCCCAGTGTGTGGCGTCACGCTCGCGGTCACGTGTCGAGCGGTCAGTAAACACGCTCGCCACACTGGCTTGTGTTATGCTATGCTTTACTCACCAGTCGGGCGCCAACATCCTAACAGCTCCAAGCTCGGTTTCAATCAGGAAGTCATACTGGTGCCCAGTGTGTGGCGTCACGCTCGCGGTCACGTGTCGGGCGGTCAGTAAACACGCTCGCCACACTGGCTTGTGTTATGTTATGCTTTACTCACCAGTCGGGCGCCAACATCCTAACAGCTCCAAGCTCGGTATCAATCAGGAAGTCATACTGGTGCCCAGTGTGTGGCGTCACGCTCGCGGTCACGTGTCGGGCGGTCAGTAAACACGCTCGCCACACTGGCTTGTGTTATGTTATGCTTTACTCACCAGTCGGGCGCCAACATCCTAACAGCTCCAAGCTCGGTATCAATCAGGAAGTCATACTGGTGCCCAGTGTGTGGCGTCACGCTCGCGGTCACGTGTCAGGCGGCCAGCAAACACGCTCGCCACACTGGCTTGTGTTATGTTATGCTTTACTCACCAGTCGGGCGCCAACATCCTAACAGCTCCAAGCTCGGTATCAATCAGGAAGTCATACTGGTGCCCAGTGTGTGGCGTCACGCTCGCGGTCACGTGTCGGGCGGTCAGTAAACACGCTCGCCACACTGGCTTGTGTTATGTTATGCTTTACTCACCAATCGGGCGCCAACATCCTAACAGCCCCAAGCTCGGTATCAATCAGGAAGTCATACTGGTGCCCAGTGTGTGGCGTCACGCTCGCGGTCACGTGTCTCGCGGTCAGTAAACACGCTCGCCACACTGGCTCGTGTTATGTTATGCTTTACTCACCAGTCGGGCGCCAACATCCTAACAGCTCCAAGCTCGGTATCAATCAGGAAGTCATACTGGTGCCCAGTGTGTGGCGTCACGCTCGCGGTCACGTGTCGGGCGGTCAGTAAACACGCTCGCCACACTGGCTTGTGTTATGTTATGCTTTACTCACCAGTCGGGCGCCAACATCCTAACAGCTCCAAGCTCTGTATCAATCAGGAAGTCATACTGGTGCCCAGTGTGTGGCGTCACGCTCGCGGTCACGTGTCGAGCGGTCAGTAAACACGCTCGCCACACTGGCTTGTGGGTCAGTGTAGCTGGTGATTCTGCTTCAGGGTATTGTTCTAGGTATGGGGTACGGCCGTTGTGCACGCAGAATTGGGTCCACATTGCTTTTAGAGGGACTTTCTGGAAAGGAGAAAGCGTATGTATAATGGCTGCTATTTGGGCCTCAAAAGTATAGAAGAATAATAATAACTGCCTCCGTGGCCCAGTGGCTAGCGTATACGTCCGATCCCAAGAGGTCAGTGAAAAGTGTTTCCGAGTTTTCCCAATTCTCAGTAACAGCATGGAGTCTGACAATGTGCCCGATACCGGCAATAGGTTCGCCCCCTATTACGTAGGACCTAAAATTCATAAGGCAAAATGTGGGTGTAATATTTACACCTCTGCCCTGCCTAACCCTTCGGGGATACAGGCGTGAACGTAGTCACGTAGGCATTCGATATTGTTTGAAATCAAGTAAATTTCCATACGTGCGTGCGTGCTGTGATGTTTGCAAGTTGCAAGTGCTAATGGCTATCGACAGACATATGTGGTAAGTTTTGTCGCAACCGGGTAATCGAATACAGACAGACTAACGCCTGTTTAGACTACAGAACGCCATTTGCAACAATCCTGACATATCATTCTTGCTTCATTCACTTTCATCAAATTTGTCAATAATATTTTTTTTTATAGTCTCACACCTGTATCCCCTAAGGGGTAGGCAGAGGTGTAATATTACACCCACACTTCGCCATGAATTTATAGGTCCCACGTAATAGGGGGCGAGCCTATTGCCGTTACTGGGCACATCACCAGACTCCATGCTGCTACTGAGAATTAGGAAAACCCAGTAACACTTTTGCCCGATCCACTGGACCACGGAGGCAGTCATTCATGCCGTTTGTTAATCAAATGCAGTGAATTTGTTGAATAGGACTAGATCATCGGTATAGGCGAAAATAATTCAGACAGTCAGGCTGAGGCACATACACATAGATATCTAGTATTTGTGCTTAAGGCAGCGATAGCCTAGTGGAGATACCAATGGACTGCCATGCAGAGGGTATCGGGAATTCGAATCCACGGCGCGCACCAATGACTTTTCGGAGTAATGTGCGTATTGAGTTGTTAATTATCGCTTGACCCGTGCCTCGGAGAGCACGTTAAGCTGTCGGTCCCGGTTGTCATGAAGATCTTTGACAGTCGTTACGAGGAGTCAGTACCACAGAACACCATATACCCTGACGGGTCAGTACCCTCAAATAAACTGATACTGGTCTAAACCATGGAATATCGCAATACCTTTGAGGTCAGACGGCAGTCGCTCTGTGGAAAAGTTGATATTCTGTCATATCTGGTTAGACCAGTAAGCAGACCTCGGGCTCCAAGGCGTGCCAGTCTTGGATGCAACCGGGATAACGCTAGGGCGATGATGATCTAGTATTTATGCTACTATAGTCTACTCTAAAATCATACTTTTTGAAGTTAATAGTCTATTCATAACCATCATGTCAACTTAGTGACGTCCACTGCTGGACGTAGACGTAGACTGGACGCCGCCTCCCCAAAGGTTCTCACCACAGACCGATCTCCGATTCGACTGATCAGCAACAAATTTAGACATGCTACATAGATGCATTGGTCTACATATGAAAACTTTTACTCCATAATGCCACCAAAACATTTATCAGCTATTTTGTCCATGTCTTAAAATCATTATCATCATCAGCCTGTCATAGTCCACTGTTGCATACAGGCCTCTCCAATGGCACGCCACTGAGTCCTATTTTCGGCTTTTCGTGTCCAGCCGCTGCCAGCTACTTCGCATACATCGTTACCCACCTAGCCAGAGGGCGTCCTATACTACCATTTTTAGGATTCTAAAACTAAAAATAATGTATTTATTCATAGGGTGGGTGCATAGGGTTCCCACCAAGAACTTAGGGTCCCAAGCCAACCTCACCTGCAAGTGGTGCACCTGCCGATCAATGGACGAGGCTCTGGCAAACAAAATGTCCCAATAAGCGGCAATAGGCTCGCCACCTATTACGTGGGATCAAAACACTGGCGAAAAGTGGGCGTTTAATATGCCTCTGCCTACCCCTTCGGGGAAACAGGCGTGAGTCTATATATGTATATATGTATGTAAGTAGTTTTACGTGGAGTTGCGGAAACAGCCCGTGCAATCAAGTTTCAAGTATCAAGATATATGTATGTATGTATGTATGTATTTATTCTTGTGACAGTGAACACCAATCAGAGAGCATTACGTCAAACAGTACGTCCGCCATTCATGTTGTTGACGTTTTAGTAGTTAATACAACTAAAACGTCAAACTTTCTACCTGTCAAATCGAATATAACAAAAAGTGGGTACATCAGACCAGACTCCATTCACGGTTTGTTTTGTTTTGCACTTTGTGATATCACTCAACCGCAATGATGATTTACAGCCAACGACAACCCAACCTACTAGACGGCAGACGTAAGGCGAACACTTTCTGACAACACGTTAGACTTATTCGTCTTAAATAAGACCAATCCCAACACTAGATATGAATTATGACGTACCGCAAATTTGAACCAGCCAATTAGAAAGCATATTTGTAGCACTCCCCTTGCCCCGCATACCTCACAGCGTTGAAATAATTGTTTGTAGAAATGATAACATAGGTGTCTAGTAGGCTGGGCTGTCGTTGTTTACAGCGTTTTCGTGTCAAATTCAAAAAGGTTTTTAAAAAGCCGTAATTAGTAATGTTGCTGATCGATTTTTGAAGAAAAATCAGATATTTCAGTTTAACATCTAATAAAGGAAAGAATCAATCGCTAATTACATTTTAGAACACAAGCCTATTGTCTGCGGTCTTAAAATAAGTTCTATTGTGACTATTATAATCAGATCATGTTTGTAGTACTATACCTTACTGCCTAACGGCCGTAGTTTACTGCCTGTCACCTCATTCGGTATACGTTTCAAGTATGCGTTCTTTTGTATTTCTCTGTAGTAAACGGGACCTTCCTCTCTTCCCGATGACATCTTACTTTAGTTGTCATTCAGGTGATCTGGAATATAATAATAAAGTTAGTTTTATCTTTCTTATCTATTGGTTAACAATGTGCCCGGTAGATGGCAATAGGCTCGCCCCCTAATACATTGGGACCGAAACATATCTGGGGAAGTGTGGGTGTGTAATACACCTCTGCCTACCCCTTTGAGGTTAAAGGCGTGAAGAAGATATGTTAGTTTTATCTTTATATATAAAATCTTTGCTTTACTGAGTGACTGACAAGCCACAGCCAAAACTATGGGTTACTTGAAACAAAAAATTAATAAAAAAATAAAATAAAATTCATTGTTAGGTAGCCCATTTATCGAGGAAGGCTATAGGCTATATAACATCGCGCTATGAGCGACGGGAGCGGAGCAGTAGCCTTTAATAACGCGGGTGTAACCACGGGGATCCTCTAGTTTAACTATATTTTAGATTACTGCTCTACATCTGTGGCTCAGAGTGTAACATTATATAGTCTATGGCATTCCTCAATAAATGCGCTATCTAACGTCACAATTATTATACAAATTGACTAAGCCTATCTATAAGTTATTAGTTATTGAGCCAAAACCATTTAAAGTGTTGCCATCAAGACAATAAGTAAGTACCTAACTGAAAACTCTTGTAACAAATATAGAAACTTATTGGTCACAAACATCTAGGATTTATTATTGTTCACTTTGTATGTAGCACTTACTTTAATAATGCATTTGTTTATCTTTGTGAACATTTCACTTAGTAACAATCTATTGCAGCTGTTAACTTAAATAAATGTAATGCACAGAAGTTAATATGCCATTACATCAATTATATGGAAAAGAGATAGAGGTATTGAAGAAAACTGAAATTCAGTATTTAAATACTTACTACTATTTTTTTGCAACATACTATAAAAGTAAATAGATTCGACGCCTAACGTACTATGATAAATTCCAAATCTACAACAGTAGTTGAAAATAAACTGTGATAGTATGCAACATGAAATATTTCTTTACACAACTTGTTTCATACATGAATAACAAGGTTGCGATCGACAATTGACGCTCGAATTAATTACGGAGGACATCGGGGGCACCACTGCTGGTGACTCAATACTTAATAATGCGAGATATGACAGTACTTCCTAAACTGTAAATACGTTTCGACCATAAATAGTATGGCGAGAAAAGTATAAAATTTCTCATGATATTCAAGACTAACCCGGAAATACACACGTGCAAATCGTAGATAACGTTGTGATGCACATATTAAGTAACAATTATGCGAACTAACGTAAAAGAAAGCGCAAAAACTTTACCTTTTTTTTCGAATTTGTACGGCGCCTTTCTCTTCGTGTTTTTACAAAATTTATTAGCTTACGACCTTCGTACTATAATATCATAGCGGTGTCTAAACTGTTTTAGTGCCGTTGCGAAACAAATTGCACTCGAATTTAAATCACAATATAAATATTTGACAGTAAATACGCACAATGAATACAAAGCGCAGACGCCATTTATTATTTATGACAGTTCTAATGTGTGTTGCCATTGTAATCAATTTATTATTATTTTAAAGTCGTACGGCCCTGTCACGACCTACAGCGGCGGGCGGCAGCGGCGAGCGTTTTCGATGTACATGGCGCGCGTTACTCCATTGCGGCCGCGCGCCGCGAGAATAAACGCGCCATGCACATCGCCCCTGCCGCGCCGCTCGCCGCTTAGACCGATCTCGTGAACAGGCCCTGAATGATACCTACTAAAGAATGCCATGTAATACATAAAAAATATGTCTGTGTAAAATAATTCTTTATTTTTGTTCATGAAATTGGCGTGAAATGGCGAAGCTAAAAATACCAAGGACCACTACGGTCCTTGGTATTTTTAGTCATAAATTATGAGTGTGACATACAAAATTTCAAATGGAGCACTATATATAAATGTTTGCAGATCTGTAGGCCTATTGCGTATCTCAGTTGACAACTGAAAGTGATGATCACTTGGCAAAGTGTACATCAAATAACTGTCAAACAGCAAAATTCGTATCGGCTAACATCAGTGGCTAACTGAGATGACGTCATAGGCACCCGGTGTCGCTGATAGCCACTGAACCTTATTTTGACAGATGATTGTGTATCGATAATTTAATATTGCGATTGTCTAAGCTTAGTGGGCATCAAATTGATAGTCACTTCGGTTGCAGTTGCCTTCGTGAAAGACACCACTCAAAGGTAGTGTTTTTCGAGTTGTAGTGATTATCACTGAAGCCTATATTGGACGGAAATATTTAAAACTTGCTTTGTTTGATTTATATAGTGTCCTTTGTAAACTTTGTAGATATTTCACGACCTTCATTGCTCAATTTTGCTGAAAAACAGCGGAAAAAGAAGCGAGTTCGCATCCAACGACGCCGTCTACGGGATGCTAGTGACCCACTGCAGTTGCCAGAAGGCGAATTTATTGCCAATTTTCGCTTGAGCAAGGTTGGTTTCCAGCAAGTGTTGGAGAAAATTAATCCTCTCATGCCACAAGCTCAGCGGAAAACAGCTGTGCTCAATGAATAAGCACTAATTTAATTTGAAAATATATGGTTTACTTATACCTATATTTAAAACAGCAATGTATAACATTTCCGACTTGTTTGATATCACAAAGTCATTCACTTTTCACAATATCCACTTATTATTAGTTTAAAAACAATAGAAATGAAACAAGAATACTCAAACAACGTTAAATAAGTTATACTTATAACACTTACGATGAATCTTGTTTTACCAAAATTAGTTTGGGCTTTCACAAGCGAATACACAAAATCAAAACAAATATTTTTCAACTTTATATTGGACAATGGATGCTGACATATTTGCCAACAATTCGCGCCAAATTCATGTCTCAGAAGCGAATTTTATTGCTAAATTAAGAAGTCTTACAATCCATAAAGTTTTAATGGTCCAATGGGTATTCTTAAATCAGTCGTATGGTGTCGATAAGAAATAGTGAAGTGTTAACAACAATTTGATAGGCACTGACAATATGTGTCATACGCAATACCAAATGAACCTTAATCTCGGTGGACATCAAACTTCGGTGTACATCGAAGTGGCGATGGTAACTGTAACTGTCAAAAATACGCAATAGGCCTGCAGTAGGCCTATTGCGTATCTCAGTTGACAACTGTAGGCCTATTGCGTATCTCAGTTGACAACTGAAAGTGATGATCACTTGGCAAAGTGTACATCAAATAACTGTCAAACAGCAAAATTCGTATCGGCTAACATCAGTGGCTAACTGAGATGACGTCATAGGCAGCCGGTGTCGCTGATAGCCACTGAACCTTATTTTGACAGATGATTGTGTATCGATAATTTAATATTGCGATTGTCTAAGCTTAGTGGGCATCAAATTGATAGTCACTTCGGTTGAAGTTGCCTTCGTGAAAGACACCACTCAAAGGTAGTGTTTTTCGAGTTGTAGTGATTATCACTGAAGCCTATATTGGACGGAAATATTTAAAACTTACTTTGTTTGATTTATATAGTGTCCTTTGTAAACTTTGTAGATATTTCACGACCTTCATTGCTTAATTTTGCTCAAAAACAGCGGAACAAGAAGCGAGTTCGCATCCAACGACGCCGTCTACGGGATGCTAGTGACCCACTGCAGTTGCCAGAAGGTGAATTTATTGCCAATTTTCGCTTGAGCAAAGTTGGTTTCCAGCAAGTGTTGGAGAAAATTAATCCTCTCATGCCACAAGCTCAACAGAAAACAGCTGTGCGCAATGAATAAGCACTAATTTAATTTGAAAATATATGGTTTACTTATACCTATATTGAAAACAACAATGTATAACATTTCCGACTTGTTTGATATCACAAAGTCATTCACTTTTCACAATATCCACTTATTATTACTTAGTTTAAAAACAATAGAAATGAAAAAAGAATACTCAAACAACGTTAAATAAGTTATACTTATAACACTTACGAATTACGATGAATCTTGTTTTACCAAAATTAGTTTGGGCTTTCACAAGCGAATACACAAAATCAAAACAAATATTTTTCAACTTTATATTGGACAATGTATGCTGACATATTTTCCAACAATTCGCGCCAAATTCATGTCTGAGTCAAGCGAATTTTATTGCTAAATTAAGAAGTCTTACAATCCATAAAGTTTTAATGGTACAATGGGTATTCTTAAATCAGTCGTATGGTGTCGATAAAAATTAGTGAAGTGTTAACAACAATTTGATAGGCACTGACAATATGTGTCATACGCAATACCAAATGAACCTTAATCTCGGTTGACATCAAACTTCGGTGTACATCGAAGTGGCGATGGTAACTGTAACTGTCCAAAATACGCAATAGGCCAGCTGCTCAGAGATGCAATGCAACATGTTGAACATTCATGGTGGCCATGAAGCTTTGTTCTTTACATTATTAAGTCTATTTGGACGTTGTACAAACATTTGATCTGTTTATGAAATAAACTATAATCTACAATTACCAAAAAATGCCCAAAGCACCTTTTTTGTGTATTTTCTTACTTCGGTCGACAAGTATACAAACCCAAAAGTAAGCCTGGACGCCCGGACAGTCATTAAACTGGACCTTTTTATGTCTGTGAACTGGACAACGCTCGCGCAACGCAACACCCTAAAAATTCTGAAAATAACTGGTCCCCTTGTTAGCATCTACGACAGATCGTTTAATAAAAAAAAATGTGTGGAATGCAACAAGGATATTTGTTTACGAGCTACAATCGAAAAATTAATGCTTGTTAAAAAAATAATTATCTGAAGCCACAAACAACTCGGACATATATCATAGAGAATGACATATATTCATACAGGACGTGAATTTTTTTTATATAAATGGCAATTTTAAATCTGTTGCTTATGGCACTCAGTTGACATTTCGTGTTCCACTTAACTTGTGAAAATAAATAGGATAGCCGCAAAGAATGTAAGTGATTTAGATTTTTTTATAATTATACCATTTGTGCTCTTTCAATCTAGATATCTATCACAATATTTAACTTCGAAGTGCAAATGAGAAACCACTTGAATTTGGCTTATCATTGTCGCTGTCAAAATATCTTAACTTTTTAATTTTAGTACGTGTCACAACCACGGTAGCGCTGCGATCGACACTTATTTTGATCACGTGATCATTTCAACCGCCAAAATAATTGTCATTTTTTCGCCGACCCGCAGCTTTTGTGTCGTTGGTAATAAAAAACGTTTTTCTCATATTTTTCGTTGTTGTAACGGCTAGATTTATTCGCAAAAGCGTGGCCGGCTGTTAGATAAAGAGTGCAAACAAAGAATTCATAAATATAAAATGGCCAAGGTTCACATAACCAATGTTGTTGTATTGGATAACCCGAGTCCTTTTCTGAATCCGTTCCAATTCGAATTAACCTTCGAGTGTATTGAAGAACTGAAGGAGGACTTGGAATGGAAGATGATCTACGTCGGATCGGCGGAGACGGAGGAGCACGACCAAGTTTTGGACACAATTTACGTCGGGCCTATACCGGAGGGCAGACACATGTTCGTATTTCAAGCGCCGCCTCCCGACGTCACACGTATCCCTGAGAACGACGCTCTCGGTGTCACAGTAGTGCTTCTAACGTGTTCATACAGAGGACAAGAGTTCGTCCGCGTAGGTTATTTCATAAACAACGAATATTCAGAAACTGAGCCGGAATTACGTGAAAATCCGCCAGCGAAGCCCCAGTTTGACAAGGTCGTGAGGAATATCCTCGCTTCTGAGCCTCGAGTGACTAGATTTAAGATTAATTGGGCGGAACCCGATGCAGCCGCGGCCCAAGACTCTGGTGATGGGAATTTGGAGACGTCTCATGCTCCAAGCAATGACTCTTATGGTGCATCGTTCAATGCGGACAGTCAAATCAGTGGTATGGAGTTCCAGGGTAGTTTGAGTGGGTACGGAGACAACTCGAATTCAATAGCTCCTATGGAATGCTGAGGTAAGATGTATTCTTTGTTTTATTATCGTTTTGTTCATGACGTTTTGTTTATGGCTACAAACAAGGCTTAGTTTCACCACTCTCTTGATACTAGTTGGCAGTGACTGACTAGAATTCAGTAGTGGATACAGAATTTTACTGTGGGGGGTTAAAACTTTTCATCTTTTTGTGGGTAAGTTTTATCTAGGGGAAACATTACATATCTTTTATTATTGGGCACTTACATGCTATTGGTGACCGTTTTAGTTTATAAGACACTTTTTTACATCTACACCTCAATGAAATTCTAATAATATTGTTCTACTTTATTATTTCATCTGTAGGATGAACTATCAATGTTAAAGCTAAAATTCTCATATTTGGTTAGAGTAGAAAGTTGTCACCAGACTCCTTTGTAAAGTCTTGGGTTAAAGTTTAGAAACGTGCTGCCTCGATAGACGAAAAGTGAGGATATTAGGAGGTTCTAGGGGGTCTTCTCATACCTATGCAACACGATTTTCTTGCCGGAAACGCCGTTTTATAAAAAAAAACTACGACAAAATTCTAAATTTTTAGGTTAGGTTAGTGTAGTAGGCACTTTTTTTAGGTACTGTGTGTGTGTTTTGTACTGTGAACTGAGTCTGACTCCGGGTGTGCTCCCGCCAAAAGCTCTCGCATTTATAAAAAAACACTAGGGGTCGGGACCACAACACTATGTGGGGTCGGGGTGCCCCGTGTCGGTTCTGAGACTAAGTCCTGTCTGCATAATAAGTCAAATTATAAATAATAAGGGTATATTTACCTTTATTATATTTCCTTTTTCCAAATTTGCGTTAAAAAAAGTGTCCTACTACACTAACCTAACCTAAAAATTAAGAATTTTGTCGTATTTTTTTTTTATAAAACGGCCTTTCCGGCAAGAAAATCGTGTTGCATAGGTATGAGAAGACCCCCTAGAACCCTCTAATATCCTCACTTTTCGTCTATCGAGGCAGCACGTTTCTAAACCCAACCCAAGTCTTGGATGTAAGAGTAAGAACAGCACTAGGGCAATGTTTGCTAATGTCTACCCAGAGGTTATATTGGCTCTTATGTTGCTGAAACACTTGAGCATTCACCTGTTATGAGCATTATTGGGAATTTTTGATAGGAGTGAATGAAGCAAGAGAGGTATGTCAGGATCGTTGCAAATGGCGTTCCATAGTCTCTGCCTACCCCTCCGGGAAACAGGCGTCAGTCTATGTATGTATGTATGGGAATTTTATATTACTGAAAAACAAAGAGCTGCAACCTCAATAGAATATTGAGGTTCTGGTGAGCATTCCCGTGAATTTACAGTAAATTTGGTTCAAAAGATAGTGAAAATGTTTGTAGTAATGTTTGGCTCTGATAATTGTTCAGTTTAACAAATGTACAAATGCTCAATGTTCTGTTAAAAGTGAATGGTCAAATCTATCAGCAGCATTAGATATCTCTTTATTCGTTCAATATATATTCAAACTATCGACAACTGCACAGCTGGCGTAGTTGTTTAAGCGGACGCCTCGCCGCTTGACACTGCGCCTAGTGTTGTGAGTTCGATTCCCACACGAGAAAACACATTGTGTGATCCATAAATTGTTGTTTCGAGTCTGGGTGCTCATTGTGTCCGTTAGTTGTATGTTTGTAAAGTCCCCCGCGACACAGGATTTAGTCCTAATGCGGGAGTTGTCTTTAAACTATTTGTTGCATAAATACACATAAAAACAAAGTCCAAACATATATACATCCAGAAAGAAAACAGTAATGTTTTATCCTCTATTTGATTTTCAGTAACTAGAATACTCTACCATCATTTTAGTGAGTTAAATAATCTAGTAAATGAGGTTGGCATTCATGACTCATGTCTTGATTGAATAATTTAACTTTGAATAGAACATGTCCAGACATGTTCCAACTAGTTCTTTATTTTGTAAATGTCATAACCCTCACCATAATTATATGAAATCACTTTAATCAGTTGCCCCACCTGTATATCATTGCAAAACCCAAAATAACTAACATGTCATAAATCTCAGGCATGATAAGCCCAATAAACATCTTCATGTTTTTTTAGTCAATTTGTTCTTTATGTTGAGTGTTTGAAGTTTTGTAACTATACTAATATGATATGCCTCGGTGGTCCAGTGGATAGCGTATGCGACTGCTGATCGCAGGTCCTGGGTTTGATTCCCGGGTCGGGCAAAAGTGTAACTGGATATTCCAAATACTCAGTAGCAGCCCGGAGTCTGCTGATGTGCCCGGTAACGGCAATAGGCTCGCCCCCATTATGTGGGACCTAAAAATTCATGCCAAAATGTGTGTGTAATATTTACACCTCTGCCTACCCCTTTGGGGATACAGGCGCGAGACTATAAATAATAAAAAATATATGATAAAGTTGGATATTTATTTTGTTAAATGCACTAATCAAAGGGACTACTATAGGTTATACTAAAAGTAGCTGAGTGGTTATACTGTATTATTTAGGGGTACTGCTCAGCACCTGTAACTCATAGAGTATTTTGTATAGCCTCCTTGATAAATGAGTAGCCCATTTATATAAAAATAATTATTAAAATCATACCAGTAGTGTTGACAGTTCAATGAAACTAGGGCTACCATCGCCTTAACCTTTCGTATGCTTAACTACGCCGCGGCGACCGATGTCGCCTCACAGTAAACGCGCCATGTACATCGAAATCGCTTGTCGCAAGTCGCGTCGCCGGTCCCCGTGGCCAAACGGTAAGAGCAGATCTGCACGAGACACAATAGATTTTTAATTATGTCTGGTAACCCAGCATACGAGGAGTTAATTGCCGACACCCGATAAACACGGCAAAAATTCTGGACATTTAGGCGAAATACGATTATTTCCCTGGACACCTCTGAAAGAGTACCATTTGTCGCTATATATAAAAAAATATTGGATTTCCCCTAACAACAAAAGGGTTCGGATAACACCCGGACACTTTCAAAAAACCCTGCCTAGACAGGGCTCCGGACGCCCTTCAAAGTAGGACAAATCCAGTGAAATCTGGACGAATTGCAGCCCTAAATGAAACAAATGAACCAATTTTTCAGCTTTACATATCGGTATAGATGAGAAAATTCAAATGATTATAGCTCTTTTGAAAATTCATTAATGATTGCTGTTATAGATGACTGCGATTTTATCATTAATTTTGTTTGTTTCAGATTACCAGATTTTGACGCATCACCTGAATATACTTAGTTTGGAGACGTTGTTAAAGTGAGCGTTGATGGGACTTGTATAGTGTACACATTGATAAAGAACTGAATTACTAACGTCAATGATTTAACTAATTAGATTGAAACTTGTTAATTAGCGTCCCAATATTCTATCTTTGGATGGACATGGCGCGAGACAAGATATGTCTATGGTGTGCTGATACACTTGAGCATTCACATGTAAGGGGTCATCCACAACTTACGTCACACATTTGGAGAGGGGATAGGCTCGATAAAGTGTGACATTGTTTGGAGAATGTGATGGTTATGTATGAGACCAGTTGTGACAAGGATGAGTGGTGAGTAGGCGCCAAAGAATCGTGAAAATTATGTGACGTAATTTATGGATGATCCCTAATGTGCATTCTTGTGAATGTTACAAAACACAAACTGCTGTCTTGGCGAGCATTTTAACGAGCGTTCTGCCGAACATTCTGGTGAATAGACAGTAAATCTAAGATCTTTTTTCTGATTGCGCTACCTAGAAAAATGTTCCTAGCAATGTTCGGCTATTTTCGTAGTTCAGGTCGACAAAATTAAAAACGGCGAATGCTCGCTGTTCTGTTACAAGTGAATGCTCAGGTGTATCAATACCGTAATATGTCGATGGACTTGGCTGCTAGAATCGATTTTAAACTTTCGCGATTTGTATACATCATACAATATTATTTAGCGGGTCTTATGACCGGATTACATGAACTTAGTAGCTAAGCGCTTAGTACTTGTCACTAATACTAAGTTCTCATGTGTAAACAAGCGGATTAGTGCTCAGTATTAGTGTTTGTGTATAGTGCAAGTGAATAGAAAACGATCCTATTTACTAAGCGACTAGCCAATACCTCCAAAACGATTTACTAAGCACTTGTAGCTTGCTGACCGTGTGTAAACAGCTTGAAAAGATAGTAAGTGACATCATTCCATTACGAATGTCTAGTCACTAATAACTTCTACTGGCTCCAACGTGTAAACGGTTACTTGTTACTTGTCATATTGAGGCTTAGTATAGTGACAAGTACTAAGCGCTTAGCGACTAAGTTCGTGTAAACCGGCCATTAGTCGCGATAATTTAAGACCCGACTAAGACCCGCTAAATTATATTGTATGTTGGTGGCTCTAGATAGATATTTGACATAAGCTTCATACAAGATAAGACAATTATCTATCTTCAGTAGCCAAATCAATTGGTAGATAGAATATTGGAACGAAAGAAGTTATTTATAAGTAAGTAATGTATGGTTCAAGACATGATTACAGCAAGAATGGGTTAGTGTACAACTAAAATGTGTTAATGAAGAATTATGATTTTTTTTTTGGATATGTGGTAGAGCAATGGTGATTATTTATTTTTTATTTATTTAGCCTGTTGAATTTAGTGAGTGGTTTGATTTTTTAGCTGATCTTAACATATTGTAAATGTAGTCGATTTACTTCTATCTGTATAACTACAATAAGCTAAAAAATACCGAACAAATTTTTAAACCGTTTCGCATGGATAGTGTTTAGAAGCCGCGGGAAAGATCTAGTTTAACATAAAGCCTGCTTCCCACGGCGCGTTGTTTTGCGGAGACTGCTAGTTGGGTAACTTCGAAGGTCCGTCCGCAAAACCGCGCACTGTGGGAAGCCGGTTTAAGATATGTCTTGACAAAGGTCTCTTCAAGCAGGCACCACTGCTTTTTGACAAAATTGTGGTATTTTTGTTTAATTTTAGTTTTTTTTATTATGCTGTTCATAGTTAACATCTTGCTTAGAATTAAGAAACTGGTTGTGTTTATCTGGAATTATTTATTTATTGCATATTTTGTTCAGCAAGATAATTATGATAAAAATATAAATCATCGATATCATACCAATATTTGCTATGTGCAAAATAAATTTTGTTCAGGAACCTATTAATTATTAAATATTTTACACATAACAGATATTGGTTTCTTGTATTATGATTATTTAGGAATTAATTTGTGACGATTTGCTAAACAATTTTTAGTAAGAGTTGGTTCCCACTATGGTGTAACAATTAATTTATTGTTTGACGACTATCGTCTATGGCTGTTCTGTTATATTGAACCTGTCATCATTGTAAAAAAATGTCGTGGATGCATGTTACATAATACAAGCCAAAACGCTTCTATACGACACTAATTTAAAGGCTTATTTTCGTAATTATGGTTTAAAATTAAGTTTCAATCTAATCTCGGTGTCATAAATTGTATTCTAGGAAATTAACTGCCACTTCAATGGTATCGCGACGAGATCGAAAATACAAAGTTTCGAGGTGGGTGGTTAAAGAGTGACTTGAAAACACGTTTTTAGGTTATCTTTTTAAACACATCGCGAATTGTTTCTATTTTTGACTCCGTTTTTGTTTGTGTTGTTTTGGTGGTGGTTAATTGTTTTACGTAAGTCAGGCTCGGCCCCTCAAAGAGATCCCATAGCTATTATTATCGGTCAACGGTCGTCTTTTTTGTATTGTTATTAATTTATTTGATCTCCTTTTCCACCTTGACATTGGCAAAATCATCGATCTCACCGAAGGAGCAATTTTAACCAAAATTGAAGTGTCAAACTGTGTCAAAGTAGATCTTTATGTGTCAAATTAGACTATAATTATATTCACTGTAATATCATACCAATTATGAGTCAATTCAGATTCAAATCGTATTTTCGATCCGACATTGTATTTTGAACGGCAATTGACATAGTGGGAACGTGCCCTTAGATTTGCTGCGCATTAGGTTGGTTCATCACACCAAAACTTGAGAATTGATTGTAATATATGTGGTTGATTCTTGTCATACAGTCTTTCAAGCCTGGCTGTTTAATTTGGCAGGAGAGAAATGCATAATATTTATCTTATCTTGTATCTTTTGCTTAGCCAAAAGTTACTTATAAGATAATGGTCTATTAACCCAATTACGGGCACACCCGTTGTCCCGCTATTATTATTCTCGATACGCTCACCGATGCGCGGGCACACCGGTGTTCCCGCCGGTGCGATGCATTTAAAACCCAATTTTTTAACTCATTGGGTTGATTTTAGTTCAACGATTTTTTTTCAGTGAGACCATAGATAAATTGTGCTTGTGTTTTAAAGCGAATATAAGCACTGGCACCTTTCTAAGAGCCAAAAAAAAAAAAAACAAAATGTCACATTTCACTTGCGTACGAGGCGTGGCTGCGTCTAGCTATGGCAATATTGGTCATAATAGGGTGAACGTAGAAGAGCTTTGTAATTTGATCCATGGCTTAGTTTATTTATTTATTATACAAATTTCGTTCGTTTATTATCAAAGAAGGTATTTGAAATGAAAAAAGTAATATTTTACCTATTCTTTCATAGTAATTTTGTATGTCGTAAGCCATGTAAAAATTATTTTCACGGCTTTTAACTTGCAACGTGTACACAGCCGTCGCGTCGGCTTATCTCGGTATCGTATTTCAAGGTCTGTTTATAGTAACTGTGAGATTGAACGTACTTTATTGTTTTATTTATTGAAGAATAGTTCTTGTTCATGGTGTTATAATAAGTAGTTACGACATTTATAGATAAAACATTCATTTATATCGTCCTAACCTTTTAGAGACCTGAAAACACATTTACGAAATCTTATAAGATCTTATTAGAAACTTATGCCGATCCACTTGTCGTGTTATTAGTATTTCCAATTAGAAAAACTATTCATAAAAACAACACAGCTTACAGAACAACGATAAGTGGTATCGTTTGTTTTTTATGGATGTTTATCTGAAGTGAGTCATAAGTGTGCGATAACACGCGCCATGTTTACGACCAGAACATAAACACCATAAAGTGACGTAAGGAGTTTTGTAATCTGATGGGTTAAGACCAATTACCTATCTAAAGTAAATAATTGAGCTTGTCATGACGCTTGACCCAACTTTATACAGTTAGGCTTTAACCTGTTGAACGAAGTTTCTAAGAGAAATCTCTCTCTCTTCTTAGCTATAAATCCCACATGGTGGTAGGGTCAGCTTTCTTCATGTTCGCTTCCACATCGCTCTATCCATGACATCATCGTCAGTGACCTTGCATTCCCTCTTGTCCTTTAGCACTACATCTCGCCACCTTGTTTTGGGTCGTCCTCTAGGTTTCCGACCAGGGAGCTCGAGCTGTAGTGCCAAATTGCCGACGTAGTCTGGTGGCCTCCTTTTCAGATGATATCATCTCAGCCTACTTTCCTGCATTTTTTCGGCGATGTCGCGTACACCGAGGCCCGAGGCTTCCTCGCGCGTACTCGTTGCGGATTTTATCGAGCCTAGTTACGCCGCACATCCATCTCAGCATCTTCATTTCAAGTTTCTAAGAGAAATACAAAAAGTAATTTGTCTTCAAGTGTTCACACATAGTTTCACTTGTAACGAGCGTTCTAGCGAAAGAACAGATGCTTCGAGCTGTTTGCCGACTTGAGCGTCGATTAAGGATTATGTAAATGTTCGTAGCGATGTTTACTTGGCTCTGTTTGTTGTTCACTTCGACAAATTTGTAACGGCGAATGCTCTGTGTTCTGTTACAAGTGAATGCTAGTCGTCTATCAGACCCTTTTGGAGGAAAGCAGATGATTTTGTGGGCAGGGATTTTGCTCTCATCTGCCCTGCCTAGTTTCGCCTGTGGTGTACTTCTTTGCGCAATTTTAACTACATTTTGAAGGCTGGACCTCTTTTTTATATAAACGTTATAGGAAAATGGCATAATTATACTGATCATCACGTTAGGAAAATTTTATTCGGTTATAATATCCAATGTTCTTCATTTTTATTACATTCATTGTTCGCTCGTTGCTTACGTTATAGTGGCTTGGTACCTTTATTTATGTTATAGTAAAAAAATCTCACTATCCATTAAAAGCCGTGGAAAGCTAGCTTAAGATTGGAGGGAATGATTTTTTATTTACTTTTAACCTTTGCCGCCTACTTCGGATTCATGGCGGAATTGACCCTAAATTTTATCATGAAATTCACCGTGGGCGTCCAAAGGTTAAAATCTTTTTTAAGTTAACAAGTTTTAATCTATTAGTAATTAAGTAAGATATTGACTCTGTAAACTAAACAATTGTATTTTAATAATTAGGTTTATATTAAAAATAATTAGTTTAATGTTTGTCGTAATATAGTTTGATTGTAATAATGAAATATAACGTGCGAGATAAAATCTGTTTTTTATTGACATTACCAACATTTTTTAAAGACTGGCTTATTTAAAGATATACTTTATTTTTCGTATAATGCAAACCTTATTATTGTACTTATTATTATGAACTAGAGGACGCCCGCACATCTTTTTTAATCCAACCATTTCTTCCAATTTGCCACTTTTAGCACACAGCGAGCTGTCTGCTAATTTATGTGCCAATGTAAAGAATACCTAAAGAGCAATATGGTTCTACCTATTGCTTTGCGAACGTGGCAGTAAATGTAGAAGCATACAGTAATAATGTTTTAAATTTGAGTATAAGTAATTATTTTATACTTAAATTTATTATTTTGACGTTCATAAGCGTCACATTGTGACCCAAATGAATAAAGGATTTTGAATTTGAATACTTAAAGCCCATATTTGAATGATATTATTTTTGTTGGGTGGGAGCAGAGTCGTGTAAGTGGACTAAGACCTTAACAGCATTTTCTTTTTTACAAACCTGGCAATAATGAACACAGAAATATTTAGGTATCCAATTAGGTGCAGTCATTTGGAAAGTATGCGCGTACAAACATTTTGATGATTTTTATTTTATTTTTAAATTGTACGGAACCAACACCGGCAAGCATGTATGAAAAGAGTAATGGATGTAGAGGAATGGCGTGAGTTTTTAGGATAGAAGCAAGTAGTGTTCTGCTTTGCCTACCCCGACGGAAAAATAGGCGTTACTTACGCCTATTTTTCCGTCGTATGTAGAATGTATGTTAAATTGTGTGTCGCTTAAAGAAGATAAAATTCAATTCCAGTAAACAAATATAATAATAAAAAATATTCGTCCTTGACCGGTGATATTTCGAAATGTTTCTGTAGCCAGATGGAAAATTCCTACTCAAATAACGACATCAATATGTAAGAACAATGATACAATATTTACTTTGTACTTTTCCTTATATTGGAACTATTGTGTATCGAGGCAGGTCTTTTTTAGTTACCTACGAGGTGGAAAAATCCTTTCGGATCTCCGACTGAAGGGAAAATTCCATCTGGTGTATGTGGTGCTACCACTCAAAGTAGCCCTACGCGGAGAAGACAGAATACAGGAGCTGTCCAGTCTTCCTCCCATTGCATTATCCAAATCAGGGGCGTCGCCAGTCGATTGCCTAGGTGCCCCCCACTGTCCCGCCTTGGCGACGCCCTCCAACCCGACTCAATCCCGATGAAAGCTACAAGCTCTCTCCTGTCCTATATGGCCCTATCCTTTATGGCCGGCGCCGACTGACGGCACGGCATGCCGCGTCATACCGAGGCGTCCAATTGACTGGAATTTAGTATCAGTAGCACTTCTTGCTGAAGATGAAGAATCGAAATGTCGAAGAGAAAACAATACTGGATACATTATTTTATGAGAACAAGATTTACTAAAAGTGAATTCAGGAACTTTACTTCTTGATTACGTCGTGGCACACTGCGGGACGCCGTGGCATGCCGCGGCGTCCCGAAGTATGCCGCGACGCGCCGCGGCCTCCCGCGGCATGCCGCGACGTGCCGCGGCGGGCTGCGGTACGATTGGATCGAAACAAAGTAATATGAATCCTAAAACTCATTGAAATAAGAATGAAAATGACTTGATCAGTAATAAAATCCTTTACCATGCCGCGACGTCAGTGCGCGCCGGCCTTTACGCAACCCTTGGCAATTTGTCCGTAATGGTAAGTCTGCCAGTTTCACGGAGCTACGTATCGAGGCAGCCTAGGATCGAGTGGATTAAGACCTTTGGCGTATTTAGGGTAAATAACTTTGCCGGGTGGTTAAACACCGACAGAGGGAGCATACCTATTATGCAGAGAACAGCACTGTAAGAGAAGGAAAACTTAATACAAACCCTATACCAACCCGTTTGGCCAGCGTGGTATAGTAGTCAAGGGAGAGGCCTAGTCCAGCAGTGGACTGGCAGGCTGATGATGATGGGTGATTAAAAACAATTATGTGAAGTTCCTGAGGTACTTATCCAACCTAGAATTTCGTAACAGTTCCCAATTTCTGGGGTGGGCACTAGTCCATTCCCTGCTTTATTCCCTGCTATATATGCCTATGATGACAGCCTCAGGTCGAAGCTTGCTTCGAGACACGCCGGGTCAAAAGGTTTAGAAAGTGTGTCTTGCTGCCGTAGTCCGACTAGTCCGAGGCAGCCACTCGCATCAGACTTACTCTGTAAATACCTACCGGATTTATCTTGCGTCGTACTCGTACCAATGAATACAGATTTACATAGAAGCGCAGTTTTTAAGGATTTCGTGTGCCTATTCCAAGTGGGGACTGTCTCCAGTTTAGTTCGTAGTTGGCGCGGTTGGCGGCGCTGGCGTTGTTCTCCGTCTCTCTCGCTCTTGTAGTTAAGATACACTGGAGGAGAGAGAGTCAGCTGCCGCAGCGCGACTGCCACGCCGCCGAGCGGCAATTTGAGTCGCAGGAAGTTTGTCTTCAAAGTGCCCATATGGAATGCGCCTCTATGTAAATATCTGAGCTCTTTGCTCGTAAACACGGCTACAAGTCAAGCTTGACAGCAGCTGTACGATTTTGGTACTTATTTACAAAGGTCAACGTGTAGCTTGTATATGGTAATGAAAGTTGGGTATGTATAGCAGAAGAGACTTGAAGGTAGAATAAATGCTGTAGAAATGAGAGCACTGAGAAGTATGTGTGGTGTATCTTTGACCGACAGAGTAAAGAATGAGGGTCTTCTGAAATGACGCTCACTACGCGGCAGCACTGAGGCATCAGGTCCAGAAACCTGTCAAAATTGTCAAAGCCCCTTTATTTTCTCACGTCTGTGTTTGTTTGTATTATGTGTGTGTACGCGTCTGTACATATCTGACGTCAGTTTGGACCTGACGCATACTAAGCGCCGTCTGGTGGTAGAAGAAATATCAAACACCCTCATTGTGTGATAAGAGAGTGGTGTGGGGTAAAAGAAGATGTAGTGACATTGAGAAAGGCATGTTAAGATGGGTTGGGCACATGGAGAGGATGGATGCCGATAGACTGACAAAGAAGATACATAAGGCAAGTGTGAATGGGACAGGATAAAGGGGAAGACCTAGGCGGAGGTTCTCTGACCAGATTGGAGACATCCTAAAGACAGGTCAGAAGTACCCTAAACAGAAGAGCATGCATGAGGAATCTGATGGGAGTGAATGAAGCAAGAGAGGTATGTCAGGATCGTTGCAAATGGTGTTCCATAGTCTCTGCCTACCCCTCTGTGAAACAGGCGTGGGTCTATGTATGTCTAGCTTGATGAATGAGTAGCTGTCTGTTGTGAATAGTAGTTTCATAAATTAATAGGTAGGTAAAAATATTACCTATAACAAAAAATGCCAGGAATTGTTATAGTCGAATTTTATCAAGTAAACTTTTGTTCAAATAAGGGCATGAAGGTATTAGGCATATTTGTTATATTTATTTTATTTAAATATGTCTGTATTGACATACCTACATTTTCCTTACGGATACTGCAAGTGCGGAACAGTTGCTGGCGTTGAAAATATTGTATTTTTTATACCTAAAGACAACGCCCACACTAGGACTAAATCCTGTGTCGCGGGGGACTTTACAAACATACAACTAACAGAAACAATGAACACCCAGTCTCGAAACAACAATTTATGAATCACACAAAGTGTTGTCTCGTGTGGGGATCGAACCCACAACACTTGGTACAGTGTCAAGCGGCGAGGCAGCCGCTTAAATCACCAACGGTGAAGTCAATGGTTTCATGGTCCCTGCAGCATTCCACCCCGGTCAAATCTTCATGCTCCGCGATAAGTCATCTCAAATGCGTCACAATCTGCTCGTAGTTATACGTTAAATAGAATACACACCCGAGTTCGCTACTATTTATAGACCTGCACATGTCGAGGGTAGGCCATAGTTCAGGCCGACCTCAAGAACAGGTCAACGGCTTTGTAGATCTTAGTCTCTATATAACAGACTCACCTGACATGCACGTTCAAAGTTTAAACAGAGCCCTCCTCCATTTCTTCTTACGAAAAGGTTTCTTTGGACATTTAATGAAATTAACTTTTTTATATATTATTTCGCCTGTATCCCCGAAAGAGAGGTGTAATATTACACCCACATTTCGCCATGAATTTTTAGGTCCCACGTAATAGGGGGCGAGCCTATTGCCGTTACCGGGCACATCACCAGACTCGGTGCTGCTACTGAGAATTTGGAAAAACCCGGTAACACTTTTGCCTGATCCGGGAATCGAAATCGATCAGGGAGACGCATTTATAATATGGCCTGTGTATGCATGCATGGGAAATTTGTGGAAGTGGAAGTGAATGAAGCCAGAGAGATATGTCAGGATCGTTGCAACTGGCGTCCGTAGTCTCTGCCTAGCCCTTCGGCAAACAGGCGTGAGACTATGTATGTAGGAATGTGCATGCATTTTAAGGCACATAAAGTCTAAGCTAAGTGTTCCTTCAATTATTTTTAAGCGACGGCATTAAAAAGGTCTATTTTAAATATTAAAAATGTACTTACATATCCCGCTTAAAGGGTAAATGTCCCAACAAATAACACTCAGGCTGCTTTTATTTTTAGCCTGGTAACCCTACTCAGATAACTCGTTCCTAAAAGCCTCAATCCAAATTGTCATTTACGTAAGTGGAGTTGTAGGTAAAATATTATCTTAAGGGTCGGCACATATCTGACGGAAGATACGTCGAACGTATCTTCGGTCGCGTCTATTCCGTCAAATGAGTCGGTACACATCTGACGGAAAATGCGTCGAGCGTATCTACATCGGTCGCGTCTATTCCGTCAAATTGGACGTGCTACATTACGCGTCTAGTCAGTTTCTGCGTTCAGCAACTACAGTACGGTTGCTTTGTAAGACATTTAGTTTTAAAACGTCGCCCAACGCGTCAGTCAAAATTCACGTGGTGCGTAGTGCGCGCGACGTCGACCGATAATGCGTTGACGGAAACGGAACAGACGCTGTACGCTCGACGTACTAACGGATCATCGGTCAGATGTGAAAGGTTGAATGTTTTTTATATAAGTATTTGTACGTTTTGGCGTTACGCGACCGATAATACGCGACGCATCTTCCGTCAGATATGTTCCGACCCTTAAAGTGCTGACTCATCATGAGGTGGAAATTGAAAATATCTTAAAACAGTATCGTTCCGTTGGAGGAACGTTAATTCTACAGATGAAAATTGAAACTTATAATATGTTGTATATTAAATTTAAAGGTAGTAGAGCCTTGCTGATGTCCAGATGAATAGGCCGGCTCGACCGGGAATGTTCTACCCACCCATAGAATATAGACGTAAATTAATAGTATAATATACTACCTATACCAGAAGATGCTCGCAGCTTTGCCCGGACATTATTTTAATTAAACCATTTCATTTCGATCTCGTTGGATTTTCGGTAAATTCTTCGTTGGGCATCCACGGTCCCAAAGGAACATATATGCGAAATTTCAGCTTTTTGTGCCCAATCGTTTTGGCTGGGCGTTGTCTGTCAGTCTGGCAGTAATGCAACAGCAATGAATACAGATTTACATACAAGCGCAGTTCTTAAGGAATTCGTGTGCCGATTCCAAGTGGGGACTGTCTCCAGTTTAGTTCGTAGTTGGCGCCGTTGGCGGTGCTGGCGTCGTTCTTCGTCTCTCTTGCTCTCGTAGTTAAGATACACAGGAGGAACGTTCGTCTCTCTTGCTCTCGTAGAGACAGCTGTCACAGCGCGACTGCCACGCCGCTAAGCGGCAATTTGTGTCACAGAAAGTTTGTCTTCAGAGCGCCCGTAGGAAATGCGCCTCTATGTAAATATCTGAGCTCTTTGACAACAGTTTTATATATACAGATAGGTATACTGTTGAGTTCCGTTCATTGAATGAGAGTGCCGGAGGCTTTATACCCTATTCCTTCTCCTATATCTACTTCTATTCCTTTTTCCAACCCGTATATACAAAAGATTGCATTGCTACAACCTAAATATTCACCTTTTTTATTACCACGGAGTTCTCAATTCGTTAATAACCTTTCTTCAAACAACTAGCGTATAACATCCTGTTAAAATTCTTGTTAATTAAATCACTCCTACGCGCTACGAAGTTCGGTGACCTCATAATAACATTTAGAAAAAAACAAGATGAAGTCACTTGTAAACATTTTCGTATTGTTTTTAGATCCACTTCTAATTTTATAGGAATTTTAGCAATTGTTAATGATATATTATTATATTGACTGCACGGTAGGCGTAGTGGTTCAAACGGTCGCCTCGCCGTTTAAAACTGTGCCGAGTGTTGTGGGTTCGAGCCCCACACGAGACAACACTTTGTGTGATCCGTAATTTGTTGTTTCGAGTCTGGGTGGTCATTGTGTCCGTTGGTTGTATGTTTGTAAAGTCCCCCGCGACACAGGATTTATTCCTAGTGCGGGAGTTGTCTTTTTAAAAAAAAGCTAAAGCTAAAAAGCTAATATTGCAAGATAATTTGAAGACCCGACGGCGTAGTGGCAGCGTAAGTGACTGCCCCGCCGCGCCGGGTCGCGGATTCGATTCCCACTCAAATTCTTTAAGTCATTTGAATGCGTGAACATGAATGTTTGTCTTGGTCTGGGTGTTTCTATGTATAATGTGAAGGTATTTATAATATAAGTATATATGTTTATCCATTGACTAATAGCCATAGTACCTACCTATAAGCTCTGCTTAGTTTGGGACTAGATGGTGTTGTGTGTCTCATCAGCAGCCTTTAATAGTCCACTGCTGGACTAGGCCTCTCCTTTGAATGGAGGAAGTGGCCTACTTTACCACGCTGGCCAAACGGGTTGGTATAGGGTTTGTATCAAGTTTTCCTTCTCTTACAGTGCTGTTCTCTGCATTATATGCTCCCTCTGTCGGCTCTTACGACACCCATGGGATGTTATGGGGTGGTGACAATTCGTATTCTTAATCCGTCACCACACGGATGTGTAAGTGATGAAAAAGAAGAAAAAATATTGTATAAGAATTTAAACTTTCATAGCCATCAGCGATAGCCTTGTGAGGAGAGTGCCATACAGAAGGTACCTGGCTCGTTATTATTTCTGAATTTTGGTTGTTTACAACACTTATACAAGCTAACACCCTATTCTAGACGACGCCGGCTTTTCCTAGCTAAATGACCTCTTGATAAGAAAGCCCGAAATAAACGCCGAGTCATTGCTTTTTCTATTCTCATTTCATACATATGCCCACGCCTTTTCTCAGTCGGGGTAGACAGAGACAACAGAACGCCACTTGCTTCTATCCTTACAAACCGCACACGCTTCCTCTACATTCATTTAATTTCATTCGCTTTCATTCATTCATTCGTGGTGGCGCAGCGACCGAAAGTCTTTGCTTCCGAGATCTCTCCATCATTCCCTGTCGAGGATAAATCCTTTCATCCGTTGATGTAACCTTGGAGGAGTTTCAAAATAAATCCTAAAAAGAGAACAGGTCAGAAGTACCCTAAACAGGAGAGCATGCCTACATCTTCGGGCAACAGGCGTGAGTCTATGTTTAAAATAATTTATCAACTACCCTCCCTAGGAAACGGTTAGATATCTCGCTTATACGCACGAAGCGCTTTGCTTCTTCCTTTCTTATGCGTACCGCCAAGGTGTGGAACTCTGTACCTGAGTCTGTGTTTCCTGAAGAGTACAACCTGGATGTTTTCAAGTCGCGAGTGAATAGGTAGGTACCTTTTAGGTAAGCGTGCTCCATCTTAGACCATATCATCGCTTAAAATCAGGTGAGATCATGGTCAAACGCTAGCCTATCAGTAATAAAAAAAAAAACTTGTGAGACCGCCATTCAAGATTGCAGCTGACCAGACAATCGTCCCTTTTGTAGGGGACATTCTATTGTTGACGATATACGCGTAGGCGGTTAGGTTCCAAGTTTATTTCTATTTCCATCCTTTTCATCGTAGATATTGTAAACTTTGTCGTTTGATGTTATCTATAGGTATGTAGGCGGGTAGCTAGATTGTTGGCCGATATAATCACTTCAGAGTTCCTACTAAGTGGGCGCAGCTGGGTTCTTGTGCATTGAATACACACTAGGTAACTAAAATACACTGACTACTTTAACACGAAAGGCACTATCTTAACAATTATAGTCTAAAACTTTCACTTGCAAGTCTATTAACGAACCGAGGACAGATTCATTATGTACTGTCAACCGGGCGACTAGACTGAAAGCCCTTCGCCAGCAAGACAAGTCCACACGAAACACTGTAAGCGCCCCTCGCCATTGCACCGCAATACGTCATAACCGGTACCACTCTCGATTCGTTCATAGACTATACTAATGACGTGATGACGTTTCATGACATCTGTAATTCCTGTTCCGACGTGGAATATTATAGTGGCGCTGGTAACACGCCGTCAGGTATTATAATATTCTAAAGCTAAATAGTTTGTTTATATGTTTTTACTTGGTTGAACGCCCGAACCTCAGAAAGTATTCGTTCCATTTGAATAAAATTTTTTTTTTTCACAAAAAAATATTATTCATATCGAACCATGTATCCAGGCGGGTTAAAAGCAACCTCACACTATGGGCACAGTCAAATAAACCATACAGTCGTTCGACGAACGCGTCTAGACGGGTCAATCGTGCGGGGGCCAAGAGGTGAGACGCGGGAAGACCGGTACCTAGTTACATATATTGCCTTAGTTCGTAACTAGGTACATATTTTTGGGGGTTGGCACGTGCTTGTTTTTTATTCGTTACTTATTTATTTGCTTATGAATATTAATTAAGATGGTGCATACGACTTGTGCTGTGAGATATTGAAATTCTTTATGCTGTTTAAAGATTTAAATAAATAAGGATTTAAAAAATCTGCGTTTCATCAATTTACTTATACCAAAAAAGAAAATTTCATTAATTATAATGATTTATATTATTTTGAAATGTTCAAAAAAAAACCTATAACCACTTAAAATAATGTGCACATTCCTACTAATCTACTAACTTTTTACAATATCTCATGTCTGACAAAGTAGCAATTATTGTACGTAAACAACATGGCAGACGTAAGAAAATATGCGTTGTAAGGTAATATTCGCTTCTGGTGTGATTTTAATTTCATTCAATAAGTACCTATTACCTTCGCATTAGGTAAGTACCTAACACATATTATGTATCTTGGTAACGGCGCATCCTAGCTCAAAAATAACCATATTTTTGGCCCCCTTTTATAAACCCCACTCATGTTCTCCGTAATCTCATAGCCCGGTCACTCATCCATAAAATGACCGTGATGTCTATTGCTTTACCTAAAACGTAGTTTGCACGAAAAAAATCTGCAAAATACATACATACATATCGTCACGCCTTTTATCCCCGAAGGGGTAGGCAGAGGTGTATTTCTTTACGGTGGATTCTTTACGGAGGTGTATTTTATTACACCCACTTTTCGCCAGATATACTTTAGTCCCACGTAATAAGGGGCGAGCCTATTGCCGTACCGGGAACATTTCCAGACTCCGTGCTGCTACTGAGAATTTCGTGACAGAAAAACCCAATAACACTGCCCGACCCAGGAATCGAACCCGGGACCTCCCGATCCCACGCGCACATTTATGCCGCGAGACCAACGAGGCAGTCGTATAGGGTTTGATGTCGAGTTTTCCGTCTCTACACAACGATGGTATTTGCATCGTGTTATCCCTTAGTCGCCTTTTACGACACCCACGGGAAGATAGGGGGTGGTGACACTTGTATTCTATGCCGTCAACCACACGGCATATATATCTGCAAAATACTTCATATCAATAACATAGACTCTGCAAGCTGATCCCAAGGTTACCCATCCATTAAACCACCGCTATGTCAATCGCTTTATTTTAACTTGGTTTGTACGAAAAATGCTTTATACTCTTAACCGCCTCCCACGACACCTGCGGGAAGAAATAGGTGCTGACTGACACTTTGTATGCAAAGCTGTCACCGCACGAAAAATGCAACGTGCTTTATATTTTTTTTATTTATTCATTCATAAACAATTTTAACATTGTATTTGAATCAAACAATGCTTATAAATTATATAACAATGTCAAATTAAACTACAAGAATTAGAAATTATATAACAATGTCACAATAATTGATTATTTAAAATTATAAAAAGGAATAATAATTGTCAATTCATTAAAATAATTATTGATCATAAGATAACATAAGAATATTAATAATTTACATGTCATCAATTGAATATAAGCACCTTTTCAGCAGGAAAGCCTTCAGTTCGGCTTTGAATTTTACGTTATAAACTATCATCTTTAACTCACGTGGTAATTTATTAAATATATTTATAGACATATATTTATTGTTTTGTTTTACTATATTAAGACTCGGTACACTTTTTTGCTGAAAATCTAAACGTCTTGTGCTTTCTCTTTGCTTTCTTTCTTCAATTGTTTCAAATTCATGGATGTATTTGGCAAAATTTGTCAACAATATCAGAATATAAAGGCTTGGGACTGTTAATATCTGAAAGTCCTGGAAGTACTGTCTACACGACTCATCCTGTCTTATGCCAACAATAGCTCTAATTGCTCTCTTTTGTAATATAAACGCTCTTGTGATATTGTAATTGTAGCTACCACCCAGAACAGAACGCTATATCTGAGTTTGGAATCTACGAGAGCATAGTATACCATTTTTAAATGTTGTATACTGACTTCGTTTCTAAGGCTTCTAAGCACGTAGCAAGCAGAGCTTATAGCACCATCTAAATTTGTAAGCTCATTTTTCCAATTTAGGTGTTCATCTACATGAACCCCTAGGAACTTTATTTGTTCCACTACCCTAACTCTGTCACCATTTAAAGCACAATGAAGCTGGTCCTTGTTCCTAGCTGTCGATCGAAATAACATTAAATTAGTTTTGTTAGAATTTAATTTAAGACTATTGACTGTGAACCACTTGTGGAATATTTGTAGCGCCTCATTTACCTTCAGCTGAAGATTATCAATATTGTCCGCCGATATAATGGCATTTGTGTCATCCGCGAACATGATTGTTTGTATATCCATCTGTGAGATTTCAGTGACGTAGTTTATTAAATCGTTTATGAAAACAATGAAAAATATTGGACCCAAAATAGAGCCTTGCGGTACGCCCGTTTTTATTGGTATCAATTTAGATTTAAAACTCTCCTCACAGTTAATTTTGCCATCACTACCCTGCTCAGTTTTTACATCTTTTATTTCTACATACATTTTTCTATTTTCTAAATAAGATCTTAAGAGATTACCCTCTGTACCCCTAACGCCATAATGATCAAGCTTTTTCAGCAATAGCTCGTGGTTTACGTTGTCAAATGCAGAGCTTAGATCCAAGAACAGACCAGCCACTTTCTTCTTTCGGTCCATTTCATCCACAACACACCCAACCAGTGCCTGAATTGCATCCTGTGTCCCAACATTCCTCTGATAACCATACTGATTTAGATTCAACACTCTATTCAAGTTAAGATGTCTAAACAGCCTAGTCTTTATCAACCTCTCAAAAATCTTAGACAAGGTTGGAAGCAGTGAGATTGGCCTATACATAGATGGATCTCTTTTTGAACCTTTTTTATGTACTGGTATTATCTTAGCCACTTTAAACTGGTCAGGAAAGGAACCCCTATGAAAGCAGTCATTGTAGAGATTGCTCAGAGGCTCTGCTAATATATCAATATTTTCCTTTACTATTGTAATGGGCATCTCATCATAGCCACAAGATGTTTTATTTTCCATTTTGTTTACTAATTTGAATACCTCGTTTGGAGTGACTGGATCCCATTTAATCTGGTTTACAATTTTTGAGGTATTTTGCTCTAAAATTTCAATCAAAAATTATAATAATTACTTATCGTTAATTTTTGTAATATAATAAACTAGCTGTTTCCCACGGTTTCACCCGCGTCCTGAGGGAACTTCTTCGCGTACCCGATTAATTTTTAGCCTAAGTTACTCCTTGGTACATCAGGCCAGTGAGGGTCCCGTCAAAATAGGTCCAGCCGTTCCAAAGATTAGCGAGAACAAACAAACAGACAGACAAAAATTGTAAAAAATGTCATTTCGGTGTATGTACCGTGTATACTGTATCCATATGCATTTAGTAAAAAGCGGTTATTTTAATATTACAAACAGACACTCCAATTTTATTTACTAGCTTTCGCCCGCGGCTTCGCCCGCATGAAATTTTAATAACGAGTACCTAGCCTTTGTACTTCCCCAGGTTTCAGACTATCCGTATCAAATTTCATCACAAACGGATATATACATTAGCCGTGTAGCGTACATATAAACAGATAATACTTAAAATTACTTTTGTTTTCATAGTCGTCAAACTTCAGGTAAAGATTAGTATGTAGGTAAGTATATTATTCAAGTTATTGAAGAGCTTAATATGTATCTACTGAATAGAATAGCAAAAAAATTAAAACTGACAGCATTACCACAAAGAACATAATCAGACGCCCCTCCTCCCCGCTGCGCTTAAGCGCGCCAACTCATAGTAAGCGCTTATAATGACGCTGCGCTTAGGTCAATTATATCGTGATAACTTTTAAAATATTCGTCTAAACTACTTACTGTAAAGACAAAGTTCATTTACATTAAATACTGATGGCAATAAATCTATCAATTTTGAAAACAATTTGATAACGACTCTAGAATGAGCATCGTAAAATACATATTTTTTATGTTATACTGTTTTATTACAATAAAAATGATGTATTAAGGTTATGTACCAAAAGCTAAAAAGTAATTCGGTAAGTCCTTGCTGCCAGACCTCACCAAACTTCTCATCAATCTGGGGTATTGATCAGACAAATATAAAATCGTTGGGCAAGTGAAATCTCTATCATAATGTTTATTCTGGATAAGCTACGCCCAAAATGAAAATAAATGTTTTTTTTAGTTTATTTTATTTTCAAGTTTTTAGTTTTGTTGTTAGTCGATACTTCTCACTGTATTTTCATAGTGAGCCCTTTTCTACCAATCAAACCCTGTCATTCGATACCCATATTGAGGTATTTGCGGCAAATAGATAATCCGCCATTTTGTGACGGCGGCCATCTTGGATTTTTCATAGTGAGGTCTATTCTACCAATCGAGCTCATTCATTTGATAAGTACCCATATTGAGGTATTTGTAGCAAATATGCAATCAGCCATTTTGCGGCGGCATCCATCTTGGATTTTTCATAGTGAGCCCTATTCTACGAATCAAGCCCTTTCATTTGATACCCATATTGAGGTATTTGTGGAAAATAAGTTATCCGCCATTTTGTGGCGGCGGCCATCTTGGATTTTTCATAGTGAGGTCTAGTCTACCAATCAAGCCCTTTCATTTGATACCCATATTGAGGTATTTGTGGAAAATATGTAATCAGCCATTTTGTGGCAGCAGCCATCTTGGATTTTTTATAGTGAGCTGTATTCTACGAATCAAGCCCTTTCATTTGATATCCATATTGAGGTATTTGTGGAAAATAAGTAAGTAATCCGCCATTTTGTGACGGCCGGCGGCCATCTTGAATTTTTCATGGTGAGCTTTTTCTGATAAACAATTTCACCATACATTATCTGAATTTCAAGTAACTTTAACGTTTTAGGCAACGCACGCGATGACAGCTTTCTGAGCTCAGGATTTTTGCCGACTCAGTCGATACTTTTCCTTATGTTATGGCAACATTATACAAAATCTTTATAAATTGTAGCCTATGTGTTATTCTGATGTATAAACTATATTACTGTAAAGTTTCATCCAAATCCGTTCAGTAGTTTTTGCGTGAAAAAGTAACAAACATCCATCCATACATACATCTTCACAAACTTTCACATTTATAATATTAAGTAGGACATGTATAGATAAGTGATTTACACTATATTATTCGTATAGCGTAGCAATTGTAATATTTTTCTAAAATAAATAGAAGGTGTTTGAATAAGTAGGTATTGTTTACATGTGGCAGCCCTAGCCTACTTGTACTTACCCTTGTCTAGACGTCGTCGGCTTTTTCTACGAGATCAAAGGCGTCAAACTACTGTATGTCTTTATACTGTGCTATGGGCCACGAGTGCTGAGCAGTGGCCTTTTAATTAATAATCGTTACCGCGGGTCGTTGTTACTTGTTACCGCGGGTTCAGCTAGTCTTATATAAATTGATAGCCCTATTCGTCTAGTTCGGAAAAGTTAAGCAACGCTTGCCTAGGCATTATACAGGGTGTCACAAGACCCATCACCAAGCCGAAGTCTATTCGTTGTGGACATCATGCCAAGTCATAATAACCAAAAATTATACCTGGGAAACGAATATTTTTTAAGTTTTCACATTTTTTAAACCGAAATTAAAAGCGCGCGCGTGCAATGCTCGAAATACCTACTTATCTATGGGGTCATAGGGCACCTAAAGAACATATTGGCGGGGTAAGTGCATCGATTTTGTACCTAATTAGAAAAATACCATACTAACTTTGAGCCTCAATATCTCCTGAACCAGCAATTTCCCAGGTATGGTGCCGAAGTAAAAAATGTTTGTAGTGATTGGTACAACATGGGATTTCAGTTTTCGTTAAGGGTCTTTTTACACCCTGTATTAACATCAGAGCGCGCCACCGGCACAAGGCACTCGGCCCAAAAGAACCCCCTGATTCCGGTGGTTGCCTCAGGACAAGAAGTGTTAGCGTTAGGCCATTTCGGAGGCCTTCGGGAGGTCGGAGAACTTCAACACCAGAGTTCGCCACACACTCACACTAATGAATCTTGTTCAAAGATTCTACAACTTCGATGTATCTATTTAGATACACAGCAAGCTAATAAAAACGTATAAAAAATAGGGTGTAAAAAGACCCTTAACGAAAACTGAAATCCCATGTTGTACTAATCACTACGAACATTTTTTACTTCGGCACCATACCAGGGGAATAACTGGTTCAGGAGATATTGAGGCTCAAAGTTAGTATAGAATTTTTCTAATTACGACGGTCAAACTGAAAGTTCTTAGAAAATCAAAAACTGATTACATTAGCCAGTTATTAGTTTTATTATATCTTTTCAAAATATTGTCCATTGACGTCAATACGCCGCTGCATGCGATGGAACCACTGGGAAAAGCACTTTGCCCACTCGTCCTTAGGGGTCTCTTCAATGGCATCGCGATACGCAGCCACCGCTTCTTCAGCATTCATAAACCGCTTTCCTTTAAGTTTTTCTTTAATTTTTGGAAATAAATAAAAATCACAAGACGCGAGGTCGGGGCTATACGGCGGGTGACCCAGTAATTCAACGTTTGATGTCGCCAAATAGTCGATCGTTCGCTTGGCGGTGTGCGACGAGGCGTTGTCGTGGTGAAGGAGGATCCTACTGCGAGGTCGTTTCTCTCGAACTTTTTCCAAGACAAGTGGCAAACAATTGGTAGTGTACCATTCTGCAGAAACTGTTTTTTGATCCTCTAACACAATTGTTGCGAAATGACGTATCCTTTCAAAGAACGAGGCCACCATTTTTTTTCCCGCACTTCGATCTCTCTTCACTTTAGTTGGCAACTCCTCGAAAGGAAACACCCACTGAGCAGATTGTCTTTTGGTTTCAGAATCATAACAGTAAATCCAGCTTTCGTCACCTGTTAGTATGTCGAACACAGCATTTGAGTCACCTCCGTTAAATCTTTCAATCATTTTACGGCACCAATCCACACGATGGAGTTTTTGAGCCTTAGTCAAATTATGAGGTATCCACCGGGCGCAAAGCTTCCTGACCGCTAAATGTTCGTGGAGGATTTTGTGCACTTGACTCATACCGATGCCTAAGCTTGTCCGAATCTGCTGATAGGTCACTCTTTTGTCAGTCTCTATCATACGCCGCACAACACAGATGTTATTTTCAGTCGTCGCCGTAGAAGGCCGTCCCTCACGTACATCAACAGTGAGATTAGTGCGACCACGTTTAAACTCATTAAACCAGTTGTAAACAGTCGCACGAGATGGGGCTTCATCGTGAAAGGCCAATCGTAGTCTATCATAACTTTCTTGTTGACTTAAATGACATCGAAAGTCATAAAAAATCATTGCACGAAAATTTTCTCGTGTTAAATTCATGTTGACGTGACACAGACAATTTTCAATTTGCCGCCAAATCGTAAAACAAATGACAAATGAATGAAATATATACTCAGTAATATTGGCAAAGAGTTCTATTTTCAAATTTTAGAATATTTTTTTTGTTATATTGTTTATAAGTGGCCAGTTCTAAGAACTTTCAGTTTGACCCTCGTATGTACAAAATCGATGCATTTACCCCGCCAATATGTTCTATACATAGATATCGTAATTAATTACTTATTTTTTCTAGGGTTCTATAGATGCCCTATGACCCCATGGACAAGTAGGTATTTCGAGCATTGCACGCGCGCACTTTTAATTGCGGTTTGAAAAATGTGAAAACTTAAAAAAAATCGTTTCACAGGTAATTATTTTTGGTTAGTATGACTTGGCATGATGTCCACAACGAGTAGACTTCGGCTTGCTGATGGGTCTTGTGACACCCTGTATAGTTGTAGCAGAACTATAGTATCAAACCATTTACCTTTGCGGAACCCGGGCTACAACGCAAAATTCTTGAAAATTGTTCTATTTTTTTTATACCTCACGCCTGTATAAGTAATACATAAAGTACAAAACTAAGTCCCGTCAATCTTAACTTGGACCTCACAAAACACAAGCAAAAACTTACAAACTAGTAAGTCATTCTTAACTACAATTTATTATTTAAGAACAGGGCTATAAGGTCGACTACTCAAATCAATTGAACAACGCAACTTAATAAATCATTTATAGTAGGTACTTACTTTCGAAGTCAGGTGCGCTTGCTAAACGGTGAAGGAAAACATCGTGAGGAAACCTGCATGTCTGAGAGTTCTCCGTAAGGTTCTCTTAAGACATGTGAAGTCTGTCACGCACTTGGCCAGCGTGGTGGACTATGGCCTTACTCTTCTCATAGTAAGAAGAGGCCCGTGCCCTGCAGTGGGACAGTATAGGGCTGATGATGATGACTTAGGTACTTAGAAATGGATTTAATATTAAGAGGTTAGTTTTTCATCTTTCCAGCGTTTTCCCGGTTACATTCAAGACTGATTGTCTCCGTGGTCCAGTGGATTGCGTATGCGTCTGCTGATTGGGACGAATCGGGCTCGATGCCCGGGTCGGGCAAAAGTTTTCTGAGCTTTTCTGAGAATTTTCAGTAGTGGCATGGAGCCTGGCAATTTGCCCGGTAACGGCAATAGGCTCGCCCCCTATTACATTGGGACCCAAACATAGTTGGCGAAGTGTGGGTGTGTAATACATCTCTGCCTACCCCTTCGGGGATAAAGGCGTGAAGTTATGTAATGTAGTTTATCATCTTTCCAGTGTTTTCCCGGTTACATTGAAGACTGACTGTCTCCGTGGTTCAGTGGATAGCGTATGCGTCCGTTGATCGGGAGGTCCCGGGTTCTATTCCCGAGTCGGGCAATCGTTACTAGGTTTGCCCGAATTCTTAGTAAGCTTGCCCCCTATTACGCGGGACCAACCAATTTATAACGTTGCAAAGTAATATTGCCCCTTCGGGAATACAGGCGTGAGACTAAAAAGATAAAAAAAACCTTCAATACTTTTGCCTTGTAGCCCGGGGTAATATTACACCTCTGCCTACCCCGGTCACAGGCGCTATAAAAACCTTCAGAACAGCAAGATTGTACATACTTTTAACGAAGGTAAAACCGCAGCTCACAATAATTTTGTAATATACGTTAAATTAATATCTCAACAGAATGTTTGGGTAAGCGTGGGTATTTCATTAAAAGTAACCTGCGGTGATTTTACCTGAAAAGTGGTAGGGTTGCCAGCATCATAGAAATTTATATTTTGGCACGGGTGTTAATCGCGTTAACTATTTTAATTTTAAGATATAAATATATACAACAGTGATTTGTAACTATACTAGAGAACAGTGGTCTGAAAGATGTCGTGACTAGGATTGAGAAAGGAATGCTGAAGTGGTTTGGACACGTGGAGCGAATTAATGAAGAATGACGAATCGGATCTATAAGGCAAATGTGTGTGGGCAATCTGTCGCGGCAGACCTCGGCGGACATTCCTCGATCAAATTGGGGACGTCCTAAAAAACGGCGAGGTCCGAAATACCCGAAACCGGCGAGCATGTATGAAAAGAGTAATGAGTGTAGAGGAAGCGCGTGACGTCTGTAAGGATAGAAGCAAGTGGCGTTCCGTTGTCTCTGCCTACCCCGAGGGGAAAAAGGCGTGAGTATATGTATGTATGTTTACAAATCGCGAAAGTTTATAATCTCCTAGAGCAGCAAACTATTCACTAAATACTATTTAGTGAGTCCTGAAATGTTAGGCGACACCGACTGCCTGAAGTTCTCCTCCTCTTTACGCCTTTATCCTCCCATATAACAGGTAGTAAAGCCTTGCTGATTTCAGCATGAATGGGCCGGCTGGACCGGGAAAGTACTACCCTCTCACAGAAAATCCACGTAAAGTAACAGTACTTAAACTGTTGCGTTTCGTTCGGTGAGTGCGAGTGCCGGAGTCCTCATCACACTCCTAGTCCTCATCCTATCCCTTTTCCCAACCCCAAGGGGCGGCAACGCACTTGTGACTCCTGTGGTGTTGCTTGTGTCCATGGGCGGCGGTAATTGCTTACCATCAGTCGATCCGTCTGCTCGTTTGCCGCCTATGGCGCCTATTACTATTAAAAAAGTATGCCACCATTTTGACAAAAAACAGCTAACATGTGGGTCTCAGGATTGGAATTTTTTTTTGACGGGTCGGAACTCAGACAACTTTGAGAACCACTGTCCTAGAGGATACCCGCAACTACGAACGCACATTTTTTTTTAAATGTTTTCCGTTTCTTTCTGATCCCGTGGAAATTTTAGACAATCACTTCTTAGTGCACCCCTACGGTCCTCAAGGATCGTACAATCAAACAAGTCGGCGGTGGACCAGTTTGAAAAAAATACTCTTGGCTCGCTCATAGAGTCGAAGCACACTAGAAACTGGTTTTGTATACGAGTGTCAATGTGCGTGTAGAGTAGCACTGGAAGCGACGATGTCTTGCTGAGCGATTTTCGCCCTTATGGTGGTCTAGCGGGAGGCTGTTCGACTGTAGGTAGTACATGCCAAATTTCAGCTTCTTGCGCCCAATAAGTAGTTATGGCTGTGCGCTGTCTGTCAGTCAGTCAGTAATGCAATAGTTTTATATAAGTATACAGATTAGGGTTTCTAACGATTTTAAGTCAAAGACATTTCACTTAGGTCAAATGTGATGCTTATGAGAGTAAAATTGTAATTCAATACAATGTTGACGTTCATAAGAAACCGATAATTTTGGACCCTAGTTGACGGGGATCAGTTTCTTGCACATGACCTCAAATACATAATTATAACCTACTAGCTGATGCCTAGTTATTTAAGGCTACTGCTCCGCTCACGTGGCTCATAGCGTGATGTTATATAGCCTATAGCCTTCCTCGATAAATGACCTATCTAACAATGAAATAATTTTTCAAATCGGACCGGTAGTTTCTGAGATTAGCGCGTTCAACCAAACAAACAAACTCTTCAGCTTTATATATTAGTATTAGATATGGAATAGGTCGAATTACTTGTCACCCGGTATATAGTTTGAGACAGCCCTACAGCTCGTAGGAATAACTTGTACTACAAACCCACGCTTTGTATCTTTTATAACATTATTACTGAAACGCGAAACATATTATGTTTGTTTAAGACTTGTTGTGGATTTAGTAACCTGTAGTTTAGTGGCAGTTAGTTTAATTTACTTTTAACATCACTATAAACTAACTAAATAATATTATATACAGGGTGTAAAAAGACCCTTAACGAAAACTGAAACCCCATATTGTACCAATCATTACGAACATTTTTCGCTTCGGCATCATACCTGGGAAATTACTGGTTCAGGAAATATTGAGGCTCAAAGTTACTATGGAATTTTTGTAATTAGGTACAAAATCGATGCATTTACCCTGCCAACCTGTTCTATAGATGTCCTGCATGCACCCTAGATTAGTAGGTATTTCGAAAATTGCACGCGCGCATTTTTATAGCGGCTTGAAAAAGTGAATAGGTACTTAAGGCGCTGTTATACCTCAGAAGCCGTGAAACACCTAATTTTTCGTCGCGCATCTAGCCATAACGGTACATATTACAAACTAGCAAAAATTAGAGCTTAAAGTCAAAAGTCTGAACAAAAGACTTTTGAAAGAATTTTTCATGTACGCAAAATAGAATCACGGTAAAAAAATCACAAAATCGAGGCAGAAAATAATCTTTCGTCTCACTGTTTGCAATATTTTGATCGTAAGCTGTCATATTTTTTTTGATAATATTGTAGGAAATCTAATGAACTAAAGAATTACCCTATTTATTTTCATATTATACGTGTATATTTTGTAAAATTAAATAAAATCTGCCAAACGTCTATGATTTTGACGCTCGTTAGATCCCATCAATATCAAACGCTTCAGCAATTTAAACCTTATTAGCATAAGCGGTGTACTGAGTGTCAGTTGCTAGTTTACGCCCCGCCCAGACCTCATCATTCGGCTATGAGCCCTGTGAGAGATAGGTCATGTCGCTTGCGTCTCCGCTGCACGAAATTTTACGTAAACATGTTTGTTATTATAATACGCCGATTTGAGTTCGTAATTTCATGTTTTATGTTATAGACTGAATACTTTGAATCAAATAGGCTTTTCATGTAACTATGGGCACATATAATTAGGACCTAAGTTTATACTCTTGTTGCGTTTAATGTGTTATTGTTTCTGTGCTTATAAATATATAATTAGAAGAATAAAATATGGACAATTAGAGAAATGAAGTTCTACGAACGATTTGTACAAGAAAGCTTCGTAATAAAATAGAAATTCATCCATGGCCAAGTGATTATGAAATATGTAACATTTTTACACAAATTATTTTCATAAGAGTCTTTTATGACTAACTATGTTACTTATATACTATCGATTATGCATAATATAATTATATAAACTATTCTCACAATACAAAGCTGCCACAGTTTTCAATTTTTGAAAGAGTAATAACATAAAATCGAATCATTTTATGTACCTTTATTTCAAATTCATTAGCTTGTCAGAGCGCCTGGAGCGCTAAGATGCCGCCACGGCGAACAATAATGATGACAGCGCTAATATGGCGCTCCGCAATCCGCACACAAGCGGTAACGAATGTTGTATTATTGTGTTTTGAACATAAACGTTTTTAGGTACATCGGGTAAAACTTTGATTATTCATAAACTATTAGGTATGTCTCAGTACATCTAATATCTTTTTAATTTCTAAAATCAATCATTTATAAGTAAGAAGATAACTTCTCTGTTTGCTATAATACAAGATATAGTATTTTTTAAATAATAAAGTACGTAACTAATTATCATTATTGTAATTACAGTGAAGTTAAAGATAACAGTTCTGCAACGTTTTACACACATTTGACTTCAGTCATTCCTAACACGAGCTGTTCAAGAGCTAGCCAAGAAATGCCAAACAATTTTTTTAACAAATTTGACTCAAATTTCGTAGTGATAAGCAAAAATTACAAGAGGGATAGCAGTGACTGGTTCGAATTGCGTAAGAATATGTTGACAGATTGAAATTTTTGTATAGTGGTAAAAAGAAGAGATAACAGCAGTAAAGCCAACTTAGTAAAAAATATTTTGTACAAATAAAATATTTGCAATGTAAAATCAGTTGCGCATGGAATCTAAAATGAACAACTGGCTTTGCAACAACTGGCGAAGCAAGAAAATGTAACAATCGAGCCTTGTGGATTATTCGATTATTGGTGCCACGCCAGATGGATTAATAGGTCCAAACACGATTGTGGAAATTTAATGTTCTAAAGTTGCCTATAAGAATGGCCTGGAGAATAGTATAAGAGCAAATAAAATACAAATATGGAAACATGATAAAAAGTGAACTTACTAGTCTAAACACATATTGTAATTGTTATTACCAAATTCAGGGCCAACGCCACGTTACACGCAAACAAAAGTGCTGTGTGGAGTGGCGAAAGTATACCACTAAAAATAGAAATTATAGAAAGAGATGATGTTTTCTGTGAGAAGCTTGTGGCGTTTTATATGAATTGGCAGTTGCCTGAAATTGTTGATTCTCGTCAAGCTCAAGGGATGGCATTGCGAGATCACGGAGAGGAAAATGTTTCATCAGTGCTTGAAATTTCTACAATACCAAGCCGTAAAAGGAAAGTAAATGAAACTGTGCCTCGTGAACAACAGCAAATAATAAGTATTGAAGCCTTATCACCTCACAACAACACATATTTGAAGCGAAAGAATTTTTTTATATTTTTCCATACAAACATGTATGACGAGAGCTAACGAAAAATCAGTAACTCAAATTCTAATTCTATAATTTTCTAAGCGACATAGCAGTATCTCATGAATAAGGTATATCCACATATATTTTTGATGTTTCATCTATTTTGAAAAATAATAATGGGTTGGGTTTCGAAACGAGTCGCCTGAATTTGAGGGTATTGTTAGTGTAGGGGGCTTAAGGTAGTTCGTTTTAATCCCCTAAAAGTAATTTTGGCTGCCGGAGTTGCGTCTAAATATTTTAAAACAATTTCCAAAATTTCATAAATACTTCGGCAATTATGCAAAATGGAACATAGTTTTTATACTTTAGTACAGTTTTACAAATGTAATTTTTAGGTTTTATGTGAAAAACGTGAAACGAAACGCAAAACTGCCATGGAATGATCATATTGACAGCTAATGTCAAATTTGTGCGTCATTGCTTTCGAGTGCCTTGGGTTAGGTGCGACTGTAATAAGTAAATAAATAGGTTATGTTAGGTTCTCTTTTGACCCTTAATCCGAAAATAGGAGCCCTTTGCAGGGCTGCGACAACCTTAGTTTATTAAACTAGTGTGATGAATGTGGAAGTTGGCAGTGCCATACACACCGATGTTTGGAGATTTTTTTTTTCAGAGGAAACCAAGTTTTTCCGGCAAGTGAAAATGGTGAGGGGGGTTTCAAGACCTCCCCTGCTCCCTCTCCAATCACTCACAACCCCTAAAAACGGCGACGTATTTCGAAACCTTTGCCATAATAATTATACCTATAATAACAATAAACATCCATAAATAAATGAAAGAAATCAACTATTACTAAACTTCAATTATCTCGTAACTCGCTTTAGTTGAGATACGGCTTTTGCGCTTAGTAGAGCAGTATTGTGTTTTTAGGGTACCGTAACCAAAAATTGTAAAAACGGAACCCTTATAGATTCGCAATGTCTGTCTGTCTGTCCGCCCGTATGTCACAGCCAATTTATTGCAAAACAGATTTGAAAACTGGCAGGAATGGAATTAGATGTAGGTATTCTATGAACTGCTTCACTATTTTGATACAAAAATAAAACAAACATAATAATGGCCTCTCCATACATGGAACTGACTTAATTATTTTTATCATCTTACGGCACGTAGGTATTTACCTACTTTCGTCAACATTTAATACCTATAACATCTAATGTAAACCAGTTTTGCTCATGGCTGCACTGAGAACAAAAATTGCGCTATGCCTATATTGTACAAACAGATTGATGTATGTAATATAAATTTTAATATCAGTATCTCAATTCAATATGCTAAAACGTTTTGCTTGCGATTTTGAAATATTGGAATACGGATGTCGCCAGAATACGGCCGCACGCGACGAGAATGAAGGGGGGCGCCCCGCAGTAGACGGAGCTAAGCTCCCTTCACCTCCCCTGCTTCACCCCCTCATTTACCAAAACAGTCGCTTAGGACAGCGCCTTAAAAAAAAGTCCTTTCCCAAATTTTATTTTTGCTTAGTATGACTTGGCATGATGTCCAAAACGCGTGGACTTCGGCTTGGTGATGGGTCTTGTGACACCCTGTATAGTGATGTTACGGATATCCGTATCCGTATCCGCGGATATCCGAGGAAGAAGAAAGATTCGCATCGGTATGGTCATATCCGTTACTTTTGTCGCGGATCTTTTACGGATCTTTCACCTTATTAATTTTCACGGATACAGTAGTACAGCCATGGATTAGCCGCAGCAGGTGAGGGACTATTTCTTCTTGTATGGATACTAATTATCTGGGCTATTGGGATGGCTGTTAAAAGGATTGGTTTGACGAAACTACGGATAAAAAACCGGCGTCTGCCTTAAGTACTCCGATAGTACGTCGAAAAGGGGCAGACGGTGACTTGCCAAACAAAGTCTGCCATAAAGACAGCCAGAGGGCAACACCGGTGCGAGTGGCTACGGGGGTCGAGCGGTGTGGCACCGGTTTCGCCATCGCAGGTGTCGTGACCCGGAGCGGGTTTCCCCGTAGTTACGCCTTTGAGAATGACACTTCCACCCCCGAGCTAATAGCTCTTGCGGCGTCCCTCTGGCCGGCCGACCAAGGCAAGCCAGAGTTGAGAGTCCTGCCTGCGGTTGCTCTTGGAAATCTAATCCGACCAGCCAAGAAAGGCAAGCTGGAGAAGAGGCCCTGACCGACTCTCTGAAGCATTCGGGACCGCAGTGTCACCACTCACCACACACATTCAGCTCGCCACAAAGCTGCCCTGCGGTTTGTAAGCTTTCTTTTCATCTTGTAATACATTTTTTGTTTATATCACTGGATGAGGTGATGTTTGCAAGCTCTTACTCTGCCCTCTGAGTTTGCTAATATAATACCAATTTTACTTACCCAATCAATAAAATATGATCGACATGTCACAAAAACTGTTCAGTTATTTAATCATTTTATTATAATCGAAATATTGAAATGAAAAATAAATACGGTTGTTTCGCTTTGGTCGCCATCTTTTGTAAGCATTTCCCGCCAACGCGCTCTCGGCAAAGGTCACAACGCCTACAGCCACGATCGCTTCTGAAAGGAAAATTATTTCTGTTATAATAAGTAATATTAATTATTAACCAGAGAAAGCTTATTGAATATTTCATTTGTGAGTTACGTTCGTCTGAAGTTATAATAGTGGATTTAAGGCTGACATTGTAATTTATTACAAACTGGCCTGGTTTCGTTTGTTAGAATTTGATAAACGAGATTGCGATTTGTGGGATCCTCTTTTATTTCAAGGCTGTTCTGTTCCATTGTTTTATTATTATAAAACTTCTCGCTGTATAATGGACGTTAGGAAGCGCTTTTAAATAGGTATCTTAAATAATGATTGAAAGTTTATGAGTAAGTAAGTTAAGCCGTGTGGTTGACGGCATAGAATACAAGTGTCACCACCCCCTATCTTCCCGTGGGTGTCGTAAGGGATAACACGATGCAAATACCATCTTTGCGTAGAGACGGAAAACTCGACATCAAACCCTATACGACTGCCTCGTTGGTCTCGCGGCATAAATGTGCGCGTGGGATCGGTCCCGGGTTCGATTCCTGGGCCGGGCAGTGTTATTGGGTTTTTCTGTCACGAAATTCTCAGTAGCAGCACGGAGTCTGGAAATGTGTCCGGTACGGCAATAGGCTCGCCCCTTATTACGTGGGACTAAAGTATATCTGGCGAAAAGTGGGTGTAGAAATACACCTCTGCCTACCCCTTCGGGGATAAAAGGCGTGACGTTATGTATGTATGTGTATGTATGAGTAAAATTTGTATTGCTCAACAAACTTTTGTTATATCGAACATGGTGTGTCAATAATTCATTTGTAAGATGTTTTATTTCATCGACGCTTTATTGGTGTGCGATGTCGTTTGACGACCGGTTGGCGCAGCGGGAGTGTAAGCGACTGCTACGCCGAAGGTCGCGGGTTCGATTCCCGCTCAAGTGAAACATTTATGTGCATGAACATGGATGTTTGTCTTGGTCTGGGTGTTTCTATGTATAATATGTATGTATTTGCAAAAAAAGACGTATATATGTATGTTTATCCATTATCTAGTACCCATAGTACAAGCTCTGCTTAGTTTGGGATTAGATGGTGTTGTGTGAATGTGGTAGAATATTATTAATATTATATTATGTAGGTACCTAACATTAGTGCGAAAAATCTTGTTGCGAAATACCCTACAACGATTGCTGATTACTTCGATCGTATATTCACGTTAATGCCACGATAGCCTAGTAGAGATACCATCCGATTGCCAAGCATAGGGTATCGGGTTCGAATCTACGGCGCGATCCACTGGCTTTTCGTAGTTAAAATGTGCGTATTAACTATCTACTCACATACTCTATAGGTAGTAGAGCCTTGGTGATTTCAGCATGAATGGGCCGGCTCGACTGGGGAAGTAGTACCCTCTCACAGAAAATCGACGTAAAGTAACAGTACCTAAACTTTTGCATTTCGTTCGGTGAGTGAGAGTGCCGGAGGCCCTGTCCGCTATTCCTTCTCCATCATCCCACTCCTTATCCTATCCCTTTTCCCAACCCCAAGGGGCGGCAACGCACTTGTGACTCCTGCGGTGTTGCTTATGTCCATGGGCGGCGGTAATTGCTTACCATCAGGCAACCCGTCTGCTCGTTTGCCGCCTAATACCATAAAAAAAAAACAAAAAAAAAACATAGGTAACTGATCGATATTTGTGCATATTAAATTGTTTGCTTATCTTTTGCCCCATGCCATGTAAAGCCTGTAAAGACGATTTCCGTATTTTTTGGTTGACGAGGGCGGACGGCAGTCGCTCTGTGGAAAAGCTGATAATAATAATAATAATAATAATATTCTACCACATTCACACAACACTATCTAGTCCCAAACTAAGCAGAGCTTGTACTATGGGTACTAGATAATGGATAAACATACATATATACTTTTTTTTTTTTTGTAAATGCATACATATTATACATAGAAACACCCAGACCAAGACAAACATCCATAATCTGTCAAATATGGTTAGAATTAGATCAATGAGCGGATTCAGAGCTGTAAAACGAAACGTCTTGGATGGAATTTGAATACCGTTAGGACGGTGATGATATTGATGATGAAAGGTACAGCCTCTCATCCTACCATGGAGTAATCATCAGCCCTGTATATCAACTGTCCCACTGCTGGACACGGGTCTCTTCTCATTATGAAAAGAGTAAGGCCATAGCAAAGAGCTCAGATATTTACATAGAGGCGCATTTCCTATGGGCGCTCTGAAGACAAACTTTCTGTGACCCAAATTGCCGCTTGGCGGCGTAGCAGTCGCGCTGTGACTGCTGTCTCTACGAGAACAAGAGAGAGGAACGACGGGTGTATCTTAACTACGAGAGCAAGAGAGACGGAGAACGACGCCAGCGCCGCCAACGGCGCCAACTACGAACTAAACTAGAGACAGTCCCCACTTGAAATCGGCACACGAAATCGTTAAGAACTGCGCTTCTATGTCAATCTATTCATTGGCCATAGTCCACCACGCTGGCCAAGTGCGGGTTGGCAGACTTCACGTGTCTTTCGAGAACATTATGGAGAACTCTCAGACAAGCAGGTTTCCTCACGTTGTTTTCCTTTACCTTGGAGTTGGCTACCTAGGTACTAAATAATGGAATATAATAAATCTTGTTAATACCTTGTAATGAACCGAGGGTAGATAATTAATAACTGTTAGTAATTATTTTTTTGCCACTTTCACATAACACCATCTAGTCCCAAACTAAGCAGAGCTTGTACTATGGGTACCTACTAGATAATGGATAAACATACTTATGTACTTTTTTTTTGTAAATACCTACATATTATACATAGAAACACCCAGACCAAGACAAACATCCATGTTCATGCACACAAATGTTTGACCTGAGCGGGAATCGAACCCGTGACCTTTAGCGTAGCAGTCGCTTACACTCCCGCAGCGCCAACCGGTTGTCCATAATAAGTTATGACCGTGTTCTGCGTAATTGTATGTGGGTTACACGAGTTACGCTTATTTGTCTGTGGCGTGCGCGGGGATGTTCATCTATACACATAAATAAAATTAGAGTGTCTGTTTGTAATATTAAAATAACCGCTTATTACTTAATGTATACACGGTACATATACCGTGTGGTTGACGGCATAGAATACAAGTGTCACCACCCCCTATCTTCCCGTGGGTGTCGTAAGAGGCGACTAAGGGATAACACGATGCAAATACCATCTTTGCGTAGAGACGGAAAACTCGACATCAAACCCTATACGACTGCCTCGTTGGTCTCGCGGCATAAATGTGCGCGTGGGATCGGGAGGTCCCGGGTTCGATTCCTGGGTCGGGCGGTGTTATTGGGTTTTTCTGTCACGAAATTCACAGTAGCAGAACGGAGTCTGGAAATGTGCCCGGTACGGCAATAGGCTCGCCCCTTATTACGTGGGACTAAAGTATATCTGGCGAAAAGTGGGTGTAGAAATACACCTCTGCCTACCTCTTCGGGGTTATAGGCGTGAGACTATGTATGTATGTATGTATGGTACATATACCGAAATGAAATTTTTTACAATTTTTGTCTGTCTGTCTGTCTGTTTGTTCTCGCTAATCTCTGGAACGGCTGGACCGATTTTGACGGGACTTTCACCGGCGGATAGCTGATGTACCAAGGAGTAACTTAGACTATAAATTAACCGGGTACGCGAAGTAGTTATCTCAGAACGCGGGTGAAACCGCGGGAAACTGCTAGTACTTAATATGTATTTGTTGTACAAACAGCAACAAGTCAAGCTTAACAGTTGTAGTAGGATTTTGAACCTTATTTCCTAGGCGGTAAGAACGGTACAGTGGTCAAAGTGTCTACTTCTTGTCCTTGCGCGTTAACTTTAACATAAATTCAAATTGATACAATGTTAAGTGAGTTTTAATAAGTTTTAATTAAGATTGTTAAGATTAAGATTTCTCGGGCATCTTAGTACATACATACATAGACTCACGCCTGTTTCCCGGAGGCATAGGCAGAGACTACGGAACGCCATTTGCAACGATCCTGACATACCTCTCTTGCTTCATTCACTCCCATCAAGTTTCTCATGCATGCTCTTCTGTTTAGGGTACTTCTGACCTGTCCTTTTTTCAGGAAGGCATCTTAGTAATAATTTTAATATCTTTATGGTCCGTGGATAGGTTAGTTACCCCTTCCATAGAGCATAGCTTGTGTGTGATTGATGAAAATGGCTATGACATACAGACAGACATGGCAAATCTATAAGGGTACCGCTTTTACAATTTTTGGCTACGGATCCCTAAAAAGTATCACTCTAAACTCTAATGAAGACGATATTTTGTTTCATCCGTGTTGCCATGACCTTAAATTTTAGGTGGGTTGGTTTCCGTTTGACCTGACTCTTCTATACGGATATATTTATATACAGGTAATACCACGTCTGTAGGCACGTTGTATATAGGTACTTACTATTTTTATATAGAATCCTGTCTGGAAGGGCACATACGCTAAGGGCGGTTTCAGATTAGCGTTTTATACGCGCGTATAAGGCTGGTTTCAGAGTCACGCGTTTGACCGGCGCCGGCCACACGCGCGCGCTTACAATTACACTAGATTAGTAGTAGCGTTTCATAGTCACGCAGTTCAAACGCGGCGCGTGTGAGACGCGCGCGCCGGCCGCGCTGCCGAAGCTTCATACATTGCAATGAGAAACGCGAACTCGTTTCACAGTGGTCCGCGCGCCAAACGCGCTGGCCGACGGCGCGTGCCGCGCGCGTCGCTCTGAAACCAGCCTAAGCTAGTTTTTGGAAGCGCATGTAGGCGCGTATACGCGCGCCTTTTGGCACAAGCGCAACTCGTACGAGCGTTGACGCGCTTCTAAGCTCGTATATCGATCCATCAGAATCCATGTTGACACTGACACGATGTCACTACCGTTTTGAGCTACTCGTAACACGCCGAAATATGGCCGTTTACGCGAGTCCGGTTGTTCGAAGCGCGTAATGTAGCGCGCGTGTAAAAATACGCTAATCTGAAACCGCCCTAATTTGGCGAAATCGTGAAAGTTCAACATTTGATGATAAATGCGTTTTTTCGTAAAATTTATGGAATTTTCTAACCATAAAATCATGCCAAAACATATTATTTAATGTTCGATAGTCCATTTATCGAGGAAGGCTATTCATGAGCGGTCTTGTTGCAAATTATGTTTTTTCCTCACATCTTAGGTTTTAATGTGCCTTCTACTTATTACAAAACCTTTGACGCATTTTCAACACACGCTGTCCTTAACTCCTAAGCGCCGCGCGCGTCGCCGTAGGGATAAGTTTGACATTCACGTATATAATTAGGCGTTCTTGCCTTTTTACTTTATTCTACTAACAATTCTCGATAGAGTGAATTTAGTAAGAAGAGTAATTCCGGAACATCTTGGGTTGTCATATTAATAAGTTATTGCAGTAGATTATACAGTGTTGCAGAAAATTAAGACAGTCATCTTTCAACATCAGATGGGTGCCGGTAAAATAGCCTAACCTATTTATGGAACGTAAAATACTTTGCGATAGTTTTGTAACTTAGGCTCGCCTGCACCTTACTCGATAGAGTGGTGGAAAGGACGGTACGTACATACGTACGTTTCTACCGCGGCAGCAAAAAAGGCTCATGTGACATCTATGATCTATGATCTCGATATCCTATCGTATTTGGTTGGGTGGATTCTGTCTATGTAAGGAACGCCGCGCCTATGCAAGAAATCGTGTCGCTTCTACACACAAACTGTGTACACTACATGGGCTCTTATCAAGAAAAATATATTTCTTTGTTCGTGTGTAGATCCGGAAAAATACTTGCCGACTACATGATGATTCGGGTGCAACGACAACCCAACCTACTAGACGGCAGACGTAAGGCGAACATTTTCTGACAACACGTTAGACTAATGCTAAGAACTCACGGAGCTATTTTCACCCGCTACCGCCGCGGCACGGTGGGCTGAAAAATCAAAATGTGGACTTAGGGGCTAAGAGACTTGTTTTTGGATTCTACTAATAAAAACAATATTTTTTTTATTCTTTGACTTTTTTGATAAAGTACATACTTACCGAGATAACATTGTTTGAAGTTTGTATGAAACTAGTGAAAAATAAAAAAAACGAAATCGATTTTTTAATACTGTTAACAAGTCAATACAACAAAAATGAAACAATAAAATATCCACACCACCCATTACAGGTCACGACATATTATGCTTTCTCGGAATTTTGACAAAATCAGGGTAATCTAATTAATTTTCAAAGTTTCAGATATGTGACTAATGATGACTTTTTTCAAGTGTGGCAAGTCGATTAGGCCTACTGGGGATACCACATAAAAAAAACCGCGCCTAATCTTTAACTTCATTGGGTGGTGTGGAATAAAAGATAAATTTTTTTTTTCCGCCAAAACGCAAAAAAACGCATTTCGCGATATAGTGCATAAAAAGCCAAAAAATATCTTCTATCATAAACTTTCATTGTTTTCTTGAGATAGCTTAAGAATTACGAACAATTCTCATTTTATTGTTTTCTTCCATACAAAAAAATCTTTAAAATTAAATAACTCAAAAACCACGCGTTTAATCAAAAAAATTGTATTAATATTTTTGACTTGTATTTGATCATAGAATCCAAAAATGGAATTAGTTTATTTATATTCCACTTTCGTTTTTTCGAAATCCCTGAGTCCACTAGCGAACATTTTCAGCCCACCGTGCGCGGTGGTGGAACTGCGGTTTTATTTCTAAACTCACGAGACCGGTTATTTGCGCGGTTTCGCAGCCGTCGCGGCTGCGATCATCGTCCGCAGACGTGGCGGGCGATGTTCGCAAGACGGGCGGTTGCAAGACGGGCAGTAAAACGATCAGATGAGATCCAGACCGCCATGGACACATATCAGAAACGAGCTGTTGCGTTATATTTACTTCACAGAAGAATTAAAAAAGAAGACTCAAAAGGTTCTGGGTGCATCCACTGATTCAGGAAAGAGATCGTTATGGATTATTTGTTACTCTTTTTAGTGAATTTCCGCGGTCGCCCGCCAATCGACCGCAGAGCGCGCGGGCGCCGCCCGCCGAGGCTGCGGTTGACCGCAGCCCGCACGATTCCACTAGTTGCCCGCCGGTGCAGCGGGAACCGCAAACAACCGCGCACACTGCGGGCGTAAAACGCGTCGTGAGTTGTGCTTTAATTTTTTACATATATATTTGCATTCTACAGAAGCTGCGGGCCCGCAACCGCGGCGGTCGCGGGTAAAAATTGCTCCGTGAGTTCTTAGCCTATACGTCTTACAGAAGACCAATCCCAACACTAGTTATGAATTTTGACGTACCTCAAATTTGAACCGGCCAATTAGAGTGCATTTTTGTAGCCCCCTTGCTACGCATATCTCACCGCTGTGACAGAATTGTTTGTTTGTAGGAATGATAACATTAGGTGTCTAGTAGGCTGGTTTGTCGTTGTTCGGGTGTCATCTGACTCTGCGCAATATCTTAGCGTTTACAGGCGTCCTAGGTCTTGGATTATCATGATCATCATCATCAGCCTGCCGTAGTCCACTGCTGAATGTTCATAGCCCTCCCCGATGGCACGCCACTTAGCTCCATATTCGACTCTTCATGTCCAGCCACTGCCACTTTGCGTATATCGTCACTCCACCTAGCCGGAGGGCGTCCTACACTACGTTTGTCAAAGCGCGGTCTCCACTCTAGAACACGACTTCGCCAACGGTTATCTGAGGGTCTAATGGTCCGAGTTTTACATACGAATGTCACGGTGACGATAGCCTAGTCGACGGGAAAAATTTCCATACATTTTCTAAAAGCGTCTCTAACGGACAGTAGCGATGGATAGAGTCCGCTAGGGGGCGCACTTAGAAAATGTATGCAAATTGTTCCCGTCGACTAGTCTATCGTCAATGTTTAAAACTCGTACTAGATAACTAGACCCTCGGTTCTGTGACAAATGTGACCAGCCCACTGCCACTTCAGCTTACTAATTCCTCGTGCTGTGTCGATTACCTTGGTTCTCTGTCGGATCACTTCATTACAAATTCGATCCTTCAGAGAAAATCCAAGCATAGGCCTCTCCATAGCTCGCTGAGCGACCTTAAATTGGTGGACCAGTGTTGGATGCATCAGGGGTAACGCTAGGAAGATGATGGCGATGAAAATGAAATGAAATAAAATGAAAAAAAAAATGAAAATGAAATCAAAATGTTGGGCACATGGAGAGGATGGATGACAAAAGACTGACCAAGCAGATATATAAGGCAAGTGTCGGTGGGACAGGACGAAGGGGAAGACCTAGGCGGACGTTCTCTGACCAGGGGGGCGATTCAGAATCGTTCGATATCTCATTTGACATTCGATTCCGTTAATTGTCAAACGGGCTACCTCATTTTTTGTCGAAACTATCGCATTTCCTATCAATTTTATGCATTCAGTATGAAGTAAATTAATAAATAAACCGAATTCAATGAATATTTGTTCAAAATATCTCTGATAGGCGGCTAAAAGACGAGGACAATAATTTGACATATCGTACGATTACTTGTCGTGACATTCTGAATCGGCCTGCTGATTGGAGACATCTTAAAAACAGGGCAGGTTAGAAGTACCCTGAACAGAAGAGCATGCATGAGGAATCTGATGGGAGTGAATGAAGCAAGAGAGATATGTCAGGATCGTTGCAAATGACGTTCCGTAGTCGCTGCCTACCCCTCCGGGAAACAGGCGTGAGTCTATGTATGTATGAAAATGTTTTATTTGCGGTAAACAAAAATGGCTCATTTGTCAGTATTGTCGATAAAATTTGCATTTAATGGATATTTCCCGCTAATGTATCGTTCAACCTCGTGCGCTACAGTGCATAGTTACCGAGTTTTATTATCTATTGTTATGTGATAATGTTATTTGTTTAGATACCTACAGTTTTGTGTTATCTGTGTCAACGCGCTATCGTGTACAGAGTGAGTGTGTTACTATTTCATTGTTTATAACGTTATTAAATTGTAGTATTTTCTTGGATTTACGCGAATGTTACATATTGAAATCAGTCTAATGTTTACGGATCCTATTGCGATGTATTGGTTTTAGATATATTACATTTAAACTGATTGCCGTGTGGTTGACGGCATAGAATACAAGTGTCACCACCCCCTATCTTCCCGTGGGTGTCGTAAGAGGCGACTAAGGGATAACACGATGCAAATACCATCTTTGCGTAGAGACGGAAAACTCGACATCAAATCCTATACGACTGCCTCGTTGGTCTCGCGGCATAAATGTGCGCGTGGGATCGGGAGGTCCCGGGTTCGATTCCTGGGTCGGGCAGTGTTATTGGGTTTTTCTGTCACGAAATTCTCAGTAGCAGTACGGAGTCTGGAAATGTGCCCGGTACGGCAATAGGCTCGCCCCTTATTACGTGGGACTAAAGTATATCTGGCGAAAAGTGGGTGCAGAAATACACCTCTGCCTACCCCTTCGGGGATAAAAGGCGTGACGATATGTATGTATGTATGTAAACTGATTGATCTAGAAACTACATTTTTTATCATTACTAGCCGACGTTTCAGTTTCTTTACAGGAACCGTGGTCACGGCAGACTGCTACTTAGTAATAAAAATGTAGTTTCTAGATCATTCGGTTTAAATGGCAATATCTAAAACCAATATATCGTGATAGAATCCGCAAACCGTAGTTTGATTTCAATGTCATTTAATGATTTTATATTTTCTCTATCTATTAATATGTCTATGGATTAAGAATACGGAATGTCACCACCCCATATCATCCCATGGGTGTCGTAAGAGCCGACAGAGGGAGCATATTATGCAGACAACAGCACTGTAAGAGAAGGTAAACTTGATACAAACCCTATACCAACCCGTTTGGCCAGCGTGGTATAGTAGGCCAATTCCTCCTTTCAAAGGAGAGGCCTAGTCCAGCAGTGGACTGTTGAAGGCTGATGATGATCTATTCATACAAAATTATTTTCTTTCGTGTGTGTGGCAAATTCTGGTGTCGGAGAATTCATAACGCCTTCTGTAATATAGGTATACCCCGATCTTCAAGGTGAAACTCAAAGTTCTTTTTGTGTTGAATAGTCCATTTATCGAGGAAGGCTATACGCTATATAACATCACGCTATGAGCCACGGGAGCGGAGCAGTAGCCATAAATAATGGTGTAACCTCGTGCATAGCTAGTCCTCGATAAATCTTATTTTTATTTGTTTATTTACAAAGGTGACAAGAAAGTAGGTTATCTATCAAAATATTCTATTGCATAGTTATGTCATTGAACAGTCAGTTGATGCGTTGAATTTTAAACGGTATTCATATTGATATATAGTTTAATTTTGAAAGCAGTTGCAGTATTTTATTGGAACTATTGTGTTCAACTCTTGTTATAATGGTAAAGATCTGTTCATAGTGCTATTAATATTAAAACGCGAAATTATAACATAACATAACTTCACGCCTTTTATCCCCGAAGGGGTAGGCAGAGGTGTATTACACACCCACACTTCGCCAGTTATGTTTCGGTCCCAATGGAATAGGGGGCGAGCCTATTGCCATCTACCGGAAATTAAATTATAATAGTAAAGATATGTTCATTGTGCTACTTATAGTAAACTAGCCGTTTCCCACGGTTTCACCCGCGTCCTGAGGGAAGTACTTCCCGTACCCGAAAAACCGAAATATCTTACGGACCCCTATTTTTCTAAAATAAAATATAGCCTATGTTACTCGCAGATAATGTAGCTTTCTAATGGTGAAAGAATTTTTAAAATCGGTCCAGTAGTTTTTGAGTTTATCTATTACAAACAAAAATATTTTTTTTTCCTCTTTATAATATTATAGTGTAGATTGAATCAGGCGTTACTTGGCGGAACTCCATTGTATTTTCCTGGAACCCATTTCCGCATAATGCCATATATCCCTTATCCTTTTAGAGGAGTTCGGTATTGTCAACCTTTTTCTATTGCAATAGTTGGGGTGGTCAATCCGAGGGTGCGTGGTAGGTTCCTCTTTCCTTCCATTAGGTTGAAACTATTATTGCTAGCTTAGCAGCGATATTTTAATAGAGATACCAACATACTGCCATGCAGAGGGTATCGGGTTCGAATCCTTAGCGCGCAACATCGACATTTCGAAGTAAAGTGCGTATTTAAATTGTTAATGAACGCTTGCGTCGGAGAGCACGCTAAGCCGTCGGTCCGGGCTGTCATGAAGATCGTCAACGAATAGGATGAGGAGTGGGATAAGGGGGAAGGACATCCGGCACTCTCACTCACCGAAGAAACGCAACAGTTTAGGTACTGTTACTTTACGTCGATTTTCTGTGAGAGGGTAGTATGTCCCGTTCGAGCCGGCCCATTCATGCTGAAATCAGCAAGGCTCTACTACGTTTAAACCTACCTAGATCGGGGTCGTTAGTTAACATCATACCTGTAAGATTTTTTCATTTCCGTGTCATGCAAGTAATAATTGATTATATTCCGATAAATCTAACATTGTTTATTTAACCATGAACTTGTAGCATTTCATGCGACATTTATTTTTAATTTAAAAACTTGCGTGCGTCCATATTGTTGTCATTTTAGAAATAGAGACTACGCCTACCGTGCAGATAAATTTTAATTCTTTTTCATCCCTTCTATTCGAAAAGTGTTGCTTTGTTCCTCTTTTAGCGGGAGCAAAATAGCTCTTTTTTGTTAAGAACTTTTTAGCGGGCGGAAAAGTGATTTGAATTTGGAACGTATGTCATTCATAGAAATCGAACACAAATTGTATGAATAAAGCTGCGCGTCCATTGGATCGGAATCGGAGCGTAGGTACGGAGCGGACGGAGCTTCGTCATTTACAAAATGCCGATGGGGTGCGTCCACTGCATTCGGATTCAGCATCGGCAATTTAGGTATTTTTAAAGCAGGAGGACAGTGACGAGGATATTGTTGTAATTAGATTAATTTTCGGAGAATAGCATACATTATATTCTAATTTATTAGAAGATGAAAATAGATTTTATTTGCCCAATTTCGTCCCAAATATTGTCTCTCCTAAGCAGGGACCGAAAGGTTAACCCGTATGAGGGTTTTAACCGGGTTAATTTTTAGGATTAGGTTAAAAACCCCACAATAAAGGTTAACCCGTATTATAGGGTTAATCAGCCTATAAGAACCGGTTTCTACATAAGGTGCATTTTAGTACATAAAACATCTACAAGAAAGTGACAGAGCTAACTACCACGCGGTCTTTGATCGTGTTCCGACACGACTCTAACTAGTCACCGCGCAGGATGCATTGAACTTTGAGCCTTGTTACTGTTGCGCAATACTGTTTTTCAAATGTTCGACTCTAATAATATTGAAAATATTATTTCGATTCTCGCGCATTTCGCCGACAGTATTAGTTGAGTTGTCAGTGTCTTTGTACCTACATATCGGTGGCCGTTTGTCGTAGGTACTTTGTGGGACTTTACGTTGGTTTGATCTCATAATTTTACTATTTTACCAACCTGTTTTTACTTTTATACCTACGTGAACTTATAGAGTGATCTGATTAAGTATGCCTAAAACTAAGAAGGATGTTATTCACCGATATTTTACATTCGACGAGGAAACGAATTATAGTAAATGTAATTTATGCAGTGTTAAAATAAAGGTAAGTATCTACTTTCTTTGCTTTGTAAGGAGAATATCGAATTGAACTATCAAAAGAGATAAGTAGGTAAGTACCCACGTAATAAAAATTATGGTTGTTCAGGTACCTACGGGAAAATACCTACATATAATTTTTCATTGCTTAGTTAAGATTATATTTAAAAAAAGCATGATTTACGGTGAATGAAAGTATTTTTGGTTGTCTTGCTTATTTAATATTAATAGTACAAAAAAATTGAAATCCAAATATTTTCGGTACGGAACACATGGTTTTTATTAGTGCATTTGGTTCATGGATTTTTGCATCTCTAAAGGGGTGACCAGACGGTTGCAAACTAGCGTTCCAACCAAGGTGATCTTGGTTTATGTATTTGGTTTGTGTTGCGGTTACATGGATGTAAACCAAGCGCCAACACGTTCGCTGGTTGGGAAAACGCGCCTCCCGACCAAGGGCGTTGAAGGTCATAGATTACAACTGCTGTCTACACGGATTGAAACTAGCAAGGTCACCTTGGTTGGGACGTTGGTTTGCAACCATCTGGTCACACCTTTACGATATTTCGTACATAATTTTTGTCATTTTTGCTCGCTGCACAGTGGGACGGTGCCGCTTGCTAATCAATTATTGGCCGTTAGCTTTAGCTCACTCGACTTGCGCGTTTTTGAGCGTTTCCGCACTGCTTTTATGATCTAAATCTGGGAATAATGCGTCCGCTTTTTTATACGGTGAATATGGAATGTTTGCGCTTTGTCTGTACCATCGAATCGGATTTGTCGAACATACCGTCAGTATCTAGCATATAAATTGTAAGCATTAGGTATTCTTTGGATCGCTATTTCTCTGATTCCGATTGGAAGCATCGGATTTGAGTTCGAATCATAGCTCTAACTTTACCCAACTGAGCTGTTACCGTGGTTGCTTTACTGCTTAACAAGCTGACAACCCAATGTCCGGGTTTTCATGGTGATTTGTGTTACGCAAAGTTGGTCAACAGCATTATAGTATCGGTAATAAGTTCTTTGAACCCAGGGTAAAATAAATATTCATCTCGTAATATTTTCTAACAATTACTGTCTGTTAACTTTCGAACACAGTTAATCGAATTTCACCCTATTATAGAATCAGTTATAATGCAATTGAATAAAATTGTATATCATGACAAAGAATCAAAAAATCAATCTTCCCTTTCTGTAATACTAGTATAAATAGATTCAGTAATAAAATGATATACCTATCTTGTTTCAGGGTCAGCATGCTACTAATTTAAAGAACCATGTGTCTGTTAAACATAAAGAGCAATTTAAAGATGTTCTTTCAGTAAATAAAGAAAATATTGCTCCCCCAAAACAAAGAAGAAAAGACTCCACTATTGACATTATTAAGGTAAACTGTTTAAAACTTGTGACTGTCTACGGCAGACCTTTTCAATTATTAGAAGACAAGGCTTTCCAAGATATTATTGGTTTTGCATTACAAGATAAGGACCAAGCTAATACAATTAATGTAACAAATATAAAATCTATGATTGCTGACAAAGCATACGAAATTAAATATAAAATTTCAAAAGAATTACGAAACAAGCTCATATGCTTAAAATTAGACTCAGCGACTTATTTAGACCGTGCATTTATCGGCATAAATGTGCAATATATTAAAAACGGCATTATAGCCATACGTACATTAGCGACAAAGGAAGTGTACAGGAGTCAAACCGGAGAATTTTTAAAAGAAACCCTTTTGGATGTTTTAGATCAGTATAGAATAGATTTCCCGCAAATATATTGCATAACTACAGATAATGGAAGTAATTTCAAAAAAATGGCTACTCTCATGGGTGGTTCATATGATGTCATACAAATAGATGAAGACACTTCAGAAGATGAAGGAGACGACATTTCAGACACAGAAAACATATTAACTTCAAACCAAGAAGTACAATTTGATAGTCTAATGTCAGCTTTAAATGAACATAGCGAATCTTCTTTTAAGCTAAGAACTATGCTTTGCGCAGCACACACGCTGCAATTAGCTATAAAAGATGGGTTACAAGCAAATTCAGATATTCAACGTGTACTGCAGAATGCCCGAGCAGTTGTCAAGATATTAAGAACGCCCACAATTAGAAATGTCTTAAGGCAAGCAAATTTAAAAAAACCTATATTAGATTGTCCTACCCGATGGTCTTCGACATATAATATGTTGGTAAGATTAGTAACTTTACAATCTGTTTGTCTTGATGACTCCAATATAAGAACCAGATTAAATGAGTCTAGCTGGGAAATAATAAACGATTTAATAAACTGTTTGAAACCACTTTATGACACCACTATGATATTGCAAAAAGAACAGTTGACACTTGGTGATTTTTTTATACAGTGGCTGACATGCAAAGGCCATTTAGAGCAGTGTCACACACAGATAAGCCAAACAATGTTGGAATGTATGAAAGCCAGGGAAGTGAATTTATTAAATTCAAAGCTTATGCTGGAAGCTCTTTATATGGATACTAGGTTAAATATTGTTCTGTCTGATGCAGAAGCTGAAAAGGCTCAAAAGTTCTTGCTGGAAACTTTGCAGCAAATGAACAAAATAAAACACCCAATCGAATCTACTACAATTGAAAGTTCTGAAATCAGCGATGAAGCTATCGCTAGTTGCAGTAGTGCGCCAAGTGCCGATGAATCATTCGCAGAAAAGATACTGCGTGCAACAGCATTGCAAAGAGGTTTAGAGCATCAGCATGGTAGCAGAGCAATAGATATTGCTTTAAAAGAAATTAGGAAATTTCCAAGGCTACCCAGTACAGAGAACATTCTCCAATACTGGAATAATAAATCCACAACAGAATTATCGGAGCTAGCGCTATGCGTACTGGCAGCTCCAGCAACACAAGTTTCCGTCGAGAGAACTTTCTCTGCAGTGAAATTTATTTTATCACCCCTTAGATCAAACTTGAGTCAAAGTACTCTAGAAAACATTATGGTGATTAGATGTAATCAGGATCTGTTTGATTAATCACATTTTAAAACTTTTTTATATGTATATCTTTTTCTTACATTGAAAAGTAATTCAAGATTTTTTCAGCAGTTTATAAATAAACAGCTGTAAAAATCTTGCTAAGTCTTTGCTTTTTTACTATTCATAAACTAGAGTAATAGTTTCTGAATTATAAAATATACGTCAATGTATCCTTTTTATGATTTGAAAAAAAAAAGTTGATTTTTTATAATTGTTTTTGTTGAGTTACACACAGATTATGTAATCATATGAATAAAACATGTTTTGGTTGATTTAATGGTTGTTTTATTATAATAGTTTTCATAAATTTTAAAACATTTGCTAGTAAACTTAAAATATCTTCTAGTCTCCTTTTCTACAATTCTCCATTAATAAGTGCAATATTTCGTGCATACACTCTTGACGTCTTGTTTTTTCAATTTTGCATAAAGTTTTCGCTACAATAGATGAAAACATATAACATTCGTGAATGTCATCTTCAGTGTTGAGAATTCTTAGATCGTCTGCTTTAGTATCACAATTCGAATCTTCAGCATCGGATAAATCTGGAGTAGACGCTTCGGGGTCTATTAAAGGAGTGACGGAGAGAATTGGTAAATTCTGTGGGTCTCCTGAATGTAGCGTTTCGTCACTTGAGCTGTCTTCTGATTCAGGTATGGTTATGTTACCTGCAATTATTAGAACAAAGGACATAAATATCATAATAACTAAGTACATGAATCAATTAACGATCGATGTCTAAATTGATTCAGAGCATTTGCGCATTGCATGCGATCGATTACGTTCATTCTCAATCTTCCTTCTCATGACGAATTCTCACTCTCTCTCTCTCTTTGTAAGGATGTCGGGCGCAAAAGCTCTCCAGGTCCTACGTCCAGTCGTCAGTCGTGCGGTATGATTTAATGTAACTCAAATAATGTTAAAAATAATAAAACCTGATTGCCTTATGGCTGAATCATACGTAAGTAACAAGCTTCTTATCTGAATATTGGAAAATATTTTACATACAGAGCCTCAGTGACTCTCTCTGCTAGCAACACCTTTTCTAATATTCAGATAAAAAACATGTTTTTTTTTATACATTTTCAGTTAAGTATAAAGGCCGTTGGGTTTTTATATATTTGGGTAATTGTTTTGCGCTGTTTAGATGAATAACATAGTATCCTCTCCCACAATTAATACCAATCTAACCACACTGCATAATAAATGTTAAAATCCTACAAATGTTTTAGCTTACAGAGCGACAGAAATAAATACATTACTGTTAGCTTATGTGAAACCCGAAATATGCCTAGTATTTTTATGTAAAGAATCTATGTACAAAATTTTAAAACCGAATCATGAAAAATCACAAAGTTATGAGCTTATTTTATGCTTGCTTGTCGTACAAAAACACGGTAACCACATGGCAAATACGCGCCGTGCGCGTCTAGTGCCGCGTTGCGTGATTTGTATTGTGCGCCGTATGGTTGCGTATATATGCTACTAAGTGTCCAATTTGTTACTTGTTTTTAAATATTTTTGGGACAAAATACAAAAAAGGTTTAAAAAATATTTGATTCAATTCAGTTACTTATTCTGAACGAACTATATTCACATTTCACATATACTAAAAATAATGTTGTGCAAGTACTTACATACCTACATACAAACAGCCTTATCCTTCGATAGTTGGGTAAAACATTCCCATCTTGGAACACCTGGCAGGTGTGAAATATCTAACAAAGTAAACCAATATATATAATAAAATAAATAAAAAAGGTATCTAACCTGTTCTGCCGTCTAACGACGTACTAAAAAATTACATCTTACTTGCCTGCCTACATTTCTCAATTTTTTTGTCATATTTTTTTTTAATGTTCACCATATACCTACCATATATTCATTCCACTGGGCATGGTTACGTTAACGCCGCCCGCCCGGCAGCCGGGTTGATTTATTTTATGCATTAGACATAATTATCAGCATTTTACCCTAAAAGGATTACTTTCGTAGACAATTAAAAAAGTATTTAAACTATAACGATATAGGTAGGTACATAATATTGATTGTTAGAATACTCACCGCTAGGACATTTTTCACGTTTGTCCTCTTCAAATACATATTGAGAATCAAACGGATAATCTGGTTCATATGATCTCGAATTGCAACCGTATTCTTCCATATTTGTAACTTGCTTTTCTTTTGTCTGCTTAAAATTTTGATTATGTGCAAAATTCAACAAACGAGCGACAACTAAACCCGAGCGAGTAACAAACAGCCGCGTGTGACGTTGACGTAAATTACCGCGGCGCGGCCGAGATTGTGCAAGTTACAGATTCTGTCTCTTTCATTCAGATTAATCAGCAATATTTTATAGATTAACCTTAATAGTATACAGGTTAACCCGTATAAAGGTTAATCAAACAAAAGGGTTTAAACGTCTAACCGGTTAACCTTTAATCCGATTAATGGGTCCTTGCTCCTAAGTTGATTATGTAAATGTTCATGTTTTAGATTATAAAGTTCTTCATACCTTTCCACTAACATAATTAAAACATCGTCGTTCATCGTGAATAAGTATTTTTGCCTACAGTTTAACGTCGCAAACACGTCAGAACTTGAAACGCTCGGAATCCGTATGATGCGTTCACTGCGGATGACGTCATCAGCACAAATACCGGTCTCAGGCGCAGAAATGCCGATCCAGTGCACGCAGTTTCATAGAAGTTAATACAAAGCAACAAATCCTTCCGCTCCGTACGCTCCGATTCCGATCCGGTGGACGCGCCGCTTAACTGGCTGGTATGGTACGTGTTGGTTGCACGGGCGTGACCCGCGCTGACAAAAAGAAAGCGCGCGAATTACGACTCTGTTCTCGTAATCAGTAGGTACATTCTTTATTGAATTTTGCAAAAATAATGAGTTCTACGTCGAGTTATGAAAGTGACAATGCTTTAACTCCTGAAACCATAACTAAAGAAGCTAACAACGTCTTACAAAACTTATTACCTCTTATTTATTTTCTCATAGAAAGGGTATGAAAAGTTAAGTATATGACTCGAGAGCAAATTATTTTTCCCTCGGGCAATGTATTTTGAACCCTTCGCTGCGCTCAGGATTCTAAGTTAGAATCCCTCGCTACGCTCGGGATTCTATTCTAGAATCCTTCGCTTCGCTCGTGGTTCAAAATAGCGGCCTCGCCGTAAAAATACCATTTTGCTCTCTCGTCATACAATCTACTATTTTTGTTCGGTAGCCCATTTATCGAGAAAGGCTATAGGCTATATAACATCACGCTATGAGCCACGGCAGCGGAGCAGTAGCCCTAACTAAAGCGAGTGTAACCGCGGGCTCAACTAGTTCTGTAGAAAGGAACAGAGCTAATAGATGAGGCTCACAGACATAGATCTACATAGATAACGCAAATGCATGCACTTCGCGTGTCTGAACTCCGACCAAGCGTCGAGCTTGGTCGCCACTAACTTCAGTCCCCGCGCGTCCGTTTTACCGTTAAGTAAACTTTATTCACATTACGTTGCCGCGTTTGCTTCGGACGTTTGATCTGACGTTGTGTATTAGGAGACGATGAATATCGCACAAGCGATACTGTCGCGCATCGCTTCGACTTCGTGATACAGGCAACGTCACAGTAGGTATTAAAAAGTCGGCACGCTTGGTTTCAATACAAATCGTGATAATTGCGTTATCTATGTAGATCTATATCTGTGATGAGGCTATTCTCTTTCACATGATTTCCAAATTTCTAGACAATGATTAAAGCAGAGGTGTTACCTAATTAACACCTTTATGTTGCCATGTTTTGAATTTGTTTGTCCCACGTTCGGGCGAGCCTATTGCTGATACCGGGCACATTGCCAGACTCCGTGCTGCTACTGAGAATTCGGAAAAACTTAGCAACACTTGCCCGTACGGGAAACGAACTCGGGACCCGATCAGCAAACGCATACGCTGGACGGTGGCAGTCCGTGTATCCTATGAAATTATATTATTCTCCATTACGAAACACAGGCCACGCATTTAGTCTGTTATGAACACACCTTTACCAACTCCTTTAACAAACTAATTTCAATTCATCTATGGCCTCAACGGCGACGTGATTCCATTTTCGAATAGTCGAAAGTTGCCGCGAAACTTGACAGTTGACATTTGGAGAAATGGCGGACTTTTAAAATAAATAATTAATTTTATCAATAAAATTATTCTCAAATCGTTTAAATTAGTGAATAAGTGTGTTTAAATTTAAATAATAATTATGTTGTATAAATGTGTTGTGAGTTTATTTATGTATGTGTAAGTTTTTTGTGTTGACTAATTTGTTTTTTTTAATGTCCGGCTGAAGTCAGCTGAAGTGTGTTGTCATTATGCCAATGATGTATCGTAATAGAAGAAAATTTTGATATTTGTGACCAAATGGCTCCTATTACGGATAAACCAACGACGAGTCAAAAGTGCGTTAGTAGCGTTACCAGGCAAAGTATTTATTAGTAATATCATCCTCCTAGCGTCATCCATCCGTCCGCATACTAGTCACAAGCCTTTGACTGAATATTAGCTTTGCCACAGAGCGACTGCCTGTCTGACCTTCGCAACCCAGAGGGATAGCAATATTCCATGGTTTCGACTAGTGTCAGTTTATTCTGAGGTAGGCACAACGGCACAACTGACTCGGCATAAAGGACTGTCAAGAATCTTCATGACAGCAGGAAGTGACTGCTAAACGTACTTGCTGAGGCAAGTGATAATTTACAATTCAATACGCACCTAACTCCGAAAAGTCAGTGCGTGCCGTGGATTTGAACACAACCTTCTGCATGATAGTCTGCTGGTATGTCCACTGAGCTATCGCAGCCTGTTAATATAATTATTACTGGCCTGTAGATATATATTTCATTAGTTCCATTGCTGGGCATTGCACCCAGCAGTGGGACATTCTGCCTGCCAACCTCTTCTCATTATGAAAACACAGGTGTTAACCACCACTTGACGAAACTGTGAGTTAAACCTTACAGATAAACAGGGTTATTTGTAAAACACCTTTAACCTCTTAGGGGGTGGTTATATTCATCATTATGAACAACTTTTGTTCTGAAACTTTTGCGAAATCGCGAAAAAAATATCAGCTGTTTCATACAAAATTGAACTTTGACCTCGAAAAAATGCATGGAACAGCTGATATTTTTTTCGCGATTTCGCAAAAGTTCCAGAACAAAAGTTGTTCATAATGATGTATATAAACACCCCCTAAGAGGTTAACGGTGTTTTACAAATAACCCTGTATAATTATAGACTGATTGACATACTTCATGTCCTTAGAGAACATCGTGGGGAACTCTTAGAAATACAGGTTTTAAAAAATCAAGAATCATATTCTTTGTAAGGGACCATCCACATATTATGTATTGTGTCAAAAATTTGCATGTTGTCCTATGTTTTCAATCATATCCCTGTGCACAACCCTAAAGGAATTAAATGAGTATTATGTTGAAAATCTCTAAAATATGGCTTATAAACAGAAATACTTTTGAAGGAGCTTTAAATTATGGCTAATGGCTTATTAATAATGCCTTTTAGTGTTAGCGATTTTTTTAAATAAAAAAATATGTTTTTTAGAAAGTAAAAATGTGAGTGTATGGGTAAACTGTTTATATTTTTACATCATGTAACACTATTGTATACCAATTATTGTTACCTATGCAATATTATAATTATGTACATTTAAATATGAATATGGCAAACGTAGTGCAGGACGCCCTCCGGCTAGGTGGAGTGACGATATAGGCAAAGTGGCTGGCAGCGGCTGGACACGAAGAGCCGAACATCGGGCTCAGTGTCGTGCCATTGGAGAGGCCTATATCCAGCAGTGGACTCTTGCAGGCCGATGATGATGATGATGATGAAATATTATATACATAAAACATTACATAAAATTATATATTTGTTTTGTTTTGTTACAGTTTGGCGTCAGCAGATGCCGGTGCAAAAGCTGGCTTTAGTAAAGCGCTTAATAAAGGTAACTAGGACTAAAATAATAATGTCATTCCTGTAGATGAACTGTCCAATTTCTGGGCATAGGCAATGAATACAAATTTACATAGAAGCGCAGTTCTTAAGGATTTCATGTGCCGATTCCAACTGGGGACTGTCTCCAGTTTAGTTTGTAGTTGGCGCCGTTGGCGGCGCTGGCGTCGTTCTCAGTCTCTCTCGCTCTCGTAGTTAAGATACACTGGAGGAGAGAGAGACAGCTGCCGCAGCGCGACTGCCACGCCGCCAAGCGGCAATTTGAATCGCAGAAAGTTTGTCTTCAAAGGAAATGCTCCTCTATGTAAATATCTGAGCTCTTTGGTATAGGCCTCTGCGCACTATGAGAAGGGTAAAGGTAAAACTTCGTAGCCGACTGCGGACAGTAGCAGCAGACGACATGTCGCGGCGTCTTCTCAGCGACATGTCGTTGCGTCTTGTCGCAGCGACGTGTCGTCACGTCTTGTCGTAGTGTCAAGTCGTCGCGAGTGATGATTTCGAACCCAACCGCAGACGGCAGCAGCACACGACAACACCGTATTCATATTATTGGTACTGTCTGAGGTTTTGAGAACGTCATCAACAATAGGTATACAGCATATATGCGGTCGGGCGGCACCTTTATACACGCGCCGTAGACGATATGTCGCTTGCTACGGAAGTCCGCTTACTAGTCTAACCGAATTTCACTGCAATTAAGCAGAGACGTGGCCTCAAAGGCTGTCTTCTACCGCATCTATCACGGTGAGTGCTCCTAAGAGCTCTTTCAACTAATCCCACCCTCTCCTTTCCTATCCCGAACGACACGTGCTGGGTTGAGGTGCCACTCTTACACGGTAGAACAGATACCGTCACGCACCAAACGGTTCGGCTTCTCTTATCTCTGCCGTACCATTAAGATGTGGAAATCTTTACCAGTCCACGTGTTTCCCTCCACCTATGAATTGATCCCGGGTCCTTTAAGCGGGGCCTGAAAAAGCTTTTCTCAAGACCATCAAGGTAAGGGCCATCATGCCATAATGCCATGCTGGCTGCTGGGATGATGGCCATCACTATGGGACTTCACTGACTACTTAACATCAGGCAGCATGGAGTCAACTGAAAATTAGCTCGTTAAGGAAGGTATTTCATTATAATAATTAATACTTACATAGTAACCAGTAGTTTCGCGGTGACACGTCGCTTACTGCTGCTGTCAGCGGTCGGCTACGAACGATCTCGTTTTTAAGGCCATAGTCCACCACGCGGGCCAAGTGTGGGTTGGCAGACTTGACATATCTTTTGTGTGCATTATGAGGAACTTTTCGAAGTCAGTGGTGCGCGCGCGCGCCGCGCGCCGTGGATTTAAACCTGATATCCTCTGGATGGCAGTTAGTTGGTATCTCCACACAAGCCTACAGAGGGTAGATGCTTTTTTTATATACCTACAGGTTGTCACAACATCCATCACCAAGCCGAAGTTTACTCGTTATGTACATCATGCCAAGTCATACTAAGCAAAAGTAAAACCTGGGAGTCGTTTTTTTTTTAAGGAGACACATTTTCATCCGCAATTAAAAGTGCGCGCGTGCAATTTTCGGAAACCCTACTAAGTTATACATGGGTGCATACGACATCTATAGATAAGGTTGGCGGGGTAAATGCATCACTTTTGTACATAATTACAAAAATTTCATAGTAACTTTGAGCCTCAATATCTCTTGAACCAGTAATTTCACAGGTACGGTGCCGAAGAAAGAATGTTCATAGTGATTGGTACAACATGGGATTTTAGTTTTCGTTAAGAGTCTTTTTACATCCTGTATATATTGTAGCCTTTCAAAATGACTTCATGCCACCTAATCTTAAGTAGTCATGGAGTCCCATAGAAAAAGACATTATGCCAATAAAATATAAAAAATGGCATAACGGCCCCTTGTTTGTTAAATCTGTGACGGCCCCTACTCTGATGGCCTAGAGAAAAGCTTTTTCACGCCCCGCTTAAGGCTGCGGTTCCACTGAGGCGGAGCGGATAAATAGATGTTAATTTCTAGCCATGTGATGGGTGAATCGCGGCACAGCTCATCTCCGCTCTGCTCCGCTCCGCCTCAGTGGAACCGCAGCCTAAAAGACCCGGTATCATAGGAATATAGAAACACGTAGGCAGGTCACAAGTAACCGACAGTAACCGCTTTATTCCCCGTGTACTGAAGCCATGACAAATTATAACCGTGATCTGTATTGTTGCCTCAGATTTCTACAAGATGTCGCTACAGCGGCTGACCGCGCTACGAGCGCTGATGTCAAGCCAACCGACTGCGCTGGCTGCGTATATTATACCCACTGCCGATGCTCATAATGTAAGTATACTGTTCTATAATGTTTCAGACCAGTGCCTCCACCATGAGTTTACCAAAGACACGTTACAACTCGATTCGATAGACGTTATAAGCACTGACAGCTGCTGCCGAGTCCTTCGACGACATGAGCACGTAGTAGACTTATCAGAACGCCGAAATGCTGTCGAATCGACGGAAGACGTCGAGGGGAGTTTACATACAACCAACGACAACCCAGCCTACTAAACAACTAATGTTATCATTTCTACAAACAAACAATTCTGTCAAAGCGGCGAGGTATGCGGGGCGAAGGGGGCTACAAAAATGCATTCTAATTGGTCGGTTCAAATTTGCGGTACGTCATAATTCATAACTAGTGTTGGGATTGGTCTTATGTAAGACGTATAAGTCTAACGTGTTGTCAGAAAGTGTTCGCCTTACGTCTGCCGTCTAGTAGGCTGGGTTGTCGTTGCATACAACCAACGGAGCGGCCGCTTAAACCCTTACACTACATAGTATAAAATAAAGTCTGTCTTCTGTCTGTCTGTCCCTATGCATGCTTAAATCTTTAAAATTACGTAACGGATTTTAATGCGTTTTTTTTTCAATAGACAGAATGATTCAAGAGGAAGGTTTATATGTATAATACATTATGGTGGAACGAAGTTCGCCGGGTCAGCTAGTCAACCATAAAGTGCCAATTTTTTTTTTCTCTCCTTAGTCAGAATACATAGCGCCAGTCGACGCCCGTCGGGAATGGATCTCAGGCTTTACTGGTTCCGCCGGCACAGCTGTTGTAACCAGCAGTCATGCCCTGGTCTGGACTGATGGAAGATACTATACGCAGTTTGAGCAGGAAGCTGACATGAGGTTGTGGACGCTCATGAAACAGTGTGAGTGAATTTTACTTTATTTTTAGGAAGAGTAGAGGCTAAAATTGAGTGAAGAAAGAAATCATTGACGCTTATAAAACAGTCATCATCCTCTTAGCGTTTATCCCAGTTTCAATCTGGGGTCCGCTAGTCTAACCGGATTTGGATGAATATTAGCTTTTCCACGGAGCGACTGCCTGTCTGACCTCCGCAACCCGAAGGGATAGCGTTAATCCATGGTTTAGACTATAGTGTCAGTTGATTAAGAAGGTACTGACTGGTATAACGACTGTCAAAGATCTTCATGACAACCGGGGCTCTCCGAGGCACGGGACAAGCGATAATTAATAATTCAATACGCACATAACTCCGAAAAGTCATTGGTGCACGCCGTGCAATCGAACCCGATACCATCTGCATGGCAGTCTGTTGGTATCTCCACTCGGCTATCACTGCTGACGCTTATAAAACAATACGCTATAAAACAATGTTAGTTGGCATTTGAATTTTATTTTAAGGCGAATAAATTGCAACGCTCTCCTCCTTATAAATCGTCAAAGTTAAGCAACGTTCACAAAGGTCATACCTTGGTTGGGTGACCGTTTGATGGGGGCCAAATGACTTTGAATTGAATGAAATGACAGGAAAAAAAGAATTGACTCTGAGTTTGATACGGCTTTTCTTGTCAAGAGTTAATTTAGCAAGGAAAAGCCGGTTTGGTCTAAAATAGTATTTTGACTTGTATAAGTATTGTAAACAACCACAATGCAAAAATATATATAAATATATATGTCTTTGTCTTTATTACTTTTGACTGCGATTTTGTCCCACCTACTGTAATTATTTTTGCCCACAGCCGTCCCCGATACGCCCAGCATAGAGAAATGGTTGTCCACAAACTTGGAGGCAGGATCCGTGGTGGGAGTGGATCCTTATACCTTCACGAGAGAGGAATGGACCCCGCTGCAGGTAACTGTATTTATTTCTTTAATCATACTGGGAGTCAGGAACGGCGTATCGAAAACCGATATCAGTGATTCAGTACATTATACTAAGGCGCTTAGCACCCTTTTATATTTATATATATTTATGAATGCGCCGATTTCTTTGGCCTTTCTTTTCATATTAAAAAAAAATACATAAAAATGGTTGTTTCAAAATGTATTTTATAAAATTATAATATGCACGAGTTTTTTGATAAAAAACATTCGTAATGCATTATGGAACTTTATATTTGTATTTTTGTAATTTCTTTTGAATCTTGTAATTACTTGGCTTAGGTACTCAAACAAGGGGTAGACTGTTTAAACCATATTTTCAAAACTGTAATATCTGCCTTTGTACACAGTTGTGCAATAAATAAATCGTATAAATCGATATAGCTAGTTACATTATATAAAGATTTCCGTTTCCGTTTCCCGCGGTTTCACCCGCGTCCTTAGGGAACTACTTCGCGTACCAGAAATACCCAAATATCTTACGGACCGCTATTTTTTCTAAAATAAAATATAGCTTATGTTACTTTCAGATAATGTAGCTTTCTAGAGGTGAAAGAATTAAAAAAATCGGTCCAGTAGTTTTTGAGTTTATCCATTACTAACAAACAAAAATACAAATATTTCCTCTTTATAATATTAGTGTAGATGAAATAGTAACTATGGTTGCACGGCGTTTATTTTTTTTATAAAATTTGAAGAACTGAGCATGTACTTAAATGACGTGACATCGGCCGCGACGGAGTAAGCGCCATCACATCATACTTATATGATACTATCAGCCTTATAGTGCGAGTTTGCGTGTTCATATTATACATTTATTGCTGTTTTCCGGAAAATTCAACCGCCAAGCGCCTCAATGTACTGAAATCACTGTTATCTATCTGTTCTCGGTACGCCATTCCTTACATCCTGTATACCTCTTCTAAAAATGTTTCCTCTATCTTCCCTGTTTTTTTTTTTATTTTTTTATAGACTCACGCCTGTATCCCCGAAGGGGTAGGCAGAGGTGTGATATAACACCCACATTTCGCCATGAACTTTTAGGTCCCACGTAATAGGGGGCGAGCCTATTGCCGTACCGGGCACATTACCAGACCCCGAGCCGCTACTGAGAATTTCCTAACGGAAAAACCCAATAACACTTTGCCCGACCCGGGAATCGAACCCGAGACCTCCCAATCCCACGCGCACATTTATGCCGCGAGACCAACGAGGCAGTCCCTGTTTTTGCACTAATAAATAACTCTGTTATTTAATTGTCCAGTCAGCATTGTCCAAGGTCAACATGCAGCTGATGCCAGTCGCCAGGAATCTGATCGATGAGGTCCGGTGCTCACTGAGGGATCCTCCCCCAAGGAGGGCAAACAACACTATCATACCACTGCCTGTTAAGTACACTGGTAAGTTTGGATATCTTTACTTTTTTGTATGTCATCTGTACCTAATTTATCTGGTGAAGGAAAGTTGATCAAGGTATACAAAGAAGAAGCAAGTAATTCATTTTTGTATGTTTGAAGGTTTTTGGAGCGGTGACAGACCTAATTTTTTTATGCAGGAGACATTAAAAAGTAATTTGTGTTTGAAAATAGTTTGCTCAGACACCCTCTACTCGCTACAATAGTAGATATTTTTTTTTATAATATAGGAAGACAAACGAACAAGCGGGTCACCTGATGGTAAGTAATCACCGCCGCCCATAGACACCTGCAATGCCCGAAGGATCACAAGTGCGTTGCCTACCTTTTAAAAAGGAATATGCTCGTTTCTTGAAGATTCCAATGTCGAACTGGTTTGGAAATACCGCTGCAGGTAGCTGATACCACAGTTTGGTCGTACGAGGCAGGAAATGGCGTGTGAATCTTACGGTAGAAGAACGCCACTCATCAAGGTGGTGAGGGTGGAATTTTAATTTGTGGCGAGTTGTACCGTGGTGAAATTCTGCAGCGGGTATCAGACCAGACAAAAGAGATACGAGTGACGCGGTTAGGCTAAAAGAATCAGTCTTTAAGGACGCGTTTACAAAATTAGTAGGTACAAAATCGCGTCACTACAGCAACACGGCGGCAACGGTACGTACTACGTACGATAACTTGCGGAAATGTAGTTCAACTAAATAACTTTGAGACTTTAGATTGTTTTTGTGATATGTATCTATGTTATAGGCCTGGAATATTATTATTATTTTGTCGGTGTCGTATGAATGTAATGATGGTAACACGCGATAGACTTCGTTGACTGTTGTTGACATTATTACTTTGTAGACAAGTAGAAGAGACCCTACCACTGGAATTTATGAAGTAACCTTCCAGGGTAATTCGATGACTCTTACTGGTACTCATATGTGAGTAGAGCTAGGCATGCCAATGAGACCAATCTCGGCATGCCTAGTTCTACTCACATATGAGTACCAGCAAGAGTCATCGAATAACCCTGGAAGGTTACTTCATAAGTTCCAGTGGTAGGGTCTCTTATCTACAAACAAAATGAGCCCAAACTTGGCATACCTAGCTCTACTCACATATGAGTACCAGCAAGAGTCATCGAATAACCTCGGAAGGTTACTTCATAAGTTCCAGTGGTAGGGTCTCTTATCTACAAACAAAATGAGACCAAACTCGGCATGCCTAGCTCTACTCACATATGAGTACCAGCAAGAGTCATCGAATAACCCTGGAAGGTTACTTTATAAGTTTCAGTGGTAGGGTCTCTTATGTACAAACAAAATGAGACCAAACTCGGCATGCCTAGCTCTACTCACATATGAGTACCAGCAAGAGTCATCGAATAACCCTGGAAGGTTACTTCATAAGTTCCAGTGGTAGGGTCTCACCAAAACAAATAAAATGAAACCCAACCTGGCATAACTCGGTCTACTCTTTTATGAGTTCCAGTCGCAACACTTGAACGGGGTGGTATACCATCAGTCCAGATAATCTTACCAGATTTCAACGCAAGAAACAAAATAATATCTAAATACCGAAATATATCCTGAATCAACATAACGGAGAAAATAAAGTAATAATGTCCGTTTATATAAAAAAAAATAAGAAACTTACCTTGTACGTAATTCGCACAGAATACGAGAAATTGATTTTAGCGAATATTTTGTGTTCGTATATTGCTTTTTTCGACTTCGGGCTGCAGCGACAAGCGACATAGAGTCCACTCCCGACGGCGCTCAAGCGCAGACTGAGATCTCATTGCAGACTTTGGATATATAAATCAAGAAAGTGGCTAAATAAAACGACCCTTATTGCCACACGACAATTAGCTATTGCCATAAGACATACGTATGCGAGCAAAATAGAAGAAAAAATTAAGATGATCTTTTTGCTTATTTTGAGGCAATTTACAATATTTTGAGAAATATTTTCTGATTGTTTTTGAGTTGACTATATTTACTACCCTATTCTAGCTTTGAAAATCAAAATAAATGTAAAAATAGAGAGAAAATTGTACCCAAAAATTGCAGTATATGCCTATTTTTAAGAGGCAGTTTCGAATCGATTTTACATTAATAATAATTAAATATTTTTTATTTTCAGATTGATTTATAGATAAAAAAGTAATCAATTTATCGTAATCATTAGTTTTATTAGTTATTATCTAAAATTGTCGTAAATTGTACTGGAAATGTGTGGTTTTTTGATACATGCGTAAACGCGTCCTTAAACGATTTCTTTTTCACCAGGTAAACCAGCGGGCCAGAAGATAGAAGAGCTACGTAAGAAGATGACGGAGAAGAAGGCTTCTGCTCTTGTCATCACTGCGCTGGACGAAGTCGCTTGTAAGTGGATTTTATCAACATTAGGGATCAACCATAAATTATGTCACATGATTTTCTGGAACGTCTTTACAAAGTAGAGAGACTGCCTCGTTGGTCTCGCGGCATAAATGTGCGCGTGGGATTGGGAGGTCTCGGGTTCGATTCCCGGGTCGGGCAAAGTGTTATTGGGTTTTTCCGTTTGGAAATTCTCAGTAGCAGCATGGAGTCTCGTAATGTGCCCGGTAAGGCAATAGGGTCGCCCCCTATTACGTGGGACCTAAAAATTCATGGTGAAATGTGGGTGTAATATTGCACCTCTGTCTACCCCCTTCGGGGCGTGAGTCTTTACAAAGTAATTTCTTCTCGGGTCACCATCGTCCTACCGATATCTCAATTGCATAAAAGACTTCTGCCATGGCAAAGTCGAACCAGATATGACAGAATCTAAAAGCTTTTTTACAGGTAGAACCTTGCTGATTTCAGCATGAATGGGCCGGCTCGACCGGACCAGAACTACCCTCTCACAGAAAATCGACGTAAAGTAACAGTACCTAAACTGTTGCGTTTCGTTCGGTGAGTGAGAGTGCCGGAGGCCCTATTCCCTATTCCTTCTCCCTCATCCCACTCCTCATCCTACCCCATTTTCCCAACCCCAAGGGGCAGCAACGCACTTGTGACTCCTGTGGTGTTGCTTGTGTCCATGGGCGGCGGTAATTGCCTACCATCAGGCGATCCGTCTGCTCGTTTGCCGCCTATTACTATAAAAAAAAGCTTTGCAACAGAGCAACTGTCGGTTTGACCTCTGCCAACAAAGACAACCCAGCCTACTAGACGGTAGACGTAAGGCGAACACTTTCTGACAACACGTTACACTTATACGTCTTACATAAGACCAATCCCAACACTAGTTATGAATTATAACGTACCGCAAATTTGAACCGGCCAATTAGAATGCATTTTTGTAGCCCCCTTCGCCCCGCATACCTCACCGCTTAGACAGAATTGTTTTTTTGTAGAAATGAAAACAGGTGTCTAGTAGGCTGGGTTATTTTGTTGTCCGCAAACCATACGAATAGCGATATTCCATCGTTTAGACTAGTGTCAAACTGATACAAGTACCCTGATTTCAATGTTCGGTCTATAATTTTTTTTAGGATTTTAGTTTGTTTTTTTGACATAACCTACCTACAAAATATGTCTAACACGTATCTCGAATCTCCAAATCAGTGTTGGCGCTAGGCGTCGGCGACGTCGGGCAACGCCGACGGCCTCGCGCCTGAGGGGACCTCGCAAAAAAGTTTTACAAGTTACCTATTTTCGTTTCGCCAATCATCCAGGCTTAGGTAGCTGACTCCGAAAATTCAGGAAAAAACTAAGCAGATGATAATGACATTTATTGTTTTCGAACACATGCGTGACAGATAAGTGAGTAGTACTTTACGGGTATTCAGAATCGTCTGTCTTGCAACACTGTGAAATGAAACTTTCGCCCGAATGAGCGTTTTCACACACACTGCCCGACACGATATCTGTACTGGGTGAAAGTGTTTGTTTTGTCATTTATTTATTCATACATAATTCTATAATTTAGCTCACTTAATTTAACGTTTTTTACTATGAAGTAAAAGGGGCCTCGCCCTCGATATATAGGGCCTCGTGAACTTGATGTCGCCGACGTCCACATGTGGTCTAGCGCCGCCACTGCTCCAAATCCAGGTATAGATTGAATATTGAAACCGGCTATTAGAGGTACTGACTCCCTATAACGACTGTCAAACATCTTCACGACAGCCGGGACCGACGGCTTACCGAACGCGAGTCCGGCTCGCAGTTGGTCGGTGTTTTTAGGGTTCTGTATTTAATTTTATCTTTTTTCCACCAGATACTCTAAATCTGCGCGGTAGCGACATTCAATACAACCCAGTGTTCTTCTCGTACCTGATCATCACTCCTCACGCCACCAAGCTGTTCTGTAACGGGGGGCTGGTAGAGGACGTTACTAATCAGCTTAAAGAGGAAGGTGTTGGAGATCTGGAGGTGTTGGACTATGGGCAGGTTGTGGAGTATCTGCAGGGACTGGCGGTAAGTTTATGCCTTTTAATCGACTACAAAAAAGGAGGTGGTTGTCAATTCAACAGAATGCTGAACCCTCAGACCTTTCTTTTATTATTTATTGTATACAAAAAGAAACAATATACATGAAATGAGTACAAATAAATTAATTAATTTTATATACATAAAGAGTCCGTGTGGTGACGGATTAAGAATACGGAATGTCACCACCCCATATCATCCCATGGGTGTTGTAAGAGCCGACAGAGGGAGCATATTATGCAGAGAACAGCACTGTAAGAGAAGGAAAACTTGATACAAACCCTATACCAAACCGCTTGGCCAGCGTGGTATAGTAGACCAATTCCTCCTTTCAAAGGAGAAGCCTAGTCCGGCAGTGGACTGTTAAAGGCTGATGATGATGATATAAAGGCGAGCTTAACTCAAACATTTTATCAACAAACCTTTGAGTCTAGACCTTAATTTTTTTGGTTATATTTTTGGAAACATCAGAACTCTTTTTGTTTATTTACTTATCTTCATTTTTTAAATTAAGGTAAGGATTCATTCTTGTGTCGTGGGAGGTTACAAACATGTAGCTGACGGACGAAATTAACACCCAGCCTCGAAACAATTTATGGATCACAGTTTGTGGTTGTGAGGGATAGGGGGAGGAATAGGATGAGGGAGAAGGAATAGGGTATGGGCCTTCGGCACTCTCACTCACCAAACGAAACGCAACAGTATAGATAGTGTTATTTTATGACGATGTTTGTTTGTTTATTTTTCGTGTGAGTGTGTGGCCAACTCTAGTGTCGGAGTTTTCAGACCGCCCGAAGGCCTCCGACATAGCCTAACGATCCTTATCCTGAGACAAGAATCGGATAACGGCTTTACGTACCCTCCGAAGCACGGTAGCGCTCAAATGAAAATGCCACACGCGGTCACCCATCCAAGTGGTAACCTGTGCAAGCGTTGCTTAACTTTGCCGATCTGTTACGAACGGAAAGCTAAGTCTTGCTATGAGCGCTACAAATTTATGTCGATAATCTGTGAGAAGATAGTTCTGGTCCGACCGAGCCGGATCATTCTTGCTGAAATCAGCAAGGCACTACTACCAAAATTATATTATTTTTATTTTGATTAACAGAAGCAGTTGTCTTCAACCGGTGATGGCAAACATTCCATTTGGTTGTCAAGCGATGCCAGTGAAGCTATACACAGGGCCGCCGCTGGAGTAAGTATTTATACCTTGTAAAATTTTGACACATCTAATCTTAATATATAAAATCCTTGCGTTACTGACTGACTGACAGACACGCTACAGCCGAAACTATTGGGCGCAGGAAGCTGAAATTTTGCAAGTATGTTCCTTGGGGACCGTAGAGGTGCACTAAGAAGGGATTTCCCGAAATTCCCACGGGATCGGCCGAAACGGGTAAATTAAAAAAAATTGCAGGCGTAGCTGCTGGCGTCCTCTAGTACTAATATATAAAGCTGAAGAGTATATTTCTTTGCTTGAACGCGCCAATCTCAGGAACTACTGGATCGATTTGAAAAATCGTTTAGTGTTAGTGTAGCCCTATTTATCGAGGAAGGCTATATAACATCACGCTATGAGGCACGGAAGCGGAGCAGTATCCTTAAATAAAGTGGTTGTAGCCGCGGGCTCATCTAGTCCACCACAACAAACAAATGCACACTATTACTACAAGTCCTTCTCTATCATAAATAGGAAATAATTATATTTATATTGTTAAATTAATTTTACAAAAAGTATTAAATTTTTTCAAAATCAATTATGTTTTAGTACATAGTTTTTATTTCTCATAGTAGCCGACTGTTCAATAGTCAGCAACTCAACAACTTGTACCACACACCAAATGTTTGTTTACATAAATATATAGACTCACGCCTCTATCCCCGAAGGGGCAGGCAGAGGTGTAATATTACACCCAAATTTCGCCATTTTATGAATTTTAGGTTCACAGATGTTTAGGTCCCAAATAATAAGAGGCCAGTCTATTGCACATCACCAGATGCTGTGCTGCTACTGAGAATTCTGAAAAACACAATAACAGAGAACAGCAGGTTCATTCGCTATCCACTGGACCACGGAGGCAGTCTTTTACTGTTTTACAATTTTTTATTTGCTTCAGACGGAAGTCCTGAAAACCCCTCTGACACTGATATCAGAGGTGTCACCTGTGTCCGTCATGAAACTTATCAAGAATGAAGTTGAACTTCAAGTAAGTAACACTAGCCATTGATATACAAAAAAAAAGACGTGTGGCACTCGGAGACTGCCGCGGTAAAGCTATTGCATAGCATTTTTTATCAACTTATGCAATTATAATTATATATTTATTTTATTTATGCAGTATTTTTTTTTCTTTGATATTAATTTTTTTTATTTAATTTTGGTAAACTTTGGTTTAATTTTGGTAGGAATGGTAACTTTGGTAGAAATGGTACTTTTGATAAAGATGGTAGTTTTGGTAGCAATCGTAAGTAACATGCTACCAAAACTACCATATATGCCAACAAAACAATTTCTACCAAAACTACTATTCCTACCGAAAATACAATTCCTATCAAAATTACTATATGTACCAAAACTACTATTCGTACTAACACTATCATATCTACCACTTTTTTCAAAACTACCATTTCTACCAAAACCGCCGGTGCTGTCAAAAGAACCATTTCAAAACTACTATTCTTACCAAAGCTACAATTTCTACCATAACTACCACTTGTAATATAATTAGTGACAATAGTACCTACTATGAACCGCTGTAATAACTTTTCACATAAAAAAAAATACTTTTGTACAAGTAAAACATTTTATTCTAAACTAAACCTTAATTAGTAAGCAGTAAAGTTCATAATACATATTATCAACTTGGCGCTTACGCCAAGTTGATTAATATGTGAAGGGAGTCAGGTTTTTTTCGTTACGGAATTTCTGGATTCGGTCGCCGCGCTCAAGCCCGCGATAAAAGCTATGCAATAGCTTAAAACTGTGCATCTAGGGCACAGTCTCGAACTAAAGTGACGTTAAAAACCGTCCACATTATGCAAAACTAGTTATAACAATTATTACATTATTTTGTATTTGTTAACAAATGATAATTATTCAACCATACATAGGTACTTGTGGTAAAGTTGTATTTACGTCGTAACATTTTGGCATTTCGCGTCTGCGCCGTGCGATCAACGATACAGTACTATTTGAAAATATTTGCCGGACACTCTTGGAGATGATGGGCTCTTGGGTAATTTGTATATAAATGCTCCTAGCTTTACCCCTACTACAACTCGGGGTCCGCTAACTAGTCTATCAAGCAGGCCGATACAGAATGTCACGACTAGTAATCGTACGATATGTCAAATTATTGTCCTCGTCTTTTAGCCACCTATCAGAGATATTTTGAACAAATATTCATTGAATTCGATTTATTTATTAATTTACTTCATACTGAATGCATAAAATTTATAGGAAATGCGATAGTTTTGACAAAAAATGAGGTAGCCCATTTGACAATTAACGGAATCGAATGTCAAATGAGATATCGAACGATTCTGAATCGCCCCCCTGATTTGGCTGCATATTAGCTTTTCCATAGAGCGACTGCCTGTCTGACCTCTGCAACACGTAGGGATTATTGCGGCCCTTGCCTATATTTTTGTTTTATTAGAACCGACGTAGATAAGAAGATAAATAACACTAAAACCCGTATCTTCACCAGGGTTTCCGCGCATGTCACGTGCGGGACGGCATCGCAGTGAGCCGCCTGCTCAAGTGGCTCCACGATCAGATCGACTTAGGAGCCACCATCACAGAGATACAGGCTGCCGATAAACTGCTAGAGTTTCGCAAGTCACTACCTATTTTTCTTTTATTTATATACTCACACCTGTAACCTCGAAGGGGTAGGCAGAGGTGTAAAATTTCATCCACATTTCGTCTAAAGAAAAGATCGAAGTAAGTGTAGGAGAATGTTGGAATTTTCAGTAGCAGCATGGAATCTGGCGAAGTGCTCGGCAACGGCAATAGGCTTGCCCCCTATTACGTGGGACCTACAAATTCATAATATTGCGAAATATTGTTACACCTCTGCTTACCCATTTACACAAAATTACATTTGCACAATAAAGAATTATCAATCTATCTATATACCCATCGAGAATAAAAAGTATTTTGAAATAAAAAAATATATTGTTTGCCTATAGTGTCCCACTGCTGCTTACTTGGGTTACTTGCAATATCTAGCAAAAAACAAATTATAAAAAAATTAATGTTCCTTTACAGGGAAGAGGCTGATTTTATGGGTCCATCTTTCGAGACGATCTCCGGCGCGGGTTCCAACGGGGCCATTATTCACTACAGCCCTTCAAGGGAGGGGGTCCAAAAGATCATTGAGAGGACTGACATGTTCTTACTGGACTCTGGAGGACAGTACAAGTAAGTTTATATAACCAATAGAGGAGACGTCATACAAAATTATTTAGCGGGTCTTAATCGCAACGTAAATATGGGATTTCAATTTTCGTTAAGGCTCTTTTAAAAGCCCGGTTATGTAGATTATTATTGTTACTGGCAATAATTCTTTCTATCTTTGTTTCCCCAGAGATGGCACCACAGACATAACCCGCACCAGGCACATGGCGCGCGATCCCACCGCTGAACAAAAGTCCGCCTTCACCAGAGTACTGAAAGGACAAATTATGTTGGGCAGTGCGCTGTTTCCACAGTGTGTAAAGGTAAGATATGATGGGATAAGCACTAATTTTGTTTAATCATCATTCTATCCCAGTTACATCCCGGAGTCCGCTTACTAGTCTAACCGGATTTGACTGAATATTAACTATACAGAGAGACTTCCTGTCTGACCTCCACAATAAATAACATAGCGATATACGATGGCTTAGGGTTGAGCTACACCTATCAGCACCGCATCGCACTTTCCTATGCTTCTATCCTTTTCTGTCACTTAGGACCGTCATTTACTAGAGCGAGAAAGAGAGAGGGAACGTGTCAGCACGCCGCGGTATCAATCGTGCTGACAAGCTCAACCCTTAAACTAGTGTCAGAAGTACTGACTCTCAATATAACGACTGTCAAAGATCTTCATGACAGTCGATACTGACGTGACGGCTTGAGGCCCTATCTCGAAAATGTGTGCCATATTTACCTACCGATTTTGAAGCAGTGAGACACACTAGCAAAGTAATTTATAGAGTAAAACCATAGACAGAAACATAATTGAAAAATTTTCGCTTGATAGTTTAATTGAAATAATTTTGATTAGGTATTCCACTATTCTAATCCCATTTTAAACTGAACGGGTAGTATAAAACAACATTGGCCGTTCTATCACTTTTTATCAAGATATCGTCTTCCTCAGGGTAACGTGCTAGACAGTTTCGCCCGCCACTCCCTATGGGAGGTAGGGCTAGACTACGCGCACGGCACGGGCCATGGGGTCGGACATTTCCTGAATGTGCACGAAGGACCCTCGGGAGTGTCTTGGAGGCCCTACCCTCACGACCCAGGCCTGAAACCTGGACAGATTCTTAGTAATGGTAAGTCTTCATCTTCTTCTGCAAAGCGTGTGTGTTATACACATCTGCCTACTCCTTAGGGGATAAAGGCCTGAAGTTATGTTATTAGATCATCATCATCATCAGCCTGCAAGAGTCCACTGCTGGATATAGGCCTCGCCAATGGCACGCTACTGAGTCCGATTTTCGGCTTTTCGTGTCCAGCAACGACAACCCAGCCTACTAGACACCTAATGTTTTCATTTCTACAAACAAACAATTCTGTCAAAGCGGTGAGGTATGCGGGGCGAAGGGGGCTACAAAAATGCATTCTAATTGGCCGGTTCCAATTTGCGGTACGTCATAATTCATAACTAGTGTTGGGATTGGTCTTATGTAAGACGTATAAGTCTAACGTGTTGTCAGAAAGTGTTCGCCTTACGTCCGCCGTCTAGTAGGCTGGGTTGTCGTTGGTGTACAGCCACTGCCAGCCACTTTGCGTATATCATCACTCCACCTAGTGCTGTCCTTTAGTTCTGCATACTGTATTCTATATCTAGCATAGTATTATATTATCTGTGTCTATACTATCCGATTGCTGGGCACAGGCCTCTTCTAACTATCCATGAATTTGCAGATTCTAGATACGTGATATGTTTGACATATTTTGTATCTAGCTTATGTCAAATACAAGGTGTAAATAGACCATTAACGAGAACTGAAATCCCATATCCATGTGCCTTGCGTTTTGTTTTTAATATGTTATACTTTTTCTTTCATATCTTTCTTTATTTCTTTTCTTTCTATATTGTACCAATAATTACGCACATTTTTTACTTCGGCACCACGATTAGCAAAGTACTTCATGACAGCCGGGACTGACGGCTTAACAAACTCTCCGAGGCACGGGACAAGCAAAACCTTGAACCTAATTTTGTAAAATTATATTTATGCCCTTAAAATGTCTGGTGATGTTTCTTCCAGAGCCTGGCTACTACAAAGTTGGTGAATTCGGCATCCGCCACGAAGACCTGGTCGAAATCATCAAGGTTACGAAAGATTCCGATCATCCCAAGGTAAGTGTATCTTTCGAAGCAGAGCGGGCATCAAATAGTGGCCAAGGCAGCAGAGGAGATGGTGATTCCGACGATTCGATTGTCCTGGGGTCACACAGTATACGCAGAAGCACCTCATCATCATTTCGTATGGCATTCTTTGCGCTGGATCCTATACGTCTATTTTCAGGTTAATTAGCCAGTCTTTGGCCGCTGCAGAGAGCTGGTGGAACTCGGACATACCTCACATACCACCAGGGAAGCGGTGGAGCGGACAATCATTCACGACGGGGGCTAGAGTTTGGTCAGGGTGGAAATTGGTCAAGAACTACCTCCTCGTGGTTCACCCCGGGCAACGGACTAGCTTCTTAGCGACACCCGGCTAAATGCTCTTGACTCTCTCTAGGCTCTCCGGACTGTTCACCGACTAATCTGTTATTCTCCCGTTGATATATCTGCGCCATCATGCAGAAGCACCTGACAATGATATACAAATAACTCAAGATACACAGTCAAAGGTGTCGCAATTGGTGTAGGGAGGGGTAGCTGCTTCCCCCCTCTTGAGATTAAAAACCCTACGATTCATACTTTACTCAATACTATTATCATTTTCTATATCAAATAACCAGCTCTAATAAACCGTTTACTTTCAGGCAGCTGGTCTGATGGGAGACTATGACGGTCGCGGAGTATTAGGCTTCCACACCCTGACGCTGGTGCCCAATCAGAAGGAATGCATCGACGTTAAAATGCTAACGGACTTTGAGGCTAGTTGGTTGTTGTAATACACAAGCACACGAACACACACACATGCAGAAACACACGAGAGAGAGAGAGAGAGAGAGAGAGAGAAACACTCACCCTTATTCAAATTTTCTTTTTTTACCGTCACGCTTTGTATCCCCGAAGAGGGTAGGCAGAGGTGTATAAGTATACATATTACACCCAGATTTCGCCATGAATTTTTAGGTCCCACGTGATAGGGGGCGAGCCTATTGCCGTTACCGGGCACATCACCAGACTCCGTGCTGCTACTGAGAATTTGCCAAAACTCAATGGTTTTATGTAGTAGGCGGCAAATGAGCAGACGGATCGCCTGATGGCAAGCGATTACCGCCGCCCATGGACACAAGCAACACCACAGGAGTCACAGTGTGTTTCCGTCCTTGGGTTTGGGAAAAGGAATAGAAGGAGGAGGCTGAGGGAGAAGGAATAGGGGACGGGGCCACCGGAACTCACACTCAACGAACGAAATGCAACAGTATGGGAACTTACTGTTACTTTACGTCGATATTTTGTGAGGGGGTAGTTCTCGTCCAGTCGAACCGGATCATTCATGTTGAAATTAGTAAGGCTCTACTACCTACCCATTAACTTATCCAGTGACGGTCAACTTTAATGGATCTTAACTTACTAAATTATCTGTATACAGGGTGTAACAAGACCCTTAACGAAAACTCAAATCCCATGTTGTACCAATCACTACGAACATTTTTTACTTTGGCACCATACCTGGGAAATTACTGGTTCAGGAGATATTGAGGCTCAAACTTAGTATGGATTTTTTCTGGTTAGGTACAAAATCGATTCATTGACCCCGCCAATAAGTTATTTAGATGCCCTATGACCCCATCGATAAGTAGGTATTTCGAGCATTGCATGCGCGCGCTTTTATTTGTTGTTTAAAAAATGTGAAAACTCAAAAAAAATTTTGGTTAGTATGACTTGGCATGATGTCCACAACGAGTAGACTTCGGCCTGGTGATGGGTCTTGTGACATCCTGTATATAATATTCTAGCCTTACTGACTGACAGACAAGCTGCAGCCAAAACTGTTTGCGGTAAGAAATTGAAATTTGACATGTATGTTCCTTAGGATCTGAATGGGTGCACTAAGAAGGGATTATTCCCATGGGATCATCCGATCCCAGAACCAGTCAAATAAAAAAAAAGTTCGTGCGTAGCCGTGGGTATCCTTTAGTGTTTGATTTTTTTTGATTTGATTTGATTTGATTTTTTTTTTAAAAGACAACGCCCGCACTAGGAATAAATCCTGTGCCGCGGGGGACTTTACAAACATACAACCAACGGACACAATGAACACCCAGACTCGAAGCAACAATTTATGAATCACACAAAGTGTTGTCTCGTGTGGGAATCGAACCCACAACACTCGGCGCAATGCCAAGCGGCGAGGCGACCACTTAAACCACTACGCCAACCGTGCAGTCTTATTTATTATAATAATCTTCTTGGGTTTACGTGTATGTTACAAATTAAACTACACTTTACGGATTTTATCGCGATATCGATTTAATATTGGTTTGACTGAGATTACATTTAAACTTTTGTGGTCCAGGTACATTTATACCATATGCGTCTGCAAATCATTAGTCAGTAGCAGCACGGAGTCTGGCAATGTGCCGGTAACGGCAATAGGCTCGTGGGACCTAAAATTCATAAGCCTAAATGTGGGTGTAATATGTATACTTAAACACCTCTGCCTACCTTCCTCGGGGATACAAAATGTGACAGAAAAAAAATTAGAATAAGAGTGTTTCGCTCTCTCTCTCTCTTGCAGGCTCGCCCCCTATTACGTGTGACCAAAAATCTAAAATTAAGACCATAATATTACACCTCTGCCTACCCCTTCGGGGATACAGGCGTGATTTTAGGTCCTACCTATAACGTGGGGCCTAAAATTCTTGAGACGAAATGTGGGTGTAATATTGCACATCTGCCTACCCTTTGGGGATACCGGCGTGAGTCTATAAAAAATACATTTATAATTTTAAACCGAACGATCTAGAAATAATGTTATGTATATTATTTCAGCTATCATACATCAATGCTTACCACTCGCGCGTCCTGAACACTTTGGGTCCCATCTTAGAACAACGAGGCCTTCACGACGATCTGAAGTGGCTTCAGCAGGAATGTGCTCCTCTGACGAGAGCATGAGGTATGACTGATACCACATCATCATCATTTACACGACTGTTTGACGGAGCGGGAGTGTTGATTCATCTCCCTAGCGTTATCCCTCTTGGTTCACCCTTGTTTGGTATAACAACTTTTGATGTAATGTTACTAATTCGAAGAACGTTTAAGAAAATAATCAATTTGTATCATATCGATTAACATCATTTTAATTTCATCGAATATTTATTTGCGATAACAACATTTGCGCTATTGATCAAAAGGTATATATGGTATATATGGTACGGCCAGAACCGAATTCTACTTATTTCGCTTAATTCAGGCAGATTCGCTTGATTCAGTGCATTTGAAAATACGGTCAAATGACATTATTTCAAAGAAATAAATATGCTAGGTAAATATAAATCTACCAATTAATTATTCGGTCAAATGAATAATTATACGAAACTAGAGGACGCCAGCAGCTACGCCTGCATTTTTATTTAATTTACCCGTTTTGGCCGATCCCGTGGGAATTTCGGGAAATCCCTTCTTAGTGCACCCCTACGGTCCCCAAGGATCATACATGCCAAATTTCAGCTTCCTGCGCCCAATAGTTTCGGCTGTAGCGTGTCTGTCAGTCAGTCAGTAACGCAAGGATTTTATATATTAAGATGACTTTATTGTAACTAAAATTATCGGGAGCGATTTTCGACAAAACGTTGTTATACCAAACAAGGGTGAAACATCCCTCTTGCATCCAAGACTTACACGCCTTGGAGTCATAATCTGCTTACTGGGTTAACCAGATATGACAGCATATCAGTTTTTGCACAGAGTTCCTGCCGTCTGACCTCTGCAACACAAAGGGATAGCGATATTTCATGGTTTAGACCAGTATCAGTTTATTTGAGTGTACATACTCCCCGCCCCCGTATTGTTAATTATCGCTTGCTAAACGGTGAAGGAAAACATCGAGAGGAAACTTGCATGTCTGAGAGTTATCCATAATCACTACATAGTATAAAACAAAGTTCTGCCTGTAACGACTGTCAAAGATCTTCATGACAGCTGGAACCGAGTGCCGCGGATTTGAACCCAATACCAATGAATACAGATTTACATAGAAGCGCAGTTATTAAGGATTTCGTGTGTCGATTCCAAGTGGGGACTGTCTCCAGTTTAGTTCGTTCGCGCCGTTGGCGGCGCTGGCGTCGTTCTCCGTCTCTCTCGCTCTCGTAGTTAAAATACACTGGAGGAGAGACAGACAGCTGCAGTGCGACTGCCACGCCGCCAAGCGGCAATTTGAGTCGCAGAAAGTTTGCCTTCAAAGCGCCCACATGAAATGCGCCTCTATGTAAATATCTGAGCTCTTTGCCTCTGCATGGCAGTCTGTTGGTATCTCCCTTAGGCTATCGCTGCCTATTCTTAATACGTATGTATCTAATATTAATAAATTATTTTCTATTTGTTCACAGATGACATGTAAACCACTCGAGCTGTTGAACAGTACTAAAACAACTATAATATTTTGTATCTATTTGTACCAAGTGTAATGAATATATAAACAGCTTATAATTGATGATTTGTTTTATTTTAATCTAATTTTAAGCATCGAGAAAGGCATTTGGGCACATGGAGAGGATGGATGACGAAAGACTGACAAAGAAGATATGTAAGGCAAGTGTGAATGGGACAGGACGAAGGGGAAGACATAGGCGGACGTTCTCTGACCAGATTGGAAACATCCTAAAAAAGGACAGGTTAGAAGTACCCTAAACAGAAGAGCATGCATTAGAAACTTGATGGGAGCGAATGAAGCAAGTGAGGTATGTCAGGATCGTTGCAAATGGCGTTCCGTAGTCTCTGCCTACTCCTCCGGGAAACAGGCGTGAGTCTATGTTTGTTTTATTTTATTATCATCCTAGAGTCATCCCGGTTGTATATATTTTTTCTCTTTAAAAAGGAAACGCCCGCACTGAAACTAAATCCTGTGTCGCGGGGGACTTTACAAACATACAACCAACGGATATAATGAAAACCCAAGCTAGAGACAACTTTACTTATGAATAAGATTAACAATTTTAAACTGTCCGTGTGGTGACGGATCAAGAATACGGATTGTCACCACCCCATATCATCCCATGGGTGTCGTAAGAGCCGACAGAGGGAGCATATTATGCAGAGAACAGCACTGTAAGAGAAGGAAAACTTAATACAAACTATAGCAACCCGTTTGGCCAGCGTGGTATAGCAGGCCAATTCCTCCTTTCAAAGGAAAGGGGTAATCCAGCAGTGGACTGTTAAAGGCTGATGATGAAGATTAACAATTTATGAAAAACAAAGTGTTGTCTCGTGTGGGGATCGAACCCACAACACTCGGCGCAGTGTCAAGCGGCGAGGCGGCCGCTTAAACCACTACGCCAACCGTGCATTCTATCTATGACTTTCGCCTCGGAGTCCGGGGTCCGCTTACTAATCAAACCAGATATGTCAGAATAGGTACTAGCTTTTCCTAACTTTTGTCATTAGGTGATTTATATAACACAAGTGATGCAAACATGGCTTATAATATTTTCTTAGATGCATTTGAATTATTTTACAAACTGTGCTTTCCAAATAAAGTTATAACTGTGCGCATTCATAAGAAACCAAGGTGGGTTACACGAGGTATAAAAGTCTGCAGTAACAGAAAACGTGAGTTCTTGTGGAAATATAGGAAAAACCCCACGCCGTGCAATAAAATTGAACTTGTTCAATACTCTAAGAGATTAAGGAAAATTATCAAGTTAACTCAAAAGGCTATCAATACAAATACCATAAATACTTAAAAAAATAAAACAAAAGCTGTATGGCAACTAATAAAAGCTAATTCTAAGCAAAATAAACCACAAGAAGGCATAAAGCATATTTTAATTGATGGTAATATTAAAACTAATCCATTTGAAATACCAGACATTTTTAATAATTACTTCATTGACAAGATTTCGCCAATTAATAATTCTAATAAATATCAATTTAAGCAATTTTTGACATCTACACAAAATTCTATGTATATGAAAGTGACCCACAACAAATATTAAAAATTATTAACTCGCTCAAAAACACTATGAGCGTGGGCTATGACGGCATATGCACTAGTGTAATAAAGCAGGTAGGTCATATCATAGCTCAACCTCTTAGCTATATTTTAAACTTAATTATAGAAACAGGCATTTTTCCTGACAGATTAAAAATATCAGTGGTTACCCCAATCCATAAGAAAAATAATAAAGAAGATATTGGTAACTACAGGCCCATAGCCCTGGTGCCAATATTCTCAAAGATATTTGAGAAGTATATTTATGAGGCTCTTAATAGCTATTTGGAGATGCAAGAGATTTTAGTAAAGGAGCAAAATGGATTTAGGCGTAATAAGTCTATAAATATGGCGGTTTACAATTTCCTAGAATTTATTATGTCTAATATGGACAAACGTATACCGGTATCCGCAATATTTATGGACATGACCCAAGCATTTGACTACGTAGATCATGAAATACTATTAACCAAACTTGAGAGGTACGGGATACGGGGTAACATACTGAAACTCTTTGAAACATATCTCAAAAATCGCCTCCAATGTACTAAACTGACTAAAGTTGATGCAAGAACTAAAAAAGAAATCACATACGTCTCCAGGCAACGACAAAACATGTACGGTGTACCTCAGGGAAGTATCCTGGGTCCACTTTTATTTATACTGTACATTAACGATCTACCTAAAGCCACATCAAATCCAGTTACGCTCTTTGCGGATGATAGTACAGTCACAATAAAATGTAACAATACTGATACCTACGAGCAGAACATAAACGATACACTAAAAGACATTATAAAATGGTTAGAGGCAAATAACCTACGAATTAATATAGGCAAAACCATCCTTATGACCTTTCGTCAACGTGCCGGCCCACGGAATAGTCTTAATATATACCACGGAAATGAATCAATACGCGATGTTCAGACTGCAAACTTCCTTGGGCTAACAATTGACAATAAGCTCACATGGAAGCCACACATTGATGCACTCTGTAAAAAAGTCAGTAAGTCAGTTTACGCGCTATATGAACTGGCACAAATTACTAATATTAGTTCTGTCGTCACTGCATACCATGGCCTGGTCGTTTCGGTTTTGCGGTACGGTATAATTTTTTGGGGGAATTCAACGAACAAGGATATTATCTTCAAGATGCAGAAGAGATGTGTTAGAGCCATGTTTGCATTGAAAACTACAGATAGCTGTCGCCCATATTTTGTGAAATATAAACTATTAACCTTGCCTTGCTTATACATATTTGAAGTAGCTGTATATGTTAAACGTAATCCAGGTTTATTTGTGTTAGCTTCAGATTTTTATAATAGGCGACAGCGAGATATGTCTCGACTCTGTGTGCGTAAAACAAACACTGCATTGATGCATAAAAGTGTTTTCCATATGGCATCTCTAATATATAACAAACTGCCAAAAACAATAAAGGAAGCAGAGTTTTATATGTTCAAGAAAAAACTAAATGAATTATTGATAAATAAATGCTATTATACTCTAGCGGATTATCTTAATGACAAATTACGTAATGACGTTTAATCTAATTATTATTATATTTATTTTTCTAACAAAGCGCTTCATTCTACATTAGGCCATTATTGCACTGGAAATAATAGCAGGACATTTATCAATTAATCAAATATTTATGGATATGACAATAATATATATATATATATATATATATATATATATATATATATATATATTTACATCCCCGTGTTGATATTGCGTCCTACATGGCGGTTTTTACCAATGATGTTGCGTCCGACTAACTTGTTGCGTCCTGTATACGGACGCAAGATTGACCATCTCTCAAATTCAGCCAAGAGCCTTCAAAAGATCAGTACAATGCATGGGTGAAATATTGGCATGGACGTAGTTTTGTCACGAGAGTGAATTTCGGCGTATTTTTAGTTCCGCAGTGAGCCGCGCGAATTTTAGAGGCCGCTTCTGAGAGATGTATATTCATGGCGTATATTCATTATTTTGGTTACATACATCATGCCGATAATATTGCTTCCGTAATTCTTATTCAGTATAATAAAAAGTTTTTATCGATTCTAATTAGCGATTTAATTGCGTCCAACAAAACGGCACAAATACGGAGATGGCTAGTGTGAGGGGGCCGAGTTAGCACGCGCGTTGCAACCTGTTAGAGGCCCGCAGCGTAATTTTGTTTACACCGTTTTGACTAGCCAGCCGGGGCGGATGCAATAACACTTGTGGTGTGAAGTGGAAGTAAAATAACCAGCAACATGAAAAGAAGTGCCAGGTTACTTTCATTTGCAAGTAACTAGTATCATAAAGTTCAATTAAAATGATTAATAAGTAATAGGTAAATGAGTATTTTTAAGTAAATAACTTATTAAGTAAATAACTTGTAATCAAATTGTAAGCTGAGAGTAAATATTATATTTGTTTACGTAACTCGTACTTCCTTCAATTAAAACATTTTTTTGCTGAATTAGGTAAAGCTATCAACAAAAGCTTTACTTATAATTGACAATAATAAACATAACTATTAAACAATGTAACAACATTCCTTCTTTAAGTGAAAGGGTGCATTTGTAAGAAAACCTACTTTTTACCTCAAATTTTTTTACGCATATTTTACGGTTTTATTTAGCTCGACCAGTTTATTTGTTTGTTTAGGTCAAATTTACAACAAAAATATGTCTAGCGTTGTTGATTGACTTGATTGAATCGTGAAAAAATTTGTAATTTTATGATTATGGTCTTAATATTGTACTTAATAACTCGGCAAAAATAAAGCTTGATGGTATTACCGATACAATTCCTTTCTTCTTGATGCTTCCTTAGTTGGGCCCCTTGATAGCCCTTGGTTACTTCCCTTGATGCCACCTTGGTTATAGGTCGCGCCACACAAGTTAGCAGATGTTAAATAAGCTACAAGCTGCGCAATATCCAATCAACGCGCAGCTTTATGTGAGGTTCAGTCAGGATTGGATATTGCGCAACTTGTAGCTAACTTCACATTCACCAACTTGTGTGGCGCGGCCTATACGCCCCTTATTATTTTCTGTTTGCTTCCCTTGATGCCTCGCCCGATATCCACTGGTTGTCTTTATATATTTTTTTTACTCGTCTAACCTGTTATGATGATCGTGGAGTGAGTGGGTCAGTTGTCGGTGACTAATTATTTTTCACCAAAGATGGCACACAACCGATTTTAATCGTGTACAAAATTCAAATAGTTCACTCGAGTTGTTAAATACTACTCAAAACAAAATAAGGGCCACTAGTTTATTTACATTTAAGTGCATTTTAGTAAACTGAAAGTGACTGATAAGTAGCATTATATTGATACTAGAAGACGCCACCAGCTACGCCTGCATCTTTTCTAAATTTACCCGTTTTGGCCGATCCCGAGGGAATTTCGGGAAATCCCTTCTTAGTGCACCCCTACGGTCCCCAAGGAACATACATGCCAAATTTCAGCTTCCTGCGCCCAATAGTTTTGGCTGTAGCGTGTCTGTCAGTCAGTCAGTAACGCAAGGATTTTATATATTAAGATTACGAACTCTTTGGTGTTTGATCTCTTTTATGCTGGTTTTCGTGTTCCTAATTTGAAAAGTATTGGTCATCATTCCAAGAAAAAAAAAATGTTATTCTTAAGTTTTACTTTTCAATTTTAATTGATTCATTTATCATCTCGCGTTAATCATGCCACTATTACGAAGGCACATGGATACAATTACGGCAACCAGAGCCATTACTATGATTCAAGAAGGCCGTTCTCATCGTTACGTGGGTTTGCAGTTAGGATTTTCTTGAAGAGCTGTCCAAAATGTATGGAATCGCTTCCAAGAGACCAGCCGTGCTCCCAGGAGACCCGGTTCAGGTAGAGTTCGTGTAACAACGGCGCACGAGGTTCGGTACCTCCAACTAAGTGCTCGTCGTGATCGTACAGTTACGGGCCGTAAGTTACAACACCCTCCTACGGCTGACAACAGGCACCCGTGTCAGTGATCAAACTATACGTAATCGATTGCACGAAGACCAGCAAATGTCAAGACGACGAGTTGTTCTAATTCCTCTGACCAGGGTTCAACATGCAAACCGTTTAAGATTCTCCCGTCAGTATTTGAACTGGGGGATTAATCAGTGGGGCAAGGTGCTTTTTACAGACGAATGCGAAGTAACATTTTTCAATGATGATCGTCGTGTTGTGATCATCGTGTTTACGGAGTCCTGCATCCACGAAGTTGACCGTTTTGGTGGTCCCAACGTAATGCTTTGGGGTGGGATTAGTTTACACGGTAAAACCGAGCTCCATTTTACCATTTTAAATGCGGGTACCGTAACTGCAGAACGTAACATCGAGGATGTCATCAGGCCTCAAGTGATCCCATTTGCACAGCGAGTGGGGCCTGGATTCATCCTGAAGCAAGACAATACCCGTGCACACACAGCTCGATCGACCCAAATTGTCCTAGAAGGGTCTCATATTGAGGTATTACCATGGCCAGCTAACAGTCCGGATTTAATTCCAATCGAGCAATTGTGGGACCAATTGAAACGAAGGGTTAGAGTGAATGAGTAAGGGGTCTACAATCAACAGCAGCTGATTGACGCTTTAAAACGTGCCTGGGAGGAGATTCCAGATGAAAAAGTGAGGAATTGGATCCAGAGTATGCACACAATGCTTCTGGAGTGTATTGCTAAGAGAGAAGGATATACTCGTTACTAAAAAGAAGAAACAAAAGTGACAAGAACAGTATATTGTACTTTTTCGGTGATTTCTTTTGTTCATGTTTTTCATTCAATATGGCCAATTTCATTATGGACTTAAAAAACAATTCCTGATCATTATTTTAAACAATTGTTAGCCTATATTATAACCAATAACATTATTTTGTAGTTACATAAGTTAAACAATTGTCTTTATTGTTTTCATGGTACAGCAAAAAATCTTCGTGACCCTTATTTCGTTTTGAGTATATATAATTATATTATTTTTTAATTATTCTTAATTTTTCAAAAACAGCTCAGCTAATTTCGATAAAATTTGAAAGGGACCAACATTGAAGTATGACCTATGAAAAAAAAAACTATTGAAAACGGTTCCTTATTGGCGGAGTAATCCGCGAAATAAATATACAAAAAAACATTCGGTCGAATTGATAATCTCCTTCTTCAAGTGGATTATAAATCAAATAACTTTGACTTGCAATATAATTCTAAAACTACTAGTACGATTTAAATGAAATTTGGAAATGTACCTCGTCATACGATATTCTCTTAGTTAGGTATTAAACATTCAGACGTCTAGGTTATCCATATGGGCTAAATTGCACCTGGAACCCGAAATCCTAAGATCGGAGATAGTAACGGCCATTGGATCGTTAAAAACTAACAAAGCGCCAGGTCTGGATCAAATTACAGCTATAGTGTTGAAGGCTCTGGGTGAAAAGGTGTTGACACACTGCACAACATCTGCAACCACGTATAGTGGAACGGCAAGTGGCCCAAGGCCCATAAAAAAGGTTCGACCAAAAAATTTGATAATTATCGCACACTCGCTTTAATTTGTCACGCAAGCAAAGTCCAGTTAGACATCATAAACAACCGGGTCCGGTATTATCTTGACTGGCAGATCCCGCAAGAACAGGCAGGTTTTGTCAAGGGAAAAGGCACGCGTGTACAAATATTAAACGTCAGGCAAATTGTGGAAAAATGCTACGAGTTCGACACACCTGTCATAATGTGCTTCGTCGACCCAGTCCCAGTTGACACAGTCAAATGCCTTACTATAGTAAGGCATTTGACTGTGTCAACTGGGACTGTCTATTTTTATTTATTTAGGTTTGTTAACAATTTTAACAGTAATACAAGCAAATATTATAAACATCTTACGACCGGTTGGCGCCGCGGGAGTGTAAGCGACTGCAACGCCGAAGGTCGCGGGTTCGGTTCCCGCTCAAGTCAAACATTTGTGTGCATGAACATGGATGTTTGTCTTGGTCTGGGTTTTTCTATGTATAATATGTATGTATTTACAAAAAAAATTTTTATATATGTATTTTTATCCATTATCTAGTATCCATAGTACAATCTTCTGCTTAGTTTGGGACTAAATGGTGTTGTGTGAATGTGGAAAAAAAAATCTAGAGTAACAGTTACATCCAATTATAAGCAAACACCACTCACACTTACAATAACAAACATAAATAAGTATTACTAATAACAAGTTAAAAAAAGTACGGATTACAGTTCAGTTTTTTTTACATAGCATACCTTTTCCTGATACAAAAATTCGCCAAGCATACAGAAATACATGTATAAGAAAGTATTACATTTTATAGTTTTGCGATATTTAGTAAGAGAATCAGCAAATTTATCAACATTGTGATTGCAGAGGTTAAGTAGCTTGAACATGCGAGGGACAGGAGAGGTAGAGCCTGAAACAGTATTTCTGGGTGGCGGATAAAGGAGACTGATGTTTACTCTAGGATGTTTGTATGGCACTCTAAAATTTATTCTATAAAAGAGTTGTGTACAGTCAATTTTGTTGCGGACAAGTTTATATGAGAAAACCAGGTCTAGATATTTTCTTCTCTTTTCAAGTGTTTCCATTCTGTATTTTTTAAGTTTATCCTGATAAGAAACCATTCTTGGGAAACGCGGGGGCGACAAGTGCCACAGAAATCTTTTTTGAATTCTTTCTAGCCTTAAAATATGAACGGCATAATGCGGTCGCCAAACTACACTACAGTATTCTAAATGAATTCTCACAAAACTATTTTATAACAAAAATGTTGTATGAGGCTTGCGAAAATCTTTTCCATTTCTTACAATAAAGCCCACAGATCTAGATGCTTTCCTAATGATCATTTCCACATGAGGTACAAAGGTTAACTTTTTGTCTAACAAAACGCCTAAATCTCTAACACAATCACATTCATTTAATTCTAAGCCGTTGATCGAGTATTTTGATGTTATTTGGTCAATCTCACGAGTAACCTTCATAAACTGACATTTATTTGGATTCAATTGCATACCATTGTTATGACACCATATAGACAACGAATCCAGATCTTTCTGAAGAAGTAGGGCCTCTTTAAGTGACTCTAGAAGCTTAAAGATTGTAAGGTCATATGCGAATAGCAGGGGTGTAGCATAGTGAAAGCAGTCCGGCAGGTCATTGATAAACATATTAAATAACTAGTCGACGCCAGCGGCTTCGCACGCACATATTTTCGAATTGCCCATTTTGCCCGATCCCGTGGGAATTTCTGGAAATCCCGTCTTAGTGCACCCCTACAATCCCCAAGGAACATACATGCTAAATTTCAGCTTCTTGCGCCAAGTAGTTTCGGCTGTAGCTTGTCTGTCAGTCAGTCAGTAACGCAAGAATTTTATATATTAAGATAATGGCCCTAAGTGCGATCCTTGAGGCACTCTTGAAGTTATGGAGCGTGTGGATGATGTGAAGCCATTCAATACAACCTTGGAGTCACGATAGCTTAAGTATGATTTTATCCACTTGTAGATTGGTCCACCAAATCCGTACATACATAATTTTTCTATGGAGGGTCTTATCAGAACTGGGTGTACCTCATCACTTGATTGCACTTCTGCAATCTTTATATCACAACAACCAAAGTGTGGTGAGGATTGACGGTACAAAATCTAAACCATTCAGTTTTGAAAAAGGAGTTTGACATGGCTGCGTCCTTTCACCCATCCTATTCAATATAAACGGTGAATATATAGTGAGGCGCACTTGCGATAGCTGGGAGGGAGGCATCACCGTTGGTGGACGCAAAATCTGTAATTTGCGTTATGCAGACGACACCGCTTACTGGATAGGATGGAGCGCATCAGCAGTGAACTAGGTCTCTCTATAAACAGGTTCAAAACGAAGATCATGGTCATAAATCGCACAGGCAAGCTTGAGCCCACTGGGTCACTCAATTTAGAGACGGTTGACAGCTTTATATACCTGGGTTCAAACATTAGTAACAATGGTTTTTGTGAATCTGAGGTGCGAAGAAGGATCGGGATGGCAAAAGGAGCCATGGCACTGCTGTCAAAGATATGTCAAGAATATCTCTCTGAAAACCAAGATCAATCTTGTATGCACTCTGGTGTTCTCCATATTCTTGTATGGCGCAGATACATGGACCTTGAAGAAAGATGACCGTTATCGCACTGATGCTTTCGAGATGTGGTGCTGGAGGAAGATGCTGGACATCCCCTGGGCAGCACATCGCACCAACGTATCGATCATACAGGAGCTCAAGATCCAGACGAGGCTTTCCACCATCTGCCTGCGCAGAGTTCTAAAGTACTTCAGACACATTGCGAGGAAAGACAGTGATAACTTGGAAAAGTTAATAATCACTGGCAAAGTGGAAGTAAAAAGACCGAGAGGCAGAAGCCCGATACGTTGGATCGACCAGATCCGCACGACTCTTAACACCACGGTATTGTGTACCGTGGTGTTAAGAGTTGTGCGGATCGCTCTCCACTCAGCAGCAGATAGGAATAGATGGCAGGAAGTGGTCCGCAATAGACTGTTTCCACGAGGTGGTCACGACCCTCAGCATTGAGGAAACCGACGCGAGAAGAAGGTTATCCAATCTTGAGTAAATAGGTAGGCAGGTATCTTCTGCGTCAGTGTGCTACAACCTCGACAACATATTTGCTTAACATCAGGCAGTACGTAGTACATCGATATGGTTAGAACAAGAATGCCGACTCAATTATGACTGTATTAAGCTTTTTTTATCCTGGATAACGCTCGTATTTAATCAGGGTGCACGGCATTGAACCCAAAAAAGTCGAGCAAAAAAGCTCAGTCGTTAGTTTTACTTTTACCGAAGCCATTCAGGCCATTTTCAAGTCTCTGTAGCTTCGTTCTGGATAAAGCTAGACATCTGAACATTCCATTATCAAGAGAAAATCTTTATAATAATAGTAGATTGTATGACAAGGAAGCAAAATGGTATTTTTACGGCGAGGGCACTACTTTGAACCACGAGTGAAGCGAAGGATTCTAGAATAGAATCCCGAGCGTAGCGAAAGATTCTAACGTAGAATCCTGAGCGCAGCGAGGGGTTCAAAATACATTGCCCGAGGGAAAAATAATTTGCTCTCGAGTCATATACTCTACTTTCTATCCCCTTTCTATGAGAAAATAAATAAGAGACGGTGTTATGTAATTAATGAATATATTTAATAAAATTAGACGTGTGAATATAAGTTAAAACAATTACAAATTTCTATTTTCCTCTTTCACAACCCGACGTAGAACTCATTATTTTTGCAAAATTCAATAAAGTATGTACCTACTGATTACTAGAACAGAGTCGTAATTCGCGCGCTGTTTTTTTGTTAGTGCGGGTCACGCCCGTGCAGCCAACACGTACCAGCCAGTTATTTATACAATTTACGTTCGATTTCTATGAATGATATACGTTCCAAATTCAAATCACTTTTCCGCTCGCTAAAAAGTGCTTAACAGAAAAGAGCTATTTTGCTCCAACTAAAAGAGGACAAAGTGACACTTTTCGAATAGAAGGGATGAAAAATATATTACAGAGTTTCATCCAAATCGAACTAGTACTTTAAAATTATTGATTGTCACACTCACTCAACGGTCATTATAAAATTCTAAGGTATTTCTAGCAGACATAGGTACAAGCTTGTAATTTTGATGATCATTATCATTAAGCATAAAAAAATTAAAAAAATCCTTAAACCTTTAGAAAAAATTCAAACAAATGTACCTTTTTAATTTTGGTCTAGTTTTCATATTTTAGAATCTATACAAATAAGTTTGTGAACCTTTGTAGTACGTGGATTAGGTATTAATTACTCCACCAAGATAACTTTGCGGTTTAGAATTCGGAATTCAGTTTATGTCCCTACTAGATTCAAATATTTTTGGCTATCTAGAAGTACTCGTAGGGTAGGATCAGGGTAGGGATCGGGCAAGCACCGGGAAGGGACCGGCGAGGAGCACGGGTGGAGGTGCATAAGTCGGGGCCGGGGGGGGCGGGGTTTCACGGGTGGAGGGCATAGGTTGGGGTTCACAGGTAAGGACACGGGTGGGGGTTCACGGGTGAGGACAAGGGTGGGGGTTCACTGCTGAGGGCACGGGGGGGTTCACGGGTGGAGTACATAAGTGGGGATGCAGGTGCGAACTCATGGGTGGGAGTACGGGTGGGGGTTCACGAGTCTACACTCGTGGCACGGGTAGGGGTTCACGGATGGGGGCAAGGGTAGGGGTTCACGGATGAGGCCAAGGGTGGGGTACACGGGTGAGGCCACGGATGGGGTACGGATGGAGGTTCACGGATGAGGGTCGCGGTGGGGTGCAGGGTAGAATAACACCCCATGAGGAGAGATGTTTGATAAAGACCATCACTAGCAAAAAGAAGTAAGATTTCAACAAAAACATTACATGTAAAAAGAACAACAACTTGAGCAACAGTTCTTCAGTATATAGTTGTGAGATCAAATATGGCAACTAATGGTAGGTACCATTCGAAACGGTCATGACGGCTGGAACACGAGAGTGTACGGTATCGATAAATATATCAGTTTAGGAGGAAGCAGCATTCTCAACACAATATATGGACTATATACCGAAAAAATATTCGGTATCAATATAACCTCTAATGTAGTAGGAAGTCATTTAATTAATGGATGGTTATATTAAATACAGGAAAATATACGGATCCGATATAAACTTAAATTTAGATGGATGTAGGATAATCTGTAATACACATAGAACATATTCAGAAATATACAGTGCGTCACATTATTTCCATCATGAACGGACGCCAGAAACCAGCGAGAATTATTTGAAATTGAATATCTTCATTTCGTGTTTAATCAAAATTTCTTGTTGATAATTGAATTCACATGACTAAAGTGTACCTATATTCGCACAAATAACAATTGAAATCTCATTGACAGTGGTGGACGCCATAAGGTTCGACTTTGAAATGACGCAAGAAGTCTTCCGCGATTTAAATATATATATATATATATTTTTTTTTTTAACTTAAATTGACTATGCTTATATAATCTTTAATTAATTACTATTATTATTTCATTCGGTATGACATCCAATTTTATTGTTTAATGAATGTTTAGTCCATGTGACATAATTAATTGTTTGTCATTTTATAATTTTTTGCATGCCACTATTACTATGGTCAAAATACTTGTATCGTACTTATTACTGTTTGTAACACCATTTATCACAGTATTTTTGCAAATAAATATGATTCTGATTCTGATTCTGATTCCACAGAACCACTGCCGTCTGACCGCAACCCAAAAGGATAGCGATATTCCATGGTTTAGACTAGTGTCGCTATATTCGAGGACACTGACTCCCCGTAACGATTGTCAAAGATCTTCATGACAGCCGGGACCGACGGTTTAACGTGCTCTCCGAGGCACAAGACAAGCGATAATTAACAGTTTGACGAAATTACAGAGCGGCGGTGGTAAAAGGGTGAAGCGGGAATGTTAACGACTGCCACGACGAAGGTCGCGGGTTCGATTCCCGCTGAAGTCAAAAGTGTGGTGTGATATTATATGAAAATTGTTTCCATCAAGAAACGACTTGTTAGGCCTCATTTGCTCTAGAGAATTTTAAACGCGCGTTAAAGCGTTCAAAATTGTAGGTCCCACTTAATAGGGGGCGAGCCTATTGCCGTTACCGGGCTCTTTGCCAGACTACATGCTGCTACTGAGAATTTAGAAAAATTCTAACACTTTTGCCCAACCCGGGTATCGAACCCGGTACCTCCCGATCAGACGCATACGCTATCCCCTGGAGTCTGGACCACGGAGGAAATAAATCGAATACATTTATTTGAAAACAAATCCCAAACAAAGTTTCACCTTGACTAAAAACATTGCGTTAGTATAAAAAAATATCAGTAAACATTATAATTTGTGATACCTACCATTATCACAAAGCCTTGTCTTATAAAAACTTATCGATTTGTTATATCGACGATTTTCTTATGATGTACTTACTTACTTGTAATTATTTAAATTATTCGATTAGCAAATGCATGTCATTACTACTAATATATCTAACTAGCCTTCGCCCTCGGCTCCGCCCGCCTGAATTATAAACTTAAACAGTCCTCAGTCATCAAAAAATAATCATCATTCCCCTAGCGTTATCCCAGTTTCAACCCGGGATCCACTTACTAGTCTAACCGGATTTGACTGAATATTAGCTTTTACATAAAGCGTCTGTCTGTCTGACCTCCGCACAACCTCCGCAACACTAAAGTGATAGCTATATCCCATGGCTTAAACTAGTGTCAGTTTATTTAGAGGTACTGACGGTATAACGACTATCAAAGATCATGACAGCTGGGACCGACGACTTAACGTGCTCTCCGAGGAACGAGACAAGCGATAATTAACAAATCATCACATTAAGTCGTACCCCATAACATTATACCGTAAGACATTACACTGTGAAAATAACTAAAGTAAACGTGTAAAGTGTATATGTACCTAATTACTTATTATGTACCTAATAATTGTGCGCTGTTATGATGTGATAATAAACGAATTCTATTCTATTCTAACTTGTCAAGCTGTCTCTATATCTGTGAATACTCTAACGTTTTGAACTAACTGCGAAAAGTCACTGGTGCGCGCTGGGTACTTATTCGAACCTTGTTCGAACCCGATACCCTCTGCATAGCATTCCGTTGGCATCTCCACTTTTTTCCTTTTTAGGTATTACCCCAAAAATTTCGTCGAATTGAGAACCTTGTTTTTGAAGTCGGTTAAAAAGAACAACAAACACACCAACATATTTTTATATATAGGTTTCTATTTAATATTATTATAGTTTAATATTATTGATTGACCATATCTCCAACGGGATTACACAAATCTAATCTAATATTATCAATTATATTGGTAGACGATAGTAATGAAAATAAGATAAAATGAACAATTTTGACTCAGTCCCTCCATCATGGCCGACTTATGGACACTTACAATATGTTTAATGTAAGTCAATTTGTATTTATTTCAACGTCATCATCATCATCATCAGACTGACATATTCCACTGCTGGATATAGGCCTCTCCAATGGCACTGTGCTGTTCAAACGTAGTTACTGCTGCGCAAAACAATTATAAACACAGTACTTATAGAGCATGTGAACGATTTCGATAAAACCGCGGTTAAAGTTGAAATGACTGAAACCCAATACTAACCTCTCTGCTCAGCGTTGTAGGTACTTAGTAGGCCGAATCTTCCTTGTCTCACAATGCTTTTGTAACGCAAATTTGTAGTAGCGTATGTCTTCTGCAAACGATACAGTCGTTTCGTAAAGGCTATATATGATGATTAATTCTTTTCCGCGGATGCGTGCGATGTGTCTTTGTTCTTTCTTTCTTTCCACGCGGAAAGAGAGAGAGCGACTGTGTGATTTCTAAAATCACCCGAACTGCCCGAAGGCCTCCGATATAAAATCAAGATTATATCTGAGACTAAAGAATCATCATCGGCCTTTAACAGTCCACTGCTGGACTAGGCCTCTCCATTGGAAGGAGGAATTGGCCTACTATACCACGCTGGCCAAACGGGTTGGTATAGGGTTTGTATCAAGTTTTCCTTCTCTTACAGTGTTGATCTCTGCATAATATGCTCCCTCTGTCGGCTCTTACGACACCCATGGGATGATATGGGGTGGTGACATTCCGTATTCTTAATCCGTCACAACACGGATTTGGGAGACTAAAGAATATCGACGTAAATTAACAGTACCTACACTGTTGCGTTTCGTTCGGTCAGCTAGAGTGCCGGAGGCCTGTCTCCTATTCCTTCTCCCACATGCCACTCCACGGAGGTATTTGAATAAATTTTATAAATATCCCTGAGCTTAATTTTCTATTTATTTTAGCTTAGGTACGAACATGGCTGCCGGCCATATACCGATGGGGTATTCTTACAAATCGGCAGAGCCTGATGCACCGATCTACAGTAAGTATAAATTAGCATTAAATCTTTGAAGTAAATACAGTTTTTTACACCGTGTATAACATAACATAACCCATATTCCCGACGGGGTGGGCAGAGGTGTATTACACACCCAAACTTCGTCAGTTACATGTTTCGATCCCAATGTAATAGGAGGAAGCCTATTGCCATCTACTGGGCACATTTTTACAGCGGAGATAGCCCAGTGGTGTATGTAACGGACTGCCGAGACGATGGTCTCCGATTCGATCCCCAGTTACCCCGGGCACACACCTCTAACTTTTCAAAGTTATGTGTGGAATGAAAAATGTTAATTATCGCTCGCTTAATAATGTCCGTGTGGTGACGGATTAAGAATACGAAATGTCACCACCCCATATCATCCCATGGGTGTCGAAAGACCCGACAGAGGGAGCATATTATGCAGATAACAACACTGCAAGAGAAGGAAAACTTGATACAAACCCTATACCAACCCGTTTGGCCAGCGTGGTATAGTAGGCAATTCCTCCTTTCAAAGGAGAGGCCTAAGGCTGATGTGATGATGAATAATGTGCCAATAGGCTCGCCCCCTATTACATTGGGACCGAAACATAACTGGCGAAGTGTGGGTGTGTAATACTGTGTATAATGTATTTTATATAATCTTCTCCTTCCAGCAAGCGAGAACATGTCTGATAAACTAAGCAGGGCAACAGCCGCGGCGCGTCTGGAAGCGATGCGGGCGGTCCTCGCCGAGGCACGAGTAGACGCCTACATAGTACCTACTGCTGATGCCCATAACGTAAGTAGCACGCAGTCACTGCCCTCACAACAAACACAGATTTAGGTTCTTCCTTATTATACCATTATAAATAGTGTTCGAGAAATGTTTGGTGAGATGGTTTGGGCACATGGAAAGGATAGATGACGAAAGACTGACCAAGAAGATATATGTATATAAGGAAAGTGTGAATGGGACAGGACGAAGGGGAAGACCTAGGCGGCCGTTCTCTGACCAGCAGGCCGATTCAGAATGTCACGATAAGTAATCGTACGATATGTCAAATTATTGTCCTCGTCTTTTAGCCGCCTATCAGAGATATTTTGAACAAATATTCATTGAATTCGGTTTATTTATTAATTTACTTCATACGGAGTGCATAAAATTGGTAGGAAATGCGATAGTTTTGACAAAAAATGAGGTAGCCCGTTTGACAATTAACGGAATCGAATGTCAAATGAGATATCGAACGATTCTGAATCGCCCCCCTGGAGGGCGATTCAGAATCGTAACGGGCTACCTCATTTTTTGTCAAAACTATCGCATTTACTATACATTTTATGCATTAAGTATGAAGTAAATTAATAAATAAACCGAATTCAATGAATATTTGTTCAAAATATCTCTGATAGGCGGCTAAAAGACGAGGACAATAATTTGACATATCGTACGATTACTTGTCGTGACATTCTGAATCGACCTGCTGATTGGAGATAATCTAAAAAAAGGAAAGTTTAGAAGTACCCTGAACAGAAGAGCATGTATGAGAAGTGTGATGGGAGTGAATGATACAAGAGAGACATGTCAGGATCGTTGCAAATGGCGTTCCGTAGTCTCTGCCTACCCCTCCGGGAAACAGGTGTGAGTCTATGAACCTATGTATGTAGCCTAGTCACTGAACAAAACTATATTTAATGCCATGCATACCAGCTGTGAATTGTATAATTACGTCTAAGTGAAAATTAAAATATCATTGTATATGTCACAGGTATATAACTGCCTCCGTGGTCCAGTGGATAGCGTATGCGGCTACTGATCGAAGGTTCCGGGTTCGATTCCCGGGTCGGGCAAAAGAGTTACTGGGTTTTTCCGAATACTCAGTAGCTGCCCGGATTCTGATGATATGCCCGGTAACGGCAATAGGCTCGACCCCTTTTACGTGGGACCTTAAAATTCATGGCAAATTGTGGGTGTAATATTTACACCTCTGCCTACCCCTTCGGGGATACAGGCGTGAGACTATAATAAAAAAAAATAATTCGCAGGTATTTAGCCAAACACGTGATATTATAATTTTATTTCATTAGTGACATTATAATTACCTACACAGATTATAGTCAATTGTTTGTATTGCTTACGATTTAGCGGGCTAGTTTCAGTGCCATTATAATTTCACTAAACCGCTACAGTGAAATTGTAAGGCAGTGATATTTTGATAATAACACTGGTTTAAAAAAGCCGTTAGATTATCAGAGCGATCGCTGATTGGTCCGTTTTCGTTGCCAACTGTATTAAAAATAGAATTAAGAAATAAGAGACAGGTTTTTGAAAACCAACAACCCCTTTTTAGGGTTCCGTAGTCCACTACGAACCCTTATAGTTTCGTCATGTCCGTCCGCAGCCTAGCTCAAAGACGCCTGGTGCTAGAAAGCTGATATTTGACATGAATTGCAACAAAACTGTAGAATAAAATTTAAGAAAATAATTTTTTTAAGGGTATCTCCCCTACATATATAGTGGGGTTGAATTTTTTTTTTGGTTGAGTAGTATTGTGTAGGGTATCATTGGATAGGTTTTAAAAAAAATATTAGTTTGCTCAAATCATTTTTCGATCAAGTGATTGGTTTTTCAAATATCAAGCTTTGAAGTGAAAAAAATTGTTAGACTCAAGTGACCCCCTCTCTGCCGGCTAAACTATTAATTTGGAAGAGGTGAAAAAAATCACAAATGTAGTACATATAACGAATTTAAAAGTAAAACTATCACGGCTAAGTAGACATCACTAGTTTACGAGTAATCGTCGGTTAACTTATAAATACCTATTTCTGGGAGTTTACATTGGGAGCGCTGGCCTAAGGTCAACGCTCATTAGAGCCACCCGGCACCCACTCCGCACCGCCTCGCCTCGTGCGGTTAGTATTCTTTATATGGATCTGTATGGGTATGCGCTCACTACATCAACTCCGTAGCGTCACCGGATCGCCTCTGTCGTAAGCCGCCCACGCGCGGACGGCGGGTGGACCACCAGCCATCCGCGCGTTGACGGCTCGGTGGCAACTCGCTGCTCGCATGCTTGCCGCGCGTTGACTGCTCGTCGCCGCGTTGACCGCGCGCCGTTCACTCGTTGACGGCGCGCGGTCCGCTGGTTGACCGCGTGACGTCTACTCGTGGATCTTAAAGATGCCCGTTTTTAGTCCCATGTGAAACAGAAGTTATTATCAATAATGGCCATTATGGACAACTACGGAACCCTACATTGCGCGTGGCCTGACACGCACTTGGCCGGTCTTTTTATAGTAAAAGGCGGCAAACGAGCAGACGGATCGCCTGATGGTAAGCAATTACCGCCGCCCATGGACACAAGCAACACCACAGGAGTCACAAGTGCGTTGCCGCCCCGAAAAAATGTTGGGAAAAGGGATAGGATAAGGAGTGGGATGAGGGAGAAGGAATAGGAGATAGGGCCTCCGGCACTCTCACTCACCGAACGAAATGCAACAGTTTAGGTACTGTTACTTTACGTCGATTTTCTGTGAGAGGGTATAGTACCCCGGTCGAGCCGGCCCATTCATGCTGAAATCAGCAAGGCTCTACTTTAAATACGTTTACATAGGTTATGTTAGGTTTTCTTGTGACATATAAGTAAAATAGGTTGAACATAAATATAGGAGCCCTGCATAGCAGGGCTCCGTCAACCTAACCTCATAGACATCGCCAAAGTTCAGATTTTTTCGTTTTATCTGATTGGTCACTGTAGTACATTCGTAAGTTTGTGCGACTGATTAAGTCAATTGACCAATCAGAACACGCGGGGCACCCACCACAAACTTAAGTCATAATAAACCTAGGTTCTTCCCTCTTATAATAACACTATTGCGGACCTAGTTGTATTATAATATCACTATTGCGGCTTAGTGAAATTACAATATCACTGAAAAGAGCCCGTGAAATTATACGAACCGGTCGTCATTGACTATAATCTGGGTAATTATAATTTCACTAGTCAAATTATAATATCACGTTTTTGACTAAATACCTGCGACATATATACATGTACAGTTGGTGCGCTTAGTAAATTCAAAAATATTTCCAGTCCCAATACATCGCACCAGCGGACGCTCGACGTGAATGGCTCTCTGGTCTCCGTGGGTCCTCGGGCACGGCAGTGGTTACGAGCAGCATGGCACTCGTGTGGACCGACGCTAGGTACTGGACTCAGTTTGACGTGGAAGTCGACGCTACGCTCTGGACGCTTATGAGACAAGGTGAGCTGCTTCCCTGTTCCGTGTAGGTATCATAATGATTCATAAAAAAATATTCATGATAACTTCTGCACTAGGAATAAATCCTGTGTTTACAAACATGCAACCAACGGAGACAGTGCACAACCAGACTCGAAACATACATTTATGTATCACAGAAAGTGTTGTCTCGTGTGGGAATCGAATTCACAACAGTCAACGCAGTATCAAGGGGCGAGGCGGCGCTCAAACCATTACGCCAACGAATGATATTACAAGAAAGAGGCAGATACGCTACCTACGTAGTAATCAATCCGTAGAAACGGTACACTAACGCACACATCGATAACTCCATATTTTATTATTTTCGGTTGACAAGATGTGTTAGTTTCACTTTGACGCCGGCTCGCGACTTCACACACACAAATGTCAGACTTGCCAATTGCCTTAGGGCGGTTTCAGATTAGCGTATTTTTCTGCGCGTATACGGTCGTTTCAGCATACACGCTTACACGCGCGCTACATTACGCGCTTCAAAAAACCGAACAGGCATATTTCGGCGTGTTCGCTCGAAACTGTAGTGACATCTTATCAGTGTCAACATAGATTCTGACGGCTCGCCGCTCGTGCATATACGAGCTTAAAAGCGCGTCAACGCTCGTACGAGTTGCGCGTGTGCCAAAAGGCGTGCCTGTACGCGCCTACATGCGCTTCCAAAAACGAGCTTATACGCGCGTATAATCTGAAACCGCTCTCATGTTTAGCTTCCTGCTTTTGGTACGCCTATAACACATCTACTTCTTTTTACTTTTGTAACATCATTGACGCCACCCGTGCAGTCAAATTGATGTTCTATTGTGTCGAATGCGTCAATATAGTGACACATATGTGTCACCTGCCGCGCAGATAATTAATATGTCTTTATCATTTTCTCAGGTACGGACCTGTCGATCCAAGCATGGTTAGCACAGAACATGCAGGCGGGATCAGTGGTTGCTGTAGACCCCACCACCTATACAAGATCGTCATGGACCGCTCTAGAAGTAAGAATTTAGATTGTTTACTTGTTTTCAAACCGCTCGAAGACCTCCGACGTAGATTGAATATATATGTTGAGTTCCCCGTGATACAAAGTTTGTCTGCGAGAGGAACCTTTTTCAGAAAAGAAAATGGTAAGCGTTAACTTTCTGGAAAATTCACGTGACCATTGTATGTAGATAATAGGCGGCAAACGAGCAGACGGATCGCCTGATGGTAGGCGATTACCGTCGCCCATGGACACAAGCAACACTAGAAAAGTCATAAGTGCGTTGCTGTTGAATAGGGAATAGGAGATGGAGTCGCCGGTGCTCTAACTCATCGAACGAAACGCAATAGTACTGTTAGTTTACGTCGATTTTCTGTAAGAGGCGAGGACGTCGCCCAAGGGGGGGAGGGCAGGGAGGGGCACCTGCCTAAAGATTCTCAAAACGTTGCCAAAGGTAAAGCAACCCGTGTCCAGGTCCCGTGAACCTTTACACGTTGGACTCTATACAGTTATTGTAACAATCACTGTAGATGTAAGGTACAATCAAACAAGTCGGCGCTGGAACAGTTTGATGAAAATTCCCTTAGCTCGCTCATTGAGTCGAGGCAGACTAGAAACTGGTTTTGTATACGAGTGTCAATGTGCGTGTAAAGTAGCACTGGAAGCGACGATGTCTTGCTGAGCGAGTCTCTCCCTTATGGTGGTCTAATGTGAAAGTGAAAAGCTTCTTGTGATCTCTACTTTACCTAAAATTCGTACTTTACTATTTCTGCATATCAACTTGCCTATCTGGGCCATCGGCTGGTGAAGCCCTTGGTAAATGGGTAGTTCTGGTCCATTCGAGCTGGACCATTCATCACTACATAGTACAAAACAAAGTCTGTCTTCTGTCTGTCTGTCCCTCATCATCAGCCTTTAACAGTCCACTACTAGACTAGGCCTCTCCTTTGAAAGAAGGAATTGGCCTACTATACCACGCTGGCCAAACGGGTTGGTATAGGGTTTGTATCAAGTTTTCCTTCTCTTTCAGTGCTGTTCTCTACATAATATGCTCCCTCTGTCGGCTCTTACGACACCCACGGGATGATATGGGGTGGTGACATTCCGCATTCTTAATCCGTCACCACAGTGTCTGACCCTATGTATGCTTAAATCTTAAAAACTACGCAATGGATTTTAATTCGTTTTTTTTAACAAATAGAATGATTCAAGAGGAAGGTTTATATGTATAATTGACGCGGGCAAAGCCGCTGGCGACGTCTAGTACTGAAATATTGCAATGCTTTACCTATAACCATCTCTGAACATGGAGTATTTGGTTCCAGGCGGCGCTGACAGCAGTGAATGTCCGTGTAGTGGCTTTATACGATAACTTGGTGGATAAAGCAAGACGACGGTTGGATGATGGGCCTCCAGCGAGACCCAACGAACCCCTACTAGCACTCAACCAGACCTTCACGGGTAAGATAATTTCTTTATTTTATTTTTCTTTTATTACTATAGCCTATCAATATCACTCCATGCCACCTGAACTTAAGCAGTCATGGGGTCTCATAACAAAGTCATCATGCCAATAAAATATCCCTATTAATGGTATGATGCCTTCAATCCTGCTTTTACTTATGACCTTGATGGCCTTGAGAAAGCTTTTTTTTATCTTCAGTCCAGCTAGCCGGAGTTCGTCTTTCACTACATTTACCTAGACGCGATCTCCACTTCTATAGTGGAGATCACGCCACACGAGTTCTCCAACGGTCATTGGTTTACCAATAGGGTTGTTTCCAACTAGTCAAGTCAAGCACTTTTAATGAAATGTCAAAAACGACCTTTGCCAAGGGTTTTGTATGAAATATGACGTAGTGACGTCATAGTGTTTTGCTGTCAAGTAGAATACTTGTTATCAATAAATGGACGATAAAAAATGTTAAATAAAGTTTTAACATTAATTGATGAATGAAACTACTATTATTTTGACATGTTTCACTAGCTAATAATACTTGTATAATTTATTTCACTTGCAAGAAACTTCCCTATTGTGTAATTTTGATAGTTAAAATAATGATTATGTTTTATCTTTGTATTTCAGGTCGAGTATCGTCCAACAAGATAACGCAATTGATTCAACAAATTAACAGCGCGGGAGCATCGGCACTATTATTGACAGCTCTTGATGATATCGCCTGTAAGTAGACTTGCCATATCTTTAGTGTATTTAATGCTCCTTTATAGTTTAATCTTATCGTTAGTCTTAACTGATATGCCTGATATCTCTCTTGCTTCATTTATTCCCATCAAATTCAATTAGATTTAAGAAAGGCTAGCATCACGTTATTAGCTTCGGGTGGCAGAGCAGGCCTGAATAACGCAGGTGTAACCGCGAAATTCGCTAGTATTTTTTTAATCTTCCTATAATCAAGTCCTCGATAAATGGCCTTTCAAACAGTAGTTATTGAGATTAGTTCAAGCAAACAAACTCCTCCGATTTATTCTATAACAGTATCAGAGAGGTTGGACATAATATATATAGTGTAAGAATAGTATACAGGATTATTTGTCAAACACCGTTAACCTCTTAGGACTATGTTACTAACATCATGAATTCATAATCAACAACTTTGTTCTATGACTTTTAAAAATGCATCGTATTTTAGTTCATCAGATTTTCATACATTAATAAAAATATTTAAATTAAACGCTCTAAATGTTGCGAAGTCTATGCGACAGAACAATAGCGAGGGGTGCGGGCTGCGGGCGGAGGTAGGTACAGCAAAATACACGAGTCGAAATGTGTTAGATAGGACAACGAAATCTTGAAGGTTTGTTTTTTAGTCATAGAACAAAATTTGTTGATTATGAGGTTAACGGTGTTTTACAAATAACCCTGTATGAGCCTCAAGTAAGTAGTTCTGCGCTTATACGATAATTATTTTAAAAATAATGATCACTTATCTTTCCAGATACGCTGAATCTCCGTGGTTCGGACATTCCTTACAACCCTGTGTTCTTCTCGTATCTTATCATCAGAGCTGACGTAAGTGACACATACACATAGGTAGGTACTTATAGATACGTCTGATGATGGAAGTAGTATAAGCGACTGCGGATCATGAGATCTCGGGTTCGATTCCCGGATCGAACTTTAAAAAAATGATATGATATTTGGTTTTTCTGTTAAGAATTGTCAAATAAAAGTTCGGAATCAGGAAGTTGGTGGTGTTGTTTACGCTCCCGTGCCTCGAAAGCACGATAAGCCGTTGGTCCTGCGTCCAATCTCTCCGGTCGTGTCGCATGTGGCGTCCCATTCGACTTTGAGAATGTTGTAATAGAGAGTGCTCTTGTATCTGCGCACACACTTGTGCACAGTAATATGTTTCGCGCAGTTAGCAAGTCTGTTAAGAGGCTGGCCGCCATGGTCGAGGTTTAGAGACTCATCTCTATACGGAATGTCACCCCCCCATATCATCCCATGGGTGTCGTAAGAGCCGACAGAGGGAGCATATTATGCAGAGAACACCACTGTAAGAGAAGGAAAACTTGATACAAAACCTATACCAACCCGTTTGGCCAACGTGGTATAGTAGGCCAATTCCTCCTTTCAAAGGAGAGGCCTAGTCCAGCAGTGGACTGTTATAGCACAGTCAAATAATCCATATTATACTGTGGTTATAGGCTGATGATGATGATGATGACTCATCTCTACTCTTCAGTAATCGCCATTTTATTACCTTTTCCAGGTGTCGACAAACAACATAATTCTGTTCTGGGGTGACGGGAATCTCTCAGCGAATATATTGGCCCATCTCGCTGCAGAAGGCACCACTGTTCAGTGCCGGCCTTACGCAGAGATATTTGATTATCTAAGGAGCTTTTCTGTAAGTACCTAGGTACTACAGTAATTAATTTACAAACAATGGGTGGATGTCACCTGTTTACTTGTAATATCATTGCTGGGTATATATTAACTAACGTCTGCATTAAACCAAAGAGCTCAGATATTTACATAGAGGCGCATTTCTTATGGGCACTTTGAAGACAAACTTTCTGCGACTCAAATTGCCGCTTGGCGGCGTGGCAGTCGCGCTGCGGCAGCTGTCTCTCTCTCCTCCAGTGTATCTTAACTACGAGAGCGAGAGAGACGGCGAACGACGCCAGCGCTGCCAACGGCGCCAACTACGAACTAAACTAGGGCAAGTCTCCACTATATACGAATCGGCACGAACTTACTCTTAACTTAAAAACTTACTTAATTTCAACCTTGATTTTTACCCAAATGCCAACGTTACATGATAACCGTTTTATTAGAATTTAGAGAATCATTAAAACTTTCAGATTTTTCGTTTTAATACACGACGCTGATACACGTGAGCATTAATTTGTAACAGAATAGTGATCGATTTTAAACTTTCGCGATTTGTATACAACATCATACAAAATAAATTTGCGGAGAGTGTCTCCGCGACCACGCTCGGTGCAAGACGAGCGAAACGTCGAAAACAAATAGGTGTTTATTTTATTATTCAGGGTGTCACAAGACCCATCACCAAGTCGAAGTCTACTCGTTGTGGACATCATGCCAAGTCATACTAACCAAAAATAATAAGTTTTCAAATTGTTTAACCACAATTAAAAGCACGCGCGTGCAATGCTCGAAATACCTACTTATCCATGGGGTGATAGGGCATCTAAACTGTATATGGTATATTGTGTATAATAAGTTAATTGTACGCGATTAAGATCCGCTAATTTATTAGGCTTTAGCTGCCTGAAATACAAGACTTCGTCTAAGCCATGAAATATCGATATATCCCTTTGGATTGCGGTGGTCAGACGACAACCCCTTTGCGGAAAAGCTAAATAATCTATTTGATCTTTTAGGACAAGAAAGCGAACCTCGGATTCAAAGTCGAAACACTTCGAAGCAAAGGGGACAGCGTTAGGACGATGATGATAATAACATAACTGCACGCCTTTTATCCCCGAAGGGGTAAGCAGAGGTGTATTACTCACCCACACTTTGCCAGTTATGTTTAGGTCCCAATGTAGGGGGCGAGCCTATTGCCATCTACCGATGATGCGTGAGCTAAAATTTCTTGTGTTTTCAGACAGAGTTGGGCTCTCAAGGCACAATCTGGGTGTCTGGTGATGGCAGCCATGCGGTCTATCTCGCTATTGAAGTAAGGATTTATCTTATTTATTTACATTTTCTATTGAAGATATTCCCTACCCGTTCAGTTAAAGAATGGGATTAGAAATGGGGCCACTACGCAGTTTCCATCAGCATAATACATAAAAACACACTAACGGTTATTTGAAGCAGAGATAGCGTAGTGGAGAGAGAGAGACCGACGGACTGCCACGCAGAGGGTCTCGGGTTCGAATCCACGGCGCGCACCAATGACTTTTCGAAGTTATGTGCGTATTACATTGTTAATCGGTGAAAGAAAACATCGTGAGGAAACCTGCATGTCTGAGAGTTCTACATAATGTTCTCGAAAGACATGTGAAGTCTGCCAACCCGCACTTGGCCAGCGTGGTGGACTATGGCCTTACCCTTCTCGTAGTGAGAAGATGCCCGTGCCCAGCAGTGGGACAGTATTAAGGGCTGATAATGATGATGATTAACTAATTTAACTGCCAGCGTCAAAATTATTTCGCTATTTCTTAAATTTGAATTGGTACTTATTTAGTAAAATAATTAATATAATTATTCCGCCATTCTAATCTCATTTTTAATCTGAACGGGTTATACATACTTTGGAGCGTAACCACTGGTGTCATCTATTGAACAATAGCAGAGACACAAATACTAACGACATGTAACGGGCTCAGGCGGAACTACGAAGAAAAGAGATCGTGGATTGCGTTATTAAAAGTTTCACAAGCGATTATTATGCACAAGTTCACAACAATATCCATTGCCGCGGTCCACCAGACAAAGAATCTTCCCTCTAACTCGAGGAACACCACTCTTCTTTTCCTAAAACTAGATCGAGAAGTAGAAGTACCCTAAACAGAAGAGCATGCATGAGAAACTTGATGAGAGTGAATGAAGCAAGAGAGATATGCCAGGATCGTTGCAAATGGCGTTTCGTAGTCTCTGCCTACCTCTTGGGGAAACAGGCGTGAATATGTATGCATAGATCGAGAAACGAGTTAGATGCCAGACAACTATTATTATTTTATTCGTCCTTACTAGAAAGATTGGAGGATAGCTCTTTCGCAAAATACCCATTGCCATCCATCAAAAATACAGTTTTAAACACGATTTTCTTATTATTATTTTCAGCAAGGCCCAGCGCGAATTCAAGTGGCTCAGGTAACGCCAGTTGCTCTGATGAAGACCATGAAGAATCCAGTGGAACTGCAGGTATAAAATATACAAACTTATTACATTAGTGAAGGCAAAAAGAACAACTTTATTTTTCATTACTAACGTTGCTAGTATCATGGGGTCTCATTCCTTAGAACGTTTTCCGTCATTCTTAACTCTCTCAACAGATGGCTTTACTAGTATCGATTGTTATTGATGAATTTCATGCATAAATGATAAATAAGAAAATAAAGTTCTAAAATATGATATTTATTAATTAAAAAATTCCTTTATTACGATTAAATAAAAAAATGAAACATTTAATTGAATATGAATATTTTTTTAAAATATGATGTGCACTTCGTTGCTCTGGTGGCCAAAATACGTACTAGCTTGTAGTAAAACGTTACAATGAGTTAACTTTCACTCGGCATTCATAGATGGCGCTTTTACGTATGTATATATTTCGTCACTGCGCGTACGAAACCGCGTAAGAGCAGTTTGTAAATACCGCGTAACAGCAAAACGCGCAAAATTGAAATATCGTGCCAGCCGATTCTAAACACCTATTAGCGTATATTAGACCTCACCCGATTTGAATTATCCAATGAGAAACTTCAGTTTTGCTATCGAAACATTACCGCGGAACTGTAGGAGGCCTGAAGTTGGAAGCAAGTGCGCGTATTTACCACGGCAGTGAGAGAAATGTAACGCGATTATATGTGTGCTCCCAAAAATAATTATTTTACCGTGATTAGCCACCATGTAAGTATGTTTTAATTGTTTATTATGTTTCGTTTCTAATGTGTTTATGCTAAAATATTTAAATAACATGTTATTCTGTTTTAAATTAAAGGTTCTGACTAATATAGCCCCTACCAAGTATCTACGCGGTCTTGGCATCGCTTGATTTATTTGTTTTATTTAGTTACGCGGTATTGCATTTTACTGAAACTAATAACTATTCATTTCTTATTTAAAAATAAATCCTTGCATTCTCAAGAATTACTTGGAAAAAGGTCACACGCAGATGAAAGTTGACTCAGTCCACTCGGTGATTAAGAGGAAGTTGTAAAATCGAGAAATATTCTTACCTTCACAATACGCCACAATAACAAAGGAGGCCAGAAAAGTTCCAAGTTCTTATGAAGTTATTACACCTGATTATAGGTTTTTTAAAGACTTTGGTCTTAGAGATTACCTGATTTATAAATCAATAAGACCTGGTCGAGGAGCGGATGATCATTGTGTTATTGATATAATGGCAATGAGATATAATCCAAATGGCACCATTGAATAGAAACTCCACTTTTCAGATGATTTTGCCCCATAGCCCAGAAGACCAAAGAAGATTACGTCTTTAATTAACAGTACGAATTCGCTTTATGAATCCAGGCAACCAATTTCCTAGACAAAGTATGATCACCGGAGCTAAAGAATGTCATACCTAAAGACTGCCACACTTTTTATGATAATTTACCTTTCATACACATACATACATACATAGCCTCACGCCTGTTTCACGGAGGGGTAGGCAGACTTCGGAACACCATTTGCAACGATCCTGACATGTCTCTCTTGCTTCATTCAATCCCATCAAATATCTCATGCATGCTCTTCGGTTAAGGGTACTTCTAACCCGTTCTTTTTAGGATGTCTCCAATCTGGTCAGAGAACGTCCGTCTAGGTCTTCCCCTTCCTCCTGTCCCATTCACACTTGACTTATATAACTTCTTGGTCAGTCTTTCGTCATCCATCCTCTCCATGTGTCCAAACCATCTTAGTATACCTTTCTCAATGGTTGTCACTACATCCTTTTTACCCCACAACACACTCTTATCACATAATTCTTTACTCGGTCGTTCAAAGACACTCCAAACATACTTCTCAATGCTCTCATTTCTACAGCGTTTATTCGATTTTCATGTCTATTCTGCCATGCCCAACTTTCACTACCTACCATACATAAGTGTTGGTACTAACACCCCTATATTCACACCTAAACGTGCCTTTTTGGACACGTTTTAACTGTTCATAAATGCTTTCAAAGCTCCATTCACCCTATACCTGCATTAACTCTTCTTCATTCTTACCATTACTAGTAAACAGCGTACCTAAATATACAAAATCATTCACTTGCTCCACTCGTTGTCCATCGATCATAATATTACAAGCCGTAACACATTCCTCCTTTTCAAAAACCATAACTTTCGACTTGCTCACATTCACTTTCATTCCTTTCCTCCCTAAAGCACCATGCATGATTGCTACCATCTCCTGCAACTCCTCCGCTGAGGACGCAAGTATTACCTGATCATCAGCATAAAGGAGGCATTTGGCAAGTAACTCATTTATCCACAGTCACTATTTTTCAAATCTTGCAAACAACTGTCCATGAAGAGGTTGAACAGCCACGGCGACGCTACACATCCATGTCTAACACCTGTCTCGATGGTAAACCAATCCGTGTACGACCCTCACACAAGCTCTAGAATCTTTACCTTTCTTTTTCTATTATTTTTTAGTTTCACATGATTATTTCGATCTCTTGCATAAGAAGTCTGAACTGTATACTGATTTCGATAATTAATACATAATATTTTTCATAAATTATATATTTTAGATTTGTTTTTCTAATAATAAATACAACCCTTTACTAAATTATTTTATTTCAAAACCGCGGACTTCTAATAAAAGAATACTACTAGTTTGTAATTAGTTTAAACAAAACCGCGTAAGTAACTTTACACAAAATCTAAGCCAACTACGAGTACATTTACTATATTTACCAAAAAATAAAGTTGTAAAGAGTTAGCTGTTAAGTTCAGTCGATAATAAGAATTGAAATCGCTGAGATATTAAGTTTTTTCTTCCTCCTGTAAAATCATCAAAAAGCAAATACGCGGTCTTTACAAGTTGCACTTACGCGGTTTCGCACGCGCAGCGACGATTTATTTTTATTTAATTTGGTATTAATCTGTCGATGGTAAAATAAATAAATATTTATTAAATAAACATCAAATATTTGAAAAAGTAAGATATTATGTTAACCAATGAACGGCCATGAGCATTTATTTTAAAAAGTACCTATATAGGTACCTAGTCGAGCGATTGCGTTTTGTTTTTACATTTAAGTACGTAAAAGTAGTGTAATTTAAATTTTATACATAATAAAAACTTACTGTGTTTGTAGTAGTATTATATAATAAATTTTCATAAATATGTTAATCAATATATATGCGTCTTACATTTATAGGTACCTATAGTCTGTTCAAGATACGAAACAATAAAATGTAAACAAACCATAAAATGGTTCTTTTAATGTCGCCTTCGCAACAAAAGTAGATTTAAGTTAAATACTCCAAGCGAAAGATTCAGTTAGTTTTACAAAAATACGCCTGTCCCTTCAAATCATAAATGATACAGCATATTTTTACCTTTTATTTTTTTCGTATCTTGAACAGACAATAGCAACTAATAAACAGTTGATATTGAGTATGTTGTAAATCAAGCTAATGAAAAAAACAAGACGCATTTTTAAACTTTGATAGCCGACTTCTCTAGAAGTCTAGAACTCATTCGCTTGGTTCCTGATAGGTATAGTATTAAATTTATCTATGCCGATAGTCATGACTTCATGAGTCGCACAATTGCAAAATCGCGTACCAAGTATACCAAGTGCGTCTTTATAAAAATACCAGCGTCGAAAACCAGGTATCAATATACTTGCAAGTTTTTGGGCACTCGAGTCACATGAGTAAATAAACCGAACAGAGAGACAGCTTCATAATCATAAGAGCTTGTAAATTTGTTACCTATTTTGGTAGGGTTGTCACAATAGGTTAAGACAAATCGCTTGTTCGGTATACGACAGATTCTGGATTGGACAGATTCGTGATTTGGCAGATTCCCAACTCGACAGATTCGTGGATTGGGCAGATTCTTGGACTTGACGGATTCGCTATACGGCAGAAGGACAGTTGTAAATAAAATAGCAAGTGGAACCAAAAAAGGCATGCACCTGAAACTTTTAAAAGCACGGAATAAAAATAAGTAATAATAATAATAATATTCTACCACATTCACACAACACCATCTAGTCCCAAACTAAGCAGAAGCTTGTACTATGGGCACTAGATAATGGATAAACATACATATTATATAAGTATACATTTTTTACTAACGTCACGATGTGACGACAAGATTTATTTGATATTCCCAACGATAACACTAATAGTGTTGAATATTTTTCTGGTAATATGATATATTTTGCGAATACCTAAACACCTTTTTCCACGGGGATAGGTACCTAAAATAAGTTTCAAGAGAAATAATGTAAAACAAATGAACGTCTACAAAACAGATGACTATAAAGTGATCAACCATCGATAGGGCTTACAAAAACAGGTGCATGCGATTTTCGACCTTATTGACAATTTCATGACAGACTTTTTTTGGTATTTTCATGCTTTCTGACATTGATACGTTAATAAAATTATAAATTCTGAGTTACGTCAATAAGGTCGAAAATCATATGCACCTGTTTTTTGGAAGCCCTATCGATGGCTGATCACTTTCTGATAGTCATTGGTTTTGTAAACGTTAATTGCTTTTACACAATTTCACAACTAATGAGTTCATGAGGATCCCCTGGGGGATCGGGCTAGGAGATCCTGGTGGAAAACATGCAAACATGTTAAGTATTTCGTTGCCAACATTGACAATATTTATTTCAAGATCAAAATATTCGCGAAACTTTTTCTCGAGCAATTCAACAAATGCGATAAAATTATCAGGAGGTATACTTAAAAAACCCAATTGTACGTTACCATCGTTAAAATCTTTATAATGATTGAATTATTTCATCTAGTATTATTCATACACACAGTACAATAAATAAACAACCATTATTAATAATAAAATACCACGCTTTTACATTAAAATATTAAAGCTTGCAACGTACAAAACAAACAACGTGCGTCGTAATAACCCTGAGACTGTCAACTGCCTGTGCCTACGTAAACTGTTTTTTTCCAGTCTCGCCGCGTACACGACAAGCGGCCAGTGGTCACGCACACATGCGCCGCGTGCTTGTAGTAGTGCAACCGATTCGCGCTGTTATATGAAGCTGTGTCTCTGTTCCGTTTATCTACTCATGTGCTCGAGTATAGAAAACTTCGTGTGACGCCCTGGTAATGTTTAGGAGTTCCTGTGAACACCTTCCGGCTTCATCATCAGACCAAGGCAACCTCACAAGGTCATAGGTTTTGTCAAGTCTATTCAAACGAGCCCAAACACTACTAGTTTATCATGTGTAGTTTAGGAGTTCCTGTGACTACCTTCCGGTTTCATCATCAGACCAAGGCAACCTCACAAGGTCATAGGTTTTGTCAAGTCTATTCAAACGAGCCCAAACACTACTAGTTTATCACGTGTAGTTTAGGAGTTCCTGTGACCATCTTCCGGCTTCATCATCAGACCAAGGCAACCTCACAAGGTCATAGGTTTTGTCAAGTCAATTTAAACGAGCCCAAACACGAGTAGTTTATCATATGTAGTTTAGAAGTTCCTGTAACCACCTTCCCGGCTTCATCATCAGACCAAGGTGCATTCACAAGGTCATTCATTACTGCACCATTTCAATGTTACCGTAACATAGCCACCAAACTTACGTAAGTATGTCAAATATCATCTTTAAGGAACAGTGTACAAAGTGCATTCCAAATTTTGAACGGAAAGACACGAAGTCATAAAAATATCGCTAGATATTTTAACGCCACCGTGCACCGGTACATACGTAAAATAGGTACCTACCTAGTAGATCGGTTGATCGTGTTAACCTTGAAATGAGGCACACTTGGGTGACAAGGTGAAATATCAAAATATTCTTAACATTTTAGACAGAATGCTTTTTTATTATAGCGCCATCTCTTCTTTTTAATTTAAAATAACATTGCTTACAAAATGAGACGTAAGATGTCGCTACCATCGACTCCCATTTTTTCGACGCTAGCGCCATCTGTTGTATTATTTATGGTATTAACAAGTACTCATAAAAATAGAGATCTAATAATAAGGACTTAACGTGGCCAAGTTTTATGTTCGACTTGCGCTATCTGTACTGTATAGTATTATATTTATCTATGCTAGTATGAGACCTTATCAGATTTCTTAATATAAAATGAAGTTCAAATTTACTGCCTCCGTGGTCAATCGATCGATCGATCAATCGAATCGATTGGCAAGCGATGGGCAAGGACTGAGGCTCAGTCGTTGCCGCACGCTCCCTCAGATGCCTCGTGTGGCGTGGTCAATCCGAATGCATATTTTATTAACTACATCCTAATGGAAGAAAAGAGGAACCCACCACGCATCCTCAGATTGACCACCCCAACTATTGCAAGACTCCTCCAAAAGGGTAAGCGATATAGGAGCGATGGGCAACGACTGAGGCAGTCGTTGCCCATCGCGGCTGAGGATGTCTCGTGCAGAGGCGAAACACATTTCGAAGAATAGTCGGCGCATACAGCGGGATACTGCAAGTCAGGTATCTTCCTGGAACCCATACCATTCCTATATCCCTTATCCTTTTAGAGGAGTTCGGTATTGTCCACCTTTTTCTATTGCAATAGTTAGGGTGGTCAATCTGAGGGTGCGTGGTGGGTGCCTCTTCCATATTACAATGAAGTTCCGTCAAGTAACGCCTGATTCAATCAACTACATACAATCCTGAGCCACCCATATCCATCTGCTACCCGCGAACCCAACAAGGTCGTCAGTCCATCTGGTGGGTGGCCTACCTCTGCTACGACGACCGGTGCGTTTTCTCATATAATTAAAATAAAATACTTATAACTCGTGTCCAGGGCTTCCGTTCCGCACATATAAAAGACGGAACAGCCGTGGTGAGGGCCTTCAACTGGTTGGAGAAGCAACTCGCAGCTGGCAACCAGGTCACCGAGGTGCGGTTCTCTGATGAACTGGAGCGATTCAGAAGGTAAGATACATTATCATCTTGTAATACCTATTTATAAACTTAAGGATTTATTGCTCGGTAAAGGTAACCCCGATATTACTGAGGATCACTAAAATCATCGAGCAATCAATTTCTAAGCTTCATAGGTATCTACGAGTTTGAATTTATGTAATGTTTCCATTATTTGTTGTTTTCCTTTTAATTTTATGTATTTATTAAGTATTTATGAGCTTAGCGAGTAAAAACTTTGTTTAGTGTTTAAAAACTACCTTCACCAGGGTCTCAAACATATTATCTTAAAACTTTTTAAAGGGATGATATTATATAAGTAACTTCGTTTAGCGGGTCTTAATTCTTAATGTTTTTTGGTTTGACGTTACGACCGACTTGCAACGGTCTCGGACGGACTACTGCAAAACACGTCAAATCGCAAAAGAATATCATCGTTTATAGAGAATATAATCATGATGTGATGATGTTCATCATCAACATCTTAAGTCCTCCTTGTCCAAATTGCAATCCGGGGTCCGGTTTCTAGTCTAACCGGAATCGCCTGATATCAGCTTTTCCACAAAACGAGTGCCTGTATGTCCTCCGCAACCCAAAGGGAAAGCGACATTCCTTGTTTAGACTAGTATCCAATTTGATTCAGAGTTACTGATTAATATAAAATATCGACTGTCAAAGATCTTCATGACAGTCGGAACCGACGGCCAAACGTGCTTTGACTGGGGCACGGGGCTAGGGATAATTTAATACACACATACATTCTGCATGGCAGTCTGTTGGTATCTCCACTAGCTTATTATTACCTTGATTATGTGATGATGATGATGATTTTATCCACAGTTTGGAAGAACACTTCATGGGCCCATCTTTCGCTACGATTGCCGGTGCTGGGCCTAATGGCGCGATCATACACTACAAGCCAGAGAGGGAAGGACCTCAGAAAGTCATTGAACTCAATGAGATGCTGCTGGTGGACTCTGGGGGACAGTACTTGTGAGTATTGTAAGATTATTTGGGCGGGAATGGTATTTTGAAATAAAAAAGAGATAAACTAAAATATAAAAGAGAAATTAACAATGACGGTAAGCGATTACCGTCACTCATGGACACAAGCAACACCAGAGGATTCACAAGTACGTTGCCACCCTTTGGATTAGAAAAAGGGATAGGAGGAGGAGTGGGATGAGGGAGAAGGAATAGGGGATAGGGCCTCCGGTAGTCTCAGTCACCGAACGAAACGCAACAGTTTAGGTACTGTTACTTTACGTCGATTTTCTGTGAGAGGGTAGTACTTCCCCGGTGGTGGAGGCGGCCCATTTATGCTGCAGCAAGGCTCTACTACCGGGTTCGAATCCACGGCACGCACCAATGACTTTTCGGAGTTATGTGCGTATTCAGTTGTTAATTATCGCTTGCGAAACGGTGAAGGAAAACAGCGTGAGGCAACCTGCATGTCTGAGAGTTCTCTATAATGTTCTCGAAATCCATTTATTGTCTGTATCTATTTATTATTCAATAGTTCTTGTGACATGCAAATTATATTAATGTTGAGATTCATACAGTGTGAATGTGATTAACAATAAGACTAATGTAATAGCAATAGCATAATAATTTGTAAGACAATAACGATAATTTATTGTAAAGGAAACATTTGTACGCCGGTGACGGCAGAATACTATGGATTAAAATAATTGTTAACATCTTGTATACAGTATTCCAACAAATAAACTATTATTATTATTATTTATTATTATTAAGACATGTGAAGTATGCCAACCCACACTAGGCCAGCGTGGTGGACTATGGCCTTACCCTTCTCATAGTGAGAAGAGGCCCGTGCCCAGCAGTGGGACAGTTTATATACAGGGCTGATGATAAAGGCTCCTTCCTGCAGAAAATGGATCCCGTAGATTCCGAAACTTTTGAAGCTACAGCTTTGAAAATTGGTAGGTAGATGTATTGTAAACAGCTTCACGACTTTTATTAATCTTTCAGAGATGGCACCACGGATATAACGAGGACTCGTCATATGAGCGCATCACCTACACCTGCTCAACGTCTTGCGTTCACCCGCGTACTCAAGGGACAGATAAACCTGGGGACCGCTGTGATGCCTAGAGGCACTCTGGTGAGTTTACGTACAAAATGTTCGGGCAATGGTTATGAGCGAAGTCGAAGGCTTGATGAAAGTCTGATTATTTAGAATTTCTTCTACCTTCCTTCCTTTTTCTTGGTTTAGGGAATCATATTATATACATACATAGGGACACCTTGATGTGGTTGTTTAATGTGGTTTATACATCCCACGATACCAAAAAGATCATCCGTACACATTATATAATTATTATCAGCCTTTAACAGTCCACTGCTGGACCAATTTTTTTGTTACAAGGTGTAAAATCCCTTCTCTTTTTTCTAATAGGTAGGTATATCAATTGGTTCACAGCATATGGAATAGCCTTTAAAGCAAATTTATGCTTGTTTAGGATTAGGATATGCAGCTCTTGTAGTTTTACATACATTACTAATTTATTGATGACTAGAGGCAGCTACGCCTGCATTTTTTTTAATTTACCCGTTTTGGCCGATCCCGTGGGAATTTCGGGAAATCCCTTCTTAGTGCACCCCTACGGTCCCCAAGGAACATACATGCCAAATTTCAGCTTCCTGCGCCCAATAGTTTCGGCTGTAGCGTGTCTGTCAGTCAGTCAGTAACGCAAGGATTTTATATATTAAGATACCGTCATCCTCTAAGCGTTATCCCAGTTTCAATCTGGAGTCTGTTTACTAGTCTAAACGGATTTGGCTGAATATAAGCTTTTCCACAGAGCGACTGCCTGTCTGACCTCCGCAACCCTAAGGGATAGCGATATTCCATGGTTTAGACTAGTGTAAGTTTATTTAGATGTTACTGACGCCCTGTAACGACTGTCAACGATCTTCATGACCACTGGGACCGACTGCTCTCCGGGGCACGGGACAAGCGATAATTAACAATTCAATACGCACATAACTCCGAAAAGTCATTGGTGCGCGCCGTGGATCCGAACCAGATACCCTCTGCATAGCAGTCTGTTGGTATCTGTACGAGGATATCGCTGCCTCCACTAGGCTATCGCTACCTTATAGATGATACATACACATACAAAAAAATATAAAATCTTCTTTATCCCCAGGGTCACGTTGTAGAAGTGCTAGCCCGCAAGGCGTTGTGGGACGTGGGTCTGAACTACGGCCACGGCACAGGCCACGGCGTGGGCCACTTCCTCAACGTGCACGAGGGTCCCGCCTGGATCCTGAGCGGTCCCAGCGCTGGGGATCCTGGGATTGCGCCAGGCATGATTTATAGTAATGGTAAGTTTTACGTGGCTGGCCCTCGTGGTCCAGTGGATAGCATATGGGTCTGCTGAGTATGCGTCCCAGGTTCGATTCCTGGGTCAGGCAATAGTGTTGCTGGCTTTTTCCGAATTCTCACTAGCAGCACGGAATCTGGTAAAGTGAACGGTAACGGCAATAGGCTCGCCCCCTATTACGTGGGGGTGCGCTAAAGTTCATAAATAAGTTTTCAACTCCGATAATTGGAAACCCGAAAATGTTCTTCCTTACATTTTTCATTCTAACCATCACAATTCCTAACTACTCTGTCTCTAATGTTCATAATTCCGAAGCATTGAACTTCATAATGTCAGTAGCAATAAAAATCTATTATACTTTTATTTGTTTTCCTACATTTTCTCAACATAACCACATTTTACACTATTATTCAAAGCCATTTCTTATTGTTTGGATTTCTTTTTATTCATAAGAATCACTATTATATACTTTATTTTCACATAATATGTATAACATATAAGAATAGTAATACATGGTACAAATACACAATAGTACAATGGTCAAGTTCCAGAAACGAATCGGTCCTATTCATAATTATTGGTTTAGGTTAGGTTAGAACTGTGACCACAACGCACAGGCCGAGCGAGCGAAGCGAGCGCGCCGCGGCAGCGGCCGGTGAAGTGCCAGAACCGAATCGGTCCTATAGTTATTGGTTTAGGTACGGTTAAAACTGCGGTATAAACTCCCAGGCCATAAACATAACTGTAAATGAGTCGTGTTTTATGAATTTCGGTTGGAGTGTAGCCTTGGGGGCGCTACAATAAATTCAAGGGGACTAACTCCGTATAATGATCAAAAATCTTCATGACAGCCGGGACCGCGTGCTCTCTGAGGCACGGCGCAAGAAGAAACTCAATAATTCGATTGCGAAAATCAATAATTGAATACGTACCTACATAATTCCAACAAGTCATTGGTGTGCGCCGTGGATTGGAACCCGATACCTTTTGCATGGCAGTCTGTTAGTACCTATCGCCACTGGGCTATCGCTGCCTAATGATGAACTGTTTATGTATACGAATATCAAAGTGCATAAGTGTATGAATATAATGAATTTTGCTTGTACTTGACAGAACCGGGGTATTACGAAGTTGGTGAATACGGCATCCGCCACGAAGATCTGGTGGAAACTATTGAAATGACACCCGCTGCAGACCATCCTTATGTAAGTAGATCATCATTACAATTATGTCATCATCATCGCCCTAGCGTTATCCCGGTTGCATCCAAGGCACTGGCCTGATATGTTCCTGCTAGAATAATTAATCAGATAATTCAGATAACTCATAGAAATCTCGTTCAAGTTTTGAATTTTTCTGGAAATATATGCCAAATAAGTCTTTCCAGCAGTGATCTAACTGGGCATAAGTGTAGCAGAATACCAATTGTAAGTCAATTCAAAATCGAATCGCAGTTCGTTCAAAATAAAGTGTCGGTTTCTTTTACAAAAGATATACCTACCTGTCTTTTACGAGGAGCAAAATTCTTTGGGATCTCCGGCTCTTGGGGAAATGAGAGCTGGAGTATATAGTGTTTCCACTAAAAACCACCTCGACTGCCGACCAAAGGCACCCTACGGAAAAAAGATAGGGTACAGGAGCTTTTTACCGCCGCCCATGGACACAAGCAACACCACACGAGTCACAAGTGCGTTGCCGCCCCCTGGGATTGGGAAAAGGGATAGGACGAGGAGTGGGATGAGGGAGAAGGAATAAGGGATAGGGCCTCCGGCACTCTCACTCACCGAACGAAACGCAAGTTTCGGTACTGTTACTTTACGTCGATTTTCTGTGAGAGGGTAGTACTTCCCCTGTCGAGCCAGCCCATTCATGCTGAAGTCAGCAAGGCTCTACTACCTTTACAAGCGCTGTCCGGTCTTCCTCCTGTGTGGATGGTAACTTTTATTTTGTTGTTCAGGCCTCCGGTTTAGTGGGCAACTTCACAGGCCGTGGTGCCGTGGGCTTCTACACAATATCGTTGGCGCCGCACCAGACCGCCTGCCTTGATGTAGACCTCTTGACTGACTTTGAGGTAAGATAAACAGGTATATGAATATGTCAAACTAGGAATATGTACTACCCTACCTATTCGCAAGGGTGTGCAAGTGGCGGCAGCGGGGCAAACAGGGTCAGCCGCCCCTCTAGAGCCAAATGTATAGCAAACAAAGTCCCGTGAAGCTTTATACGTTGCACTCTGTACTATTATTATTATCATCGCTGTACATTGGCTTGTACGACAAGTGAAAATATTCATGTGCTCTCGATTTTACATACAATTCATACTTTTCTCATTCTTCATATCAATTTGCTTTAATCTTTTATGAGAGTGAGGGAATAAAAAGCCTTGTGTTCTATTAATAAGTATGTCCCGCGCAGTTGACTTGTCTCTTAAGGCTTCATTCGCACGAGAGCTTTTTTAACGCACGTTTAAAATTAAAACTTTAATCTCAGTATCAGCACGGAGTCTGGCAATGAAGGTTTACGTCTAAAATCTATACCTACCTACCCAATATGGTGAAATGTGGGTGTAATATATATTACAGCTCTGCCTACCCTATCGGGGATACAGACGTGAGTTTTAAGTACCTACCTATAGTTGTTTAATTATGAATATTTTCTGCTTTTTCAGATTAAATTCCTGAACGATTATCACACCAGAGTTTTAAATACTATCGGTCCTATTCTCCAATCGCGGGGCCTGACGGACGACTACGAATGGTTGGCGCGGGAGTGCGCGCCAATAGCTCGGGGAGCCGCCATTTTGATAAAATCTACGCCGGTTTTGGCGGCAATCAGTGTGGTTGTTGTTTGGTTAGGATTGTAAATAAATGTAATATGTGTAACAGCTATTGTATAATTTGTAAATAAACGGTTTTTTTATAAAAGTGATATTTATGTATTTTGTGTTTTATTTTTACCAGTAACAGCCATTACCTGCTCTCCAAGGCACGGTAGCGTTCTGGTATATAAATGCGGTACTAATGGACACTTACGCAAGTGGTGCCCTCTGTGAACGTGTAACTTTGGTGATCTATTACCACTTGAGCAATTTGCGGAAATCAGTAACGTGATCGTATTTGCGTAATCCAAATACAAATCTAATAGGTACAAAAGTTTTGAAGGCGCTCAACTCAAGCTTATCAAGTTGCTCCTCAGTGAGATCTAGATAGCTGACATCAGCATAGTCAAGGATAGGTAAGAGAAGAGAATTTGCGAGCGCAATCTTCGTGGCAGTCGGTCAATCTTCGCAACTTCCCAGACGCAGCGAATAATTTGCGACTGACTTGACCAATTTGTGGGCCCAGGATAATTGTATATAGTGAGTCAGAAAACACGTAGGTACTTAGCGTTTAGTTCAATGTATTGAGTATATAACCTTACAACGGGAGAGTGCTTGCCTAGATTTGTTCTGAAGCTCGCGTGGAAAATGTTTTTAATTGGGTACCTAGGAGGTAGTATAAAGAACCGAGAGCGGGATACGTTCCAATAAATGTTCACATTTAACTCCACCATTCAAGCATTTACTTATGGAGGAATACTATATCGTGCATCCAGCGGCGTTCGCGCAAAGTTTTCATGCCATAGAATGACAGGCGTTGATGGTAGGGACATCTGTGATATAAGATATAATTATACCTTTGGATGAAAATGCTATACGTCTGGTCAAGGTACGCTAAATGTTTTCAAGCCGTTGAGATCGAGTGACATACTGAGCGCATTTCTTAAGGATTTCGTGTGCCAATTCCAAGTGGCGACTGTCGTCATTGTAGTTCATAGTTGGCGCCGTTGGCGGCGCTGGCGTCGTTCTCCGTCTCCGCCTCTTGCTTTCCTTGTTCGTAGTTATCTTAACTCACACAGGAGGATCGTCTCTCTTGCTCTCGTAGAGACTGCTGTCCCAGCCATAGAGATATTAGAATAGAGTGGCAGAACAGTACCTAACTCAATACTGTGTCGTGTCCGTCGGTGCGAGAGAGAACGCAACATTAAAGGCCCCCTGCATCTCTCTCTAACAATACATGCACAACATCAACATTACGCAGTGGCGTGCTACCTGTAACAATTATTTATATCTTCAAACTATCTTCGTGTATCAATAAAAACAACTTTTAAACTATTGATTACTAATAAACTGATTTAAATAATAGTTACAGGTAGCACGCCACTGCGTAATGTTGATGTTGTGCATGTATTGTTAGAGAGAGATGCAGGGGGCCTTTAATGTTGCGTTCTCTCTCCCACCGGCGGACACGAATAGGCCCCACTCTGCCACTCTCTTCTTAATATCTCTATGGTCACAGCACGACTGCCACGCCGCCAAGCGGCAATTTGGGTCACAGAAAGAGACAGACATTTACATAGAAACGCAGTTCTTAAGGATTTCGTGTGCCGATTCCCAGTGGAGACTGTCTCCAGTTTAGTTCGTAGTTGGCGCCGTTGGCGGCGCTGGCGTCGTACTCCGTCTATCTTGCTCTCGTAGTTAAGATACAAAGGAAGAACGTTCGTCTCTCTGGCTCTCGTAGAGACAGCTGTCACAGCGCGACTGCCACGCCGCCAAGCGGCAATTTGGGTCACAGCAAGTTTGTCTTCAGAGCGCACATAGGAAATGCGCCTCTATGTAAATATCTGAGCTCTTTGACACAGTTCAACTTTCCCTAGGAATTCACGAGTGTCAAAACTCGTTGTCATCAATGTTCACTGCTGCTAAACCTGACTCCACATCCACAGGTGACACTGTAGTAGGAATGTGTTTGGAATTAGTCCTGCATCTATAACTTCTAATTAAAAACGAGCGTGGCAGATTGCCGTGCTAAAATCAAGGTGTAGGTACAATTAATCATCATCGGTCTCTTGCTCTTCAAAGTCCTCATCAATGATTTTTGCAATTTTCTCCGACGCCTCCTGCAACAAACGTTGACTAATCTTAGGAAACATAGCCTCAAATTCGGATATAATACTTTCCACATCGAATTAACGAATGCTGTTTTTGTAAAAAAATCGAATCGGCAATCGAACCCGGGACCTTTCGATCAACAGACGCATATGCCATCCACTGGACCAGGGAGACAGTCAGTAGTAACATGTGCTATCACAATACACCGCCTTTAAGTATCTAGGTACTTGGCTTGGCTGAGTAAAATTTGCAGATGTACCGTGGCTGGAAAGCACTACCTACCTACTTAATATACGTACCTAGTGATTAAATTCTCCTTGAGCACCTTTCTATCTCTGTGAGAAGGAGCAAGTATGATCTATCCCAAGGAGCAAGAAGCAAGTTGATCTATCCATATTTATCTAATCTATCTCTATGGTAACACCCGCCTACCAGAGAGGTTGGACTAGGTTGACTTAACCCTTAATTCGACAACGTATAACCCATTATACGTATACTTAAAAAAAATCTGCTGCACTTGATATCAAATATTTCTAAATTTGATTTACACTGTTCACTATGGCAACATTTTACCTGTCAAATAAAATATTTTGGACATAGATGTGTGAATAACATTCTTTTCTCAAAGATTTTCATAGATGTGTGAATAACATGGATTGGACGTACCTACGAAGTTAGCGTGCATACCTACGAAACGTATGCAAATAAAATGGCGTCCATTAGGGTTGGGCGCATATTAGGCAACGCAAAGCATATATCGACAAGTTTTTTTGTTATCGACAAAGTATACCTTTAGGCATCATTCGCACGAGGATTTAAAAAACGATTGCGTTGAACTCTGGCGTAAGCACTTTTAAAAGCTTGCGATGAGAGCGTTCATACCAGCACTAAAATCACTGTTGTCTCGTTTCAGTAAGAAGTCGAAATTATTAAAGCTAACGTACTAGCGAATGCGATTTGTGTTGCTAAAAGATGAAAACGAAAACTATATTTTTTAAGTTTTTGAAGGGTTCTTACTTTTTCTAGTAATAAACCACAGATCTGTGAATAACATGGTTTGGACGTACCTACGAAATTAGCGCGCATACCTACGAAATGATGTGGAAAATAAAATGACTGCCGTTGGGTTAGACCATAGAGATATTAAGAATAGAGTGGCAGAGTGGGGCCTATTTGTGTCCGCCGGTGGGAGAGAGAACGTAACATTAAAGGCCCCCTGCATTTCTCTCTAACAATACATGCACAAAATCAACAAGATTTACTAACGGTGAATTCAGGAACTTATTTACCTACTGATTACGTCGTGGCACACTGCAAGACGCCATGGCATGCCGCGGCGTCCAAGTGTGCCGCCGATGCCGCGACGTGCCGCGACGCGCCCCAAACGTCCCGCGGCATGCCACGGCGGGCTGCGATACGATTGTATCGAAATAAAGTAATATGAATTCTAAACTCATTGAAATAAGAATGAAAATGACTTGAACAGTAATAAAATCCTTTGCCATGCCGCGACATCAGTGCGCGCCGGCCTTATGTCGGCGATTTCTGATTTGCACCATACATACCGTAATGAAACACACAGCTACACTGAAATATCATAAGGGGGTAAGAAAAATCATAATTGATTAATACATGTTATTTATTTGTTTTTTATCTGTATAATATATAAAATCCTTGCGTTACTGATTGCCTGACAGATAAGCTACAGCCAAAATTATAAGGTGCAGGAAGCTGAAATTTGGCATGAATGTTCTTTGGGGATCGCAGGAGTGCACTAAGGACTTTCTTGAAATTCCCACGGGATCGGACAGAAACAGTTGAAAAAATGTGCAGGTGTAGCAGCGGGCGTCCTCTTGTTTATAAATAAAATTATTTTCTTCAACGTTTTATTGCTAGGAATTCTCGCATAGAGTTGCTGTTCATGTTATCTGTTGGCAAAAAACATAATATAATTATTTTAACTGCTTATTTTCCTCAACATAGAGCAGGATGCAGCGGTTTTGGGTTTTATGTAATCAGGTCTAAGTAAAGTAAGTTTGTCAAATATCGCTTTTCCTTTACTAGGTACAGATAAAATTGGTTCAATGTTTAATTTATTTCCATTTACAGACACGAGATAGTTTTAACAATATATAGTGTTATCGTTTGTGGAAGTCTCTATACATTATCTATATATCGATAACCCATATCGACATTAGCAGTAACATCACTACTAACCTCTAATACGTAAATATGGAAAATTCCAAACTACGAAAATAACAACATTTAGGCCATAACGAAGCTAAAACCTGTTAAATTAACTATAAAAAGAACCTCTTGTAACAATATTTTGTACAAATATTAATCCTTTTCAACAATATAAATCATGACATGTTACTTACTTGTGAAGAGTACATTTTTGTGTTGATTATAGCTTTATCTTGCACTGCACAGTTCAAATCAACACTTAGGCATGATTTTACGATCTCTAGGAAAGCCTGAAGCACTGATTCATCTGATTTTTAGACATATTTATGCACAAAATCAAAATTATTATGTTCGATACACAACGATTTGACAGCAGATGTACCAAAAACAATTGGCAAGCAATATGGCGACACTGGCACGATTGACATTTCTGATAAAAAATCACTATGATCAGTGTATTCAGTAACCTATGGCTATCTCTTTTTTCTAACAGAGATATCGCTAAGTAAAAACGAGACAACACTATGTTTGGTGGCTTTATGTCGATTTCATATATATTTCTATAACGTAAAGTATCCATATGTATTATTTGTCCACTCCATATTATATTCTTTTCTCAAAGATTTTGGACGTCTGTATTTAGAAATGACAGTGACATATAGTACGAAAAAGTTTTCGAAAATGGACCGTCAACGACCACTCTCTGTAAGTTATTATACATTCCTATTTTTTATTCAAAAATATGTTTATTTCGCTTCCAGTTCTATTACAAAATGATTGATAATTGAAATAACTATCAAACAACTAATTTGTATTCAATAATTTGTGTGAAAAATGACACCAGTCTTATGTATAACTGGTTATACATTGCGCTATTTTCAACAAAGTGGGCTTATCAACTTTAGTATAACGGGCTATACATTTCTTATTCGAATCCTGCTAATGTGCATGTAATACCGGGCTGTTTTATGTTTGGGCATTTTTCTATTATCTTGGTTTGCTGTTTTTGCATGTATTTCTTTTTTTATTTAACAGCGCAGACTAACAACCAGGTCTCATCGCATTCTGGCTCTTATTCCTCCAGAAGATGGTGGGTCTGATGATAGTGGTACATCGTCAGGCGATGAAAATGATGAGAGTTATCTTTTTCGTAAAGACATGCTGTGTGACTCGTCTTCGGAGACTGACACTCCCTCTATTGACTCGTCACTCGAAAGAATGAATTTGCTATCGGATGATAATTACCTCGTACCAGCGTCAAATACAGAACAATAATATTTGTCACCTAACATTCGCCAGGAATGTACTATACCTGACAGTGATGATGACTTGAGGAATTCTCCATCGATTATTCTAGATAGTACCTACTGAAACACCTACAAGAGAGCCAACTTATTCACCAATTATTGCAGTAATGCCGTCATGTTCATCCTGGGATGGAGATTTACCATCTGTACCATCAAATATATCTTCTCTTCTCTCTGAACCGTTTCCTATACTAACCTACTGATCAACACAGCGAATCAAAGATGTCTCACTGAAAGAAAATCAAAAGATATCCGCGCCAAAAAGAAGCCGTCCTTCTGATAACATCCGACGTGATAAAATTGGCCATGAACAAGCTGGCACAACATACGGTGGTTGACTCTACTGTAAGAAGGGACAGACAAACGTTTTTTGTACAAAATGTCAATTACGATTGTGTTTTATACCAAATACGAGAAATTGCTTTTACAGTTAGCACAATGATTGATTTTCATTAAATTTTGAGCTTTAATTGTCTGTTTAATTTTCCCACAAATCATCCCCTGTCGCTAATGTATAGTATATTATACAAATAAACAGGTGAGTACAATTGTGAACATCAAGATATGTATAGTATATTATACTAAGGGTTTCTAAGTAAAAGGGGGGTAAATATTTTTTTTTATATTTTTTACAGTCCTTTTACAGGTATTATAATAATACAATTTAAGAAAAATATTTGAGATAAAGATAAAATATTCTGCCAAATTAAGGGTTAATAAGGTTATATTTCTTTGCCCGCCTACAAACCACTACAAACTAATCTATTTCTATGGTAACACCCGCCTACAGAGAGGTTGGACGTTAAGGTTATATTTCTTTGCCCGCCTACAAAGAAATAATTATAACCTTAACCTCTCTGCCCGCCTAGCCTTGCGCCAATGCACACGCCAATGTGAATACAGATTTACATCGCCTAGCAATCAAACTTTCAGTGGTACTCTGTGCTTTCAGTTGCCTTGACAACCTAACTAATAATTCATACCATGCCCTGGTAACTGACGAACAACTTTTTTTTTTGTGAATAATGCCATCTAATTGCCAATCGAGGGAACTTTTTGTCAGTGTTGCCATGGTACTCTACACAAATTGTCAAAATTGATATTTTCTTCGATAAATCCAAAGTTTAATAAGCATTTATTTATAAAAAAACTTACTTTTATTACCATTATTATTATATTATTTTATTAGTTTGAAACAATTTTGCATGACCACAAATATTTTTTGTTGGCAAACAATGGAAACCGTTACATAAATTAAAAACAAACAATAAATGAAACTAAATGTCAGTAATGTCATTGTCACAAGAAAATTTGCCGGCTGTGTGTTTACATGCTTTTTTCTTGTGATTCTTGGTATTTTATTGGTATTTACGTAGAGTTGAGCTTCAGTTCCTACGTATAATATTCAGGAATACCTATTTCAGCATTACCTGTGTTGTTTGTGTAAGTGTTTGTGACATACGGATAGGCCCTCCTAAAGGAGTTTGGACCATATATCTCAGTGTAGTGTTCTGCTCATTTAACTGGCAAGAGCTTTTATAATTATGGTACAGTAGACCACGATCAAATGGATCCTATTATACAACAGGCTCGAAATCAATATATTAAAGGAAAGAGCAGAAAAAGAGAAACACAAACTGGTGTAAAAATTAATGTATAGCTAAATAAATACATTTGATATAATATTTTTGCATTATTTATTCCTAACTAAATATACCTATACAGCAGGACCTCTAATCCGAACCCATTGTAACTGATTTGGCCGATTCAGATTAGGAATTAACATCTTTATTTTATCTAGTAAAGTGTTTAATTTCTTAATGTAAATCAGTCGAAATGATATTTCATGAACTTTGAAATTGTATTAAATGTCAAATGTTCGTGATATTTCTCATGTAATATAACGTTTTTCTTTTGGGAAAATGTTACATGGGAAATATCACGAACATTTGACTTTTAATAAAATTACGTATGTTACGTAGTGATAGCTAAAAAAAAATATTTCGTTTAGTTCCTTGAGTGGCATTCAGGTGGCGCTCAACGCTAAGATCTGAACAAATTGACAGTTGCCAGTCTATCTCCAGTTATAATATATATTAGTCTATGATTCATACAAGTGTCTGCAAGTGTCTGCATTTTGCTATCGTTTTATCTATTACAATAAAATGTCTGAAAAACCAAAAACGGATAATACAACTAAAAGAGTGATACCGAAACGTCCATCAACAGTTAGCGTTCCAACTTCGTCACGGCCTAAAATACTTTCAAAAGAAAAAACTCCCACTCAAAGCAAGAAAAATAACCAAGTAACACCAATCTTAGAACATGAAAAAGAATACATATTTCCAGAATTTGACGATAAATACCGCGAAAATGTTTATAGTCGATTTTTAAGTAATGTGCTAACCGATTGCGCGGTTCAAGGTAAAATCGAGAGAGATGAAACTCCTGTCGAGTTGCTGATGACTCAACTCGCTGATAGGTTCAAGAAGACTATACATCAATTGGATAAGACTAGTAAGCGGTTGAAGGATATCTCGTTTGATGTTGAGGAAAAAAGGTACCTACGTATATTTTGACTGCCTCCGAGGTCCGTCTGCTGATCGGGTCATCGTTGCCAGACTCCGTGCTGCTCGGAACAACTCAGTAACACTTTTGCTCGACCCGGGAATCGAACCTCCCGATCAGCAGACGCATATACGCGAACACACCTACTCATCGCCTCAGGCCGTTCCGACCCAATCCAGCGCCTGTGTGCGAAATCTATGAAGCGCCTGTGCAATGGCGTAGGCTAGCTTATTGGGTGGTTGGCGGATGACCTATTTCTTTTTTTAGTCGATGCCTAACAATTCCGGGCTAACTCTAGATGTCGTTTTTAATATTTTTTTTGGATGGGTGGCACTCTCTACGCCACTGCGGCGCCTGTGTGCGAAATCTGTGAAGCTCCTTTTTTGGCATCCTTTTTCGAAAATAACTGTTATAATTAACGCATAATTATCTCGGCGCGCAGCGCCCCTGTCACCCTGGCGCCTGTGTGCGCCGCGCACATTGCACATAGCGACGGTTCGACCCTGCACCTATTGTTTTATATGATCACTAGCTGTGTCCCGCGGCTTCACCCGCGTCGTGTGGGGACTACTTCGCGTACCCGGTTAATTTATAGCTTACGTTACTCCTTGGTACATCAACTATCTGCCAGTAAAAGTCCCGTCAAAATCGGTCCAGCCGTTCCAGAGATTAGCGAGAACAAACAGACAGACAGACAGACAAAAATTGAAAAAAATGTCATTTCGGTATGTACCGTGTACACATCCATATACATTTAGTAAAAAGCGGTTATTTCAATATTACAAACAGACACTCCAATTTTATTTATGTGAATAGATGTAATAAATATTCGTATTTTTCAGGCTACTAGATCTAAAAGACAAACACAGCAAAGATTTCTACAACGAATCTGCCACTGGGATTTTCGAAGATATTCCTGCAGTGGAGTTAGCGTACCTAAGCAAACCTAACCTAACAACTGACATTGGCTTCAACAAGAACAGTGGTCATAGACAACTAATAGACACAGTGAACGACGCTATAGTGAGCTTGGAAAAGATAAAGTATGAATCAAATCTAGACATAATAAAGTTTCAAGATGAGTCTAAAGACGACCTTGAAGAAGATGACTTAAAATTCGATGTGGAAAGTATTAAATCAGAATTTGAGGCTATGTTTCCTAAGATTAGTCAACGTTTGCTGCAGGAGGCGTCGGAGAGAATTGCTAAAATCATTGATGAGGACTTTGAAGAGCAAGAGACTGATGATGATTAATTGTACCTACACCTTGATTTTAGCACGGCAATCTGTCACGCTCGTTTTTTATTACAAGTTATCGAGAAACAGACTATCCTTCTGACCTTCTAATTCAGTCCAAAGTTACCTAGGTACTTAAACTGTCTTGGAACCCGCAACATTTAGAACGGTGTGGGTTGTTTATTTTCCCACTTCTCCTAGGTACCTATCATCATCATCATCATCATCATCAACCTTTAACAGTCCACTGCTGGACTAGGCCTCTCCTGCGAAAGGAGGAATTGGCCTTCTATACCACGCTGGCCAAACGGGTTGGTATAGGGTTTGTATCAAGTTTTCCTTCTCTTACAGTGCTGTTCTCTGCATAAAATGCTCTCCCTCTGTCGGCTCTTACGACACCCATGGGATGATATGGGGTGGTGACATTCCGTATTCTTAATCCGTCACCACACGGACAAGGTAGGTACCTATATACCTACCTGATTAGGTTCGTTGCAGATTCCAAGTTATCGGGATATAAACCACGCACGTGGAAAACAGGCTTAACAGGACGACTTTTATCATACAAGTCGTCCTCTTACACCGCAACTTTTTAGGTCTTTTCTGCATACAGTACCTAACTGAAGCAACATTGGCCCCGGCGAAGTAAAGCGCGCCATGTATACCTACATATCAAAATCGCTGCCGCTATCGCCCGCCGCTGTAGGTCGTGAACGAGCCGTAAAGCTGCGCGTCCACTGGATCGGAATCGGAGCGGACGGAGCGTCGTCATTTACAAAATGCCGATGGGGTGCGTCTACTGCATTCGGATTCAGCATCGGCAATTTAGGTATTTTTTAAAGCAACTGTCATCGCTTGTTAACGTTCATTTGCATTATGGATGATAGTGACGAGGATATTGTTGTAATTAGCTGTATTTTATCAGAACACGAAGAGAGAAAGAAGAGGAAACGAAAGATATGGCTTCATAATATAAACTCAAAAAGATCAATTTGCGGAGAATATCATACATTATATTCTGATTTATTAGAAGATGAAAATAGATTTTTTGGGTACATTCATATGACTCTACTAAAGTAATTAAAACATCGTCGTTAATCGTGAATAAGTATTTTTGCCTACAGTTTAACGTCGCAAACACGTCAGAACTTGAAACGCTCGGAATCCGAATGATGCGTTCACTGCGGATGACGTCATCACCACAAATACCGGTCTCTGGCGCAGAAATGCAGATCCAGTGCACGCAGTTTCATAGAAATTAATACAAAGCAACAAATCCTTCCGCTCCGATTCCGATCCAGTGGACGCGCAGCTTTAGAGTTCAGTGAGGTCACCACTACAAAATGTCTTAGTCACTTTAGTCAGTCCTCAGGAGACATTCCTGATGTCTATTGCAGGTGTTACCAATTTGGTAATAACACCCGTGACATGTTCTCCCTGAACAAGCAATTCTGAACCCGTTTGGGGTGACATCTACTAACTTCAGGAAGCCTGGCTGACACTATATTATTTGGTGCGTTATTGCGTATACCTTTACATCATCATTGATTTCCATAATTATATTTTCTAAAAGCGCCCCGTGGCGGTCAAATATGGAAATTTATAATTGAAAGAGTAATCTTGGTTTATAGATCAATCTAAAGTTTTTACTTTGATAATAAACTTGACAAGTATAAAATCAAAGATTTTTATATTGATTACGCATAGCTGTGAACAATGTTTTGTGACTATTACGGCTAGTATAATATTATTGTTATTTTATATTATATAGGTTTACCAAATAAATAAATTTTCTTTTTTAAACCTCTTTCAATTGGTGGATGATCAAACATTCGGAATGTAATCGCAGATATTAGCCAGGGCGGATGGTGCTGGAGTCACCCTATCGCGGGTGGATCCAATTGAAAAGAGAGGGTAGGCCTAAGGGCTCAATGTCCTTTCTAAAGCATCTGAGCCCTCCCATGGCTTTTACTATGCTTTAGGCAATGTCTGTTAAGAGGAGTTTAGAGAGAGTAACAACGCCCGCAAGAAAGTCCGCTGCAACAGTGAAATCCGCGCATTGCGTTTCAAAGACCTGCCTCTGCGCATGTGCAGTCGTTTTAATGTCTGTTTTGAATAAACATGTTATCAGATATGTGCGCATGCCAGTTCCTATTATTATGGAGGATACAATTTTGGAATGAAATGTGCATTTGCATGAAAAATCACCATATTGCGTAACCTCGTGCCCAGCAAAGCGCAAATAACGGGCTGTCTCGACCTTTGAGAAAAGAATATAATATGGAGTGGACAAATAATACATATGGATACTTTACGTTATAGAAATATATATGAAATCGACATAAAGCCACCAAACATAGTGTTGTCTCGTTTTTACTTAGCGATATCTCTGTTAGAAAAAAGAGATAGCCATAGGTTACTGAATACACTGATCATAGTGATTTTTTATCAGAAATGTCAATCATGCCAGTGTCGCCATATTGCTTGCCAAGTGTTTTTGGTACATCTGCTGTCAAATCGTTGTGTATCGAACATAATAATTTTGATTTTGTGCATAAATATGTCTAAAAACCAGATGAATCAGTGCTTCAGGCGTTCCTAGAGATCGTAAAATCATGCCTAAGTGTTGATTTGAACTGTGCAGTGCAAGATAAAGCTATAATCAACACAAATGTACTCTTCACAAGTAAGTAACAAGTCATGATTTATATTGTTGAAAAGGATTAGTATTTGTACAAAATATTGTTACAAGAGGTTCTTTTTATAGTTAATTTAACAGGTTTTAGCTTCGTTATGGCCTAAATGTTGTTATTTTCGTAGTTTGGAATTTTCCATATTTATGTATTAGAGGTTAGTAGTGATGTTACTGCTAATGTCGATATGGGTTATCGATATATAGATAATGTATAGAGACTTCCACAAACGATAACATTGTTAAAACTATCCCGTGTCTGTAAATGGAAATAAATTAAACATTGAACCAATTTTTAATTTAAAAGTAAAGGAAAAGCGATATTTGACAAACTTACTTTACTTAGATCTGATTACATAAAACCCAAAACCGCTGCATCCTGCTCTATGTTGAGGAAAATAAGCAGTTAAAATAATTATATTATGTTTTTTGCCAACAGATAACATGAACAGCAACTGTATGCGAGAATTCCTAGCAATAAAACGTTGAAGAAAATAATTTTATTTATAAACAAGAGGACGCCCGCTGCTACACCTGCACATTTTTTCAACTGTTTCTGTCCGATCCCGTGGGAATTTCAAGAAAGTCCTTAGTGCACTCCTGCGATCCCCAAAGAACATTCATGCCAAATTTCAGCTTCCAGCACCTTATAATTTTGGCTGTAGCTTATCTGTCAGCCAATCAGTAACGCAAGGATTTTATATATTATACAGATAAAAAAAAACAAATAAATAACATGTATTAATCAATTATGATTTTTCTTACCCCCTTATGATATTTCAGTGTAGCTGTGTGTTTCATTACGGTATGTATGGTGCAAATCAGAAATCGCCGACATAAGGCCGGCGCGCACTGACGTCGCGGCATGGCAAAGGATTTTATTACTGATCAAGTCATTTTCATTCTTATTTCAATGATTTTAGAATTCATATTACTTTATTTCGATACAATCGTATCGCAGCCCGCCGTGGCATGCCGCGGGACGTTTGGGGCGCGTCGCGGCACGTCGCGGCATCGGCGGCACACTTTGACGCCGCGGCATGCCATGGCGTCTTGCAGTGTGCCACGACGTAATCAGTAGGTAAATAAGTTCCTGAATTCACCGTTAGTAAATCTTGTTCTCATAAATAATGTATCCAGAATTGTTTTCTCTTCGACAGATCAGTTTGTATTTGTCGTTCTTCATTGAAGATGCAGAACGACAAATAACAAGAAGTGCTATTGATACTAAATTCCAGTCAATTGGACGCCTCGGTATGACGCGGCATGCTGCGAGGTGCCGAAGCGTCTTTCGGGCTAACGAAACACGTTCCGCGCCGTGCCATGCCATGCCGTCAGTCGGCGCCGGCCATTAGCTATCCGGATAGCCAAGCTGAAGGGGCAGTGGCCAGAGGACATAGCTCAAAGAAGCGATGGCCGTTGGGCAGAAAGGTTCTGGAATGGCGGCCTCGTACCGGACGACGCAGCAGAGGTAGGCCTCCCGCAAGGTGGACCGACGATCTAGTCAAGATCGCGGGAGGCAGTTGGATGCGGGCGGTTCAAGACCGGTCTGTGTGGAGAACCTTGGGGGAGGCCTATGTCCAGCAGTGGACGTCGTTTGGCTGATATGATGATGATGTATGGTGCCATTCATGTCCGGTACTTTAATTCACAGCGACACAGTATCGATATTGGCTACCAGAGAATATTTTGTTATATGATACAAGGGACATTTTCCGCTTTACCATGTTCGCCCGCATTTGCATTATGGAATAAACTAATTTGGCAAAAAATCTAAAGTAACTTACTACAAAATATCAATTTAAATTATTTCTAAATCTACAGTAATGTATTATTTACCTCTAACCGGCTCAATGTCGATATCGATTATATTCTGGAGTCCAACCCATAGAGATATAAAGGATAGAGTGGCAGAACAGTACCTAACTCAATACTGTGTCGTGTCCGTCGGTGCGAGAGAGAACGCTACAGGTTAAGGGCCCCCTGCATCTCTCTCTAACAGTACATGCACAACATCAACATTGCGCAATGGCGTGCTACCTGTAACTATTATTTCTATCAGTTTATCAGTAATCAATAGTTTAAAAATATATAAACTTTTTTGTCACTACAAACTATCTTCGTGTATCAATAAAAACAATTTTTAAACTATTGATTACTAATAAACTGATTTAAATTATAGTTACAGGTAGCACGCCACTGCGTAATGTTGATGTTGTGCATGTATTGTTAGAGAGAAATGCAGGGGGCCTTTAATGTTGCGTTCTCTCTCCCACCGGCGGACACGAATAGGCCCCACTCTGCCACTCTATTCTTAATATCTCTATGGTCTAACCCAACGGCAGTCATTTTATTTTCCATATAATTTCGTAGGTACGTCCAATCCATGTTATTCACAGATCTGTGGTTTATTACTAGAAAAAGTAAGAACCCTTAAAAAACTTAAAAAATATAGTTTTCTTTTTCATCTTTTAGCAACACAAATCGCATTCGCTAGTACGTTAGCTTTAATAATTTCGACTGCTTACTGAACCGAGGCAACAGTGATTTTAGTGCTGGTATGAACGCTCTCATCGCAAGCTTTTAAAAGTGCTTACGCCAGAGTTCAACGCAATCGTTTTTTAAATCCTCGTGCGAATGATGCCTAAAGGTGCTATACTTTGTCGATAACAAAAAAACTTGTCGATATATGCTTTGCGTTGCCTAATATGCGCCCAACCCTAATGGACGCCATTTTATTTGCATACGTTTCGTAGGTATGCACGCTAACTTCGTAGGTACGTCCAATCCATGTTATTCACACATCTATGGTCTCGACTGACCATTACTATTTAGTAATCTGTGCCGTTACTATCGGCATTAATGGAATTGTATCGATATTGTTCCTGTCGAAAATCGACTTTCAACTCCAAAAAAAATCGCACTAGATTCCAGAGCCTACTTAGGGGCAGTTGTTTCCCAAATATGTACAAAGAAATGGCTGTTATTTTACCTTGTCAAATATGGAGAATATTGGCTACCTAACTAAATGCCTGACAATTTTTTTTTAAAAGGCAACTCCCGCATTAGTAATAAATCCGGTGTCGTGGGAGACTTTACAAACATAAACATACAACCAACGGACACAATGAACACCCAGACAAGAAACAACAATTTATGGATCATACAAAGTGTTGTCTCGTGTGGGAATCGAACCCAGGGTAAATTTGGTCATTTCATTCTGTACGGCATCAGTTTCAAAATCGAGGGTTGCAACCTCCTCTCTTTCCGTGGTCCGGGGGGAAAAGTACGGCTTCGGTTCCAAAACATTACGTAGCAGTCAAAAGTACTATTAAAATATTTTATTTTTTATTTATTTATTTATCTAGCAAAAAGCGGCATTGCCAGCAGCGCCGGGCGCCGACGCCGCGCCACGCACGCGTCCGGCGCGCACAGCCGCACCTCCGCCAGCACTCTCGGGTTGTGCCCAACCCTCGAATCACTTTGAGCACGTAGGTGGCTAAAGAGGCTTCTCTACGTACTTCTAGCTTGGTGCAGCCTACCATACCTAGAATAAATAAGGTGGGATATAAAAGCGGATACCTAGGGTATACCCCATACCGCTTAAGGTATAGAAACCGGATGAATTTATTTTGGATACGCTCCAGCATTAATTTATATTTGGCCTCATGAGGAGACTAAACAACACCGTTACCTTCCAGGTGGCTTTTTACGAGGGCTTCATACAATGCGCATAAAGCACCCATATTCGTAAATCCATTTGCCTGCCTTAGAATAAATCCTAGATTTTGGTACGCTCTCTTACATACGGCAACAACATGCTTGCGGAAGTTTAAGTCCGCGGTGAAACCAACTCCAAGATCTTTCACCTCAGTTACCCGCTGCATCGGTGTACCTTCCATGTGGTACTGGTGGTGAACCGGGGCACGTGCACGACTAAACGAGAGCACCGAACATTTAGCCACGTTGAAGAAGAGTTTGTTTTCCGAGCTCCAACTTATAACTTTGTTGATATTTTGCTGCATCGCGTCGTGATCCGTGGCGCACCTCACCTCCTTTACCAATTTTAAGTCATCGGCGAATAACACAGGGATAGAGCTGTTGACGACCGCAGCTAGGTCCATCACAATGAACAGTAGAGGTCCCAAGTTGCTACCTTGACTCACACCGGATCTTGTGAAGTAGGGTTCAGAGAGATACCCATTACAGTCCACGTACTGGCATCTGTCCCGTAAATAGCTAGCGAAGAATGTCAGGGTATGCGGGGTACATCCGACACAGGCTAGCTTCGTCAGCAGGACATCGTTATCAACGGTGTCAAACGCCTTCTTGAAGTCGAAATACGCCACGTCTACTTGCACCCCAGCATCCACTGCCGGCGTCAAATATGTCATCATCTGCAGTAAATTACCTGTCGTACTTCGTCCCGGGCGGAATCCATGCTGCGCAATGTCTAGCGGCGAGGCGACTTAAACCACTACGCCAACCGTGCAGTCAAATCATCCAATGTCCATTCATCCCATCCACTGTATGTAACCAAAAGTGAATTTTTTTTTATTGGTCAGTTGCAATGGACAAAAAAAATAAAAATAAAAAATATTGAATCTCATAGTTTTAGTTACAGTGTGATGAGTTCCCGTAGTATATATTTTACTCTTTGGTGATGAGGCTGCCCCAGTAAGTTATAAAAATACTTTTGTTGAGGCTACCTCGCTTCTTCCCAAGTTAATAATCAATTATTTGTCCATTGCAACTGACCAATATTATGGTATGAATGTGGTGGGTGAAAATTGATACCTAGCAGGCTGGGGAATGACGTAGGCTACTTTTTCAGCTGTACTAATCTCTCAAATAGGCGAAATTGAGTAGTAATAAACTGCCTCGTTGGTCTCGCGGCATTAATGTGCGCGTGGGATTGGGAGGTCTCGGGTTCAATTCCCGGGTCTGGCACTGTTTTTGGGTTTAACCAAACCAATTTAACCAATCCAAAAGGTTTAATTAGGAAATTTTCAGTAGCAGCACGGAGTCTGGTAATGTGCCTGGTACGGCAATAGGCTCGCCCCCTCATTACGTGGGACCTAAATTAATGGCGAAATGTGGGTGTAATATTACACCTCTGCCAACCCCTTCGGGAATACAGTTGTGAGTCTATAAATAAAAATAAATAAATAAAATAAAAATATAAATATTATAATAGTATTATTATATTCATTTGCTGCTTATTAACCCAAATAAATAAAGTAAAACACATAACTGCAGAGTTAAATTAACTTTTACTTAACATAATAACACAAGCGTTAACTACTAGATTGTCTATGACGTGTTATATTTATTCTTTGTTCTTGTAGTTCTTAATGTTGACGAGGACCCAGGCTGGGATGGCACACCAACCGACCACCATGGCTGCGGACAGGACGATCATCTCCTGCAAATTGAGAAAATATGGATTAGGAAGTAGAGAGATTTTTATTACACAGATTACCAATTATGCATGAAAATCTATAAACAAAATGACTGACAAAAAATTACAAATATTTTTGACAGTGTGTTGTTCAGTATAAAGTCATAATTGTTTTTTTCTTTTTTTGACATCTCCCACACTGGTGCTAAATCCTGTTTCTGTTAGTTATATGTTTGTAAAGTGGAGGACTTTACAAACATACAACTAAGAGACACAATGAAAACTCAGACTGGAAACAACAGTTTATGAATCATGTAAAGTGTTGCCTCGTGTGGGGATTGCACCCACAACACTTGACGCAGTGTCAAGTGGCGAGAAACATAGCTTTGTTTATTTTTAAATAGTATTACAAATTTGTGCATAACATAAAAATGGGTTCGCAAACTGAAGCCGTTAGCTCCCGCAAAAGCGCGTCCCCGGCCACCCCAGCACTTAAACACACAAGGTCTTTTAAGTGTTGGGGTGTTAAGCCATCGAGTCCACCAGCAGACCCGCTTTGGAAGGAGCCAACGGCAGTCAGCACGTCCTTGGCTGTAATCCTGAGGCAATCTGAGTTAGTGTCAGGTGGGTCAGGAAAGGAGAGGTTAATACAAATAAGGAAATAAGTATTTTTTTTTTCTTTTTTTTAACAGCAATCAGTCTTTTGGAGTGTGTATGTGAATAAGTATAAGGCTAAAATCAGCTCCTAAGACCATGAATAACCTCAAAGATTATCTCAATAAGAAAATAATTTCCATTTTATTAAGCATAAGAGTAAAATCCAGTGTGGCTAACTTGTTGGCAAAAATATAAGGTACCAAAGACACCATTTTATAGTTTTTTATGTGAACATTGTGAACTGAAACAGGAGTCAGCACAAAATCTTATAAGTACAATATTAATTTATGTAAATTCAAAATTACAATGTTTGTAGTAAGGGTTTCATTTTATCATTGGAAGTATAACTGGTAACTATCTAATAATGACATGCTACGCATATCGTTTTTTTTGCTTAGGTACTTAGTTGTTTTAATCTGATTTGTTGACATTATACAATAGCTACTCTAGAAATCAATAAACATTGATCCGCCTAAGAAACATACAACTATGTATAGTCGATATCGTATTAATATTATATTGAACACTTAGCGCAAATTTTAATGATGGCACAGTCAACAAAAGCAAGATAACCTATCTTTTTCCTCAATTACGTAATTTAGAAGTTGATTTTCTGAGCTCAAATATCACCAAAACTTACAAGAAATCTATAGAAAAACAATTAAATATGCTAAATAAGTCCTACATTGCGTAAAAACGTAGAATATCGAGAAGAAATGCGGAAATTCAAACCAAAATACTTACGCCTTTTGTGACCTTGTTCCTGGCGGGAGTGGCGATAACGCTCATGTTTCTAACCTGGGCTACATTCTTTACAACCTGGGTGTTGGTCCTAAGCAGGCTCCTGATGGCGAGCATTTTGATTTCACTAAAAATTTAACTTTGCAAACTGACACAAAATTTCAGGCTGACTGCAAATCAATTGAGGTTAGTGAAGCGCGGTTTAGTATTGGAAATGTCAAATAGTGATTCGATTTTAGTCGAGTTTTAGAATTTTATCGTCTCGATTTTTAAGTGTATTTTTTTTTTGTAACTAGATAATAATATATAGATATTTAAGAGGAATAAAGAAGAGGACCTATTAGAACGCAGCCGCACAGACAAGTGCATCAAATCCAAATCAAGGAGAGATTGCAAATTGTAAGACAAGTAGTGGCCTGTAGTGGCGTAGTTCGTTTCTATTATAAATCACGCGATACTTTCGTTGCCCTTATCACAAGAACAATGAAACTCACAAAATTTCCTTTCCCGAATTCTTTTTTTATAGGGCCACAACAAACTTAACAACATGTTTGAAAATAATAACAATAAATTTTAACCTGCTACATAGAACTGGCTGTATTCCATTTTGTATTCCATTGCTATTTCCATCATATAACTTAATTAAACCAAGTACCTTTTCTTGAAAACTACAATTTCTTATTATTTTTTTAAGTTTGCACACTCAAGCTAACTCAGGATGGTTCATTTAAAAGGTACTGTCCATAATCACGTGAGGTCAGATAGGGGAGAGATATTATCAATACAGGGTATACTCGTAACATGGCGTGTATTTCTCTTTTCGTTGATTGAGGCCAGAATCCTACTTTTCGTCTTCGTTCATCTTTCAGGCCTCACACGGCGATCGTTCACTAGACTAAAATTCCACTCGGTTATGACGTTAAGGAGGCATAAATTATATTCACTTAATTTACCTAGATCGCTACCGTGCTTCGGCGGGCACGTAAAGCTGTCGGTCCCGTAGAAGGATCGTTAAGCCGTGTCGGAGGCCTTCGGGCAGTCTGAAAACTCCCACACCAGAGTTGGCCACATACTCACACTAAAAACAAATAATTTACATGACCCTCAATTTCGGCAATTGACAATTGTAATTCGTGGCAATGTAAATTATAAATTAAAATCTTTACCAAAATGACCGACGAATGAATCGCTTTAGGCCTTCTATTCTGGCGATATTTGAAAATAACGCCATCTATCGGTGAATGAGAGAACTAGAAGAGAATGGATGTATCGGCAGTTTAAAGGTATTTCGTCTACTCTCTACTAGTTACTGTTTGTTTACTGGAAGTATCGATAATGTTTCGACTGTTACGAGAACATTCTCGAGAAGACTGGAAATAACTAGTTTGTTATCCGGCCGGTATAAATACCTACCGCGTGGACGACCGAATCAAAACAGTTACAGTTGAATAACCGGAGCGATCAAGAAGCGAAAGAGTGTAAAGATAGAGTACTGAGTCGGAAGTGTTTTCTAGTGCTATAATTGGTGTTTTTATTAAATGTGTGTATTGTGTTAGTGAATAAAAACTGTTTAGTGGCATAGTGCATTTAATTTATCACCGAACCCCAGCTCGTAACACTATGTTCGTAGCCAGTCTGGCCCGCCTGCTACCAGTGCGTCGTCTTCGTTATACACAGACGGGACAAACATTTCACGATCGATAAAACAAAACAATTATGCCATATAGTTTATTAAATATCACAGCCTTTACGAAGCTTCGATTACTAATTTTATTACATTCATTCACTTAACAACTAGTATGTTAACATCGTAATATTTTTTGCGTCTTATTTTTGTTATATGCGATACCGATCGCTCTAGGAAGAGATCTTGAGCCGCGAAACCTGATAAACATCAACTTTAGTGGGATTCAATCACAAAACAATAGAGTCGAAACAGTAATTTATGGATCACACAGGGTTGTCTCATTTGGAAATCGAACCCACAACACTCGGCGTAGTTTTAGGCGGACGATTAAGCCACTACGTCAACCAGTCAGTATTACATTTAAATGTAATACAACGATGTCAACATTTTCATTTAGTTTAAGGACGCGTTTACGCTTGTATCAAAAAACCACATATTTCCGGTACATTTACGACAATTTTAGATAATAACTAATAAAACTAATGATTACGATAAATTGATTACTTTTTTATCTATAAATCAATTTGAAAAATAATAAAAAATATTTAATTAATATTAATGTAAAATCGATTCGAAACGGCCTCTTAAATCAAAAATAGGCATATACTGCTATTTTTGGGTACAATTTTCTCTCTATTTTTACATTTATTTAGATTTTCAAAGATAGAATAGGGTAGTAAATATAGTCAACTCAAAAACAATTTGATTATTTTTTTTCAAAATATTGTAAATTGACTCAAAAAAAGCAAAAAATCATCTTACATTTTTCTTCTATTTTGCTCGCATACGTGTGTCTTAATATGTGGCAATAAGGTTCGTTTTATTTAGCCACTTTCTTGATTTATATATCCAAATTCTGCAATGAGATCTCAGTCTGCGCTTGAGCGCCGTCGGGAGTGGACTCTATGTCGCTTGTCGCTGCAGCCCGAAGACGAAAAAAGCAATATACGAATACAAAATATTCGCTAAAATCAATTTGATACTTCTCGTATTCTGTGCGAATTACGTACAAGCAGAGACGAGCTAGAATATTATTACTTTATTTTCTCCGTTATGTTGAGTCAGGATATATTTCGGTATTTAGATATTATTTTGTTTCTTGCGTTGAAATCTGGTAAGATTATCTGGACTGATCGTATACCATCCCGTTCAAGTGTTGCGACTGGAACTCATAAAAGAGTAGACCTAGTTATGCCAGGTTGGGGCTCATTTTATTTGTTTGCATTTTACCCAGAAACATTTTGCCCGACCCGGGAATCGAACCCGGCATCTCCGATCAGTAGTCGCATACGCTATCCACTGGACCACGGAGGCAGTCATTGTATTTCTTACGTCTAATTTTGGGTACCCGCTCTAAGAATAAATCCTCTGTCGCGCAGGACCTTACAAAAATACAATCAACAGGACTCAGTCACACTAAAATCAAAACAGTTATCAGAGATAACGCCAACCTACGAAGATATCTCTTTCGCACATTTCTGGTTATAATGACTTGACAATTTGCTAGAGAATGCTCAGTTTATTTATCTGTGTCTACTGGGATCCTGCCTTTTCGCCGAATATTGTTTGGCCGATTCTCTCTGGGCCGATTATCACTTGCCAACCAACGTTTCGCCTATTTTTCACTTTGACGACTAACGATTGTCAATTTTTTTATGACAACGTTTCATTTGGTAGAATCATTGTTAAGCTGATTATTGTAATGACAAAAAACGTTTGGGCCATTTATCTTTTGTCAAATTATTAGGCCAGACAACTTTTAGACGAATAACGTTTCGTTTGTTCAGGTGATGTTTCCGGAAGTTTAGGTGAAATCGAAAGGAATCGGTTAGGTTAATATGCTGATAAACAATGCACGTCAACTGAAACAATGGCTGGTTAGGTTAGGTTAGAACTGCGACCACAACGCACGAGCCGAGCGAGCTTAGCGAGCGTGCCGCGGCAGCGGCTGGCGAAGTGCCAGAACCAAATCGTTTTTATTTCACTACACAGGGCATTTAAATATACTACATCGGTTAGGTTAGAACTGCGACAATAAAAGGAAGACCAAATGTAAAGTTGGCAACTGTGAGGTTGGGAAATAATAACAAAATTATATCACAAGTTGCCAAATGATTATTCTGCGAAACGTTAGTTGGCAAATGATAATCGGCTGAACAATTTTCGGCGAAAAGGCAGAGATCCGTGTCTACTACAATATTTATTGGAAGATAAAGATTAATAATAAGTACAAAATAAGAGGTCTTCTTTAAATTACGATACATATAATATAACCGTAAGTGACAAGAATTTAATAGTTATTTTATATCCAGAAAGGCATGTTAAGATGGTTTGGGCACATGGAGAGGATGGATGACGAAAGACTGACAAAGAATGGGACAGGACGAAGGGGAAGACCTAGACGGACGTTCTCTGAACAGCAGTCCGATTCAGAATGTCACGACAAGTAATCGTACGATATGTCAAATTATTGTCTTCGTCTTTTTGCCGACTATCAGAGATATTTTGAACAAATATTCATTGAATTCGGTTTATTTATTAATTAACTTCATACTGAATGCATAAAATTGATAGGAAATGCGATAGTTTTGACAAAAAATGAGGTAGTCAGTTTGACAATTAACGGAATCGAATGTCAAATGAGATATCGAACGATTCTGAATCGCCCCCCTGATTGGAGACATTCTAAAAAAGGACAGGTCGGAAGTACCCTAAGGTATGTCAGGATCATTGCAAATGGCGTTCCGTAGTCTCAATCAAAACAGTTACAGTTGAATAACCGGAGCGATCAAGAAGCGAAAGAGTGTAAAGATAGAGTACTGAGTCGGAAGTGTTTTCTAGTGCTATAATTGGTGTTTTTATTAAATGTGTGTAATGTGTTAGTGAATAAAAACTGTTTAGTGGCATAGTGCATTTAATTTATCACCGAACCCCAGCTCGTAACACTATGTTCGTAGCCAGTCTGGCCCGCCTGCTACCAGTGCGTCGTCTTCGTTATACACAGACGGGACAAACATTTCACGATCGATAAAACAAAACAATTATGCCATATAGTTTATTAAATATCACAGCCTTTACGAAGCTTCGATTACTAATTTTATTACATTCATTCACTTAACAACTAGTATGTTAACATCGTAATATTTTTTGCGTCTTATTTTTGTTATATGCGATACCGATCGCTCTAGGAAGAGATCTTGAGCCGCGAAACCTGATAAACATCAACTTTAGTGGGATTCAATCACAAAACAATAGAGTTGAAACAGTAATTTATGGATCACACAGGGTTGTCTCATTTGGAAATCGAACCCACAACACTCGGCGTAGTTTTAGGCGGACGATTAAGCCACTACGTCAACCAGTCAGTATTACATTTAAATGTAATACAACGATGTCAACATTTTCATTTAGTTTAAACATTAAATCACGGATAGCATCACTGAAGACTTAAATATAATTACAATAATATATTTTTTTAGTCTCACGCCTGTATCCCCGAAGGGGTAGGCACACGTGTAAATATTACACCCACATTTCGCCATGAATTTTTAGGTCCCACGTAAGAGGGGGCGAGCCTATTGCCGTTACCGGGCCCATCACCAGACTCCGTGCTGCTACTGAGTATTCGAAACATTTTGCCCGACCCGGGAATCGAACCCGGCATCTCCGATCAGTAGTCGCATACGCTATCCACTGGACCACGGAGGCAGTCATTGTATTTCTTACGTCTAATTTTGGGTACCCGCTCTAAGAATAAATCCTCTGTCGCGCAGGACCTTACAAAAATACAATCAACAGGACTCAGTCACACTAAAATCAAAACAGTTATCAGAGATAACGCCAACCTACGAAGATATATCTTTCGCACATTTCTGGTTATAATGACTTGACAATTTGCTAGAGAATGCTCAGTTTATTTATCTGTGTCTACTGGGATCCTGCCTTTTCGCCGAATATTGTTTGGCCGATTATCACTTGCCAACCAACGTTTCGCCTATTTTTCACTTTGACGACTAACGATTGTCAAATTTTTGTATGACAACGTTTCATTTGGTAGAATCATTGTTAAGCTGATTATTGTAATGACAAAAAACGTTTGGGCCATTTATCTTTTGTCAAATTATTAGGCCAGACAACTTTTAGACGAATAACGTTTCGTTTGTTCAGGTGATGTTTCCGGAAGTTTAGGTGAAATCGAAAGGAATCGGTTAGGTTAATATGCTGATAAACAATGCACGTCAACTGAAACAATGGCTGGTTAGGTTAGGTTAGAACTGCGACCACAACGCACGAGCCGAGCGAGCGAAGCGAGCGTGCCGCGGCAGCGGCTGGCGAAGTGCCAGAACCAAATCGTTTTTATTTCACTACACAGGGCATTTAAATATACTACATCGGTTAGGTTAGAACTGCGACAATAAAAGGAAGACCAAATGTAAAGTTGGCAACTGTGAGGTTGGGAAATAATAACAAAATTATATCACAAGTTGCCAAATGATTATTCTGCGAAATAAAATTCTGCGAAACGTTAGTTGGCAAGTGATAATCGGCTGAACAATTTTCGGCGAAAAGGCAGAGATCCGTGTCTACTACAATATTTATTGGAAGATAAAGATTAATATTAAGTACAAAATAAGAGGTCTTCTTTAAATTACGATACATATAATATAACCGTAAGTGACAAGAATTTAATAGTTATTTTATATCCAGAAAGGCATGTTAAGATGGTTTGGGCACATGGAGAGGATGGATGACGAAAGACTGACAAAGAATGGGACAGGACGAAGGGGAAGACCTAGACGGACGTTCTCTGAACAGCAGGCCGATTCAGAATGTCACGACAAGTAATCGTACGATATGTCAAATTATTGTCCTCGTCTTTTTGCCGACTATCAGAGATATTTTGAACAAATATTCATTGAATTCGGTTTATTTATTAATGAACTTCATACTGAATGCATAAAATTGATAGGAAATGCGATAGTTTTGACAAAAAATGAGGTAGTCAGTTTGACAATTAACGGAATCGAATGTCAAATGAGATATCGAACGATTCTGAATCGCCCCCCTGATTGGAGACATTCTAAAAAAGGACAGGTCGGAAGTACCCTAAGATATGTCAGGATCGTTGCAAATGGCGTTCCGTAGTCTCCACCTTCCCCTCCGGGAAACAGGCGTGAGTCTATGTATGGACGTAAAAAAAAAGTTCGCCGGCCGTCGTATGTCTGCATGAACGCGATATACTCAAAAACATCCGATTTTTGTACGGTTTTCACCAATAGCTAGTGCGATCCCTGATTGATTGATGGTGATGATTATTAATTTTATAATAGTGTCAGTTGTTGATCTTGATATTCTGATAGTTCTTCCTCCAACTTATCTTTTCTGCATACTTCACGAAGATGCCTGTTCAGCTTGCTATTACTCTGTAAAAACAAACATGAAATTATGTTATCTTCTCATACACAATGTATACCGCAAGCAGCTATAGCCTAGTGGAGATACTATGAGAACAGAAACAGACCGCTATGCAGAAAGTTTCGAAACCACGGCGCGCTCCACTGATGGTAAGCAATTACCGCCGCCCATGGACACAAGCAACACCACACGAGTCACAAGTGCGTTGCCGCCTCTTGGGGAAAAGGGAAAGGATGAGGAGTTGGATGAGGGAGAAGGAACAGGCGATAGGGCCTCCGGCACTCTCACTCACCGAACAAAACGCAACAGTTTAGGTACTGTTACTTTACGTCGATTTTCTGTGAGAGGGTAGTACTTCCCCGGTCGAGCCGGCCCATTCATGCTGAAATCAGCAAGGACTATGTAAAATTTTTGCTCTATGCCTCGGAAAGCACGTTTAGCTATCTCTTTGAGTTGTGGAGGTCAGACAACAGCCGAAAATCTGATATACTTATTCCTATTAACTCACAGCAGTGGCGTAGGAGAGGGGGGGCGGGGGCGTCGGCGGCGGTCCACCGCGGGTGCCACCCTTTTTGCGGTGCCACCCATCCAAAAAAAGGTGTGACACCCAAAACTCAACTTTAAGGAACAATGTACAAAAATATAAAACAACATCGGCACTAGCTCAGCTCTACGACGAGAGTTAGCCCGGAATTGTTAGGTAAAGACTAAAAAAAAGGTCATCTGCCAACTTCCGCCCCGGGTGCCACCCAAGCTAGCAACGCCACTGACTCATAGTGCTATTGCGGCGTTAGGAGAGGCTTATCTCCATCAGTAGACTGCCAAAGGCTGTATATGAAGCTCACCTTAAAACTCTTCCCGCATTGATGACACTGCGCACTCTTAGGTTGGCTCTGTGACGTATGTCCCCTCATGTGACGTAACAGACCCTTACGGCTAGTGTATTTGTGGTCGCATCGGGGGCAAGCGAAGTCCTTAGTGGCGGAGTGGACCCGGGCGATGTGGAGGGTCAGTGCCCGGGAGTTGGGGCAAACTCGGCTGCAGATGGGGCATTCGAAACTGTAACAAAAATGTATTCATTCAAATGGTGTAAACACATTGTTTATACTAAATTGAGAAATTAATCAATATTCCGTTAAATCTGATTCGATTAGATTTGAAAAGAACAAAATTTATGATTCGTGCTAAAATTTTAGTTCTAACAAAATTACTCAGTTACTCGTCACAAAAATAATCTATTTTCGCTTTGACAGACAGACATTTAAAAAACTATGCATTTATTTTATTTATTTATAGACTCACGCCTGCATTCCCGAAGCGGTAGGCAGAGGTGTAATATTACACACATTTAAAAACTTTCCACTTATTTGTGTAACATTAAGGCCCAGTTTTTTTTATAGTAGGTATTAGGCGGCAAACGAGCAGACGGATCGCCTGATGGTAAGCCATTACCGCCGCCAATGGACACAAGCAAGAGCAACACCACAGGAGTCACAGGTGCGTTGCCGCCCCTTAGGGTTGGGAAAAGGGAAAGGATGAGGGAGAAGGAATAGGGGATAGGGCCTCCGGCACTCTCACTCACCGAACGCAACGCAACAGTTTAGATACTGTTACGTCGATTTTCTGTGAGAGGGTAGTACATCCCCGGTGGGGCCGGCCCATTCATGCTGAAATCAGCAAGGCTCTACTACATATAGAATTATATACTATACCGCTGGATTGCCCTTACACTTTGACGCCTTTCCCGTCCTTGTCAGGGTTAGTCTCATACACCCTCATCTCAAACTTCAGACAATGTCATTCTACATCGTCCCATTGCCCCGTTACGTGTATGACATAGTTTGTGGGTGACCCTTTATCCAGGTATTTTTATCGGTACCAGAAACTTATCAGACAGTTGTCATTAATTAGGCATTATTTTCTCTTTACTGCGGTAAATGATCCTACGTCTTCTTCTGATTACGTTTTTAAAATAGTTTATTTATTTATTTAAATAAGGTACACCAACAGCATACATATAAATATTTTCTTAAACTAGTTAAAAGTTATGTTTATATAATTATGTGAGCCAATTATAGGCATACACACTATTCATGTTAAAATGGAAAAAAGAGGTACCTACCAGAAAAAGCGAAAAGAAACAATAATTACCCACAAGAATATAAAATATAAATACTGTATTTAAAATAAATTCATTCGTATTTTTATTTAAATGTTATTTGTTTTGTACGAAAAATCTTACAAAAAGATAAACGCACAAAAAGATAGCCGCCCGAACAGGGACTTGAACCCTGGACCCTTGGATTAAAAGTCCAATGCTCTACCGACTGAGCTATCCGGGCTCTGCAAGCTAGTTTGAAATAGAGCATCAGAATATTAATGAAATTTGGGACCTATGATGTCACAATAATATGTTTTATAAATTCATGGCTAAGCAGAAGTACAAAAATTAATTCAGAAACTGTTAGCTTACTAGTTTATCGCTATTACCATAGTATGACATACAGTAGGTACAGAATATATAAGTGACAAAATGTATTAAAAATAAAGGAAAACGAGAAGCTATTTAAAATCAGTTATTTTGTTAGTATGGGAAGAATTTCGAAACTTGTAGTATTTTTTTTTGCAATGATTATTTTCAACTTTTAATTACCTTTAAGCTAAATATACCTTTTTAGGAATTTGTGGCCATAAAAGCCGTGAAATAATGCTAGTGCCCATATGCCCTATACGATGCGTAGGTACTTATGTTGGTGAAAATACGGTAGGCAAAGGGCCATAAGCAACATTATTTTTTATATGAAATTAAGTTAAAGAGTGAGTAAATGTGTGTTTTGTAGATAAACAAAACTACAGATTTGCTATCTTATTACTAAAACACATCTAGGTGTATCATCGATCTATTATTGTAGGTCCTCTTTTCATAATTTTGATATTCAGCTGGCAATTATGTAATTCTATGTACTTACCTCTTTCGGAAATAAAACATTCAATAAAAACTGAGTTAGAACTGTTACTGGGTGCAGTATCCATTTTCTTAAACCATGGATGGGTTATTTCTTAGCAAATAATAATACTCAATTACCTGCAAATAAATGATTCCACTAACCGCAGCCACGTCATGAGGGGGGGCAGGTGACTTGAGGGGGGGTTGATTTATAAAGGGTGGGTGAGTTTTGAGGAGTTGATTTTTACGGAAGGGAGGAGTGCACTTTTGAGGGGGGTTGATTTTTAGGGGAGTAGGTGACTTTTGGAGGGTTGACTTTTGAGGGGGCGTTGAGGGTGAATGCCTGCTACAAACTCATGGCACCCGACGACAATGCCACCCACTACTAGTGGCTTTTGGGTTCGATTCAAGGATAGGGTGCTTTTGGAGGCTGATATTTGAGTTAGGGGGTTTGACCTGGGGGATGTATGTTTGAGTAGGGAGTGATATTGGAGGCGGGTGTAGTTTGAGGGAAGGGAGTAATTTGAGGGTGGATTAGTTGGAGTGAGGTGTAATTTGATAGGGGGAGTAGTTTGAGGCGGGAGTAGTTTGAGGGGCTAGCAGTTTGAGGGGGGAAGTAGTTTGAGGGGGGAAGTATTTTGAGGGGGAGTAGTTTGAGGGGCCAGCAGTTTGAGGGGGGAGTAGATTGAAGGGGGGTAAGTTACTTTTGAGGGGGTAAGTGATGCATGTGGGGCGGTATTGAGGGGGTTTAGGTGACTTTTAAGGGGTCGTTGAGAGGGGGTGACTGTTATACAGGTGTAGTGACTCACACAGTGTGCTGGTGGCGCACGGAGGTGCGCACGTGCGCCAGCAGACTCTTCCTGCAGCTGTAGGCGACGCCGCAGCTCGCGCATGTATGTGCGCGCGCCGCCGTCGTAGACCAGTGGTTCTTCTTGTGCTCACACAGCGCTACTTAAGGCTTTTGGGTTCGATTCAGGGGTAGGATACTTAACGGGGTGATTTAGAGGGGGTTCCATATTGGTGAGGTGGGGAGGATGAGAGGGGTTATTTTTTAGAACGGGCTGGTAAGTGACTTATGAGAGGGGGGATTGATTTTTACGGAGGGGGTAGGTGACTTGAGGGGGGGTTTGATTTGTGAAGGCAGTGAAGTAGGTGACTTGACCTAACCTAACCCCCCCTCAAAAGCCACTTACCCCCCGGGCTTTTGAGGGAGGTGATGCACGAGGGGTGTGAGGGAAGTTGCCTGTAATAAACGTACAGCTACTCACACAGTGTGCTGGTGGCGCGCGGAGGTGCGCACGTGCGCCAGCAGGCTCTTCCTGCAGCTGTAGGCGACGCCGCAGCTCACGCATGTATGTGCGCGCGCCGTCGACGACCAGTGACTCTTCTTGTGCTGAGAGAGCGTGTAGGGACTGCTGAACTTCGATGGACACTGGTCGCATGAGAACTTGCGTTGGATGTGCTTGCTGAAATAACAAGAATATCATCATGTCAGCCTAGAGACATCCGCTGCTAGACATAGGCGAGGAGGCCTCCTCAAGGTTATCCACACAGACCGATCTTGAGACGCCCGCATTCAACGGCTTCCCGCAATCTTTACCAGATCGTCAGCCCACCTTGTGGGAGGCCTACTATCTAATACTAACAACGACAACCCAGCCTACTAGACACCTAATGTGTTCATTTCTACAAACAAGCAATTCTGTCAAAGCGGTGAGGTATGCGGGGCGAAGAGGTCTACAAAAATGCATTCTGATTGGCCGGTTCAAATTTGCGGTACGTCATAATTCATAACTAGTGTTGGGATTGGTCTTATGTAAGACGTATAAGTCTAACGTGTTGTCAGAAAGTGTTCGCCTTACGTCTGCCGTCTAGTAGGCTGGGTTGTCGTTGAATACTAACTAACAGGAATATATTTAGAGGAAAAACGAGAGCGTTAGCGATAGCCTAGTGGAGATTCCAACAGATAGTATCGGATAGGAATCCACGGGGCGCACCACTGACTTTTCGAACTATGTGCATATTTAATTGTTCATTATCGCTTGCCCCGTGCCTCGCAGAGCACGTTAAACCGTCGGTCACGCTTTTCATGAAGATCTTTAAAAGTCGCTATGGGTAGTCAGTACCCTCAAGTAAACTGATACTGGTCTAAACCATGGCATATCGCTATCCCTTTGAGTTACGGAGGTCAGACGGCATTCGCTCTGTGCAAAAAATGATATTTTGTATGCACTTGTTAGGCTAATAAGTGGACCTCGGGCTCCAAGGCATGTCTTACAGGGAAAGTCTTGGATGCAACCGGGATAACGCTATGACGATGATCATGATAATTTCATCACAGCTTTCCGCAGTCCACTGCTGGACTAGTTTGAGTCACAATTACATTAAGTCAATAGGACGATTTGCCCTACTATATTCACGCTGACCAGACGCGATGATATAAGATACCCAAGGCACTTTCCACGACCTGTTCGAGGCTTTTGACTGTGCTACTCTGGCTAATCACAATACATTGATGGGGAAATTATATCACTATAAATAGGTTTAGTAGCTCTGCTCTGCATTTTCTAACATCATATTTGACTAATAGAATTCAGGCAGTTGATGTCAATGGGACACTTTCACTGGAGTCTGCAGTCAAAACGGGCGTACCACAAGGTTCAATCCTCGGTCCTGATTTATTTAAGTAATTAATTCAGTTATAAACAACTTGGAAATTGAAACGAGTGCCCCTGAGTTTGGGATATATCTTTTTTTTTAAGTCACTGGCATTGATTTATAATAACCATAGATAAACAGTCAGCGTCTCAAAACCGCCCGGAAAAATAAATAAATTATTTTGCTTTTGATATAGCTGATTTCTGCTTAGTTTGGGACTAGATGGTGTTATCTAAATGTTGGAGAGTATTTTCAGTATAATATTGAACTCTTGCGTTACTGACTAACTGAAAGACAACGCAAAATTGTAACTATTGGGCGCAAGAAGCTAAAATTTGGCATGTCTTCTCCCTGGGAACTACAAATCTATACATATAAATAAAATTGAAGTGTCTATCTGTGATTTCAAAATAACTATGTTTTTTCAAGTGCATATAGTAAGTTACACGATTCTAAGCCCAAAACAACCCTTTTTAACATTTTTGTCTGGCTGTCTGTCCGTCTGTCTGTCTGTCTGTCTGTCTTTCTGTTTGTCCGGGGTAATCTTTGGAACGGCTGAACCGATTCAAATGAGACTTTCACTGCAAGGTAGAGGACTTTATAGCGCTACATATAGACTATAATTTGACCCGGTAGTTGGCGCTGTTGTCGCGATAACAAGTCTTTACTTCTTCTGCTCATCAATACATATAAATAAAATTGAAGTGTCTGTCTGTGATTTCAAAATAACTATGTTTTTTCAAGTGCATATATCTCTGTACACGATTCTAAGCTCAAAACAACCCTTTTTAACATTTTTGTCTGTCTGTTTGTCTGTCTTTCTGTTTGTCCGGGGTAATCTCTGGAACGGCTGAACCGATTCAAATGAGACTTTCACTGCAAGGTAGAGGACTTTATAGCGCTACATATAGACTATAATTTGACCCGGTAGTTGGCGCTGTTGTTGCGATAACAAGTCTTTACTTCTTCTGCTCATCAATACATATAAATAAAATTGAAGTGTCTGTCTGTGATTTCAAAATAACTATGTTTTTTCAAGTGCATATAGTAAGTTACACGATTCTAAGCCCAAAACAACCGTTTTTAACATTTTTGTCTGTCTGTCTGTCTGTCTTTCTGTTTGTCCGGGGTAATCTCCGGAACGGCTGAACCGATTCAAATGAGACTTTCACTGCAAGGTAGAAACACTTTATAGCGCTACATATAGGCTATTATTTGACCCGGTAGTTGGCGCTGTTGTCGCGATAACAAGTCTTTACTTCTTCTGCTCATCTATACACATATAAATAAAATTGAAGTGTCTGTCTGTGATTTCAAACAAACTATGTTTTTTGAAGTGCATATAGTAAGTTACACGATTCTAAGCTCAAAACAACCCTTCTTAACATTTTTGTCTGTCTGTCTGTCTGTCTTTCTTTTTGTCCGAGGTAATCTCAGGAACGGCTGAACCGATTCAAATGAGACTTTCACTGCAAGGTAGAAACACTTTATAGCGCTACATATAGGCTATTATTTGACCCGGTAGTTGGCGCTGTTGTCGCGATAACAAGTCTTTACTTCTTCTGCTCATCTATACATCTATACACATATAAATAAAATTGAAGTGTCTGTCTGTGATTTCAAAAAAACTATGTTTTTTGAAGTGCATATAGTAAGTTACACGATTCTAAGCTCAAAACAACCCTTTTTAACATTTTTGTCTGTCTGTCTGTATGTCTTTCTGTTTGTCCGGGGTAATCTCTGGAACGGCTGAACCGATTCAAATGAGACTTTCACTGCAAGGTAGAGGACTTTATAGCGCTACATATAGACTATAATTTGACCCGGTAGTTAGCGCTGTTGTCGCGATAACAAGTCTTTACTTCTTCTGCTCATCTTTACATCTATACATATAAATAAAATTGAAGTGTCTGTCTGTGATTTCAAAATAACTATGTTTTTTCAAGTGCATATAGTAAGTTACACGATTCTAAGCCCAAAACAACCCTTTTTAACATTTTTGTCTGTCTGTCTGTCTGTATGTCTTTCTGTTTGTCCGGGGTAATCTCTGGAACAGCTGAACCGATTCAAATGAGACTTTCACTGGAAGATACAGGATTTTATAGCGCTACATATAGGCTTCAATTTGACTCGGTAGGTAGCGCTGTTGTTATGACACTAATTTTTGTATAATTAACATATAAATAAAATTGAAGTGTCTGTCTGTGATTTCAAAATAACTATGTTTTTTCAAGTGCATATAGTAAGTTACACGATTCTAAGCCCAAAACAACCCTTTTTAACATTTTTGTCTGTCTGTCTGTCTGTATGTCTTTCTGTTTGTCCGGGGTAATCTCTGGAACAGCTGAACCGATTCAAATGAGACTTTCACTGGAAGATACAGGATTTTATAGCGCTACATATAGGCTTCAATTTGACTCGGTAGGTAGCGCTGTTGTTATGACACTAATTTTTGTATAATTATATATAAAAGCAAAGGGTCAGTCATATTGAAATCTGGAATACCGCCGGCTGTATAAAGATAAGATTTGGCATTGAACTTTTTAAAACGTTACTTTTTTCCGCGTGCGAAGCCGCGGGTACCAGCTAGTCAATAATAAAAATACAAAGAATGGATTTCTTCAAATGCCCACGGTATCGGCAGAAGTGATAGCAGCGATAGTTGAGTGGAGAGACCGACAGACTGCTACGCAGAGAGTCTCAGGTTCGAATCCTCGGCACGCACCAATGACTTTTCGGAGTTAAGTGCGTATTAAATTGTCCATTATCGCTTGCTAATCGGTGAAGGAAAACATCGTGAGGAAACCTGTATGTCTGAGAGTTCTCCATAATGTTCTCGAAAGACATGTGAAGTCTGCCAACCCGCACTAGGCAAGCGTGGTGGACTACGGCCTTACCTTCTCATAGTGAGAAGAGGCCCTTGCCCAGCAGTGGGACAGTATAAAGGGCTGATGATGATGATGATCAGCAAGAAACTGTTAAATTAAAAGAACATGTGCCGCATGTGCGGGCGTAGCTGCAGGCATCCTCTAGTTTATTATAAAAAAATATGTTGATAATGTTCTTTTGCCGACCGTACTTTCATCAACATAGGTACATACGCATTGTAAGCGGCGTATGGGCATCAGTGTTATTTCACGAGACGTATCGGCACAAATTACTTAAGGGGGGTGAATCTTAAGGGGCGTATGGGATCGCAGCCAAATGTGTGGGCATTCTCTATTTAAAATGGTGGTATATTATATTAAAATTAGTTGTATATTATGTTGTATGTTAAAATGGTGGTGTTACTCACATCATATGTGTTCTAACGGCGGCTTGGTTGTTGTAGTTCTTACCGCAGACGCTACACGCGTAGGTTCGATTGCTGTTTTTACTCTTGTGGAAACGCCTCAAATGTTGTTGAAGCCCACTCGCGTTTCTGTGGAGTTAAAAACGAATAATATTAGAAAAAAAATTGATTCAATAATCACAGTTATAGTTAAGTAAATATAAGTCCTAATTAATAAGAAAAGTCAATGAATGCCTCCATGGCCCAGTGGATAGCGAATGCGTCCGCTGATCGAGACGTCCCTGGTTCGATACCCGCGTCGGGCAAGTGTTACTGAGTTTTCCCAAATTCTCAGTAGCAGCACGGAGTCTGGCAATGTGCCCGGTAACGGCAATAGGCTTGCTTAAGTGGGACCTAAAATTCATAAGGTGAAATTAATGTGGGTGTAATATTACACCTCTGCCTACCCCTTCGGGGATAAAGCGGTGAGCCTATAAATAAAAAAAAATAAGGACTTATTCATCTGTCTTATAAGTCTTATAACCTAGCGGTATAAATATATTTTACTCTTTTCATACCTATAAAATAAACACAAAAAAGAACATGACATCATCAAAATCTGTCCAGCCGTTTTGGAGGACTGTGAACGCAAACACAGTGACACGGGATTTTAAGTATCTATTAGATTGTACTTATTTACCTATTATTTTTCAGAAAATGTGAATTTAATGTAGATGTCAATTTAGAGTTATTGGCCCTAACTACAAGGAAGCCCTAAACTATAATCAGTATACTGCTGTCTCTTACTGACACAATGCGAGAAACAGAGACAAAAATCAACGCTACGGCGAAAAGTTAAATAATAAAACATAATAAATATTAAATATACATAAATAATTATTGCAACCTTCTATGATGTTGCAGCAGAAAAGTTATCGACAAAATTAAGTAAAATAATTGCACAAAAAGAGGGTGTCGCCCGAACAGGGACTTGAACCCTGGACCCTTGGATTAAAAGTCCAATGCTCTACCGACTGAGCTATCCGGGCTCTGAGGGAGCCCCCGAAATAGTTCACTGCAAAATTTTAAATATTTGATGACACTTTTTTATTTGTAACTTATTTTATCAACCACTTTTTCAATTAATTTGGATTTTTCTTTTGTTACCTCAGAATTTTGTAATTTATAAACAGATTGCAATAAATAATTTACTTTTTGGATATAAATAGCTACCTCCCGTTTGATCCTATCAAAGTTTGCAAAATGTTACTTAATGACGGTTTATACGAAACTCGAGGAAGCTCGCGGATACACTCGCGTTATTTAAGGGTACTGCGCCGCCCCCGTCGACTATAGCGCGATGTTATAGCAGTTCCTGAGATAAGCGCGTTCAACCAAACAAACAAACACTTCAGCTTTATACATATATTAGTATAAGAAGTATAAGATATGAATTTATTTTGTAATATTTTTACAAACTTTTATAACGATAATGTCTATCACTACCGTGCTTTTATTTACTATCGTGATAGTAATACATACATACATAGACTCACGCCTGTTTCCCAGAGGGGTAGGCAGAGACTACGGAACGCCATTTGCAACGATCCTGACATACCTCTCTTGCTTCATTCACTCCCATCAAGTTTCTCATGCATGCTCTTCTGTTTAGGGTACTTCTGACCTGTCCTTTTTTTAGGATGTCTCCAATCTGGTCAGAGAACGGCCGCCTAGGTCTTCCCCTTCATCCTGTCCCTTCCACACTTGCCTTATATATCTGCTTGGTGAGTCTTTCGTCATCCATCCTCTCCACGTGCCCAAACCACCTTAGCATACCTTTCTCGATGCTTGTCACTACATCTTCTTTTACCCCACAACACTCTCGTGATAGTAATACTATCACATATTCCGGTGTCTGCAATAAAATCTTGCAAGATAACATTTACTCATAAGGATAAAAAACCCCAAATCCAATATATACACATTAATAAAATTGGAGTGTCTGTTTGTTATATTAAAATAACCGCTTTTTACTAAATGTATGTATACACAATTTTTTTTTTTACGTTCTCGCTAATTTCTGGAACGGCTGGTCCGATTTTGACGGGCCGTTCACTGGTGGATAGCTGATGTACCAAGGAGTCACTTAGGCTATAAATTAATCGGGTACGCGAAGTAGTTTCCTCAGGACGCGGGTGAAACCGCGGGAAACAGCTAGTAAAGCATAAAAAAAGCACTGGCGCACTTCCCGGTTGTCTGTTAAGCCAATATTTTGCATGCATTTGAATCACATCATCATCAGCCTTTAACAGTCCACTGCTGGACTAGGCCTCTCCTTTGAAAGGAGGAATTGGCCTACTATACCACGTTGGCCAAACGGGTTGGTATAGGGTTTGTATCAAGTTTTCCTTCTCTTACAGTGTTGTTCTCTGCATAATATGGTCGCTCTGTCGGCTCTTACGACACCCATGGGATGATAATAATATGGGGTGGTGACATTCCGTATTCTTAATCCGTAACCACACGGACAGTGCATTTGAACGTCGCGTGATAATGGAATATTATGAAGTCATGGAGCCGATCTGATGATGGAGCTGGAAGGTGGCTATCGGAACTGCTCAATATAACGACAAAACCCCATCGAGTTTGGGCTCGTTTGTTACGTATTGAACTATTGACAAGTACTTAAACCACGGTAGTAGAGCTTTGCTGATTTCAGCATAAATGGGCCGGCTCGACCGGGGAAGTACTACCCTCTCACAGAAAATCAACGTAAAGTAACAGTACCTAAACTCTTGCGTTTCGTTCGGTAAGTGAGAGTGCCGGAGGCCCTATCCCCTATTCCTTCTCCCTCATTCCACTCCTTATCGTATCCCTTTTCCCAACCCCAAGGGGCGGCAACACACTTGTGACTCCTGTGGTGTTGCTTGTGTCCATGGGCGGCAGTAAGTGCTTACCATAACTTAATTTTAAAATTACCTACGCATATGAAAGGTTGTTGAGTTATTGAGTACTTGTAGTTCATTCTTATTTTTCGGAATTACTTATATCAGGCATATCAAGTTAACAGTACTATCTGAGCAATTAATTAATAACTTTCATAACTAACAACGTTATTTCAATAAGTGCGTATTGCTCTTTAGGCAGAGGACTAAGTGGTATTTAATCAGGTGTTTAAATAATAACAATGCTAACTTTCGGCTGGTTTATGCAAATGGTTACATACATACATATACTCACGCCTTTTTCCCGTCGGGGTAGGCAGAGACAACGGAACGCCACTTGCATCTATCCTTACAAACCTCACGCGCTTCCTCTACATTCCTTTCAAATGCTTATGTTACAAGAAATAAATAAATAAATAAAATATTAATTGTTAATTATCGTTTGCTTAACGCTGAAGGCAAACATCGTGAGGAAACCTGCATGTCTGAGAGTTCTCCATAGGTAATGTTCTCGAAAGACATGTGAAGGCTGCCAACCCGCGCTAGGCCAGCGTGGTGGACTATGGCCTTACCCTTCTCGTAATGAGAAGAGGCTCGTGCCCAGCTGTGGGACAGTATATATACAAGGCCGATGATGAATGTTACAAGAAAAGTAGAACACAAACAAACTTAATATATTTACTTTTCAAACATGTTTAGTTTTTTATACAAAAAGAGAGGAAGCCGGGATATATGTTTAAGCCATTACCACAGATAATATAATACTAAGGAATTTATTAATTACTAGAGGATATCCGCTGTTACGACCGCACATTTCATTTTATTTAACCGTTTTTACCTTTCATCATCAGCCCTGTATATAAACTGTCTCACTGCTGGGCACGGGCCTCTTCCCACTATGAGAAGGGTAAGGCCATAGTCCACTACGCTGGCCAAGTGCGTGACAGACTTCACATGTCTTTCGAGAACATTATGGAGAACTCTCAGACATGCAGGTTTCCTCACGATTTCCTTCACCGTTTAGCAAGCGATAAGTAACAATTTAATTTAGTTTTACCTTATCCCGTAGGAATTTTGAGAAATCCTTTCTTTATAATAGATTTTAAAGTTTTGAGTATTTTATACAAACCAAAGAAGCATAAGCTTATACAAATACAACCACAGATATAGATCTACATAGATAACGCAAATGCATGCACTTCGCGTGTCTGAACTCCGACCAAGCGTCGAGCTTGGTCGCCACTAACTTCAGTCCCCGCGCGTCCGTTTTACCGTTAAGTAAACTTTATTCACATTACGTTGCCGCGTTTGCTTCGGACGTTTGATCTGACGTTGTGTATTAGGAGACGATGAATATCGCACAAGCGATACTGTCGCGCATCGCTTCGACTTCGTGATACAGGCAACGTCACAGTAGGTATTAAAAAGTCGGCACGCTTGGTTTCAATACAAATCGTGATAATTGCGTTATCTATGTAGATCTATATCTGTGAATACAACATAGCTTCCCAAACTTCCATTAAGCAATTTCAACATTAATTTCATTGCCCGGATAGCTCAGTCGGTAGAGCATTGGACTTTTAATCCAAGGGTCCAGGGTTCAAGTCCCTGTTCGGGCGGCGCACGCTTTTTGGGCATTTCTATTTAGATTTTTTTTTGTAAAATGTCACTTGAAAATGCAAATAAAGAAAGATTCCGGTAATTAAATAAAAAAAAAATATTTTAACGTGTTTGTTAATTTTGACTATAAGCACATGTGGTACCTTATACCTGGCATTTGATCATAATCATAATCATAATCATTTATTGCTGAACATAGGTACATAATTTTATACATTGCAAGATGTTGAGTGAATGCGCAGTTCACTATGTTCTACCACTATAGGCATGCAAAGTTTTTAATAAAATTCAATCATTTCATCAATAACAATCATAAATTGCTTTTACATAGAATAAGAATTCACCAAATATAAAAAAAGAAAAATATGAGAAAAATAAATGTCATTATCTATTAATATTACTAGCTGTGCCCGCGACTCCGTTCGCGCGGAATTTGTATTTTCATTGGGCTACAGAATTGATACCCAAAATGTTTTAAGTTGCATATAATACCTATATTGAATAGTGTAGATGTCCTAAAAATAGCTCAAATTACTTTCACTTGTTCGTGCAAGTTCACACCGCGAAGTTACCAATCGCGAGTAAAAGATCAGAGAATTCCTGTGCATGTTCGTTGCCTCATAATCATGCTCGCATATTTATAGACAATACAATCCCATAGTTATGAACTCTTTAACTCAGGCTATAATTTCATCAGCTCTTGTCTCATATTGTGTGGTGGTATAACAGACAGAGCCTAAGGAAAATCGCTACGAAGAAGTACCTACTGTTATACCGCCCATGGGTTCGTCATTTTGCATTCGAACAATCTTACTTTAGCTTCGTTCCTTTGCCAATCACCTAAGCACCTTGGTAGGAAAAGTCTTGCCGTTCCACCTGGAGCATCTACAAATAGTATTTTTCTCAAATCACTATTCACGCTACGACACACACGATCATAATTATAAACAGTGGCGGCGCTAGACCACATGTGGACGTCGGCGACATCAAGTTCGTGAGGCCCTTTTCTAAATCGTCTTTACTTCGTAGTAAAAAAACCATTAAAATTAAGGAAGCCAAATTATAAAATATGTATGAGTAAATAAATGACAATTCAAAAATTTTTACACACCACGGAACTCGTTAAGTACGCACGTGTTCGAAAATAATAAAATTAAAGTCATTATCATCTGCTCAGCTTTTTCTCGAATTGTTGGGTGTCGTCTACCTAAGCCAGGATGATTGGCGAAATTAAATTAAGGCGCTGTCCTAAGCGACTGTTTTGGTAAATGAGGGGGTGAAGCAGGGGAGGTGAAGGGAGCTTAGTTCCGTCTACTGCGGGGCGCCCCCCTTCATTCTCGTCGCGTGCGGCCGTATTCTGGCGACATCCGTATTCCAATATTTCAAAATCGCAAGCAAAACGTTTTAGCATATTGAATTGATATACTGATATTAAAATGTATATTACATACATCAATCTGTTTGTACAATATAGGCATAGCGCAATTTTTGTTCTCAGTGCAGCCATGAGCAAAACTGATTTACATTAGACTTTAGGTATTAAATGTTGACAAAAGTAGGTAAATACCTACGTGCCGTAAGATGATAAAAATAATTAAGTCAGTTCCATGTATGGAGAGGCCATTATTATGTTTGTTTTGTTTTTGTATAAAAATAGTGAAGCAGTTCATAGAATACCTACATCTAATTCCATTCCTGCCAGTTTTCAAATCTGTTTTGCAATAAATTGGCTGTGACATACGGGCGACCAGACAGACAGACATTGCGAATCTATAAGGGTTCCGTTTGTACAATTTTTGGCTACGGTACCCCAAAAAACACAATACTGCTCTACTAAGCGCAAAAACCGTATCTCAACTAAAGCGAGTTACGAGATAATTGAAGTTTAGTAAAAGTTGATTTCTTTTATTTATTTATGGATGTTTATTGTTATTATAGGTATAATTATTATGGCAAAGGTTTCGAAATACGTCGCCGTTTTTAGGGGTTGTGAGTGATTGGAGAGGGAGCAGGGGAGGTCTTGAAACCCCCCTCACCATTTTCACTTGCCGGAAATACTTGGTTTCCTCTGAAAAAAAAAATCTCCAAACATCGTTTTGTATGGCACTGCCAACTTCCACATTCATCACACTAATAAACTAAGGTTGTCGGAGCCCTGCGAAGGGCTCCTATTTTCGGATTAAGGGTCAAAAGAAAACCTAACATAACCTATTTATTTACTTATTACAGTCGCACCTAACCCAAGGCACTCGAAAGCAATGACGCATAAATTTGACATTAGCTGTCAATATGATCATTCCAAGATGGCAGTTTTGCGTTTCGTTTCACGTTTTTCACATAAAACCTAAAAATTACATTTGTAAAACTGTACTAAAGTATAAAAACTATGTTCCGTTTTGCATAATTGCCGAAGTATTTATGAAATTTTGGAAATTGTTTAAAAATATTTAGACGCAACTCCGGCAGCCAAAATTACTTTTAAGGGATTAAAACGAACTACCTTAAGCCCCCTACACTACCAATACCCTCAAATTCAGGCGACTCGTTTCGAAACCCAACCCATTATTATTTTTCAAAAAAGATGAAACATCAAATATATGTGGATATACCTTATTCATGAGATACTGCTATGTCGCTTAGAAAATTATAGAATTACAATTTGAGTTACTGCTTTTTCGTTAGCTCTCGTCATACATGTTTGTATGGAAAAATATAAAAAAATTCTTTCACTTCAAATATGTGCTGTTTCAAAGAAAATAAATATTAAAAGATATTTATTTATATTCATTTATAATTTATTAACGAAATACAGAGTTTACTGCTCATCAAAAGTTAGCTGTCTGCTACAACCCGGCAGGTTTTCTTTATTCTCATCGAATGTTAAAGGCAGTGTGTGAGGTGATAAGGCTTCAATACTTATTATTTGCTATTGTTCACGAGGTACAGTTTCATTTACTTTCCTTTTACGGCTTGGTATTGTAGAAATTTCAAGCACTGATGAAACATTGTCCTCTCCGTGATCTCGCAATGCCTTCCCTTGAGCTTGACGAGAATCAACAATTTCAGGCAACTGCCAATTTATATAAGACGCCACAAGCTTCTCTCAGGAAACATCATCTCTTTCTATAATTTCTATTTTTAGTGGTATACTTTCGCCACTCCACACAGCAAATCAACACTTTTGTTTGCGTGTAACGTGGCGTTGCCCCTGAATTTGGTAATAACAATTACAATATTCGTTTAGACTAGTCAGTTCCCCTTTTTATCTTGTTTCCATATTTGTATTTTATTTGCCCTTATACTATTCTCCAGGCCATTCTTATAGGCAACTTTAGAACATTAAATTTCCACAATCGTGTTTGGACCTATTAATCCATCTGGCGTGGCACCAATAATCGAATAATCCACAAGGCTCGATTGTTACATTTTCTTGCTTCGCCAGTTGTTGCATAGCCAGTTCATTTTAGACTCCATGCGCAACTGATTTTACATTGCAAATATTTTATTTGTACAAAATATTTTTTACTAAGTTGGCTTTACTGCTGTTATCTATTCTTTTTACCACTATACAAAAATTTCAAGCTGTCAACATATTCTTACGCAATTCGAACCAGTCACTGCTATCCCTCTTGTAATTTTTGCTTATCAGTACGGAATTTGAGTCAAATTTGTTAAAAAAATTGTTTGGCATTTCTTGGCTAGCTCTTGAACAGACGTGTTAGGAATGACTGAAGTCAAATGTGTGTAAGACGTTGCAGAACTGTTATCTTTAACTTCACTGTAATTACAATAATGATAATTAGTTACGTACTTTATTATTAAAAAAATACTATATCTTGTGTTATAGCAAACAGAGAAGTTACCTTCTTACTTATAAATGATTGATTTTAGAAATTAAAAAGATATTCGATGTACTGAGACATACCTAATAGTTTATGAATAATCAAAGTTTTACCCGATGTACCTAAAAAGTTCAAAACACAATAATACAACATTCGTTACCGCTTGTGTGCGGATTGCGGAGCGCCATATTAGCGCTGTCATCATTATTGTTCGCCGTGGCGGCATCTTAGCGCTCCAGGCGCTCTGACAAGCTAATGAATTTGAAATATAGGTACATAAAATGATTCGATTTTATGTTATTACTCTTTCAAAAATTGAAAACTGTGGCAGCTATGTATTGTGAGATTAATTTATATAATTATATTATGCATAATCGATAATCTATAACATAGTCAGTCATATAAGACTCTTATGAAAATAATTTGTGTAATAATGTTACATATTTCATAATCACTTGGCCATGGATGAATTTCTATTTTATTACGACGCTTTCTTGTACAAATCCTTCGTAGAACTTCATTTCTCTAATTGTCCATATTTTATTCTTCTAATTATATATTTATAAGCACAGAAACAATAACACATTAAACGCAACAAGAGTATAAACTTAGGTCCTAATTATATGTGCCCATAGTCACATGAAAAGCCTATTTGATTCAAAGTATTCAGTCTATAACATAAAACATGAAATTACGAACTCAAATCGGCGTATTATAATAACAAACAGGTTTACGTAAAATTTCGTGCAGCGGAGACGCAAGCGACATGACCTATCTCTCACAGGGCTCATAGCCGAATGATGAGGTCTGGGCGCGGCGTAAACTAGCAAATGACACTCAGTACACCGCTTATGCTAATAAGGTTTAAATTGCTGAAGCGTTTGATATTGATGGGATCTACCGAGCGTCAAAATCATAGACGTTTGGCAGATTTTATTTAATTTTACAAAATATACACGTATAATATGAAAATAAATAGGGTAATTCTTTAGTTCATTAGATTTCCTACAATATTATCAAAAAAAATATGACAGCTTACGATCAAAATATTGCAAACAGTGAGACGAAAGATTATTTTCTGCCTCGATTTTGTGATTTTTTTACCGTGATTCTATTTTACGTACATGAAAAATTCTTTTAAAAGTCTTTTGTTCAGACTTTTGACTTTAAGCTCTAATTTTTGCTAGTTTGTAATATGTACCGTTATGGCTAGATGCGCGACGAAAAATTAGGTGTTTCACGGCTTCTGAGGTATAACAGCGCCTTAAGTATGTAACTGGTAAAACTTTTTGCGAGGCCCCCTCAGGCGCGAGGCCGTCGGCGGTCGCCGACGTCGCCGACGCCTAGCGCCGCCACTGATTATAAACGTTCTTCTTCAGTAAGTCTCGAGAGATCATTTTTACACCAGCAAAAGATGGTTCGTATCGGTCGTCGTGGTCGTTCATATTGAGTAATAGGATAGATATAACTATCTGCTGTCAAGCAATGGTTTATTAGATTGTTGTGGGAACCTAAAAATGTCCTCGGCCAATTTGTCTTCATATTAATTATGCCATAACTATGCAGCATCTCATACCCATGGTGTCATCGATGAGGACTTTAACTTATACTGCTTCAGACAATGCCATCCCAGTGTTTATCCCTAACCAGTAAAATAAAATGACTCGCCACTCTTCAACCTGTTTACATATACCTACATGTGCGAATACGTCCAGCCTAAGCTGAACCCTATTTCATATAATTAATCATAGAGATTTAAGCTCAATTTAAATTGGAAGACCAAATGTTCGAAAATATCCTATTTATAGTCTTTCAACCCTCGTAATTTTACATTTGACTGATCATAATATATTAAGTTTCAACCAATTCAACTAAAGAGTTACTTTTATAGAACAAATTTTAACCGAACAAATGCATCGTAATGTTTACTTTGACACAACTTTTATATATTAACCGATTCGTATAAAACAAACATCAAATGTTAAGTGGGGCTTACTACAATAATCAGTGAAAACCGCATTCCATTTCTATTAGCCGTTTCTGAGATTAGCGTGCGCAGACAGACAAAAATTTTAATAATTATATTTTTGCCTTTTCTTCTTTAATGTAGAATCCTTAAAAACGGACATCGATCACTTACAGATTAATTATATGTATAGACGGTTTCGCGCGTTAAACAAAAATCAACCGTATAGCCGTACCCATACTGGCGCCGCGAGATTTGGAAGTTTTATTTCATCTATATCTTGTGTGTTTATAAACCGATTTCTAATTTTTTTAATATAAAATATATATTAAAGTGTACTTTTTGAATATGGGAGTTTGATAAAGATATATCTATGTGAAATAAAATATATTGATGTCTTTAATACACTTTGAAGAAATGCCTAACGATTAAACCCGTTATTGTGGCTAATTTATAAAAGATAGATATATACTATTAAGGACTTTTTTGTAGATCTTTTAAAGACCATCATCTTTGTAATGCATACTTTTGATGAATGATCAACGTATGCGAGGATAAGAGCTCGAAAGCGCATTTTCATCCGACTTACTTCAAATTTATCGTCACTGCTCAGCTCCTATATGCCTTAGCGTTATGTTATATAGCCTATAACCTGCCCAGGAGTATGGACTACAATCGTACCAAGTTTGGTTAAAATTCCTTCAGTAGTTTTTGACCCATGCGTGCACAGACAGACAGACAGACAGACAGACAGACAGACAGACAAAAAATTTACTAATCTTTTTTGGCATCAGTATCGATCACCATTCATCCTCCAATATTAATTTTGAATATATATTTAATGTACAGAATTGACCTCTCTACAGTTTTATTATAAGTATAGATTATCATTTAAATATTCGTTAATTGAGTAGTATGTCTTATTTACTAATATGTCATTTACTTGTTTTTTAAATATTTTTATATTGTCGCTTTCTAAAACACATGATGGTAGTCCATTATATATTTTGGGTGCCATGCCTAAAAAGTTCCTATTATAAACCGATTTTTTATGTGGTCTGAACCGTATCTTATTTCTATGACGTACGCTACGAAGCGTGTCAAATAAATTAAAATTGTTTTTTATAAATAAGACTACTTCTAATATATGTTGTATGATTAACTTTTTGTGATAGTTTATGTAGAGCATATGAATATTGACTTAGACGTTTACATACACTATCAGTGTGACTTTTCCAAGAGAAGTCTCTATTGAGTTCAAGCCCTAAAAATTTTGTAGACGTAGTTTCTAAAATTATTTTGCTGTCGTATCGTATGTCAAGTTTTCCATAGTTAGTTTTTTGTTCAAATGTCATGATTTTGGTTTTGTCAAGATTAATTTTTAAATTATTGGATTTCATCCAGTCTATTTATAGTCCTAGGCAGTTATTTATTTCTCTTTCGAACGTCATGATATCATAATTACCACAAAAAATTACAGTGCTGTCATCCGCAAATAATACCATTTGATGATTTGTTACTATAGGCATGTCATTGATATAAACAAGGAACAGCAAAGGTCCTAATATGCTCCCTTGCGGTACGCCGTAATTAGTAGACCTTTGAGAAGATACATAACATTGCTCTGTTTTTGAATGAACACAAAGTTTAGTTATTTTCGTAATTTGTTTCCTGCCTGACAAGTATGATTTAAGAAGGTTGAGCGCATTACCTCTAATCCCATACCTTTCCAATTTATTTAAAAGTATTGAGCGATCCACGAAATCAAAAGCTTTACTCATGTCCATGAATAAAGCTGCTACAGGACATCGTCTATCAACATTTGAAATAACTTTTTCATATAACTTAAAAATAGCCATGTTGATGTTCTTGTTCTTTCTAAAGCCATACTGTTCCTCGGTAAAAATATTCTTTTGCTCAAAAAATGAGTTTAGTGAATTATACATTACTTTCTCTATAATTTTAGAAAATATAGAAAGCAAGGCAATTGGTCGATAGTTACCAGGTTCCTGTTTGGTGCCTTTTTTATGTAGAGGATTTATAACAGAAAGTTTAAGCCGTTCCGGAAATACACCTGACTCTATGCTCAGATTAATAATGTAACTCAGCACTGGTGCAATGCTAACTGCTACTGTTTTAATTATACCAGTTGTAATGTCATCAAAACCAGAACTACTGGTATTATTTAATGAGTGTATGATTTTAATAATGTCATCAGGAATTGTCGGAATTATGAATATAGAGTCACGATTAATGTCAAATTTTAAATTATTATTCATGTTATTAATGCTATTTGATTCAATTTCGTCAATAAAAAAATCATTAAATATTTGAGCGATTTTATTTGGATTAGTAGTAACTTTATTGTCTTTTATAATTGACTCTATTCCTTCTACCGGCTTATTCCTTTTGCATTCATTTATTATTTGCCATGTAGCTTTATTCTTATTTGTAGCATTATTTATAAAGTTGTTATTGTGAGATTTCTGAGTTAGTCGGATTATTGTTTTTAGTCTGTTTGAATAAGTTTTAAATATTTTTTTTATTTTCATGACTAGGGTTTTTTCGGAATTGCCATAACATTTGACGCTTACGTTTACAGCATAATTTTATACCCTTGCTAATCCATTTTGCCTTTTTACATGCCTGTACTTTGATTTTATTATTTGGAAAACATAAGTCATAATATAGTTTGAAGCTGTCATGGAATTCATTAAATGCGTCATTGGGGTCATTACAGGAATAAATATAATTAAATGTCAAATTTTGTAAGCATTCCTTGAATTTTTCAATATTTTCATTACAATACTTACGTCTAAATATAAACCAGTATGGGAGTATACAGGTCTTTTTTACAGGACATTTAAGCAGTTGAGCAGTATGATCTGACATTGCAAGCTCTGCAATTTCGCATTTGCTGCCTCTAACATTGTGAATTATGTTATCGATACAGGTACCGCTACAAAGTCGTGTTGGTGCCCGTACACCCATAGTTAAATTATAGCTATGTAATAGATTTTCAAAGCATAGGCTGCTGTTGGTTTTCTTTAAGATGTCTATATTAAAATCCCCGCATAAAACTACTTTCTTTTTATTCTTTAGACATAATTCGTTTAAAATAAGATCTAAACCATTTAAAAACGCATTCACAGAGAGCTTATCATATTTAGGTGGTCTATATATACATATAACTATCAATGAAAAACTTTGAAGCTCCACTGCGCAACATTCTATGAGGTGGGGCTTGCAAAATTTTGTTAAATCTATTTTTTAGCCCTTAATACAACTTTTGAGCAATATACAACAGCCTCCATTTCTATCATCTGTAGCAAAATACGTATGAAGATTATAATTCAATAAAGATAAATGTACATGATCCCCATTTTCGATTAAGTAAGTCTGATTTATTGATTAGGCCATTAATATTTTGGTGCAATACACAAATTTGTTCACAGACGAAAAAGATCATTACGTGTTGTAGAACTTTGACTACAGTTTGGTTCAGATAGTTGTACTTTATTTTCTATCGTCAAAGTGGAATGATTATCAACTGGTTTAAAAAAATCTAGTATTGTCTTCTGATAAGAACCCTTTTTTCGAATCTGTACATTATTTTGTTCATTATACAATTTACAATGCCAGTGTCTACTGTTAAGAAAATTTTGCTTATATTTTAAATAATCAAATTCAATTATCAATTTAAAACCCAGCTGATTTAAGAAAGTTCGATTATTTAGTCGATAAGACTTTTTATAACTATACAAATCATTTGCGTCAATAAATTTACAGTTTGAGTAACTTTGAGCTAAAACTTTAAGGCTTTGATTTAACATATTTTCATTTAAATATTGGTTACTTTGAACACTGAGTAAATAAATTTGTTGACATATTTTTAAGTTATTGAGTGCTACACATAATTCCTTATACAAATAAGAAGGATTTTTATCATTTGTTCCAACAGACGGAATAACTATGTCTTCATCATTAATTGATTTAATAGTTTCTGTATTACTACATAGGATTGACAGACGGTTACACAATATTTAACCTGTTCTTTAACCTGTAAGCCTTCTGTTGTGGCACATTATCTTAATATATAAAATCCTTGCGTTACTGACTAACTGACAGACACGCTACAGCCGAAACAATTGAGCGCAGGAAGCTGAAATTTGGCATGTATGTTACTTGGGGACCGTAGGGTTGCACTAAGAAGGGATTTCCCGAAATTCCCACGGGATCGGCCCAAACGGGTAAATTTAAAAAAAATGCAGGCGTAGCTGCTGGCGTCCTCTAGTGCAGGTATAGTAACAGCCACTCCGACCCAGAAAGCTGAAGAGTTCGTTTATTTGGTTGAACGCGCAAATCTCAGAAACAACTGGCCTGATATGAATAATTATGTTAGTGTTAGATAGCTTAACAGATCTCACCCCATCTTTTGTTATGTTTATATTTATTCCTATTTTGTTGTTAATTTTGCATTAAGTGTACTTTATTATATTATTTTTATATTTTGAATAAGTTTTGAATCATTGTTTATAAACTATGCATAAATGTTGTGTAGGTACATACAACTGTAGTTGATATACATTTATGATTGTATTTACATTGCCATAAACGGAACAAATTGTAGTATGTATATTGTTCATGTTCCCAAAAATAAATACATTGCAATTTTTTAGCGGGAGCCTAAAGGAGGATTGGTCGGCACATATCTGACGGTAGATGCGTCGAACGTATCTTCGGTCGCATCTATTCCGCCAAAAAGTCGGTACACATCTGACGGAAAATGCGTTGAGCGTATCTACATCGGTCGCGTCTATTCCGTCAAATTAGAACTGCTACATTACGCGTCTAGTCAGTTTCTGCGTTTAGCAACTACAGTGCGGTTGCTTTGTATGACATTTAATTTTAAAACGTCGTCCAACGCGTCAGTCAACATTCACGTGGTGCGTGGTGCGCGCGACGTCGACGGAGAATGCGTTGACGGAAACGGAACAGACGCTGTACTCTCGACGTACTAATGGATCATCGGTCAGGTGTGAAAGAAAGGTTGAATGTTTTTCTATATATTTGTATGTTTTGGCGTTACGCGACCGATAATACGCGACGCATCTTCCTTCAGATATGTTCCGACCCTGAATAACATCACGCTATGATACTTACTGGAACACATTCCCGCAGAGATGACACGCCGCAGTATCCGCTTGCCGCGGCCTGCACGCGCGTGCATGCGTGTCCCTCTGGCGCCTGCGTACTGTGACGTGACACGTTACGCATACGTAACGCTCGGCGTGTAAGGCGCGGTGAGCTCGCGCTACCCCAGCGCCCGCGAAACGCAGCGTGCAAACGCCGCATACGTGTTCGCCGTTAGACTGGGCAACAAAACCATTTGTTACATTATGTTAGTGATAAGCTGCGTACAAGGTTACCCATTCTACTTTTTTTTAATATTAAAAAAGGGATATTTTTAACAGTGCATCAAATATCTTAAGTAACACACTGAAGTGCGTTACGCTAAGAAACTTTATTATTTCACTAAAATACTGACTTGCACACTAAAATACTATTTGCACACCAAATATGACGATGTTTCTACAATATATCATTTGATATGAAGAGTCTCATCCGCTCGGAAAACTTATCCACTCAGAAAACTTAATAGGTTATGTTAGGTTCTCATATGACGCTGCACCCAAAAAAGGAGCCCTGCGAAGCAGGGCTCTTTCAACTTAGCTTATTAATTTATTTGGTTGTTAAAAGTAAAAAAAAAAATGATATGCTTCTGTAATTGAAAGGTTTATTTTTATTATTAGAGATTTGCAACGGTCAATAAACAGGTGTTCGTTATGAGATATTTTGTGAGTATATTTTGTGGTGCAATTAGTATTTTCGGTGGAACAAAGTTATATTTTTTTGGAAGAAATCAGAGATAAATTGAGTAACAGTTAAATACAACCCTTAAAAAAATAAAAATCGTTTATTGCCAATAACATTTACAATGGTACGGTATTCAGTGGCCCCACACTAGGCAAAGCCTGTCTGTGGGCAGAGCCGGCCTTACACATTGCGAGGCTCCGGGTGGCAGGTCTTTGCGAGGCCCTTTGTCCTTCGTGAATAGTATGTGATGCGAATTGTTTGGTTTAGGTATTTGTCATGTTTAAAGAGAAATGCTAAAATTACACAAATAAATCAAATTTGAGTTTTAAAATATTTTACATTGAAAGATTTACAAAATTAACAAATACAGAGATGATAATTTTTAAAATTGATGTTTGCGGCGTCTAAAATTTTCAATTAAACAGTAATCTAACGAATAAGCTACGTCATTTTCGATTGAAAGAATAGCAAGGGCTGAAAGCCGATCTTGTGCCGTCAAAGTCAAGTCAAAATTCATTTATTCATTTGGGTCACAATGTGACGCTTATGAACGTCAAAATAATAATATTTATAAAATAATTACTTAAAGACTATATCTACATTTACATTTACTGCCACCTACATTTACATCGAATTCCTCAAGTACCTATGTTTTGATAATTTAAAGCCTCGAAAAACTCCTTTCAGCAGACGCAACTGTAACAGGTGTGGTAGCTATAATTCTCAGGACTATTTCGATAGTGGGGTAAACTTCAGTTTATTTTTTTTCTATTATGTATTTTAGCACCGAGATAATGTCATCGTTTCCTTTATACCCACGGATGAACATATTCAGTTCATCGTACAACTCATTTTCATCAATATCACATGATTCTCCTACTGTCATAGATATTTGCAAGTCGCTGCATTGCGTTCAAAGTTCACTATCATATTTTTTTTTTATATTATACATGAAACCAAATATGCTCTCATGATGTTTAAGAGCCTGAAACCTAGGATAACAGCTTGCGCGCACATTGTTGACAATGACATCAAAATAGTTTATTTTGAAATTTTCTAATGAATTTTTCAATTATGTTTAGAATGAATGAATTAGTTAACTAACTTAATTTTAATTTACTGTTATGTTATAAACTTAATAAGTAATTAAGGATCAAAATCAAAAGTTTTAAATAAAAAAAAATAGTTTTAAATTTATTTTTTAAATTTGCTTGAGTTGTTGCGCGAGGCCCCTGTAAGAGCGAGGCCCTGGGCAATTGCCCCGTTCGCCACCCCCTAAGGCCGCCACTGTCTGTGGGTACCTGATACGATTATACAGTTGTATTGTTTGCTCGGTTGACATCATATAATATCATAGGCAATATACTAAGGAGAGGCCTAGTCCAGCAGTGGACTGTTAAAGGCTGTGATGATGATGACATAAAAATAAGAAAATAAAATCTAAAGAAAATATAATCATACCTCTTCATGTCTCATCATATGAGCTTGATAAGAGTCCTTGAACAAGAATCCTAAAGCACAATTATAACACTTGAACTCTGCGTCTAAGTACTTCTTACTCTTTCTCTGTGCTTCTAACTCTGACTTCTGCTCTTCCAAACTGAGTACTATCTTCTCGTATTCTTTGTTATCGGTGGTAGTGGGTTTATTTTTGTCTTTTGAGGTGTCTGGAAGAAAATTATTAAACGACTAGTCGACGCCAGCGGCTGCGCACGCACACATTTTCGAATTTCCCGTTTTGCCCGATCCCGTGGGAATTTCGGGAAATCGCGTCTTAGTGCATACCTACGGTCCCCAAAGAACATACATGCTAAATTTCAGCTTCTTGCGCCGCGTAGTTTCGGCTGTAGCGTGTCTGTCAGTCAGTCAGTAACGCAAGGATTTTATATATTAAGATGTGTGATTAATAACGTTAAAAATTGCTTTTTTAATACACATGTGAGTTACCGTTTGTCCAGCTCGAAGTACGGGGCAAGCGAATTTAAAATACGAGAATCTGCAAAAAATTAAAAACGACTATCGGCCTTCAGCTAGTTATCCTTTAAGTATATTGCTCAAGTGTAAGGTTTTGCAACGAGTCATAATATGACATGAACTTAAAACCTGTGCCACAAGCGCTGTGGCGCTAAGGGAGATATAAACGAATTCATAGGAACTTGTGACCTAACAGAGAGCCTTGAGACACCCCTGCCTACTAAGACTTTAGATAAAATGATTAAGAAGATGCGCTCTATTCTTATACAAAAATAGAAAACTTTAAGCAATATTGCATGAATAGGGAACTTGATTAGCTTTCAAGTTAAACTGTGTATGTCATTTTCAATAAAACGTTATGGTTGAATCACTCAAACGCCTTACAGCGATCTATATAAAGGATATCGAAATATGTGCAATCTACTGCGACTGTTGTAAAATATTCAAGACTAGAGGATGCCAGTTAAATTACAGACAGTCAAATAAAAAAAAACATGTGTGTTTTTTAATTTAACTGATTCTGACCGATCCCGTGGGAATCCGGGAAATCCCTTCTTAGTGCACCTAAGGAACATACATGCGTAATTTTAGGTTCTTGAGCCACGGGAACAGGCAGAAACGGATAAGTAAATTAATATAAATTGTGCGGGCGTAGCTGCGGACATACTCTAATAATATAATATGAATAGTACCCGATTCTTCGTCCCCGACTTTATCATTTTCTACACAAGCATTCTGATTCAAAGTTTCATATTCCACATCGAAAACTTCCAATTTAATATCATAATTTTTATCAATTTTATCCAACTCAAAAATACCATCGTTATTCATATAATCATCACCCACAAAATCATTGTTAACATCCAATATATTCTCAAATTCCGTTATCGTTGCCTCTTTAACATTTTCCGTTGGTCCATCAGACACTTCCGTTGTTCCATCCGGTATATCTTTAACAGAGTATGGTCCTTCGAGGATTTCTTGGTAGTTGTCTACGGTTTTTTCCGGGAAGTATTCATCGAAATCGTTGCGTTCATCCTCTAGTTCGACATAATCGTTACTGGTATCCCGGTGATCAGTGGTATAACGGAAGTATAGCTGGGTAGCGTTGGTAGGTATGCAAGTTTCTTCTGAACATAATATGAAGGTCTCTATATCACTTCTATGTAGATTTATGGTGCATTTCTCGCTGAAATAAAGAGTGTAATTATTAATAGGTATGGAATTTTACAGCCATCTTCTTCATTGTGTCAGTGGCTAAGATTTTCTGTTACCAAAACTTAGCTACGATGACAGCATTGTCTAAGGCCACTTTATGGTCTGGTTTGCTGCAGGTAAAAAGGCAGAGGACTAGGAAGCAAATATGCCATGGATTGAGATGAAGCTCCATAGTGGCAGAGGACCTGTGAGTGGTCTATGAATCCCCATCTCGCTATATTATTATAGTCCCTACAGTTAGTATAGTTCGATTCACGGTCAACATCATCTCATCATCTTCTTGCCCTGATCCCAATTTATTTGGGGTCGGCGCAGTACGTCCTTCACTTCCATTCTTTTCTGTCGCCCGTCATCTGATCATTTACCCCTTTCTCTTTCATATCCATCCTCACACAGTCCATCCATCTTTTCCTTGGCCACCCTCTGCCTTTCCATCCCTCTACCTTCATATTCATCACTTGCATGGTGCAGAACTGCAGACATTAAAAATTTCAAAATGTGGGATAGACATTGCAAATACAACTTTAAGACAAGTATGTACAGTAGAATTTACAAAATAATATGTTCGAATTATAAGTATCACTGATTTTGCACAACATAGACGGTTTTGAACGACACTTTAGTTCGAGACTGGGCATCTTGGGTATTTTGTATATGTATAAATCAAAATGGTATATAGATATGTATATAATACATTTTATTAGTAGCCGTGTGGTTGACGGCATAGAATAAAGTGTCACCACCCTGTATCTTCCCGTGGGTGTCGTAAGAGTCGACTAAGGGATAACACGATACAAATACCATCTTTGCGTAGAGACGGAAAACTCGACATCAAACCCTATACGACTGCCTCGTTGTTCTCGCGGCATAAATGTGCGCGTGGGATCGGGAGGTCCCGGGTTCGATTCCTGCGTCGGGCAGTGTTATTGGGTTTTTCTGACACGAAATTCTCAGTAGCAGCACGGAGTCTGGAAATGTGCCCGGTACGGCAATAGGCTCGCCCCTTATTACGTGGGACTAAAGTATATCTGGCGAAAAGTGGGTGTAGAAATACACCTCTGCCTACCTCTTCGGGGTTATAGGCGAGAGACTATGTATGTACATTTTATTACCACTTACCTGAACAGCACAGGATATTCGAGGCTCCGCTTCAAACACACAGATCTAAACATCCATAGCTTGTTAACCATATGGCAGCAAATAAAGCATAAGTGGGAGTCGGGGCAAAGCTGCAACAATGGTATAATGAAGGTTATTATATTGCACTACTAGCTGTTTCCCGCAGTTTCACCCGCGTCCTGAGGGAACTACTTCGTGTACCCGGTTAATTTATAGTTAGTAAGTTACTCCTTGGTAAATCAGCTATCCGCCAGTAAAAGTCCCGTCAAAATCGCTCCAGCTGTTCCAGAGATTAGCGAGAACAAACAGACAGACAGTCAAAAATTGTAATAAATATAATTTCGGTATATGTACTGTGTATACATCCATATACATCTAGTAAAAAGTGGTTATTTTAATATTACTAACAGTCACTCCAATTTTATTTAAGTATATGTATAGATTATTTTTTATGTACTCACGCCTGTATCCCCAAAGGGGTAGACTTGGAGTGCTATATTTTAACAACCGGTAGGGAAGCGGGTGTGTTAGCGGCTGCTACATCATCATGTTTATTTTTTTTTGCTACAACAATATTACGCTTTGGATGTGTTTGTGAAATGAAGATCATGTTAAATAATACTAAACCGTGTGGTGTCAGATTTAGATTACAAGATGCTAATACCGTATTGTATTCTGTGGGTGATTAACAAATATTGACAAACCAAATAGGATCTTTGTGAGAGATGGAAAAGTCAACATCAAACCGGTACCAACCAATCTGGTCAGCATGATATAGTAGGGCAAATGTTACTATTGACTGACAGTGCTACTGTAAAGAAAATTAGGATAGGTCTAAATCCACCAGTATGTTGGATTTAGACCTATCCTAAGCTACAAAGGCTGTAATACTACCTTGCACTATAACACCTTAGTTAATTAAAGAATTATAAATAAAAAAAAAACACAAAAATTAAAGAATTATCCTATGGTAAGCTGCTGTTAATTATAAATGAAAATATGAATACAGCACAGTAAAATACTTCTTCTGGTAGATTTATCATGCAATTTTTTTGCAACTGAATGCTTAATACAACATTTCACCCCAAGCGGGCTGCAAGCACTTATTGAGTGGGTCCCATGTATTGCATTTTTTTTTTTAATTTAAAAAAATGTTGCCGCTACTTGCCACAAGGGAATCTGAGCATTTGACCAATATATAAGGCCACTTCTTTTTAAAGATGGATAAAAGCTCAGTCTCAATATTGAAATTTTCTAAATTGGTTTTCATGAGGAGTACAATTTTATTTTTTATTTTTACATTTATGTGGTGGAAACTCGATTAATTTTGAGTTTTTGACTCCACCACTAAGCCATATGGATATAATAAGCAGAGTTGGGGCCTGGCGGAGGAGGTGTGTGAGATTCTCTCTTGATATTGTTGGGGGCCTACTTACTAAAACCACCGCGGTGTCCTCTATGACACGATGAGGTGGAGCGATGTTAATCACGTTTAGCATACTTTACTGCGACCCCACTACCCCAGGTAGGTGCAACCATCATCCTCTGTTACTTACTTTACTGATTGTTATATTCTCTTTTTTTTTTCCACATGTGTCTTTAGTAAATAAACAAACGAAAGTTTCATAAAAAAAGAAAGTTCAATATTATTGATCAAGGCAAAGGATATTTACATTCATCCCGACGATCTCTCGGTATTTCTCCCGCATTTCTTCAGTCGTGTCCGAGTTAACAGCATTATGGCAAATAAAACAAAGAAATGAAGACATATTTCATAGAAATATAGGATGTTATTGTTAATAATTCCAATGTTTTTATTTATTTTCTATTGTAAACAAACACATGTTAGTTTTGTGGACTGACAGTCTGACATTGACAGATCAGGTCACAGACTACATTATTATATATGATCAGGTCAATCAATATCAAAGTTCAAACTCCAAACCATTGTTTATCTGCCGGCATTGAAATGAGACTGTAATGGGAATTTAAAATTACCCATTAGCGTAATTACAATTTGAAGGACTTTTTTAACTACCTTTTCAGTTCTTTAAATTTTATATTTGATTTCCAATTTGAATTTTAGTCTATGGGTCCTATATGACCAACTTGTTTTCATGTTGTTTTCATCTCAACATGAACTTTTCTGACTTGTCTATGGAAATTGCGTATCATAAGGCAGAGCTAAGTTACTACTATTCATTAAAAATTCTAGGTAATGACTCGACTACTATCAATCATCGATAAGCAATACTGGATATTTACGACGAAGTGGAAAATATCTGCCCACCTCCGTACCTACTTTAACTACTTCACACCCTTCACACTACATGGAGTTTCGTAAGCTCGATCAGCACAGTCCACAAGCAGTTTTGATCTAAAGCTATGTACTCATTACATAAGTTTGTTTTCTTGTCTATTGAATTGAATTTCATGTTTGTAATATTATTAAACTTCTCTGTATTACCAAAATTACAGCAAGCATCTGAAAAAAGCAGTCTCTGTATTGTATTATTAGCATCTGTTATCGACGAATTATGCAAAGGACAATGGGCGGAATCGTCCCCACCCATCAACAGAAATGAAATGTACCTCAATTAGGTAGGTATCTCAATTGACACATCACAGGGCAAGAGTTTTTTTTTACTATGGGGACGTTGCCCAAATGCATTGGGTTGTCATAACGTTTAAACTAATATTTCATTTACGTATTATTGGCAATTAATTGTAAAACACCAACTCATTTATCTAATATAGGAAGTTGTGCCGTAAGTATAGATATATTGTTGTCTTGTTGATGACAATATTTGAAAAGCGCGCTACGCAAGTTTGTTTACTGTAGTTGCTTGTGCTGCCATCTGAGTCGAGCTTTGCGTAATGTTCCCTATTCCATTAATCCAATGTAACCTTAAACTTTGTCAAAGAAATTGCACACAAGACACTTTGTTGAAATTGAATTGTATTATACTGCCAACCTAATCTAATTATTATTAAAAGAATGTGATTATAAAGCGTTAGCGCAATTAAGAGAAATTTGGGTAGACCCTACATACGCTGGGTTACAGTATGAAAGTCTCAGATGCAAACGGGTTAACACTCGATTGTTTACGACTCGACTAAATTTAATACGATATACGACTTAATCAAGCCCAGCCCTACAAGTCACGTCAGAATCGGAAAAAGGATAAATTTTGTGCCTTGAAGCATATTATTTCAATAAAAATTATCTTTGTTTCGACACAGTCCCTAACATTACGAACACTGCAATTAGATTAATTGACCGTGCATTCCCTTCAGAACTGTGTTGTGTAGTATACTTTGTGTTTATTGCGTATTTTCTGTGTGCAGTAATCGGTTTAGTGTAACAGAAATAGCGGCTGTATCCTATGAATTGGTGTAGTACTTTTTAATTAGCCGTTTGCGTAGTCTACATTGTGCGTGCGACAATTGCCGGACGTTTGATTCACGGGATTGTTGTCTATTAGCTAATCAAGACCCGAAATGTACGACGCTGGCTCAAGGATGAAATTTGCGCGTTCAAAAAACATTTGATGAAAGACCCCTGGGATATCAGCGATATACACTGTAAGTATGCGATGTATTTAAATTTAAAATAAGAACAATTCCTCTTTCATGTACGATTTAGTGATGTAGCTGTGTTGTAATGTTTTAATTCAATTATGAGGCTGGCATTATTAGGTCATTCACAGATAATGTAACAAGATTCTTATTAGATATTGTTAACACCGTTTTTACTTCCTATTTTATGTTAAGGTTGAAAATACTTGTATAATGTAAGTATTTAAAATAATTTATGATTATATGGTCACAAGAAATAGTTTTATTTTGCGTTTGCTGTTATAATCTACAACATTCTTTTTAAGTTTTAGGTCTTACGATACTGCCTTTACCAAAAAGTATTGTTTCTTTTTATAAGCTTAGATATTTACTGATGTAACCTATTTACATAATGTACCAATGCCATATATATTTATTTTTATCTAGTTCATACAGTACTTGTGTGAGGAATATTTAGTTTGAAGAACTGGTAGAACACCATCACTTTGCTAAACTAATATCCTATTCAGAATCAATATGAAATAGAGTTTTTACGAATACAGGTATTAATATTTTTATTGGGACACCGCTACCCTACTGCAGAGCAAAGGTCTCCCCCAAATCAAATTAAATAACTATATACAGGTATATAGTTCATTAGTCTATAGCCTGTCAATAGATTGAACTTGTAAAGGCCATTCAAACATCACTTATTAACACGTAACATCACTTTAGCGATCTGTGGCCCAATTCTCGAATTTTTATATGACATTAATATTATATTTTGAACGGACTCAAAAGCGGCATTCTGATAACCTAATGTCATTATCATATAATTTGAAATAAACAGTTCGTTGTTGACACATATTTTGACACTTGTTTCAATTTACGATCTCATCACGATTTTATTCAATTATAGAAGAATACGATTTTTGTGACATAGGTATGACACTGAAACTATATCGAAACTGTATTTATTTAGGAGAATTGGGCCCCTGGTGTCTATACAAACATAATTAAACAGACACTAGACTTGTTTGCGGCTGTTTAAATTATAGACCAGAACCTTCCTCAGAAATCAAACTATCTATTTATGAAAACTATACTAAAATCGATTCTGTTGTTTTTGTGTTTATTGGTTTCATACCAACAGACAGGACAAAAAGGGTACTTCATTTTATAATAAGTTTAGATATTTTAAATACATGCCCAGTACACACCAATGGTCTCCTGATCAAAGAAATTTTAATATCTTTCTTAAGATCTACTCTTCTCGCTACTCGCTCTTCTTCTCTCTTCTTCTTATTTGTTGCTGTCACTATGATGCATTACCTTCACAAAATTAATCCCTTGTGACTGCTGGTGTAAGTTGCACAAAACATCCGAACAGTTGCAGCCCATTTATTGAGATAGGTTATAAGCTATATAACATCACACAATAAGCGTCAGGAGCGGAACAGTAGCCCTAAATAAATTATTCAAGTGTAACTGTAGGCTCATCTAGTTCAAAATAAACTAGATACCTTAACCTTCCTTTGAGTGGAAACTATAACAATCCACTCTATAGTTTTTGGGTTTATAATATTCACATAGGAAGCCAGACACAGTTGGGGTACTACAGCTGTATAATATTATGTAAAAATCTTGTGTTAATACTGATTACTGACTGACAGACAAGCCAGTGCCAAAATTATTAGCGCAAGTAGCTGAAATTTGATATGTATATTCCTTGGAGACTAAAAACCCATTTTCCAAAAATTCCTACGGTATTGAGTAGAAACTGTTAAATTATAAAAATGTGCAGGCTAAGCTGCGAGAATCCTCTAGTTTATGATAATGTATAGATTTTTCTTTCGCGAGTAAAGTATATAAGATGTGTCATTTAGGCTAGTTAAAATAGTGTTTATTTTTTAACCATTGCTTAATAAATCAACTCAAACTTACATCTATTACCTTAAAATACCTAAATAATTTATTTGAGTACATACTAAATTACTTATTTGTTAACTACTCTTTTAAAATTGTTGTTGAATAATTTAAATATTATTTTATTTGAAATAACCACAAATAACAATATTCTTTCCCAAATTAAAACCAATATTTATTCCCAAATTAAACCAACAATACAGTAAATAAATGTTTTGAGGGCTATATTAGGGAAAACCTGCAATAACAGGCAAATAGGTAGTTAAGAAGTAACTTCTATAATATAACCACAACTGTACAGCCAAATATGAAACATATTATTACCTAAACTGTTGCGTTTCGTTCGGTGAGTGAGAGTGCCAGAGGCCCTATCCCCTTTCCTTCTCCCTCATCCCACTCCTGATCCTATCCCTTTTCCCAACACCAAGGAGCAGCAACGCACTTGTGACTCCTGTGGTGTTGCTTGTGTCCATGGACGGCAGTAATAGCTTACCATCAGGCGATCCGTCTGCTTGTTTGCCGCCTATTACTATTAAAAAAAAAACCCCTGGGTGCTTTAGTAAAATAAGCAAGGCTACCAACATCAAACTTGATTCTTTTGTGGTTTTTAATTCATTGTACAATTTTCTTTTTCCTTTTATGATTTGTTATCAAAAGCTGCCTTTTACGTTGCAAACCAATGTTTGCCAGGTCTGCTAGAATTAAATACAAAATAATCTAACATAACATCACTTCACGCCTTTCATCCCCAAAGGGGTAGGCAGAGGTGTATTACACACCCACATTTCGCCAGTTATGTTTTGGTCCCAATGTAATAGGGGGCGAGCCTATTGCCATCTACTACATTATTAAGCGAGCGATAATTAACATATATTTTTTAATACACACAACTTCGAAAAGTCAGAGGTGTGTGCCTGGGGTACCTGGGTATCGAACCAGAGACCATCGTCTCGGCAGTCCGTGACATACACCACTGGGCTATCGCCACTTACAAATTACAAAAATTACAAAATAATCTATTACAACATATTACTAAAATCTATCAACAAACCCAACTCCAAGCTTGTAACGCTCTAATTGATAAGAATTTGTGATATATATAGGTCAAACAGTCATCAACGCATGATTAACAAAACACGATAAGTGATCTAATTTCATTGCGGGTGTTAAATACTGTGTTTTTTTAGAACAAACTTTTTTACACATTCATTATGCTTAGGAGGGTAACGCAACTTTTAGTATTACTGACTCAGGTATGACGTACGGTAAAGTGACACCACTATTTATGGTCTTTTTATATCGTCGCGTCTTAATCCCCAAAGGGGTAGGCAGAGGTGTAATATTACCCACATATCACCATATGAATTTTAGGTTCCGTAAAATGGGGTACTTTCAAATAGCGGGGTAACTTTGATGATTACTTTTTATGGATGCTTTTTTATTAAAATATAATTTTCTATGTAATATATATCATTTTCATAGTAATTGTAACGTGATTTGACTGAGCAGTGATTACATAACAACATGATATTTAACATGTGTGCGGTTACACCCTACTTGTCATTTTGTTTTGGAGGCTAAGTGTTAGTCATTATTCTCAATTTTCAAGTCTTAAGTAGGTACGTAACTAAATAAATGGCAATAGGTTGTGTGATAGCTATCATGTTAACTGAAATGTGATATTATTATTTTTTTATTATAATGTATAACTTCTTATTTAAATACGCAGACAGTACTGTGTTGCTAGGGAGTTTGTTGCGCTGCTTCTTCTTCCTAGCGAAAACACATAGGAAGCAGTGAAGGGTTGGGCTTTTTGGGGGACTGTCTATTGTAAAATTTAAGGTTCAGAAAGAGCTGTTTACCAGCCAATTTTGAATAAAAGATTTTGATTTTTTGATTATGCAACGCAGGCATTTGATTTTTTTTTTGTAGGCCTCTTTGACTGTTCAGTTATCTTTCTTCAATGCGTCAGCGTTGGTATTGATAACGTTCCTCGTTTAAAAAAAAAATTATTTCCTGTACTTGCAAATCCAAGAAATAGTGTGTGGGATAACTTCAATGCTACAAAGGTTGGTATTATTTTTGTCGATTTTTTACTTATTTCAAATGATGAAATGGTATCTTCCGAGTAAAATTAATTGATAGCCTTGGGTAGATGGTGGCCATATTTTGTTTTATTATGAGTATTTGTTCCTGGGTTTATTTTGATAGGTGGTATGGGGCAACATTGATATACAATCAAAGTAACCCCAAGATTAATTTAAACAAATCTCAATGTAATAAGTACAGTTTATCAAAGATACCCACTTTTACAGGTAAAATGGTGCGAAACTATAAAAAACGCCTTGTACCCCAATTACAGGAACTATATGGCAGAAACACTTGCAGAATTCTTGCAAAAAGTTACTGATGCAGTTAAGCAATGTAAAAGACAAATAGCTATGTATGAGCAAGCAAATTACATTGATGAAAATAATTGTGTAATGATCTCATCTCTTCCACAAGACTGTTAATTGTGTAGTTCCTGATATCTTAACTAAATGTATAAGAAAAGTTGATAATTTTCGCTAATTAAAATTAAAAAAGGCTGATTATTCTAAGTAATAATTTAGTAATTAAACATTTTTGATTTTCTTTTTTCCAAGGAGTTTTGAGTTTTTTAAAGATTTTAAGTTTTTAAAGATTTTAAACCTTTATTTAGTATATGATGTTACAGTTTGATTGTTTTTTGTGTCATATATTCGATTATCCTAAAACGATTGTCTTATTTTTCAACCTAGTAAACTGCTATACCCCCGTGACCTACAGCTGACCTAGTGCTAATCAGATGTAACACTCTTTCTAACCAGCAGGCCGATTCAGAATGTCACGACAAGTAATCGTACGATATGTCAAATTATTGTCCTCGTCTTTTAGCCGCATATCAGAGATATTTTGAACAAATATTCATTGAATTCGGTTTATTTATTAATTTACTTCATACTGAATGCATAAAATTTATAGGAAATGCGATAGTTTTGTCAAAAAATGAGGTAGCCCGTTTGACAATTATCGGAATCGAATGTCAAATGAGATATCGAAAGATTCTGAATCGCCCCCCTGGTCGTGTAAAATAAAACTTATAAATATTACGCGATCATTAACAATTTAATACGCAGATTACTTCGACAAGTTCACAGTGAGTGCCGTGGCTTTGAACCCACTACCCTGTGCAAAAGCAGTCTGTCTTTCTCTCCACTAGCCTATGTCTGCTAACGTTAGAAACAAAATGGTTTGCTTTTAGCTGCTTTTAGGAACTTTTCCTACGGGTGAACTATTATTTTTAAGTTAGGCATATAATTGTTTTTTAGTCCGTGTGGTGACGGGTTAAGAATACGGATTGTCACCACCCCATATCATATCATCCCATGGGTGTCGTAAGAGCCGACAGAGGGAGCATATTATGCAGAGAACAACACTGTAAGAGAAGGAAAACTTGATACAAATCCTACACCAACCCGATTGGCCAGCGTGGTATAGTACGCCAATTCCTCCTTTCAAAGCAGAGGCCTAGTCCAGCAGTGGACTGTTAAAGGCTGATGATGAATATAATTTTGCTTTTTTTAAAAGATCCTTGACAACCGTTATAGGGAGTTAGTATCTCTGAATAAACTGACACTTGTCTAAACCATGGAATATAGCTGTCCCTTTGCGAACGTCGGACAGACAGTCGCTCTGTGGAAAAAGTAACATTACGGCCGGTTTGAATATACGATCTAAACATGGTTTTGGAGATTCCAGATACATGTTTTGCATAACTACCTATTTTGTATGGAGCTTATGTCAAATATGTATCTAAAATTTCAAAATATTGGCCAAATGCGAGACGGACTCGCGCACGAAGGGTCCGTAAGTAATCTTAATAAACAGATAGTTATAGGTTCATCATCATCATCATCAGCCTGCAAGAGTCCACTGTTGGATATAGGCCTCTCCAATGGCACGCCACTGAGCCCGATTTCCGGCTCTTCGTGTCCAGCCGCTGCCAGCCACTTTGCGTATATCGTCACTCCACCTAGCCGGAGGGCGTCCAGGCGTTAGTAGGTTAGTTACCTACTATCTGTTTACTAAGATCAATAAAAAAATTGCTTAAAAAATATGTTTGTTGTATGGGAGCACCCCTTTAATATTTACTTTTTTTTTACTCTTTTTTTTAAAAGTATGTACAACTACATATTCTGTGAAAATTTTAAGCGTCTATCTGTTACAGTTAGTAATTTTGAGCAAAAAATACGAAAAAAACACGTTTTTTGTATGGGACCCCCCTTAATATATTTTATTTTTTTCATTTTTAGTATTTGATGTTATAGCGGCAACCGAAATACATAATTTGTGAAAATTTCAGCTTTCTAGCTATCACGGTTTGTGAGTGATCTTTAAATTTTCACAGAATATGTAGTTGTATATTACCTTTCAAAATAAATAATTCAATAAAAAGAAGTAAATAATAAAGGGGGGCTCCCATACAACAAACGTAATTTTTAAGCAATTTGTTACTCGATCTTAATAAACAGGTAGAAACTTAAAAAGTATTTAAGTATACATACAACGAACGTGATTTTCTTTTATAGATGATGGTAAACGGAACCCTTCGTGCGCGAGTCCGACTCGCACTTGCCCAATTTTTTATTACCTATTTAACGTTAATTTTCATGCGTAACCGCAGGTTACAGCTAGTAAGTAGCTACTAGAGATGGGCCGAGTACTCGGTTGATACTCGGTACTCGGCGTACTCGGCGGGTTTTTTGATACTCGTACTCGGCCGAATAACTCGGTTTGAATGGCGAGTATACTTTGTTTAAGCAAAGCAATATATTTAGGTATATCGTTAATTAACAAACGTTTCCAATGATTTATCTACTATTATTTTTATTATTTTGTCCGTGTGGTGACGGACTAAGAATACGCAATGTCACCACCCCATATCATCCCATGGGTGTCGTAAGAGCCGACAGAGGGAACATATTATGCAGAGAACAGCACTGTAAGAGAAGGAAAACTTAAAACAAACCCTATACCAACCCGTTTGGCCAGCGTGGTATAGTAGGCCAATTCCTCCTTTCAAAAGAGAGGCCTAGTCCAGCAGTGGACTGTAAGGAGCTGATGATGATGATCTACTATTACGCGCAACATGAAGTATTTTTTTGCAAACTATCAAGCGACTGGTAGTTGCAAGGCGCGGGCGGGGTGAGGGGTGTATTAACGCGAGCCGGCCCTTTCGACCGGCGAGAACCTATTTGTACTTGACTTGACTCGACGCGCGCGATATGGGAATTTGATTGAACCGAGTCACTCGGCCGAGTACTCGGTTGAAAAAAATTGAGCCGAGTAAAACTCGGTACTCGTTACTCGGCGCATCTCTAGTAGCTACATAATAAATTTAGTTAATCTGTTAGTCTAGACGAGAAATATTGACACAAAAAAATAATATTTACATCAAGTATCAAAATTATTTGTAAACGTATCTCATATGAAAGAGACTTTTTATTGACTTTTGATAAACAGATCGAAAACAGACGAGCTATAAATTTGATTGTTGATATTGAAAAATGTACACACAGAATACTTTTTGCTTTATACTTTTTGCAATGTTTTTGGCAATAAAGGAACAGGTGTGAATCTGATTAGTAGTTTTTGAGTATATTGCGATAAGACAAACGAGACTTGGGATATGGTTTATGATGTTTAAGGATTATACATCGTAAAGCAGCGATAGCCTAGTGGACATGCCAACAGATTGCCATGCAGAGGGTATCGGGTTCGAGTCCACGGCGCGCACCAATGACTTTTCGGATATGTGCGTATTAAATTGTTAGTTATCGCTTGCCCCGTGCCATGAAGAGTACGTTAGCCGTCGGTCCCGGCTGTCATGCACATCTTTGACTGTCTGTTAAACTGTTATGAGGAGTAGCGGAGGAGCGGACCCTTGAATAAACTAACTCTGGTCTAATCCAAGGAATATCGCTATCCCTTCGGGTTGCGGAGGTCAGATAGGCAGTCGCTCTGTGAAAAAGCCAATATTCTGCTAATATTTTGTAACTTTGCTTAAAATAAATAAAAAAGCCTTTTTATTTCTTGCAAAAAATAGTACTTAACAGATTTTTTGTTTAGTTTGCTTATTTTCTAACTTATTATTTGTAACACGCTTATTTTTATAATAACTTAATCTACAAGAACCCCTCCTCGGGTGAAGGCCTCCTCCAAAGAAGCCCAGATTTCTCTGTCTTGTGCTGTTTGTATCCAGCTCGGACTTGCCGTTTATAATAATAATAATAATATATTTATTTGCAAGAAACACGGTAGGTACACAGTTGTTACATGCATTTTAAAAATGAGCATTGACATGTTTCGCCGGCGCAGCGGCATGCAAATTAATTCCCAAATTCAGGGTATAATATAACTTTGTGAGATGACAATTATAATAAAGTTCTATTAATAACCCTACTTGCACAATATTAATTCTAACTTCTTATTATAATAAAAAAGTTATAAAAGTATTTAGAAATAATCTTATAAGGAAATAGGTACATTAACGAATTATTACACAAAACTAACAATAATACATATTTATTTATGCTTGTATCTTAAAGCAAGGTCCAGAGTATAGAATCTACACGGATATTTCACGAAATACTCGTTAATGGAATAAAAACATTCCTGTGATAGCAAGTTTCGTAACTCAATGCAAAATCTTTTAAAAGGTAGTTGAGTTATTGACTTGGGCAAGGCATTGTATATTAAAGGCGCCATGTAAACGCAGCTCCGTCGAAAAATCTCTAACCTAGGAACCGGTATATGGTAATTTAACTGATTTATTTGCCTTCTATTTGTATTATCCTTTGGTTCAAATAGTACAGGATGAGATCTTAGAAATTTACAAATTTCATATATATATATGCATGGCACAGTTAAAAGTTTATGTGACTTGAAAACTGGCCTACATGAGTCAGACCATGCCATGTTAAATATAGCGCGGATGCACTTCTTTTGTGCGATAAAGACTTTTTCGATTTCCACAGAGTTACCCCATACAACTATACCGTATCGAATTACCGAGCAAATTAAAGCATGATACACCATCAGAGATGTTTGCCTAGATGTGACATCTTTAACTTTTCTTAGGGCAAATATAAATTGATTTATTTTTTTGCAAACAATTTCTACATGGTTTTTCCAAGTGAGATGCTCATCTAGGGTAACGCCCAAAAACCGTGCATTTTGTACTTGATCTATAATAGTATTATTATATGCAACATTAAGTCGTACGGGTTTAGTTTTGCTAGTTTTAAAGTGCAGAACATTAGTTTTGGAAATATTTATTTTTAGTTTATTTAAATTTAACCAATTTATGATGTCATTTAATGTTTTACTAATATCGGAGTCAAATTTTTCCCTATTTTTACAATTGATGATAATTGTGGTGTCATCAGCGAAAAGTATACTTTGATGTTTTATTACTTGAGGTAGGTCATTTACATAGAGAAGAAACAATAACGGTCCTAAGATACTACCTTGCGGTACACCACAATTATTGATTCTTGGTTCAGATTCGAATTGTTCCAATTTATTCTCTAAATAATTATATTTCGTTATCCTTGTAATTTGCTTTCGATTTTTCAAGTAGGACTGGAACCATTTTTTTGCTGGACCTCTGACACCATATTTTTCTATTTTCACTATAAGCCTCTCGTGATCCACAAGGTCAAATGCCTTACTTAAGTCCAAAAATAGTGCACAAGTAGAAATTTTGTTATTAATATTATTAAAGATTGATTGCATTAGTGTATATATTGCTAAAGTAGTTGACTTATTTTTACGGAAGCCATATTGTTGATGGGCCAAAATGTCATATCTGTCAAGAAATTGAAGCACTCGTTTGTACATGACTTTCTCAAATACTTTAGAAAGTACTGGAGTCAGTGCTATTGGTCGATAATTATCAACGAGTGATTTCGAACCCTTTTTATAAAGCGGTTTTACAACAGTATATTTCAACTTCTCTGGAAAACATCCTTGCTCCAAAGATTGATTGATCACGTGCGCTAAAGGTGAGGCAATATGCGGAGCTATACTTTTAAGAAGGTTTGTTGTAATATTATCATAGCCAGCTGAGTTTGAGTTCCTTAATGACATTATGATTAGATAAATCTCAGATGCATTTGTAGGTTCTAAAAATAAACTATTATTGCGTGATTCTAAATTCTGCATGTCAACTTTGTTATTATTACAATTAGGAGAATAATTATTTTTATAAGCGATGTCAATGAAATGATTATTAAATTTATTTGCTATGTCAGATCCAGAAGTTAATGTTATACTATTGTCAACTATTTTACTAATATATTCTCTACCCGACTCGTTACCTATGTTTCGTTTTACCACGTCCCAGGTGGCTTTAACTTTATTCTGTGAACTTATGATATGTCTGTGGTTGCATAATGATTGTAAGTTATTTACACATTTTCGTAACAGTTTTGAATATGTTTTATATTGTTTTTTATTTTCACTATTTTTATTTACGTAATATTTATGCCTTTTAGTATTACAGCTATTTCTAATTCCTTTTGTAATCCATTTAGGTTTATTTTTATTACATTTATTTATTATTTGTATACATGGAAAACACAATTTGTACAACAAAATCAAAAGTTCATGAAAACTATCGAATGCCTCATTTGTATCCGCTTTATCTCAAACTTCACTGAAACTTAGGTTGCTTACACTTTCTATAAATTTTTTAATATTGTCTTTATTCATATCATTGATAACCCTAAAATTAAAACCAATTTTAAAATTATTTTTTTCTTCAAATGAGACTATCTGAGCTGTATTATGATCTGATAGATGGAAATTAAAAGTTTCACCTATTGCGTTGGTAACATTTCCGATTATATTATCGATACATTTATTAACTCTTGTCGGTTCATGTATATAATATTGCATACCATAGTTGATAATCAATTCTTTAAAGGATGTACTATTCTTGTCAGATGTTAGTAAATCGATATTGAAGTCGCCACAAATAATTATTTTATGTTTTTTATGTTGAAGTTTCATTAATAAGTTTGAGAAATTCTCAAAAAATATACTTATATCAGAACTAGGCGTTCTGTAAATACAAATTAAAATTAATTGAAGTTGCTTTATTTCTACACCACAAACTTCAAAATGCTTTTCTATAGCTAGTTCTCTTATGTCTCCTAGTTCTAAACTAACATAACCTTTTTTTAATAGATTGGACCTTTTTTTAATAGATTGGACCTTTTTTGATGATGTCGTCTGCCCATCTCGTAAGCGGTCTTCCTCTGACGTTTTCCCCGTGGGCCTTTAAATAATGTCACTCTTTTTGTCCATCTGTGATGATTTTCTTCTTTACTTTGCTCGTGTGTTTCCAGGTCTGGCAAGCGTAGGTTAGGCATGGTAGTAGGCAGCTGGACATCACTTTTGTTTTTATCTTTACTGGCATATTGCTTTTAAAAATTTCTCTTAGGCTCCAGTATTTGTTCCAGGTGAGTTGGATTCGTCTCTCGATTTCTAAGTAGTTGTTCTCCTTGTCAAAACTTATTTGTTTGCCTAGATAGATATATTTATTTGTATATTTCAGTATTTCGTTGTCCACAGTAATAGTCCTTTCCAAACTTTGTCATCAGCATTGTTTTGCTGAGGTTCATCTCTAAGCCCACCTCCTTACTTGCTGCATTTAGGGAGTGTTAACTTTGCTTAAATGAGATTGATTACGGGTAATCCTTCCTAGTGCATTTTATGGTCCTCAAGGAACATACAAGCCAAATTTCAGCTTCTTGCCTTTTTTTTTATAGACTCACGCCTGTATCCCCGAAGGGGTAGGCAGAGGTGTAATATTACAGCCACATTTCGCCATGATTTTTTAGGTCCCACGTAAAAGGGGGCGAGCCTATTGCCGTACCGGGCTCATTACCAGACTCCGTGCTGCTACTGAGAATTTCCTAACGGAAAAACCCAATAACACTGCCCGAGCCGGGAATCGAACCCAATACCTTCCAATCCCACGCGCACATTTATGCCGCGAGACCAACGAGGCAGCTTCTTGCGCTCAATAGTTTCGACTGTGTCATCATCATCATCGCCCTAGCGTTATCCCGGTTGCATCCAAGACTTACATGCATTGGAGACTGAGGTCCGCTTACTGGTCTGACCAGATATGACAGAATATCAATTTTAGTCACAAGTGACAAGCATTGAAAAAAGCATGTTAAGATGGTTTGGGACATGGAGAGGATGGATGACGATAGACTGACAAAGAAGATACCTATATAAGGCAAGTGTGCATGGGACAGGACAAAGGGAAAGACCTCAGATCAGTGAAAACGATCTGAGGGGAAGACCTAGGCAGACGTTCTCTGACCAGGGGGGCGATTCAGGATCGTTCGATATCTCATTTGACATTCGATTCCGTTAATTGTCAAATGGGCTAGCTCATTTTTTGTCAAAACTATCGCATTTCCTATCAATTTTATGCATTCAGTATGTAGTAAATTAATAAATAAACCGAATTCAATGAATATTTGTTCAAAATATCTCTGATAGGCGGCTAAAAGATGAGGACAATAATTTGAGATATCGTACGATAACTTATCGTGACATTCTGAATCGGCCTGCATATTGGAGACATCCTGAAAAAAGGACAGGTCAGAAGTACCATAAACAGAAGAGCATGCATGAGAATTTGATGGGAGTGAATGAAGCAAGAGAGGTAGGTCAGGATCATTGCAAATGGCGTTCCGTAGTCTCTGCCTACCCCTCCGGGAAATCGCGTGAGTCTATGTAAGACACGTGCTGGGTTGAGGTGCCACTCTTACACGGTAGAACAGATACCGTCACGCACCAAACGGTTCGGCGCCTCTTATCTCTGCCGTACCATTAAGATGTGGAACTCTTTGCCAGCCCACGTGTTTCCCTCCACTTATGATCCTGGGTCCTTTAAACGGGGCGTGAAAAAGCTTTTCTCAAGGCCGTCAAGGTGAGGGCCATCATACCATAATGCCATGCTGTCTGCTGGGATGATGGCCATCACTATGGGACTTCACTGACTGCTTAACATCAGGCAGCATGGAGTCAATTTGTTCGGCAGAAATAAAAGAAAAATATGTATGTATGTATCAATTTTAGTGTCGGCTGTGTGTTGTCTGTCAGTAAGTAATGGAACAATTTTATGCAATACAGCCTAGCTGATCCCGCGGTTACACCCGCGTTATTTCGGGCTACTGATCCACATCCGTCATTGACACCGTGATGTTATATAGCCTTAGCCTTCTTCGATAAATTGGCTCCAACCCAAAAATAATTATTCAAGGCGGACCAGTAGTTCCTGAGATTATCCCGTTCAACCAAACAAACTCTTCAGCTTTATTATGTTAGTGTAGATATGTAGGTTATTCAACATTTTACAGTGAAATACCCTATTCCTTTATATTTTTATAATAATTATAACTTTTATGTTACACGACCTGGTTAGAACGGGTGTTACATCTGATTAGCGCTAGGTCAGCTGTAGGTCACAAGTAATTGTGTTTCATAATACCTACATTATATTTTGTTTTGTAACGATTTCTTTTATAATACTAGCTTAGTATTAGAGCGAGTGGTGACGGATAAGAGCGCTTGTACACGCTAATGCCGCGTTTCCACGCTTGCCGTTGCCAAGCCTCGACAAGCTTCCACAAGCACAAGCGTGTAAACAGGCCGTTTGGCTTGGCTTGCGTGAGCTTGTGGACGCTTGTACAGGATCCGGTCTAGTGTCGGTTTTTGGACACAGATCAAAAGGCGCTTGCGGCAAGCGCTTGCGACGCATTCACACGTTGGCGCGTGCTTAGTAGTCGCTGTGATCTCGAAACGAACGCACGTCTAGTTCTGTCTCAACATGAAATCTGAGGCTGATCGAACTTCTTTTGCTTGTTTGTATGATTATGCACTATATCGCTCCCAGAGGAATGTCACGAGGGAACATATTAATAATATGCAGATGGATTGACATACCTAATGTCGTAACCTGTATTTCACCAGTAATATTTCGAGGCTATGTAGGTAAAGTTTTCCGTAGAGGGTAAGCAAGAGGCCCTGGCAATCTACATCATACAAAATAATTGGTTTTGCTTTTCTTTAAGTGTGTTTCAAATGGAAGTAGGTTAAACCAAAGGTTATAGCCGATACAAGTTCGGTGTCCGCCATGCTTGGATGTACGGAGCAGACTTACGCATTCACAAGCGTGTAAACGACTTCCAAATGCCAAGCGAGATTTGTGGACGCTTGGGACTTGTGGATGCTTGTCGAGCCTTGGCAAGCGTGGAAACGCGGCATAAGAAAAGTTGCCTACGCAAGAATTCGTGTCGTCTCTCTCTAGTTCTCTACACAATACATCGGCGCTGAATCTATACATCTATACATCTATACATACAAATAAAATTGGAGTGTCTGTTTGTAATATTAAAATAACCGATTTTTACTTAATGCACATGGATGTATACACGGTACATATAAAAAAGTATTTTTTTTAGTTTTGATTTTGACGGGACTTTCACTGGCGGATAGCTGATGTACCAAGGAGTAACTTAAGCTATAAATTTATCGGGTACGTGAAGTCGTTCCCTCAGGACGCGGGTGAAACCGCGGGAAACAGCTAGTAAGAAATATATTTTGTTTGAGCTAAACATAACAGGTGAATATAGAAAAATTTTGGTACATAAATACATACATACATAGACTCACGCCTGTTTCCCCGAAGGGGTAGACAGAGGCATATTAAACGGCCACTTTTCGCCAGTGTTTTGATCCCACGTAATAGGTGGCGAGCCTATTGCCGCTTATCGGGACATTTTGTTTGCCGTCGCCTCGTCCGTTGATTGGCGGGTGCACCACTTGCAGGTGAAGTTGGCTTGGGACGCTAAGTTCTTGGCGGGAACCCTATGCACTACATAGATACAATATTATTATTATCGTCAACATGATGATTCGGTCTTATCTGAAGCATACCCAGTGGATTCTCTTAGCGTATACATGCGCCCATAAGAATACATAATATCACTACCCCATATCATCCCATGGTTGTCGTAAGAGGCGACAGAGGGAGCATATTATGCAGAGAACAGCACTGTAAGAGAAGGAAAACTTGATACAAACCCTATACCAACCCGTTTGGCCAGCGTGGTATAGTAGGCCAATTCCTCGTTTTAAAGGAGAGGCCTAGTCCAGCAGTGGACTGTTAAAGGCTGATGATGATGATGAAATATTATCTTTGGGAAAAGTAGGAAGGCTTGGAGGACGTTTCTTAGAAAACCCTCGCTTTTCTTCCCAAAGATACGAGACGACTCATATATGGGGCTGATGATGATGTTTTTTTATAGTGAGTCTATATCCCTGAAGGGATATTGAATTGCTAATTATAGCTTGTCCCGTGCCTCGGAGAGCACGTTAAGCCGTCGGTCCCGGTTGTCATGAAGATCTTTGACAGTCGTTACAGGGCGTCAGTACCTTCTAAATAAACTGACACTCTAGTCTAAACCATGGAATATCGCTATCCCTTCGGGCTGCAGAGGTCAGATAGGCAGTCGCTCTGTGGAAAAGCTAATATTCAGCGAAATCCGGTTAGACTAGTAAGCGGACCCCAGATTGAAACTGGGATAACGCTAAGAGATAGAAGAAGAGTCTATATCCCTGAAGGGGTAGGCAGAATTGTAATATTACACCCACATTTCGCCATTTTATCAATTTGTAGGTCCCACGTAATAGGGAGCGAGCCTATTGCCGTTACCGGGCACATTGCCAGACTCCGTGCTGCTACTGAGAATTCGGAAAAACTCAGTAAGACTTTTGACTCGATAATCTATCAGATGACGCATACGATATCCATTGGACCACGGATTCAGTCAAAATCTATCTTATCTTATACTAATATATAAAGCTGAACAGTTTGTTTGTTTGGTTGAACGCGCCAATCTCAGGAACTACTGGTCCGATTAGAAAAAATATTTTAGTGTCAGATAGCCCATTTATCGAGGAAGGCTATAGGCTATATAACATCACGCTATGAGCCACGGGAGCGGAGCAGTAGCCTTAAATAACGCGGGTGTAACCGCGGGCTCATCTAGTGATGAATACAGGGATTGAAGAGTTTTCTAGTTTTGAAACTAGCTCTATAGAATTATCGGCATTAGTTATCGCAGAATAATAGAATATCTCGCAAACAATACGATTCCTTTTTATTGATAATATTTATCGTTTATCGCTGTTTAGATTCAAGAGCATAGCGTACGACTATAAAATAAATATTATGCTTATCTGCTTATGATAGATATTTCAAATGGTTGTAGGTAGAAATTATTGTATGTACCTAATTTACATTCATAGATAGACTTAAAACACACATACATAAACTCACACCTGTTTCACGAAGGGGTAGAGACTACGGAACGCCATTTGCAACGATCCTGACACATCTCCTTGCTTCATTCACTCCCATCAAATTACTCATCTTAATATATAAAATCCTTCCGTTACTGACTGACTGACAGACACGCTACAGCCGAAACTATTGGGTGCAGGAAGCTGAAATTTGGCATGTATGTTCCTTGGGCACCGTAGGGGTGCACTAAGAAGGGATTTCCCGAAATTCCTACAGGATCGGCCAAAACGAGTAATTTTTAAAAACTTGCAGGCGTAGCTGCTGGCGTCCTCTAGTGATATATATTTAAAATGGTTGTAGGTTGAAATTATTGAAATTACTGTAGCGCTCATAGCGAGACTAAGCTTGCCGTTCGTAACAGATCGCCAAAGTTAAGCAACGCTTGCACAGATCGCCACTTGGATGGGTGACCGTGTGTGGCATTACATCTGAGCGCTACCGTGCTTCGGAGGGCACGTAAAGCTGTCGGTCCCGGTTCTTGTCTAATGATAAGGATCGTTAGGCCATGTCGGAGGCCTAAGGGCTGTCTGAAAACTCCGACACCAGAGCTGGCCACACACTCACACGAAAAACGAACAACAACAAACATTGAATGTACTTATTTGAATTTACATACATTCATAGATAGCAATAGGCTCGCCCTCTATTGGTTTGGGACCGTAACATAACTGGTGAAGTGTGGGTGTGTAATACTCCTCTGCCTATCCCTTCGGGGATAAAGGCGTGAAGCTATGTTATGTAACGTTACATTCATAGACCCACGCCTGTTTGCCGAAGGGGTAGGCAGAGACTACGGAACGCCATTTGCAACAATCCCGACATATCTCCTTGCTTCATTCAGTATATCAAATTTCTCATACATGCTATTCGGTTAAGGGTACTTTTAACTTGCCCCTTTAGGATGCCTCCAATCTGATAATAGAATGTTCGCCTAGGTCTTCCCCTAATCCTATCCCATTTTATCTATATACATAAATAACATTGGAGTGTCTGTTTGTAATATTAAAATAACCGCTTTTTACTTTAAAATGCATATGGATTTATACACGGTACATATACCGAAATGATATTTTTTACAATTTTTGTCTGTCTGTCTGTTCTCGCTAACCTCTGAAACGGCTGGACCGATTTTGACGGGACTTTCACTGGCGGATAGCTGATGTACCAAGGAGTAACTTAGGCTATAAATTAATCGGGTACGCTAAGTAGTTCCCTCTAGACGCGGGTGAAACCGCGGGAAACAGCTAGATTTACATAAATTCTGCAGTAGGAATATCGAAATGACTAGCTTACAAGACTGATTATCATCATCGCCCTTGCGTTATCCAGATCACATACAAAACTTTCGTCTTAGAGTCCAGGGTCCGTTTTCAGCCTAACCAGATTCGACAGAATACTATCTGCTGGATAGATGACGAAAGATTGACCAAGCAGATATATAAGGCAAGTGTGAAAGGGACAGGACGAAGTGGAAGACCTAGACGGACGTTCTCTGACCTGCAGGCCGATTCAGAATGTCACGACAAGTAATCGTACGATATGTCAAATTATTGTCCTCGTCTTTTAGCCGCCTATCAGAGATATTTTGAACAAATATTCATTGAATTCGGTTTATTTATTAATTTACTTCATACTGAATGCATAAAATTGATAGGAAATGCGATAGTTTTGACAAAAAATGAGGTAGCCCGTTTGACAATTAACGGAATCGAATGTCAAATGAGATATCGAACGATTCTGAATCGCCCCCCAGATTAGAGACATCCTAAAAACAGGACAGAAGCACCCTGAACAGAAGAGCATGCATGAGGAATCTGATGGGTGTGAATGAAGCAAGAGAGATATGTCAGGATCGTTGCAAATGGTGTTCCGTAGTCTCTGCCTATTCTTCCGGGAAACAGACGTGAGTCTATGTATGTATGTATATACTAGCTGTTCCTCAGAGCGACTGTCCTCTGACCTTCACAACCCAAAAGGGAAGCCGCCATTATCATCATCCTAGCGTTATACATATTTCGGCTTAGACCTCGAGGTCCGCTTTCTAGTTTAAACAGCGTTGATTGACTATCAGCACTGACCTCCGCGTGTGGTGACGGAAGCGACGTCGTCCGTGTGGTGACGGATTAAGAATACGGAATGTCACCACCCCATATCATCCCATGGGTGTCGTAAGAGCCGACAGAGGGAGCATATTATGCAGAGAACAGCACTGTAAGAGAAGGAAATCTCGATACAAACCCTATACCAACCCGTTCGGCCAGCGTGGTATAGTAGGCTAATTCCGCCTTTGAAAGGAGAGGCCTAGTCCAGCAGTGGATTGTTAAAGGCTGATGATGATGATACTGACCTCCGCAACCCAAAGAGATAGCGATATTCTATAGCTAAGAATAGTGTCCGTATATTCCAGGATACTTCAAGGCAAGAATCGTTAGGCCATGTCGGTGGCTTTCGGGCAGCCATACGCAAAGAAGATGGAGGGTACTGACTCCACATAACCACTGTCAAAGATCTTCATGACAGCCGGGACCGACGGCTTAACGTGCTGTCCGAGTCATGGGCAATGAATACAGTTTTATATAAAATTAGGCGGCAAACGAGCAGACGGATCGCCTGATGGTAAGCAATTACCGCCGCCCCTGGACACAAGCAACACCACAGGAGTCACAAGTGCGTTGCTGCCCCTTGGGGTTGGGAAAAGGGACAGGAGGAGGAATGGGATGAAGGAGAAGGAATAGAGGATGGGCCTCCGGCACTCTCACTCACCGAACGAAACGCAACAGTTTAGATACTGTTACTTTACGTCGATTTTCTGTGAGAGGGTAGTACTTCCCCGGTCGAGCCGGCCCATTCGTGCTAAAATCAGCGAGGCTCTACTACCTGGAAAAAAAGATTTACATAGAAGCGCAGTTCTTAAGGATTTCGTGTGCCGATTCCAAGTGGGGACTGTCTCCAGTTTAGTTCGTAGTTGGCCGTTGGCGGCGCTGGCGTCGTTCTCAGTCTCTCTTGCTGTCGTAGAGACAGCTATCACAGCGCGACTGCCACGCCGCCAAGCGGCAATTTGGGTCACAGAAAGTTTGTCTTCAGAGCGCCCATAAGAAATGCGCCTCTATGTAAATATCTGAGCTCTGTGGCACAGGGCAAGCGGTAATTATCAATATAGCTACCGTGTACGCCAGTTGTCTGTTTTCTCATTGCCACAGCTGCTGATACTCATGTATGACTGTTGTGAGTTATTCCTTGGTCGCACCTGGTGGTACCCATGTAGAAAAGTCCAGAAAGGTCACCATCCATCCTGCTAGCGTTATCTCCAAGGACAACCCAACCTACTAGACACTTAATGTTTTCATTTCTACAAACAAATAATTCTGTCAAAGTGGTGAGGTATGCGGGGCGAAGGGGGCTACAAAAATGCATTCTAATTGACCAGTTCAAATTTGCGGTACATCATAATTCATAACTAGTGTTGTGATTGGTCTTATGTAAGACGTATAAGTCTAACGTGTTGTCAGAAAGTGTTCGCCTTACGTATGCGTCTAGTAGGCTGGGTAGTCGTTGTATATCTCAGTTACAACCTGGGGTCCACTTACTAGTCTAACCGGATTTGACTGAATATTAGCTTTGCCATGGAGCGACTGCCTGTTTCACCACCGTAACACAAAGGGATAGCGATATTCCGTCTAGATGGGTAACCATTTTACTTTATGTGACCTTCATTTATAATGAACAGGTGCTCCAAGTTATCGATGTATTGATTAAGACATTGCACCTTGAATGCAGTATAAGTTATTTAACAGTGCAGGGCTAAGGGTGGTATGGGTTTGTGAAGCATTTCAAACTGTTGTACCATTTGTATGGTCATAGGGTTGTTTCATTTCAAGTGCTAGAAGACGTCCGCAGATTATTTTTCCTTAAGTACACGTTTTGCTGTCCAATCCTTTGGGAATTCGGGATATCCCTTCTTAGTGCACCCCTACGGTCCCCAAGGAACATACATGCCAAATTTCAGTTTCTTGCTCTTTTACAGGTAGTCAAGCCTTGCTGATTTCAGCATGAATAGGCCGGCTCGACCGGTGAAGAACTACCCTCTCACAGAAAATCGACGTAAAGTAACAGTACTTAAACTGTTGCGTTTCGTTCGGTGAGTGAGAGTGCCGGAGGCTCTATCCCCTATTCCTTCTCCCTCATCCCACTCCTCATCCTATCCCTTTTCTCATCCCCAAGGGGCGGCATCGCACTTGTGACTCCTGTGGTGTTGCTTGTGTCCATGGGCGGCGGTAATTGCTTACCATCAGGCGATCCGCCTGCTCGTTTGCCGCCTATTACTATAAAAAAAAATATATTTTATATTATCAAATTATGGTGTGCCGAAGTTTTCGGTCTAGCACAACAGCCAAACAAATATTCTGACTAAATAGGCACTTATTATACTACTATATAGACCAGTGGTCCCCAAAGTTGTCTGGGACATCAAACAAAAATTCCAATCTCTTCCAGTCAGTTATTAACAGAAAAAAATATATGAATAGACTAGCTGTTTCCCTCGGTCTCACCTGCGTCCTGAGGGAACTACTTCGCGCACGCGGTTAATTTATAGCCTAAGTTACTCCTTGGTACATCAGCTATCCGCCAGTGAAAGTCCGATCAAAATAGGTCTAGCCGTTCCAGAGATTAGCGAGAAAAAACAGACAGACAGGCAAAAAATTGTAAAAAATCTCATTTCGGTATATGTACCGTGTATACATCCATATGCATTTAGTAAAAAGCGTTTATTTTAATATTACAAACAGACACTCCAATTTTATTTATGTGTAAAGATATTTTTAAAGAATTGAAGATGTACTCTTATACTTAATCTTATACCCAGATAAGTTGTGAAGTTCTGCCGACAATGAACAACACTAAGATGCTGTTATGTAGTTCCTATCTGGTTATCCTATCTAAGATAACAAGAGATAATGTCCGTCTCCTCTTAAACATTTATCTGTTTTGAAGATTGATCGTCTAAATAAAGTAATCTAGATAAAACTGTCTCTTAACAAGACTGGTTAGATGCCGAAAATAATTTTTTTACTAGCTTTGGCCCGCAAAATATAGGCCCATATCAAAAGGGTTACACAAAATATCCACAAATCCACACCTACTAACATTGTTGACTTACATACATACATAGACTCACGCCTGTTTCCCGGAGGGGTAGGCAGAGACTTCGGAACGCCATTTGCAACGATCCTGACATATCTCTCTTGCTTCATTCAGTCCCATCAGATTCCTCATGCATGCTCTTCTGTTCAGGGTACTTCTCACCTGTCCTGTTTTTAGGATGTCTCCAATCTGTTCTGAGAACGTCCGTCTAGGTCTTCACCTTCGTCCTGTCCCATTCACACTAGCCTTGTATATCTGCTTGGTCAGTCTTTCGTCATCCATCCGCTATACGTGCCCATTTACAGGTAGTAGAGCCTTGCTGATTTCAGCATGAATGTGCCGGCTCGACCGGGGAAGTTCTACCCTCTCACAGAAAATCGACGTAAAGTAACAGTACCTAAACTTTTGCGTTTCGTTCGGTGAGTGAGAGTGCCGGAGGCCCTATCCCCTATTCCTTCTCCCTCATCCCACTCCTCATCCCTATCCCTTTTCCCCATCCCAAGGGGCAGCAACGCACTTGTGACTCCTGTGATGTTGCTTGTGTCCATGGGCGGCGGTAATTGCTTACCATCAGGCGATCCATCGGCTCGTTTGCCGCCTATTACTATAAAACAAAAAAATACACCTTAGCATACCTTTCTCGATGCTTGTCACTAAATCTTCTTTTACCCCACAACACTCTCTTATCACATAATTCTTTACTCTGTCAGTCAAAGACACCACTGACACCACACATTGTTGACTTCATTTTCATTCAAATCAAAATTTTAAAAGCGAGAGTAACAGACTAGACTGCTCGCAAACACCTAAACATTAATCTATTAGTGAAAAGCGTACAAAAAACCGCGTGTTTTTTTTATATTCTACCACATACACACAATACCATCTAGTCCCAAACTAAGCAGAGCTTGTACTATGGGTACTAGACAATGGATAAACATACTTATATACTATTTTTTTGTAAATACATACATATTATACATAGAAATATCCAGACCAAGACAAACATCCATGTTCATGCACACAAAATGTATAGTTCGATTCCCGCTCAAGTCAAACGTTTAATGTTTGACTTGAGCGGGAATCGAACTCGCGACCTTCGTCCCGGGTTCGATTCCCGGGTCGGGCAAAAGTGTTACTGGGGTTTCCGAATTCTCAGTAGTAGCACGGAGTCTGGTGATGTGCCCGATAACGGCCATAGGCTCGCCCTCTATTACGTGGGACCTAAAAATTCATGGCGAAATGTGGGTGTAATATTACCCCTCTGCCTACCCCTTCGCGGATACAGGCGTGAGTCTATAAAAATAATAAAAATAATGTTAGTTTTATAAGAAATGATTGTCCTACAGCTTTATGTTATCGTTATCAGTGGACGCGGCGCCGTCACACACGAGATTAACATTGATACCTATCACTCCACGATATTCGCCGATCGCTTATGATTATAGCGGTTCCGTACTGTTTCAATATATTTTAAATAAAATAGTAACATTGAGAGTTCTCCATAATGTTCTCGAAAGACATGAGAAGTCACGCACTTGGCCAGCGTGGTGGACTATGGCCTTACCCTTCTCATAGTGAGAAGAGGCCCGTGCCCAGCATTGGGACAGTTTATATACAGGGCTGATGATGATATTTATGAACCCTGTCAGGCACAGCATAATCGGTATTATAAGGCTTCCTGTATACGACGCCGGAACCGCACCGGTGCCGCACCGCAATACGAGTAAATGTGTATTCACATCAAAATCGCATCGCCACCGCGTCGCAGTGGTATAGTTTAAGGAACCCAAATAAATTATTGACAGATGGCGAAAATATGCTTCCTTTATCACTAAAAGATGATAAGTTAAATTGAATCATGCTATATCTATGATAATAACATAGTAATTTTACGTGATTCATACAATTGATATATTATGTACCCACTCGTGTGGTTGACGGCATAGAATACAAGTGTCACCACCCCCTATCTTCCCGTGGGTGTCGTAAGAGGCGACTAAGGGATAACACGATGCAAATACCATCTTTGCGTAGAGACGGAAAACTCGACATCAAACTCGTTGGTCTCGCAGCATAAATGTGCGCGTGGGATCGGGAGGTCCCGGGTTCGATTCCTGGGTCGGGCAGTGTTATTGGGTTTTTCTGTCACAAAATTAAAAATGTGCCCGGTACGGCAATAGGCTCGCCCCTTATTACGTGGGACTAAAGTATATCTGGCGAAAAGTGGGTGTAGAAATACACCTCTGCACCACCCTTCGTGGATAAAAGGCGTGACGATATGTATGTATGTATGTATGTATGTATGTATGTACTCTGTTGGAAGTGTCATTGGACCACCAATGCAGAGGCAGAGTGGGTTGTCATGAATCCTTACAATATACGTTTTTGCTGGGATAAATTGTTAACTATCACTTATAGTTGATTGCATCAGGCGTTACTTGGCGGAACTCCATTGTGACCTAATGGAAGGAAATAGGAACCCACCCCCACTATTGCAACAGAAAAAGGTTGACAATACCGAACTACTCTAAAATGATAAGGGATATAGGGTAGGTATGGGTTCCAGGAAGATACCTGACTTGCAGTATTCCGCTGTATGCGCCGACCATTCTTCGACACGTGTTTGGCCTCTGCACGAGGCATCCTCAGGAGCGATGGGCAACGACTGACAATCAGTCGTGGGGATGGGGTGGTCAATCCGAAGGTGCGTGGTGGGTTCCTCTATCCTTCCATTAGGTAACTAACACTTACTTCGTGCCTCGAGAAGTACGTTATGAAGGCTACTGTCATTACCTGAATATTGACACTTGTGGAGGCTAGTTACATGAGAGTAATCCATTGAATATGGTGGGTCAGTTATTGAGAAGAAAGGTAGTCCATGTGTTGTATACAATTATACAATCATTTTTTATTCACGCGTTACACCCGCGTTATTTAAGGCTACTGCTCCGCTTCCGTGTCTCATAGCGTGATGTTATATAGCCTTAGATAGCCTTCCTCGATAAATGGGCTATCTAACACTGAAATAATTTTTGAAATCGGTCCTGAAGTTCCTGAGATTAGCGCGTTCAACCAAACAGGGGGTCTGCGGGGCCCCCTAACACAGGCATTGCTATGCTTAAAAGGAGGACTCCAACAATCATGTAACTAGATTTAGATCTTGTGAATGAAATAAATAATTTTTATTTATTTATTTTATTTGTTTGTTTGGTTAAACGGGCTGATCTCAGGAACTACTGATCCGATTTGAATCATTATTTTTGTTGGGTAGCTCATTTATCGAGGAAGGCTATATAAACATCATGGTATTCTTACCATGATACCACGGGTGCAGAGCAGTTGCCCTAATTAACATCCAGTAATGTATACAAATATTCCGTGTGGTGACGGATTTAGAATACGGCATGTCACTACGGAGCTCTGAAGGCGTTTATGAATAGCCAAAACGTGTCCAAAAAAGCACGTTTGGCTGTGCATAGAGGGGTGTTAGTACCTACTCTTATGTATGATAGTGATAGTTGGGTATGGCAGAAGAGTCATGAAAGTAGATTAAATGCTGTAGAAATGAGAGCATTGAGAAGTATGTGTGGTGTCTCTCTGAGTGACAGAGTAAAGAATTGTGTGATAAGAGAGTGTTGTGGGGTAAAAGAAGATGTAGTGACAAGCATCGAGAAAGGTATGCTAAGATGGTTTGGGCACGTGGAGAGGATGGATGACGAAAGACTGACCAAGCAGATATATAAGGCAAGTGTGGAAGGGACAGGACGAAGGGGAAGACCTAGGCGGACGTTCTCTGACCAGATTGGAGACATCCTAAGAACAGGACAGGTGAGAAGTACCCTGAACAGAAGAGCATGCATGAGGAATCTGATGGGAGTGAATGAAGCAAGAGAGATCAGGATCGTTGCAAATGGCGTTCCGTAGTCTCTGCCTACCCCTCCGGGAAACAGGCGGTAGTCTATGTATGTATGTAGGTATGTAATGTCACTACCCCATATCATCTCATGGGTGACGTTACAGCCGACAGAGAGAGCATATTATGCAGAGAACAGCACTGTAAGAGAAGGAAAACTTGATACAAATCCTATACCAACCCGTTTGGCCAGCGTGGTATAGTACGCCAATCCCTCCTTTCAAAGGAGAGGCCTAGTCCAGCAGTGGACTGTTAAAGGCTGATGATGACGATGAATGTATACAAATTGGGAAGGTTGTCTGCGAGAGACTGTGTCGGCGAGGATATCCAAAAAAAATATTGTCAAAACAGGAAATAACATCGCGTTGGAATGTAGTCACTTTATCACTAGATATTTGATAAAAGAAATTTAATCACGACACTTATCTACAGAAACATACGAAGTTATGATTCATATACGTGTAATCTCACGGGGAAGCGATGGCTTAGTGGCGATACTATTAGACTGCTATGCAGTCTTTTTTTATAGTAATAGGCGGCAAACGAGCAGACGGATCGCCTGATGGTAAGCAATTACTGCCGCCCATGGACACAAGCAACACCACAGGAGTCACAAGTGCGTTGCCGCCCCTTGGGATTAGGAAAAGGGATAGGATGAGGATTGGGATGAGGGAGAAGGAATAGGGGATAGGGCCTCCGGAACTCTCACTCACCGAACGAAACGCAACAGCTTAGGTACTGTTACTTTAAGTCGATTTTCTGTGAGAGGGTAGTACTTCCCCGGTCGAGCCGGCCCATTCATGCTGAAATCAGCAAGGCTCTACTACCTAGAAATTCAAATCCACCACACCATTGACATTTCGAAGTTAATTGCGTATTTATTTGTTAATTATTGCTTGCTGAACGGTAAAGGAAAATACCCTGAGGAAATCTCCATGCAGATCTCCTCTATCTCTTCGCGCCTAAGTAATTTTGCTTTTTTGCTGTTATTCAATCTGTCCCCTTTCCAATTGAATCATAAAATTCGTAGAATGCCGAAATGTGGGTGTAATATTACACCTCTACATACCCCTTCGGGAATGTATTCCCAAAGGGGTAGGCAGGTAGGCGTGTGAAGATATAAAAATAACTATAGTAATATTGACAAACAAAGAAAACTGAGTCAAGATATCAAAGATAGTAAATTTCTCACTAGAATTCGATAAATAATAATAATATTCTACCACATTCACACAACACCATCTAGTCCCAAACTAAGCAGAGCTTGTACTATGGCTACTAGATAATGGATAAACATACTTATATACTTCTTTTTTTGTAAATACATACATAGGAACACCCAGACCAAGACAAACATCCATGTTCAAGCACATAAATGTTTGACTTATGCGGAAATCGAACCCGCGACCTTCAGCGTAGCAGTCGCTTACACTCCCGCTGCGCCAACCGGTCGTCAATAACCCTTATTTATCCTCCACAGTTGACTTCTGTCTGTGTTAAGCCTGTTACATTTGTACTTCACTACCTTCTAAATTACAAATAAATAGTCAATGAATTACCTTTGAGACAGCGCGAGTGGTATAATGAATATACATATTATAACGCTAGCAGATTAAAATCTGTATGACGATCTATTCCCATGTACCATACAATCGATATAATATGTGCACAACTTCCTATAATAAATAAATGAGTAGGTGTTTTACAATTAATCGTCAATAATGTGTAAACGAATTATTTGTTAAAACGTTAATTAATATGACAAGTTGACAACCATGCATTTGGGCAACATCGCCATAGTAAAAAATATCTTGCCAAGATGTGTCGATTGAGCTACATTTCATTTCTGTTGATGAGTGGGGACGATTCTGCCCTTTGTCCTTTAGCGAGTGAACAGTGGATGGTTAGGATGGAGACTCCGAAGAACAGAGAGGCTTGGAAATCTCTAGAGGAGGCCCTCACCTTCGAAAATGAGGGGTTCTCACATCAATAGAAAGTTAAGTTTTATGTGTTAGAGATATATTATATAAACAGTTATATTCTAGAAATAAGTACAAATTTTGAAATTTTTTGGTGAGAAATTAAGGCTTTTTTTATTATATAGAATAAGACATGTGTTACCTTGTTCCCCGCAGAGGCAAAACTGGCAGAAGCCTGTATATAGGACATCCTGTAGCAAGCGTGTATTTACTTTGACCCTTTGAATTCTTAGTCCGTTACCACCCGGATATTTGTTTACTACCCCTAACTTAAAATACTTAATTTTCACCCCTTCAAGTTTGATTTTACCACTAAATCTTCTATTCAGTCGACGATAACGCAAGTGCCTAATAAGAAAATAAAAGTAGGCGCCATTGATTAGTGGCTGTCTATTATCAAGATCTCAATTATGGGACATTTCTTGATGCTGCCTGCCTTTGTGATGTTGTCCAGGAAAATGTTAATTTATTATAGAACCTGTGTTATATAAATTCGCGAGGTTAAGCGTTCTTTCTTTGTTCTGATTTATAGCACATTATTTTGGACCCCGTGGGGATTTCGGGCAATCCTTGCTTAGTGCCCCCTGCAGCCCCCCACAGACTTGCCAAATTTCAGCTTCTTCCGCCCAATAGTTTTGGCTGTGCGTTGTCTGTCAGTCAGTCACGCGATAATTTTATATATACAGAATAACATGAATTCAATACAAAAATATTTTCGTCACGAATTCGAACCTAAAACACCTCTCTTAACAACCCACCGGTTGTCCAACTTAGTGGTTGGAGTTACTGAACCTAAAATAGATTTTTATGCTATATGGAATTATCCAAACAATTGAGATAAGCGTCACGTATGTCTATGTCGTAAATTATAATATGTAGTCGGGGAGCTGACGACATTTTGTTTGCGATGTTCCGTATCTATGAATAAATTATCTAAATAACCTTCTTACTTCGAAAATACAGAAGTACGAGTATGCGCACTAAGTCCCTCTGGCGGCTGGCTTTTCAGTTAGTATTCCTTTGCTTTCTATGTAATTTTTTAGTATTAATTAAGACATCTTATGCAAAATAGGGTAAATTACTTCCTACTTTCGACTTTGTAATGGACACACCTTAATTTTTAAAGTTCTTGTTGTAAATTGCGAGACTTTACCAAGAAAAATCGGCGAATACAAATCGAAAATCACTATGAACTAGAATTCAGCATATCACATTTTTTTTACCGTGTAGCATCTGCAACTCGAATAAGTAGAAACGTTTAAATGTGAATGGTGTGATTCACTAATTGTTTTGAAGATAAATAGTAATTTATCTTTATAAAATTTATTATTATGTATTTATTGTACACTGACAGCCGGTTTGAATATTCATTCCATCTTCTTTTTTAAGATTTTAGATACTTTTTGACATAAGTTCCCTTCAAAATAATGATGTCAAACATGTATCTCGAATCTTCAAATCCATGGATTTAGGAAATAAAGAAATGTATATTATCACTTCGTTATTGTTGTCAAAGTGATAATTAGAGTATCCGTCACCTCCTAGACTACGCCGATATCACATCCACATACAAGGCAGGTAGCGCTAATTAATAAACCTTGAAACAGTGGCTTGTCGTCACATTTTGATGGAAGATTTTTTTTATAGACAGTCACGTATAGTACTGATGCTGTATGGGATTTTAAAATAGTAGGCTGTATAGCGGCCGTCAGTTGCTCAGTGCAAGAAGATACTAGAGAAAAAATAAGTTAGAAGTGACAGTGACATTTGAATATAGTGAAGTTTGTGTTCTTTTTTTGAATATTTTTGCGGGTGCAGTGAGTTTTGTTTAAGACGTTGGTGTTCCTATTTAAATTTTTCTTACTGTGGCGTGGTGTTTATCTTGTGTTTAAAATGCCAATATTGAGGATAATTGATCTTTCTTTTGTGGTGGTTGTGTTTTTGATAAAGGGTTTTCGATCAATTCTATTTATATGGAAATAAATTTGGCAAAATGTGTAAATTTCAATTTTGTTTCGTACGCGTACGTACGTACTGAAAACGCCGTCGCACCTGTCCTGCAAATCAATCAAATTTGGTAACGCACCAATTGCAGAAATCTGTTGAAATATGTATACGCAAAATTTCTAAATTAGTTCAGTCGTTCAGGAGGAGTTAGGTGATAATGTGTCTAAAGTTAGTTTTAATTTTACCTAAAATAGTTTTTACTAGTTGATGTAATTGTATTACGCAAGTCACTGCATTTGGCCTTGTGGTATGACCTGCTAATTTACTACAATTATGTTTAATCTGCTTGACGAAATAAAGTAATAGTCGCACAGACGTACCTATCTACTTGAGCGGGCAAAATTTCAACGACAACTTTTTATTCGGTTGCTTTCCTACAGTACGTGGTTTTGCAGACGCGCATAGCATCTTTAAAGTTAACTTCAAAGGTGCAGTGCGCGGCCGTCTGGAAAACCTTGCACCATGGAAAGTTAGCTTAACATAAATTTGACGTTGAAAATTCGGTCTGCTAAAACAACGGATTTTTATTTAATTCCTGAAAAAGGTTTAGATGTATAATTCTTTGGTGAAGCCACGGGAGAAGTCTAGTCAGTTTATTATAACCAGAAACCCTATTATCAGAAAACTCGACAAACATTACAAAAAGAAAAACAATTATTCTCAGTTTATTACTCACAAAAATCGTTGAACTAAAAGCGTGGCAGAAATAAACCGACAGAGTCATTCAAATCCTTTGACGAAATGTCATCATCAAAAATCTTCAACCGATTAGCCCAAATGGGTGTCGCTCTAGCTTTTACCGGCAGTGTAGTAAACAATGCACTGTACAACGTCGACGGAGGCCAGCGGGCGGTCATATTTGACCGCTTCTACGGTATAAAGAACTTCGTCATCGGCGAAGGGACGCATTTCTTCATTCCATGGGTCCAAAAACCAATCATCTTTGACGTGAAATCGAACCCCAGAAATATATCCACCAGAACTGGTAGCAAGGACCTTCAGACAGTGGAAATAACTTTGAGGATACTCTTTAGACCGATAGCAGAGGAATTGCCGAAGATCTACACTGTCTTAGGAGAAGATTACGACCAGAGAGTGCTACCATCCATCACCTCAGAAGTTCTAAAGGCAGTTGTCGCACAATTCGATGCGAGCGAACTCATCACGCAAAGAGAAATGGTGTCTTTCAAGGTCAATGAGAGTTTAACAGAGAGAGCCAGGCAATTTGGGGTTATTTTGGACGACATCGCAATCACCCATATCAGTTTCGGCCGGGAGTTTCTTCAAGCTGTTGAGTTGAAACAAATTGCTCAATTAGAAGCTGAGAAAGCTAGGTTTATGGTGGAGAAAGCTGAGCAGAAGAAGAAAGCGGCAGTAATTTCTGCTGAAGGTGATACTCAGCAAGCAGTTCTGCTGGCTAAGGCGTTTGGTAACGCTGGAGAAGGTCTTGTGGAGTTGAGGAGGATAGAGGCTGCTGAGGATATTGCGTACCAGTTGTCGAAGTCAAAGAATGTTACGTACCTACCTGATGAAGGGCTGGTGAATGTTAAACATTAGTTTTGTAAGGTAAATTTATGCCTGTTTGAAAACGATTTTAAACTTTCGCGATTTGTATACATTGTGCAAGTTTATTTAGCTGATCTTTTTCGCTATCGCTAACATATTTAAGACATAAATACCTCGGTATTTTCCAACGTTTCGACCGACTTGCTTATCTTAATCACAAGTCCCTTCGCAACCACGACCGGTGCAAGTCGGTCTAAACGGCGGAAAATGCCGAGGTATTTATGCCTTAAATATATTAGTTATCAAAAGTGAGACCCCCTAAATAACCTAGTAAAATATTTGAAAACTACTTAATTTGATAACTCCACCCTTCAAAAACTTTCAAAAGGTATGCTCTTCGAGTTAGGGGCGTTTTCGTCTTTCTTACTCGGGTACGTGTTACCAGAGCTTCATCCGCAGTCGAGAAATTACACAATACATACATACCTACATAGACTCACGCCTATTTCCCGGAGGGGTAGGCAGAGACTACGGAACGCCATTTGCAACGATCCTCACATATCTCTCTTGCTTCATTCACTCTCATCAAATTCCTCATGCATGCTCTTCTGTTTAGGGTACTTCTAGCCTTTCCTGTTTTAAGGATGTCTCCAATCTGGTCAGAGAACTTCCGTCTAGGTCTTCCCCTTCGTCCTATCCTATTCACACTTGCCTTATAAATCTGCTTGGTCAGTCTTTCGTCATCCATCCTCTCCACGTGCCCAAACCATCTTAGCATACCTTTCTCGATGCTTGTCACTATATCTTCTTGTACACCACAACACTTTCTTATCACACAATTCTTAACTCTGTCATTCAAAGAATTACACATCATAAAAATTACACAATAAGCTATCTAAATGGCATTAGCCCAGAGGACGTGAGAACAGTCAGCCAGTTTTAGTGGTCCTCTAATTTAACGCTTGTAACGCACGTTTGAATTGTGAAAACATAAAAATAATAGTTTTCATGTATATTTTATACTAGCCGTTTCCCGCTGTTTCACCCGCGTCCTGAGGGAACTACTTCGCGAACCCGAAAAACCCAAATATCTTACGGACCCCTACTTTTTTCTAAAATAAAATATAGCTTATGTTACTCGCAAATAATGTAGCTTTCTAATGGTGAAAGAATTTTTACAATCGGTCCAGTAGTTTTTGAGTTTATCCATTACAAACAAACAAAAATAAAAATTTTTCCTCTTTATAATATTATATAGTGTAGATGATCTTGATATTTTTTTATAACCTTTCTTGTAGCGAGAAGAGGCCCGTGCACAGCAGTGGATCAATTTATATAGGCGATGCTAAGATTCTGACTAACGACTCTAGCGGCGAATCAGGAAAATGTGCGGGTACGACACTTTTGACAGCTCAATACAATTACCACTATAACCTCGAAGCAAAGTTGTATTAAAAGCTGTCAAAAGTGTCGTACCCTAACAACTTCCAAATTCGCCGCTAGACGGCTAGAGGCGCGCGGATAATCTTTGCATCACCAATACAGGCCTGATGATGATGATGATGTGTTAATTAATATATTTTAATAAAATTGTATTCTACTATAATGAGAACCCTGTTATCATCATCCTCCTAGCGTTATCCCAGTTTTCAATCTGGGGTCCGCTTACTAGTCTAACCGGATTTGGCTGAATATTAGCTTTTCCACAGAGCGACTGCCTGTCTGACCTCCGCAACCCGAAGGGATAGCGATATTCCATGGTTAAGACTAGTGTCCGTTTATTTAGAAGGTACTGACGCCCTGTAACGACTGTCAAAGATCTTCATGACAACCGGGACCGACGGCTTAACGTGCTCTCCGAGGCACGGGACAAGCGATAATTAATAATTCAATACGCACATAACTCCGAAAAGTCATTGGTGCGCGCCGTGGATTCGAACCTGATACCCTCTGCATGGCAGTCTGTTGGTATCTCCACTAGGCTATCGCTGCCTACAATGAGAACCCTGTTATAGTAACATAATAAAATAAAAGGAGGTATTATGTGTAATTTTAATTAATATTAAAATTAATTATAAGGATAAATTGTTTATGTTTATGGTTATGTAATAAAACTAATTCGTACTATTTTTGTTACAGGAAATAATCCTTTAATAATCCCTTTTTCCTTCGCCATACTTCCTTTAGCATTCCAAATATAAATAGATATATTTAAAAATATAGATAGAAAATAATTCTTCCAAATATAATTAATTATAATTGAATATTTTCCTTCATTCATTCCAATTTAAATGAATAAATTGTAAACGAATGAAACAAATAATTGAATAGTGATAAAATATATTTTTAGTATTTAGAATTAAATTCAAATACTTTTAGATATAGAACACAGCCTTCCCCTATTGTAAAACAACGAGGATTTGTCTAATCTTCGAATTTCGAATGTGCAACGATTTTTCAAAATAATAATAAGAACTCGTTTTGAAGCATTCTAAATTTCAACGAGTCGATTTATTCAGGAATAATTATTTTTGAATAGTTTCTGGGATAATTATTTTTGAATAAATTCTGCAATAATTATTTTTGAATAGCTGCGTAAGGCTGGTGCGTGCGGTTGTTTAGCACCATGTTCTGACCAATCCCCACGATGTCCTCTTCCCCAGCCGTCGAGCCGTCCTCTCCATCCACCACCCCCTCCTCACCAGCGCTGAGATCTGACTGCGGACAGTTTCAGAGCTCGACTCCGTATTTTACTGGACGGGTATGTACAAGTTGAACATTATAATTTAAGGCTAGTAGATAGTTATTTAAGTCCAGTCTGGGTTTTCAAACCCGTAAAAATTTGGACAGCTTGTAAAATTTGAACCATTTGTCAGAATCCTGACAAAGCCATGTAAGTCCTTAATTTCTTTATGTCATTCGGTATATAAAAGCAGTGTTCTCAATTGCAAGCGAAATTGTTGAGCTTTAGGGGCGGCACATATCTGACCGAAGATGCGTCGAACGTATCTTCGGTCGCGTCTATTCCGTCAAATGAACCGGTACACATCTGACGGAAAATGCGTCGAGCGTATCTGCACACATTCTCCGAAAGCGTGGCTATTATGCACACATATAAGTTTGTTCGTGCAGGGCCGTACTCAGGGCAGCTCAATATTTTACTGTCATATTCTTTTACCTAATCATTTTTCGTGTTCCCTGATGTTATGTAGTCACTGAAGTCCTGTAGTTATTTATATTGCAATTCGAGTTTGAGTTAAAAATATGTCGGACTTCGAAGATTTTTTATAGTAGCCAACAAGCGTTATTTGAATATAATTATATCCTATTTAGGTATGGAGGTTCAAAAATAAAAGACGATAATACGATTTGGTTACGGTTTTCCACAAAACTTATACAAATGATATAGAAGGGGTTACAGACTACAGTTGCAGAGCAAGACACAAAATGTTTTCTATATAGGTATGTATGGAAATTGTTCCCGTGGACCTTTAGCACCTCATACCCAAAAATTTGCCCTCGATCCAAGCTAGCAAATATGCGTACACTCATAGCACATACTAACACTACATTATGCTACACAATTTGTTTCTGAAAAAATAAGGCCTATTGTCCACGTAAACCGCACGTCATGCGCACGCTTTCGTCAATTGACGATTGCAAGACGAATGCTTGCATCTTTCGTATAAACAATCAAAACTGTGTCCACGGTGCGGCAACGTCGCGTCAACCGCACGTCATGCGATCGTCATGCGGTGCGTGCGGCAGCATGTCACTACTCGATCGACGCGCGAGACGCACACTTGTTGATTTGTATTACAAAATGGCGAGCTCGGCGGTGAATTTTGTTAAAATTATAGAAGAATATCCATGTTTATATAATAATAAACTGCTGGAATACTCCAGAAAAGATATAATCGATAGAGCTTGGAGTGAGTTAAACCTTCGTCGTCTTCTAACAAAATTATATGCTAAAATCACTTCATCATCATCACTTGACATTTTCACAACGAAAAGACTCGCTTTCTCAATGCTAGTTGAAAAAAAACTGAGATGTTTTGTAGCGTGATTGACGATTGCTTGACGATTACATGACGCAGCGTGGACATAGCAAATATGCAAAATACGCCTGCCGTCATTTGTAGTTTGCATGCATTCGTCAAATGACGCGTCCGTGGACAGTAAGCCTAAGTAAGGTCTGGCGGCCCTGGAATCTTACGATCTTAAAATCACCGATCTGGGAATGACATGGATATGGTATGTCCAATACCTACGAATTTAGCGTGCACACCTATGAAACGTTGGGCAAATAAAATGGCTGCCATTTGAGTTGTTCTCCAGAATGTAATCGATATCGATATGGAGCCGGTTAAAGGAGAATAATACATTTTTGTAGTAAGTTACCTTTGTTAGTTTAAATCTTTTGCCAGATTAGTTTATTCCATAATGCAAATGTGGGCGAACATGGCAAAGCGAAAGACGACCCTTGTATGAAACATGTAACAAAATATTCTCTGAGAGCCAATATCGGTTTTTTAGACATATTTAGGGGCGGAACATATCTGACGGAAGATCCGTCGCGTTTTATCCGTCGCGTAACGCCAATACATACAAATGTATAGAAAAACGTTCAACCTTTCACACCTGACCGAAGATCCGTTAGTACGTCGAGCGTACTGACGGATTATCCGTCGACATCGCGCGCACCACGCACCACGTGAATTTTGACCATTGAGTAAGGAATATACATGAAGAGGGCAAATAGTACATATAGAAAAATTACATTATACACATATATTATTATATTTTTTTAATTTTTATAGTCTCACGCTTGTATCCCCGGAGGGGTAGGCAGAGGTGTAATATTACACCCACATTTCACCATGATTTTTTCCCGCTCAAGTCAAACATTTGTGTGCGTGAACATGGATGTTTGTCTTGGTCTGGGTGTTTCTATGTATAATATGTATGTATTTACAAAAAAAAAAGTATATATGTATGTTTATCTATTGTCTAGTACCCATAGTACAAGCTCTGCTTAGTTTGGGACTAGATGGTGTTGTGTGAATGTGGTAGAATATTCTGTGGTAGAATATTAATAATTTTGTTTTTGTGCATAAATATGTCTAAAAACCAGATGAATCAGTGCTTCAGGCTGTGTGTCATTACCGTATGTATGATGCCATTCATGTCCGGTACTTCCTCAGCGACACAGTATCGATATTGGCTTTCAGAGAATATTTTGTTACGTTTGATATAAGGGTCGTCCTTCGCTTTGCCATGTTCGCCCACATTTGCATTATGAAATAAACTTATCTGGCAAAAGATTTAAACTAACTAAAGTAACTTACTACAAAAATTTATTATTTTCCTCTGACCGGCTCCATATCGATATCGATTATATTCTGGAGTACAACCCAAATGGCAGCCATTTTAAATTGCCCAACATTTCATAGGTATGCACGTTAATTTCGTAGGTATGCACGCTAAATTCGTAGTTATTGGACATGCCATATCCATGTCATTCCCAGATCGGTGATTTTGAGTGACGCGTAGTAGAGTAAGATTCCAGGGCCGCCAGACCTTACTTATTTTTTCAGAAACGAAATGTGTAGAATAATGTAGTGTTAGTATGTGCTATGAGTGTATGCATACTTGCTAGCCTGGATCGTCGTTCGTCGTCGTTCTCCATCTACACGAACGGTCGCCTGTTTGATTCTAGTATAGATTATGGATTATGCGCAGATCCTTGCCGTCTAATCCTATGTCGGTCAAGAGTGTCATAAAACGGTCATGCCGATCAGTGTTACATGTAACACTCGATCAAATGCTTTCTCGTAGGTAATCTAAGAAACAAAGAAAAACGTCTTGTTGCATATCTTTGCATTTTTGGACCAACACTTGCAGAGCCAACAAGGCGTCTCTCGTTCCTACCGCAGCTCGGAATCCAAATTAGTCACCACACCTGGCTCAAAAAACCGGCCAAGTGCGTGTCGGGCCACGCGCAATGTAGGGTTCCGTAGTTGCCCATAATGGCCATTATTGATAATAACTTCTGTTTCAAATGGGACTAAAAACGGGCATCTTTAAGATTAATTATGTACACCCAAATTTTCTCTGAATTTTTCACCCACAGTTTTTGAACAAATTCTTTGAGTTTCGTAGCTGATAAAGTTTTGATGATATTAGTATGTTTCTCATGAGTCGATTTTATATGATCATTTTTCACTATACGTTTTTTGGTCGTTTGAACAGACTCGGGTCAATATTTAATTAATTATTGGTTAATTATTTCTACTTAATATAATTTGGCCTAGGCACCGTTATTTGCCTTTCTATATAATTAGCATAATTAAAAATAATCGCAATATAATGTAAGTAAATGATTTTATATATATTTCAGATAGCCAAAAGATGAAGTACCTTCTGAAAAACTTATGGTATAACTATAGAATATAGACTGCACGGTTGGCATAGTAGTTTAAGCGGCTTCCTCGCCTTTTGACATTGCGCCGAGTGTTGTGGGTTCGATCTCCACACGAGACAGCACTTCGTGAGATCCATAAATTGTTGCTTCGAGTCTGAGTGTTCATTGTGTCCGTTAGTTGTATGTTTGTAAAGTCCCCCGCGACACAGGATTTATTCCTAGTGCGAGAGTGGTCTTATTAAACAAAAAAAAATAGAATATAAAACATGAAGAACGATTTGTAACCAAAATCCACTTTTACCAAAGATTCTACATTTACAGTTAATGCGACGTAGAGGCGTAGAAGTTAGAACCATGAGGAAAACAGACAATAAATCTCATGGCTACGCCTTTTAATTTCCAAACTTTACATATTAAAATACCTACATAGAAAACATTTTGTGTCATGCGCTGCAACTGTAACCCCTTCTTTATCATTTGTATAAATTTTCTTAAAAACCGTAACCAAATCGTATCATCGTCTTTTAATTTTGAACCTCCATACCTATATAGGAAATATATTCAAATAACGCTTGTTGGCTACTATAAAAATCTCTTAAGTCCGACATATTTTTAATAGTCAAACTCGAATTACAATATAAATAACTACAGGACTTCAGTGACTACATAACATCAGGGAACACGAAAAATGATTAGGTAAAAGAATATGACAATAAAATATTGAGCTGCCCTGAGTACGGCCCTGCACGAACAAACTTATATGTGTGCATAATAGCCACGCTTTTAGCAAATGTGTGCAGATACGCTCGACGCATTTTCCGTCAGATGTGTACCGACTCATGTGACGGAATATACGCGACCGAAGATACGTTCGACGGATCTTCCGTCAGGTATGTTCCGCCCCTTATGCACAAAAACAAAATTATTATGTTTGATAGACAACGATTTCACAGCAGATGTACCACAAACCTTGGCGAAAAATATGGCGACAATGGCACGAATGACATTTCTAATAAAATATCGTCATGATTAATTTATTCAGTAAACTATGGCTATCTCTTTTTTCTGACAGAGATATCCCTAAGACAAAACGAGATATGTTTGGTGGCTTTATGTCGATTTCGTATATATATGTGTATAAAAGAATCATGGCGAAATGTGGGTGTAATATTACACCTCTGCCTACCCCTCCGGGGATACAGCCCTGAGTCTATAAAAATATAATAATATATGTGAATAATGTAATTTTTCTATATGTACCTACTATTTGCCCTCTCCATTTATATTCCTAACTCAAAGGTCAAAATTCACGTGGTGCGTGGTGCGCGCGACGTCGACGGATAATCCGTTAGTACGCTCGACGTACTAACGGATCTTCGGTCAGGTGTGAATGGTTGAAGGTTTTTCTATACATTTGTATGTATTGGCGTTACGCGACCGATAAAACGCGACGGATCTTCCGTCAGATATGTTCCGGCCCTTATTCCTGACCGAACAGTAGTTCTTTATATTTTCTATGAACGCCTAGCATCTCACTCACGGACTCCTTAATGGTTAGTCCCAATGATGTTACAAAAGTAAAAAGAAGTAGATATGTTGTAGGCGTACCAAAACCTAAGATATAAGATAAGTGTGCGTTCACCTTAAGGGTGTTGTTTTCTGGCAATTTTCCAATATTGTTGGCTATTTTATTTAGCCAAGGAACCTCTCAAAAGGGCTCTAGTGGGCTTTTTGAGTATTTTGAGCCTTAAGCGCTCACATTCATAGTAATAAGGGCAAACTCAAACATGTTTATTTCCATATTTTTTTAAAATTTTTTTGGACACGTCAGAAACACATACTAATAAAAATTAAAAAGTAACTTTAAATGCATATTTACATAACAGAGCATTGAAAAAAAATGCCTGTTCAGAAAGTAGAGCCTCGTGAGAAGAATCAGGCAAGAAACTCCGGGCCACTCTTTTCATTGTCTTGATTCTATTCAATTTAAAAACTTAGTAACTACATTTAATTTTTGATAGGTATATGAGCTGGTGTGTCTATAATGTTGTTGTCAATTAATAAGGTTTTAATAATAATATAAAAGTACTAAACTAGCATAATATAGTCAAACATAAGTATACTTAAGTAAGCCGTATGGTTGACGGCATAGAATACAAGTGTCACCACCCCCTATCTTCCCGTGGGTGTCGTAAGAGGCGACTAAGGGATAACACGATGCAAATACCATCTTTGCGTAGAGACGGAAAACTCGACATCAAACCCTATACGACTGCCTCGTTGGTCTCGCGGCATAAATGTGCGCGTGGGATTGGGAGCTCCCGGGTTCGATTCCTGGGTCGGGCAGTGTTATTGGGTTTTTCTGTCACGAAATTCTCAGTAGCAGCACGGAGTCTGGAAATGTGCCCGGTACGGCAATAGGCTCGCCCCTTATTACGTGGGACTAAAGTATATCTGGCGAAAAGTGGGTGTAGAAATACACCTCTGCCTACCACCCCTTCGGTGATAAAAGGCGTGACGATATATATGTATGTATGTATGTATAAGTAGACTGTGGGACTGAGCAAATTAATCTCAAGCAAAAGTACGAATGTGGTACTTTAAATTTTAAATCTTGATCATATTTTAGATTAATTAATAAATTATTTAATCTTATCTATAATTACGGAAATGGACTATCGAAATCTATGATAATATTAGATTAATTAGTGATATAATAAAATGTTATGCTTTTAAAATAAGTTAATATTTTGAACTGCCTCCGTGATCCAGTGGATAGCGTATGCGACTGCTGATCGGAGGTCCCGGGTTCGATTCCCGGGTAGGGCAAAAGTGTTACTGGGTTTTTCCAAATACCCAGTAGCAGCCCGGAGTCTGATGATGTCCCCGGTAACGGCAATAGACTCGCCCCCTATTACGAGGGAACTAAATAAATTCATGGCGAAATGTGCGTGTATAACACCTCTGCCTACCTCCTCGGGGATAAGGGCGTGAGTCTATAAAAAAAAACATCTGATTAACTGCCGGTTTGAATATTCGATCTATCTATAGATTTGGCACTAGACATTGATTGTTTGACAAAAACTCCATACAGAATATGTCATATACATTATCTCCTGAAGTCAAATTCGTGGATTCTCGATCTCGAATATCCAGCCTATTTTTTAGATAGACAGACTAATGCTATGCCAATGAATACAGATTTTACATAGAAGCGCAGTTCTTAAGGATTTCGTGTGCCGATTCCAAGTGGGGACTGTATCCAGTTTAGTTCGTAGTTGGTGCCATTGGCGGCGCTGGCGTCGTTCTCCGTCTCTCTTGCTCTCGTAGTTAAGATACACAGGAGTAACGTTCGTCTCTCTTGCTCTCGTAGTTAAGATACACTGGAGGAACGTTCGTCTCTCTTGCTCTCGTAGTTAAGATACACTGGAGGAACGTTCGTCTCTCTTGCTCTCGTAGAGTCAGGTGTCACAGCGCGACTGCCACGCCGCCAAGCGGCAATTTGAGTCGCAGAAAGTTTGTCTTTAAAGCGCCCATATGAAATGCGCCTCTATGTAAATATCTGAGCTCTGGCTATACCAGGCGATTTTTTTTTTAAATGTTATATACGTTTTTTGTCTGTGATAAATAAATAGTTTTTATTTCTTTCTTCCTTCTAATATTTAAACCGTTAGATCTGTTCATAATTTTTAATGATGTATTAAAATTACGATAGCTTGACATCGATTATAGAAGTACTTGTTTTATTAATATGTTTTATAATAATTCCAGAAACAAAATCAGCCCCCACTGAACGTGATATTGCCAGCGCCTGCCCCCTCCACCCCTCCTACCTACGGTATGTATTTTTTTATACTATAATACCTATATAACTCTATCGGCGATATTTAGAAGTTGTCTAAGGGCCTTATCTTACTAGCGGATTGATAACCTCCTCAAAGCGGAGCGGGCGCGCAACGAATACATACGTTACGGGACTTACGTGCTCACAACGAACATGCCGCGCATGCGCAACGAATTCGTTGCGGACGCGCAAATTCATCGATGCTTTCGTTTTCGTCTCCGGCATGTTCGAAGTACTAAAGCCAACAGCAGTGTTTCCTCTTCGGAATCCATTTTGCTACTGGATGTTTTGTACGTCGATATTTTGCTACAAACACGCGATGAAAACGTAATGAATTTGCCACGCGTCCGCGACGTCCTCGCTGCGCAGCCGCGGCGTGTTCGCGACGCATTCGCTGCGCGTCCGTTCCGCACCGCAATCGCTCTCAAACCGCTAGTGATAACGTCCTAAGAACGACACTTTCACAGATCACTACTACTTATAACACTTTTGACAGCTCTCAATACAATTCACGTCATGGAAATACTTACCTCACCATAACATCGAAGCAAAGTTCTAGTGAAAGCTGTCAAAAGTGTCGTTCTTAGAAAACTTCTAAATTTCGCCGCTAGAGTCGTGCGAATAAACTTTGCATCGCCAATAAATTAATGAACCATTTTCTTTTTCATTATTAGGTGGTACAGGCTCTCCAGGTTTAACTAGTAACGCAATTTGACTGTCAGCAATCCAATGGTATAGACACCACACCTTTGAGCGGTAGTAAAGCCTTGCTGATTTCAGCATGAATGGGCCGGCTCGACCGGGGAAGTACAACCCTCTCACAGAAAATCGACGTAAAGTAACACTACCTAAACTGTTGCGTTTCGTTCGGTGAGTGAGAGTGCCGGAGGCCCTATCCCCTATTCCTTCTCCCTCATCCCACTCCTCATCCTGTCCCTTTTCCCAACCCCAAGGGGCGGAAACGCACTTGTGACTCCTGTGGTGTTGCTTGTGTCCATGGGCGGCGGTAATTGCTTACCATCAGGCAATCCGTCTGCTCGTTTGCCTCCTATAACTTAAAAAAAAAGAAAAATATATATAATATATGCTATCCGCTTTGTTAGTAAATAAAGATATTGTCCAATATTCGTAACGAAATGACAGTGAGCAAAAATGTTTGGAAGTTGGTCCAAGCGACGAATCATATTGTTTTTCTAGAGGACGTCAGCAGCTACGCATGCTTTTTTTTTTAAATTTACCCAATTTGGCCGATCCCGTGGGAATTTCGGGAAATCCCTTCTTAGTGCACCGCTATAGTCCCCAAGGAACATACATGCCAAATTTCAGCTTTTTGCGTCCAATAGTTTCGGATGTAGCGTGTCTGTCAGTCAGTCAGCAAGGATTTTATATATTAAGAAGATAGATTTTATATACTTAAAGACGTGGTCGCTAACTATTTGCCTTACCCGAAAGCTCAGGGTCACTTACAGGGCGATAGAGAGAGCTATGCTTGGCGTTTCCCTGCGAGATCGAATGAGAGAATGAGGAGATACGGAGGAGAACCAAAGTCATCGCCATAGCTCTCTGAATAGCCAGGTTGAAGTGGCAATGGGCAGGGCACATAGCGCGAAGAACCGATGGCCGTTGAAGCAGGCGGGTTCTGGAGTGGCGACCACGTACCGGACGACGCAGCAGGGGTAGGCCTCCCGCAAGGTGGACCGACGATCTGGTTAAGATCGCAGGAAGCGGTTGAATGCGGGCGGCTCAACATCGGTCTGTGTGGAGAACCTTGGAGGAGGCCTATGTCCAGCAGTGGATGTCTCTAGGCTGACATGATGATAAAGAATCTACATTATTTTATCCACAAGACCTCGTCCATATCCTGACCCATCACTTTGTTGTTGCAGGTGAAGCGACCTTAACGCCCCCACCGCGGTCCCCTGGCGTTTCCATAACCAGCCCCGCGTCAGGAGATAGCAGGGCGCAGCCCCCGGACGGCACATCTTCTGACAAGGTACATACATACATAGACTCACGCCTGTTTTCCGAAGGGGTAGGCAGGCTAAAGATAAATATAACTGCTCCGTATAGACTGCCTCCGTGGTCCAGTGGATAGCGTTTGCGACTGCTGATCGGAGGTCCCGGGTTCGATTCTCGGGTCGGGCAAAAGTGTTACTGGGTTTTTCCGAATTCTCAGTAGCAGCACGGAGTCTGGTGATGTGCCCGGTAACGGCAATAGTCTCGCCCCCTATTCCGTGGGACCTAAAAATTCATGGCGAAATGTGGGTGTATTATTACACCTCTGCCTACCCCTTCGGGTATAAGAGCGTGGGCCTATAAAAAAATTCACAGGAGCTTATCAGACGTTTTTGTAAATTTACTTTTGTGAAATTTATAGTTCCGCGTAGCAGTCTATCAGTCCGTCCAGTGGGCTATCGCTGCATACTTTATAATCATCATCGTCGGACCCGTATATCCAGGGCCGTGAAAGCTCCATACATGGGTAAATTTCATATAGATCAGCGCCATCTACCGAAGATTGCAAGAAAAAATTTCATATATACCTAGAAATATCTGTAGCGATAACTGAACGGTAATTTCGCCAACATCGTTAAGATTTGCGTGGCGCAGTGGAAGAGTGCTAGGCTCATAACTTAAATGTCCGTGGATCGAATCCACGCTAATCTAGAACTACTTTTTGTGATTTTTATATTTTTTTACTTTTAAATTGCATATTTTACAATATAATAGTTGTCATTTAGTTATTTATTAACACCGAAATTAAACATTTATTTTATTTTGAAAAATGAATCCACTACTAACGCCATCTATACGATCGGAATAAAAATAAAATTGTTTGTACGCCATCTAGAGTAGAGGATACATATTGAACTTTTCCTTAGAGAGAGTTGCGCATCTATACCAGTATATCTGTATAATCTATGCGTATGTCCCACTGCTAGCCACGAGTCTCTTATATGAGAAGGATAACGCCCTACAATTTTATGAAAACGGGTCTTGTTCGCGATATTTAATTAATTTAAGATATAAATGCCTCTGTTTTACCGACGTTTCGGCCGTCTTACAACAGATGAGACTGATATAACATCAGTCTTGCCGCGACCATGGCTGTTGTAAGACGGCCGAAACGTCGGTAAAACAGAGGTATTTATACCTTACCATAGCGGCGATAGCCCAGTGGTGTACGTAACGGATTGTCGAGACGATGGTCTCATGTCTCATATGTGTAGGTATTAAAAATGTTAATTATCGCACCCTTAACAATGTGACCGGTAGATGGCAATAGGCTCGTCCCCTATTACATTGGGACCAAAACAACTGGCGAAGTGTGGGTGTGTAATACACCTCTGCCTACCTCTTCGGGGATAAAAAGGCGTGAAGTTATGTTTATGTTTATTTAAACCTTAAATTAATTTAATATTGCGAATAAGTTTTGACAAAATGTATGATGTATACAAATCTCGAAAGTTTAAAATCCTTGATAAAGTCCTAGTCCACCACGCTGGCCAAATGCAGGTTGGCAGACTTCACATGCCTTTCGAATAAAGTTACCGAAATCTGCCCGATCTCCGTTATTTATAAATCAACCATTTCTAAATAACTCACTTCAGAGCCCTTTATCAACAAGGGTCAGGTGGCTATGTCCTTGATAAAGAAATGCGGCCTCCACAGCACTCATACGTCGGAAGGGCTTCCGTTTTAGATACAGGGTGTTGATAAATATGTACCTACCTACATAAAAAGAGAGAATAAAGATGAAGTTTTGTACGATGCTGTGTAACTTGTTGCTATAGTGACATAGATGACATAACTTCACGCCTTTATCCCCGAAGGGGTAGGCAGAGGCGTATTACACACCAACACTTCGCCAGTTTTGTTTTGGTACCGATGTGATTTTTCAAATCAATCATTCCTGAGATTAGCGCGTTCAAGCAAACAAAAAAACATCATCAGGCTTCCGTTGTAGATACAGGCTGCTGATTAATACATACAATGAGAGAAAGATCAACTTTTGTGCGATGCTGTGTAACTTGTTGCTATAGTAACATAGATACATATGTAGATAGAAAATTCTTTATAGTGGTGCACGTAACGGACTGCCGAGACGATGGTCTCGGGTTCGACCCCCAGTTACCCCGAGCACACACCTCTGACTTTTCGAAGTTATGTGTGTATTAAAATGTTAATTATCGCTCGCTTAATAATGTACCCGGTATTTTATTTTATTTTATTTATTTATTCAGGTACACAAAACAAACATAGTACATATTTAGGTAATACAACATTTAGGCTATATAAGTTTTGTCTTAAACTATGTCTCTAAATATTGTGCACACATCATGGCTATAAGTTATGACAGTACGATATGCTATTATGATACAGAGCATGTGATACAAGATGACATGACATGTGGTAGATGGCAATAGGCTCGCCCCGTATTACATTGGGACCGAAACATAACCGGCGAAGTGTGTGTGTGTAATACACCTGTGCCTTCGGGGATAAAAGCCTTAAGTTATTTATTATGTTATTATTATATACACCAGAAAAATATTAGAATACAGTGATCTTATATAAAGAACTTAAAGCCAGTGGTACAAGGGCGGTCTTATCGCAAAATGCGGTTTCTTACAGACAACCTAGTCTATACATCTATACATATAAATAAAATTGGAGTGTCTGTTTGTTATATTAAAATAACCGCTTTTTATTAAATGACCATAGACCATGGTAACCATAGTTTTAATTTAATGTGACGACCGGTTGGCGTCGCGGTAGTGTAAGCGACTGCCACGCCGAAGGTTGCGGGTTCGATTCCCGTACAAGTCAAACATTTGTGTGCGTGAACATGGATGTTTGTCTTGGTCTGGATGTTTCTATGTATAATATGTATGTATTTACAAAAAAAAAGTATATATGATTGTTTATTCATTGTCTAGTACACATAGTACAAGCTCTGCTTAGTTTGGGACTAGACGGTGTTGTGTGAATATGGTAGAATATTATAGAATTATAGAATGTGTAACATTCGCGTAATCCCAAAAAAATACTATGTTTGAGATGTTAAGCACTCACAATTACCTCTGATCTCTTTCTCTCTTTCCAGTCCTCAGAGACAGCGGTCGGCGGCATATCCCGGACTACGAGCACGGCACTATCCCGCAAAGAGAGCTACAAAGCGCAAAGACAACACTATAGAAGAGAGAAGAAACGGGCGGCTTCAGCGTTACTGCACTCTATAGAGGACCCCTCTGTGGTCGTGCTAGCTGACTGGCTCAAGGTAATTGTGACAAAATTCAACATATCAAAAAACAACATGCTGTATATGTATATATTTCAAACGACAAAAAATAGCACGCTGTATAAGTGAAAATTCATATGTAAAAGCAACATGATGTATATGTTAAAAAAAACGAGATGTCAAAAAAAAAACATGCTGAATATGTCATAAATTAAAAATGTTGGCAAAAACAATAAGCTGTATGTGTAAAAAAAAGTAAAGTTACAAATAGCAGAGACTACATTATAGAACAGAAGAAACGCGCAGCCTCCGTGCTACTGCACTCTATAGGGGACCCCTCTGTGGTCGTGCTAGCTGACTGGCTCAAGGTAAAACTAAAATAAACATCACCATGTAAATTTTAAAATTCAAACTTGTTAAAAAAAAACAACATGCTGTAAGTATATGACAAAAGTTCAGCATGTCAAAAAGTCAACTTGCTGCATATGCCCAAAAAGCATCATGCTGTATATGTTAAAATTCAAGATATCAAAAAAAAAGCTTAAGATATTTTAAATAAAATATGGTGTCTCTAAAAACAACACCATCTTTACGTTGTAAAGATGGTATCAAAAAACAATGTGCTGTATGTTAAAAATGCAAGATGTGTCAAAAAATAATCCGTTATAGCAAATTATTTTTAAAAATTTAATGAATGAATTGTTTAACAAAATACTTATCTTTCGTTTCTAATTATGTTATTATATATATTATAATATATTATATTATCAATGTCAAATCAATGTTTAAAGAGCTGCATAATGAGGTTGTGAAATGACGCTCACTACGCGGCAGCACTGAGGCATCAGGTCCAGAAACCTGTCGAAACTGTCAAAGCCCCTATATAATCGTACGTCTGTGTTTGTTTGTATTATGTGTGTGTACGCGTCTGTACATATCTGACGTCAGTTTGGACCTGATATATACTAAGCGCCGTCTGGTGGTAGAAGAAATTTCAAACACCCTCATTGGTTTAGTATCTCAATTTGTATTTAATTATTTTATTTTTGTTTACAGGTCCGCGGTTCACTCAAGTCTTGGACAAAGTTATGGTGCGTTTTGAAACCTGGGTTGCTACTGCTTTACAAGAGCCCTAAAGCTAAGGTAAGATATTGAATACCTCAGTGGATTCATGCTTGTCGACTAGAAACCGATTAATATTAATAATTTGCCCCTTTTTAGACGTAATATAAGACTACTTAGGGCAGAAGCCGGTTTTCTTATCCATTGAACACCCATCGCAATAGCCCAGATAATTAGTTTCCATACAAGTAGCAATAGTCCTACACCTGCTGCGGCTAATCCGTGGCTGTACTTCATTGTGCAGTTATGGAGGCTCCTCAGTAGGTGCCCCATCACATTCTAGATTAAAACTCTCAAAGGGCCTCTGCGCGTTGGACCTATGTCTCCGTGTACGCCTGCCAAAGGGCCGATTAGTTTTTTAACACGATATGTTAGAAAAGTATGCGTGAAAGAGAAACAAAATAATAATAATAATTAATTAAACATAAAGAAAAAAAACCGTCATCATATCAGCCTAGAGACGTCCACTGCTGGACATAGGCCTCCCCAAGGCTCTCCACATAGACCGATCCTGAGCCACCCGCATCCATCCGCTGCCCACGACCCCAACAAGATTGTCAGTCCACCTTGCCGGAGGCCTACCTCCCAATTTCTGGCAGAACGTAGCACACTTTATTACATGTTATAAAATCTTTTATGTACCTATGTTTCACAAATAACTATATATTTGATTTTATTTGAAAGTTTTTTATTTTTCGTCCACAGAGTAGTCACTGGGTGGGCACAGTTCTGCTTACCTCCTGCCAAGTTATAGAGCGGCCCAGCAAGAAAGACGGCTTCTGTTTCAAGCTATACCATCCTCTGGAGCAGAGCATTTGGGCTCCTAGGGGTCCACATAACGAAACTATCGGTAAGTAACTAGTTTATACACTTCTGCTTACCCCCTGTCAGCTAGGGGTCAACATAACGAGACTATCGGTAAGTGTGATGTAGAAAAATATTATAAAATTTAAACAGATAAAAAATAGAAACTACTGGTCGGCATTTTACGTACGTACCAATTATCTGAGGTCCGTAGATAGAAATAATTATAATATAATATTCTACCACATACACACACCACCATCTAGTCCCAAACTAAGCAGAGCTTGCACTATGGATAAACATACTTATATACTTTTTTTGCAAATACATACATATTATACATAGAAACACCCAGACCAAGACAAACATCCATGTTCATGCACACAAATGTTTGACTTGAGCGGGAATCGACCCCGCGACCTTCGGCCGGTCCTCTAAAATAAAAAACGGAATCTTTATAGGTTCGTCATGTCTGTCTGTCCGTCCGTCTGTCTGTCTGTCTGTCTGTCTGTCTGTCTGTCTGTCTGTCTGTCTGTCTGTCTACCGACCATATGTTTGCTGGCAAATATGTGATAGTGGTAAGTGAAAACAGGTAAACCTTGCTCGCTAGCCAGCCTTCATCTTTAGAGTCGTGCATATATTGTTACGAATGGTGATATTTGAAAATAACTCCATCTATCGGTAAATGAGAGAACTAGAAGAGAATTGATATATCGGTAGTTTTAAAGTGTTTCATCTATTCTCTACTAGATGGCGTTACTGTTTTGTTCTCTGGAAGTATCGACACTGTCTCCGACTGTTACGAGAACATTCTCGGGAAGACTAGAACAGACTAGTTATGTTTTCCGGCCGGTATAAATACCGCGTGGACTGACGAATCCACACAGTTCAGTTCTTATAACGGAGCGATCAATCTTTTTTTTTATAGTAATAAGCGGCAAACGAGCATACGGATCGCCTGATGGTAAGCAATTACCGCCGCCCATAGATACAAGCAACAGCACAGGACTCACAAGTGCGTTGACGGCCCGCGGGGTGGGAAAAAGAATAGGATGAGGAGTGGGATGAGGGAGAAGGAATAGGGGATAAGGCCTCCGGAACTCTCACTCACCGAACGAAACGCTATAGTTTAAGTACTGTTACTTTACGTCGATTTTCTGTGAGAGGGTAGTACTTCCCCGGTCGATTCATGCTGAAATCAGCAAGGCTCTACTACCTGTAGTCGTGTATTTAATATTGTTTATCTTAATATAATATTGTTGTTCTCAGGTGCTGTGGTACAACCCCTCCCGACAGCGCACCTGATATTCCGCGCTCCCTCCCAAGCGGCGGGACACTGTTGGTTGGACGGACTCGAACTCGCGCTAAGATGCAGCAATGCTATGTTACGGTAAGCTACTGAACCATACTACTATTATATACCGTGTATCATCTGACAGCCTGCCTCGTTGGTCTCGCGGCATAAATGTGCACGTGGGATTGGGTCTCGGGTTTGATCCCCGGGTCGGGCAAAGTGTTATTTGGATTTTCCGTCAATTTCTCAAAATCACTGGGTCAGGTAGCTACCTGACAAGACATCAAGACAACAAAAAAAAATTAAGGAATCGTATAAACCGTACAGTCAGGGGCCCAATTCTGCTAAATAAATATAGTCTCGATATCATGTCAGTGTCATACTTACGTCACAAAAAGCGTATTCTTCTAAATTATCTGATATTTGAATAAAATTGTAACGAGATCGTATGTGTCAACGACGAACTGTTTATTTTAAATTATACGATAATGACATTAGGTTATCAGAATACCGCTTTTAATTCCATTCAAAATATAATATCAATGTCATATAAAAATAGCAGAATTGGCCCCCTGGTCTTTGATCATAGAATTTGACCCAGCTACCTAAATGTTCCATCTGTTTGTTGTAGATGTTCCCGGTCGCGTCCGGAGCAGACGGTGGCGGCGGACGAGCCGGCGACACAGACCAACCTCTCGCACGAAGACCTCGAGAAACACTTTAATGAGCACGGTACGTACCTACATGTATGTTGCGCGGTAATGTTTATACCTACGTGTGTTATGTACGGTGGCAGATATTATTATATCACAGACTAACACGGTGAGTACTTTAATGGGTACTACCGGCATATAGTGTACATGTTTTTTTTTTTTTTTTCTATTTATTTAAGGAATTTTTATACATTAGTGTATATGCCAATTCCATCGTAACCTAATACATGCAGTATACAAAAATAAATGATTTTAATAACTAATAACCTAACTTCATTGATGCGGGCTAAAAACCATAAACATGTTTATTGACATTTCGGAGAGAGGTGATGATAGCAAACTATGAAACATGTCAATATTTAGTCTGTTGTTTTAGTTTTATTAGTGTACATGTTAAGTCTATAATGTGACGCCAGTGAACTCGTTTATTTCACGACACGACATGGGCATCGCCAGCCGATTACTTAGGGGGGCAAAGTTGCCAGCCGATGGTCATGGGAAGGGGGGACAAGTTGAATAGAAACAAGAAAATGGGGGGGGGGGGGCAGTTGATATGGAAACAAGAAATTGGGGAGGGGGGAGCAAAGTTACCTGCGAATGAGCAAGGGAAGGGGGGGGACAAGTTGATATGGAAACAAGAAAGGGGGGCAAAGTTACCAGCCGATGGCCAAGGGAAGGGAGGGACAAGTTGAAATGGAAACAAGAAAAGTATGAATTTTAGGGTTTATTGAATCTCTAGGGGGTTGCCCCCCCTGGCGGCCTGCATATACTGGGTATAAGGGACGGCGCCGGCGTTCCGAAAACTGATACCAGTGATTTAGTCAACGACAACCCAGCCTACTAGACACCTAATGTTTTCATTTCTACAAAGAAACAATTCTGTCAAAGCGGTGAGGTATGCGGGGCGAAGGGGGCTACAAAAATGCATTCTAATTGGCCGGTTCCAATTTGTGGTACGTCATAATTCATAACTAGTGTTAGGATTGGTCTTATGTAAGACGTATAAGTCTAACGTGTTGTCAGAAAGTGTTCGCCTTACGTCTGCCGTCTAGTAAGCTGGGTTGTCGTTGGATTTAGTACATGAAACTAAGGGCCTTATCAAGTTATACCTACAGTTTTTATATATAAGATACGTCAGTTTGAAAGATGAAACGAAGACTAAAATTTAGTATTTTAACTACCTGATCGAAGATGGAAGATTTTTTTGCTGCACACCATTTTTTTAGATTAAAATGATTTAATTTTTTTTTGTCGTTTCGAGGGCGCCAATTTCATATTCATTTATCCGAAGTTTCATCAAAAGTATTTCGTAATTGTACGATTTCGACATGCATTCCAATGCCAAAGGTTAAATTACTTCATTATAGTCCAAAAAATCTTGCTAACGAAATACGAAAAATGACAAGTTTATTTATACATAATATTTAACTGAAATGTGTTAGTAATAACTTAATAAGACATCAATATTTACTTTTAGAATTTTATCGAGTGTCGGGTATTAAAATAGTCATATAGCCCTTTTCCTGACTATAGTTAAGCCAAATTCATTGTAGTATATTTGTAAGCCCCGTTTCAATCGGTGGACCCATATCACGGTAATAATATCTAACAGTATTGTAACTCCATACAAACGCACGAAACTCGAGTTATACCTACGCGCCGCGAGCAGAGTACCCATTAGACTGGGCGGACCGTACCTACAGTACCCGCAGCCGCTATCGTGCCGCAGCTCGCATGCGGCGCGTCTGGTAGGTATAACTATACGTCTCGTAGGTATATATATAGGATATAACTCACGAAAACGGCCGAGTTACAATACTGTTAGATTATGTTACCGTGCCCATATGCAGGTTTGATATAGGATTATAGGCTAAGTAATATTTGTGTTTATCGTCCGTATGGTGACGGATTAAGAATACGGAATGTCACCACCCCATATCATCCCACGGGTGTCGTAAGAGCCGACAGAAGGAGCATATTATGCAGAGAACAGCACTGTAAGAGAAGGAAAACTTGATACAAACCCTATACCAACCCGTTTGGCCAGCGTGGTATAGTAGGCCAATTCCTCCTTTCAAAGGAGAGGCTTAGTCCAGCAGTGGACTGTTAAAGACTGATGATGGTGATGAGAATCATTACTGTGGTAGCGTTAACATGGGTGTATTCAAGACTTCGGCTTCGCCTGAAAAGTCTAACTGACCTCCGCAACCTAAAGGGGTAGTGAACCAAAGAGTATAACCTAAACCAAAGAGCTCAGATATTTACATAGAGGCGCATTGCCTATGGGCGCTCTGAAGACAAACTTTCTGTGACCCAAATTGCCGCTTGGCGGCGTGGCAGTCGCGCTGTGACAGCTGTTTCTACGAGAGCAAAAGAGACGAACGTTCCTCCTGTGTATCTTAACTACGAGAGCAAGAGAGACGGAGAACGACGCCAGCGCCGCCAACGGTGACTACGAAATAAACTGGAAACAGTCCCCACTTGGAATCGGCACACGAAATCCTTAAGAAATGCGCTTCTATGTAAATCTGCATTCATTGCCTAAACATATAAATGAATTTTGAAATAAAAGCCACAAGCATGTCTGCAACTTATATCTACAAATCTTAATGATTTTCTTACATTAAGATGCACTTTAGACTTCGCCGTTTTAATGCACTAAGTACACATTACCCTTGCAACAGTGCCGAAATATTGGATTCTCGAAATAAACTTACATGCGTGGAAAACGGTACATGGACAAAATCGCGTAATTATTTTAAGTTTGATTCTACAAACCTATCTACTTATGAATTTGGCTTAACTTCAGTTTCGTACTCTATTCGTCTCTCAATATTAATTTTAAGTTTACATTTTTATTACTTATGACTTATTGCTAAAATTTTCTCGAGTAAGTTTTTTAAGCAGTAAGTAGAAGGTAAATATTTTTAGATTATCTTTATCCCTTCGTGTGTCTCAATATTAATTTTAAGTCTAAAATTTGTACTACTAATAATTTACTAAACATTTATTATTCCAAAAATGTTCACAAGAAATGTTTTTTTCAATTACTAAAAGGTAAATATTATTTCCTTTATCCCACCTTCGCACGTATGCTAATTAAAAATAATTAGTGCTAAAATTTTCCGAAGTATCCTCTTGTAGCTCGCCGCTAATGTCTATATATGATTATTCTCCGAAAAGACCAAATTCAGTCACCTACCAAGTACAGCAAAAGACCAAAATACGAAAGACCAGATGGGCTCAATTCATGGAATCAATCGAAATGATATCTAAAGAGCATGATTCTAGCGAACCACCAACACCTGACAGAGATGGCAGATTCCTAGACTTCATGAGGAAGAAAGAGACAGGTATACTACGGAATGCTCCGTCTACATCGTCTGTGAGACTACTCAAAGAGCCGAAAGAGGCGAAATTGACCAGTAAAAGTCTGGCGTCCAGTCCATATAAGATTGAGGTTAAGAAATCTCCCATTTTGAGGTGTTTTGAACTGCCTAAATTGCCTTTGACAGAGAAAGCTAAAGAGAAGATATCTCCTACTAATATTATTGAAGAAAATTTCATAAAATTCATGTCTACTTTCCCTAAACGAAGAAGTTCCACTCCGCCAACTTTCACTCAAAAACGAATCAGTGAATTGAGGGAGTCTGGCGTGAAAACTGACTCTGAAAATGATGATGTTTTCATCAAGACGCAAAGGAAACGAATTTACAAAGGGTCTGAGGTGATCTGTGATACTCCAGAGAATATTATTATTAAAACACCGCCATCTGTTGAGAAGGTCAGGCAGTATACTACTTCGTCTAGCGATGATGAGAAATATAGGTATGTGATTTTTACTTTTAGATTTTAGGGAGTAATGTAAGATTAATTTTGCGCACCTGGAGATGATTTTTATGAATTGATGAATATTTTGAGTCCGACCTTGACCTCTTCGGGTTGACCTTGCATTTTCTTAGAAGATTTATATTTATGTTAATTAATTGTTGTGAGATGGTTAAGATCTTAGTTACAAATACAAATGTTGACACAGTTAAACACATTCAAGGTGACTAATAAGATTGTGTTATACTGTCGTACCTCGATTGTTCATTAATATCATGATATCATGGTCATAAAACGCTATACATATAATAATACGCCTAAATGATATATGTATAATTATTGTCTGTATCTGACAGTTAAAGAAAGAAAGAAACAAAACATATTTATTCTGTTACGAAAGAATAACATATTTTTTTTAGCATAACAGTAGGTTTTTATTTAACAAAATTGGCCCCTAACTCAGCGTAGTGCCATCTAATTCAACTAGGTGGCGCTGATATACTGTTGGTACCATTTTATATTTATTCACAAATAAATATATATAAAATATTTTTTTAACCCCGGCCGATCGTTTCACATTATGCACTAAAAGGAACATTTATTTACTGACATAACTTGTTTATACTTTTCAAATTGTCACACTTGACACATAGGGAATTAAACACAAGCCTCAGTTCGGTTAAGGTCATTGTTTGACCTTTTGCAAATAACTCAATTTTCGATATTTTTTTGAAAGACAACTCTGGCACTAGGTCTAAATCCACACAATTCTAGGAGGTCCCCGTTATTCCATCACGTTCACGAGTACTCGCTGATAGCTAGGCCAGAAATTCAAAAAAATCCCAAGACGAAATTAGCTGCATTCTAGCTACGCCCTGCGCTAGACTTTGAAAATAAACGTAAAAAAAACAAAATTTAAAAAGAGACTAAAGATTTACGTGAAGATTGTAAGAAAGTTGTCCTTGACCATGAGATTAAAGCTGTCAAAATTGACTTTTAGAATATTACAATAAAACTTGTAGGAAGTCTCCGTTATTCCGTCACGTTGACGAGTTACGCGACAAGTACTCGCTGATAGACTGCGACAAACTGCCGTCCGCTAGCTTCGAGGCGAGCAGAGTCGCGCGGCGAGACGATAGGATGACGTCACAGAACGTGTACGTCGCCGGGAATATTGTCGCCAGCGGACACTTCAGCGGTACGGTAGAGGGAGCTAGTTACGTTTGTAAAATATTTTCGGGTTACAGATGGCGCTAGGTGCGTTTGTTGAATGTCCGCGGCCGGTAGATGGCGCTAGTTGTGTGTTGATTGTTCGCGTGCGATAGATGGCGCTAGTTGGTTGTAGAATGTTTGAATCGTACACTAGGTGTCGCTATTGTTTACTTAAATAAATTTTGTATCAAGCGGTTGTCTATTACTTTTAATAGCTCATGCCGACTCGAGATTTACAGGTGGTGTGATTATTTTATGTAAACTATTCCTATAATAGGATAACAAGAAGGGCAGCCTTTCTTGAAAACTATTAGCCTCTGGGAGATGAATCTACAAAATAAAATAATAAAGGTAAGCAAAGCAGCGATAGCCTAGTGGAGAGACCGAAAGACTGCTACGCAGAGGGTCCGGGTTCGAATCTACGGCACGCACCGACGACTTTTCGGAGTTATGTGCGTATTAAATTGTTAATTATCGCTTGTTAAACGGTGAAGGAAAACATCGTGAGGAAACCTGCATGTCTGAGAGATCTCCATAATGTTCTCGAAAGACATGTGAAGTCTGCCAACCCGCACTTGGCCAGCGTGGTGGACTATGGCCTTACCCTTCTCATAGTGAGAAGAGGCCCGTGCCCAGCAGTGGGATAGTTTATATATAAGGCTGATGATAATGTGGTAAGTCGTTTTTCACCCCGTGTCTCTTTCTATCTCCATGAAAAATTTCATCAGAATCAGTGCAGCAATTACATTACATCATAATATATCAACGAACAGTCGTGTATAATTTACTAAGCCTTTCATTGTAATGTTTGTTTATTCAAAGAGATTCAACGGAAGTAATTTATCATTTCCATGAATGGCGTATCATCAGCTATTTTATTAAATATGCTCTAATTTAATGGTGTTTTATAGAGAACTGGCTTAGCCCGCGGATACACCTGCGGTATTTAGGGCTACTGCTCTGCACCCGTGGTTAATAGCGTGATGTTATATAACCTATAGCCTTCTTCGAAAAATTGGAGTGTCTGTTTGTAATATTAAAATAACAGTTTTTTACTAAATGCACATGGATATACACGGTAAATATATCGAAATGAAATTTTTTACAATTTTTGTTCGTCTGTCTGTCTGTCTGTTCGTTCTCGTTAGTCTCTGGAACGGCTGGACCGATTTTGACGGGACTTTACTGGCGGATAGCTGATGTACCAAGGAGTAACTTAAGCTATACTTAATGTATAGCCTAAGTTACTCTTTGGTAGGTACATCAGCGGGTACGCGAAGTAGTTCCGTGGGACCGCGGGTGAAACCGCGGGAAACAGCTGGTCCAACTTAAAATCATCCAAATCGGACCAGTAGTTCCTGAGATTATCGCGTTCAAAAAAAGAATCTCTATGTCTAATCTAGGCGAAATGTGGGTGTAATTTTATGGTTTTCGCTATATAAAGTGCCATTGCCTTGAATCTTTTCAAGTGGCAAACGAAATTTCGGCGATTTTTATAATTATTGACTTTACATACATACATAGACTCACGCCTGTTTCCCCGCAGGGATAGGCAGAGCCCACTTTTCGCCAGTGTTTTGATCCCACGTAATAGGTGGCGAGCCTATTGCCGCTTATCGGGATATTTTGTTTGCCAGAGCCTCGTCCGTTGATCGGCAGGTGCACCACTTGCAGGTGAGGTTGGCTTGGGACCCTAAGTTCTTGGTGGGAACCCTATGCACCCTTGTATATTAACTTCATATTTTCAAAATCTTTTTTATCTTCAAGAACTCCCCACACCCCTTCAAGTATATGAATCTCAGCATCCTTGAAATAGGCGATTCTTTAACCAAACTAGGTGATTGTGCCTAGTGGATCGAGACCCGACGAAATTTGCTGTGAACTTGTCAAAGTAATCGCGTGCGATCTTTTGATAGCATTAAAATACAATAATAATAAAAATAAATAAAAAAATCTTTATTTACGCAAACATGGAGTTGTCTTAAACTAGTGGTTGGAGTATCCTTTTAAGTATGACAATACTTGTACCAGGGCACTCCGCTCTTTCATAAATTAACTTATGTTTACGAGGTAAATATTATTCAGAAAGGACCTGATTCTCGTTCTAAAAAGATTCTCAATGTGTTCGCAATTATACAGGGTGTCACAAGACCCATCACCAAGCCGAAGTCTACTCGTTTTGGACATCATGCCAAGTCATACTAAGCAAAAATAAAACTTGGGAAATGTTTTTTTTTTCAAATAATCACATTCTTCAAACCGCAATTAAAATTTTTCGCGTACAATTTTCGAAATACTAATCGATGGGTCCATAGGACATTCATAGAACAGGTGGCATGGTAAATTGCATCGATTTTCTACCTAACTAGAGGACGCCAGCAGCTACGCCTGCATTTTTTTTAATTTACCCGTTTTGGCCGATCCCGTGGGAATTTCGGGAAATCCCTTCTTAGTGCACCCCTACGGTCCCAAAGCAAAATACATGCCAAATTTCAGCTTCCTGCGCCCAATAGTTTCGGCTGTAGCGTGTCTGTCAGTCAGTCAGTAACGCAAGGATTTTATATATTAAGATGACAATAGTTTGTTTATTTTCAAAGACAAAGCTGATATCTTAAAATACGAGACACGAAAGTTTATAAGCGAGGCAAAAAATCTAGAACGTCCACTTCGCTTCGCTACGCGAAAATCATTTAAGCCTCGATAAAAAAGTACCTTTAATCTTATTATTAGAACAAGGACGTTTTATTTTAGGATTTTATTAGGGGATGGTGTTTAAAGTCAGGCTGTGTAAATTATTAATTAGCGCTCGCTAAACGGTGAAGGAAAACATCGTGAGGAAACCTGCATGTCTGAGAGGTCTCCATAATGTTCTCGATAGGCACGTGAAAAAGTGCGAAGAGGCGGGTAATAGCTAGTAATATATTAAAAAATTTTTGACGCGTTATTCAATTATTCTCTAGTTTTGTGAGTGTTACCACGGTGCAAGTACAGTCGGCAAAAAAGTTTAAAGAAATATTACTGGTTATATTATTTGAATAATGTTTTCGCAATTCTACACTAAATTCTTAATGAACACGGTACTGTAGCCTAGTAATAGCCCTACGCTCGTTGTATCTTTACTGACAGAATCATTTTTTTTGCCCGAAGCCTCATATTGACTCAGAATTCTATTGTGACGCAAATTAGGAAAGGCTAGTAAAGTTACTGCCTCGTTGGTCTCGCGGCATAAATGTGCGCGTGGGATTGGGTGGTCTCGGGTTCGATTCCCGGGTCGGGCAAAGTGTTATTGGGTTTTTCCGTTATGAAATTCTCAGTAGCAGCACGGAGTCTGGTAATGTGCCCGGTACGGCAATAGGCTTGCCCCCTATTACGTGGGACTAAAATAAATCTGGTGAAAAGTGGGTGTAGCAATATACCTCTGCCTACCTCTTCAGGGATATAGGCGTGAGACTATGTAAGTATGTATAATATATTAATAATGAAGAGCATGCATGAAAAATTTTATGAGAGTGAATGAAGCAAGAGAGATACGTCAGGATCGTTGCAAATGGCGTGCCGTAGTCTGCCTACGCCTCCGAGAAACAGGCGTGAGTCTATGTACCTATGTATATGTATCAACATATGCATCGCTTGCTAAAAGGTGTAGGAAAACATCGTGAGGAAACCTGCATGTCTGAGAGTTCTCTATAATGTTCTTGAAAGACATGTGAAGTCTGCCAACCCGCACTTGGCCAGCGTGCGAAGACACGGGTAAAAGCTAGTAATATATTATTACACTAGCTGTTGCCCACGGTTTCAACCGCGTCCTCAAGGAAGTACTTCGCGAACCCGGTTTATTTATATCCTAAGTTACTCCTTGGTACATCAGCTATCCGCCAGTGAAAATCCCGTCAAAATCAGTCTAGCCGTTCACGAGATTAGCGAGAACAAACAGACAGACAGACAATAATTGTAAAAAAATGTCATTTCGGTATATGTACCGAAACCGTGTATACATTCATATGCATTAAGTAAAAAGCGTTTATTTTATTATAACAAACAGACACTCCAATTTTATTTATGTGTATAGACTTTTGAAGCATTATTCAATTATTCTCTAGTTTTTGTGAGTTACTCCCACGGTTAAGGTACAGTCGGCCACATTTCAAGCTTTCGAAAGTACTTATGAAGATATTTAGTTAGGTATCTAGTCTACCCACGTCCAAAAAAATTATTTAAATAATAAACTCAGTATTATTTGTTTAAACTTCAAATAACATAAAGATTTCGATTATTTGTATGATATAGAGTTAGTTACAAAATCGGGGTATTCCTGAAAGCGCAACTATTTTTGAGCGCAACTAAAAAAGCGCAACTACTTTATTCCACAAAGCGCAACCACGTCGAAAAATAGTGAAGGGGCATAACAGATTCTTAAAGGACTATTTACTGTCGATAGGATTTGTAAATCGTCTGCCCATTTTTTAATTATTATATTATGGTGACCATTTTTAAAAGTACCAGGATAACAGAAATGAATAGAGGTTAGAAGTGTTTATAGAATCTGGTAACAAATAAATATCAATCAGTAAAATGTTTTGAAAAGTACCAGGGTAACATAAATTAACAGAAGTTAGTAGCCTAATAAAAACCTGGTTTTATGGTCATGAATCAGATATAAAGCACTGGATGTTATAGGTAAAACTCAGGCGCACAGCAACAGCTAAAGTATACTAAAATGTCCTGTCTTATCAACTATCGATATTTTCCGTTTGTTATTAACCAGCACTATTGCATCTTGATATTTAGTTGCGCTTTGTGGAATAAAGTAGTTGCGCTTAGTTAGTTGCGCTTAAAAATAGTTGAGCTTTCAGGAATACCCCACAAAATCATCGGTACCTACAATTAAATTTCTATTTAGGTATATATTATTCCCCATCTTAATATATAAAATCCTTGCGTTACTGACTGACTGACAGACTGTTGGGCGCAGGAAGCTGAAATTTGGCATGTATGTTCTTTGGGGACCGTAAGGGTGCACTAAGAAGGAATTTCCTGAAATTCCCACGGGATCGGCCAAAACGGGTTAGTTAAAAAATGCAGGCGTAGCTGCTGGCGTCCTCTAGTTAGTAATAAAAATCCTTGCGTTGTAAATACCCTTACTATAGTTTAACTACTAAGTTCGTGTTCTATTCATACAGTACTACGTTTAAAATATTTTTTTAAGCTTTAATAAGGGAATATTATATATATATATATATATATATATATATATATATATATATATATATATATATATATATATTATTTTTATTTATTTAAAAAGACAACTCCCGCTCTAGGAAGAAATTCCTGTGTCGCGGGGGACTTTACAAACATACAACCAACGGACACAATGAACACTCAGACTCGAGACAACAATCAGTAGATCACATAAAGTGTTCTCTCGTATGGGACTTGAACCCACGACACGCGGCGCAGTACCAAGCAGCGAGGCGACCGCTTAAACCACTACGCCAACCGTGCAGTCAATTTGGTCAGTGGGTTTACTGTCTAACTCTCATGTTTCTAGCTTCAAAAGTGTGGGCTCTGCCATGATATTAACATTGAACTAGCGGAATGGCAAGAAAAAAAATGTAATCGATTTTTAAAGCACTTTATAAGTGAGTTGAGACAAGTGAATTAAGTACCTAAGGTTCATTTCTTGTATTCGACCCCTGAGAGACTTAAATAGTTCTTAAAATTTTACTTCTAAAATCCGCAAATGCTGATAGCTATAGCTATGAAAACGCCGTCTAAAGCTAGCAGTGTATTAAATTACGTCGCTAACTGTACCTTGTATTTAACTACCTCGCGGGCGTATGAAAATTAACAAATAAATACGCGAACATTACCAAAATACATGTATGTAAAAGTTTTACCTTATTCTGTGTAGGTACTTGTATGTTGTTTAAAGAGAAATGTACTAGGTTATACGTAGACACGTTGTGCATGCGGCATTGGCCGTGTGGTGTGTCGGTGAAAAGTAGTTTATTTTGAGTTCAAAACAATATTAACGAAGAGATGAAAGAATAATGAAGTGACGGTAGTAGAGCCTTGCTGATTTCAGCATGAATGGGCCGGCTCGACCGGGGAAGTATTACCCCCTCACAGAAAATCGACGTAAAGTAATAGTATCTACTTAAACTATTGCGTTTCTTTCGGTGAGTGAGAGTGCCAGAGGCGCTATCCCCTATTCCTTCTCCCTTATCCCACTCCTTATCCTATCCCTTTTTTCCAACTCCAAGGGGCAGCAACACATTTGTGACTCCTGTGTTGCTTGTGTCCATGGGCGGCGGTAATTGCTTACCATCAGGCGATCCGTCTGCTCGTTTGCCGCCTATTGCAATAAAAAAAGACAAAAAAGCAATGACACTGAGTTTGTTTCTGCCTTTCTTCTCGAGAGTTCATTTAGCTAGGAAAAGCCGGCATTATCTAGAATAGGGTTTTGACTTGCATAAGTGTTGTAAACATCAAAATCTAGAATTAAATTTGCTTTATTCGTAAAGAAAGATAACCAGTGTGCCAAACAATTTTTTTATGCTTTATTTAATCCGTTGGGGTGCATATTTTAAACAATACATTTTAATATTGACCAGAGATAAACTACGATCGCGAGCGATTCGGATATTTACTGTATTTTGATGGATGACGAAAGATTGACCAAGCAGATATACAAGGCAAGTGTGAATACGACAGGACGCAGGGGAAGACCTAGACGGACGTTCTCTGACCAGATTGGAGACATCCTAAAAAAAGGACAGGTCAGAAGTACCCTAAACATAAGAGCATGCATTAGAAACTTGATGGGAGTGAATGAAGCAAGAGAGTTATGTTAGGATCGTTGCAAATGGCGTTCCGTTGTCTCTGCCTACCCCTCCGGGAAACAGGCGTGAGCCGCGTGAGTCTATGTTACATACATATATGTGTGTATATGTATGTATCTTCTATATACATCTTGCGTTTCTGACTGTCTGAAAGACAGCATATAACCAGAACTAGTGGCGTACGAAGCTGAAATTTGCCATGCATGTTCTTTGGGGACCGTAGGAAAACTGCCTACACTATTTCATGGTTTCATCATCATCATCAGCCTTTAACAGTCCACTGCTGGACTAGGCCTCTCCTTTGAAAGGAGGAATTGGCCTACTATACCACGCTGGCCAAACGGGTTGGTATAGGGTTTGTATCAAGTTTTCCTTCTCTTACAGTGCTGTTCTCTGCTCCCTCTGTCGGCTCTTACGACACCCATGGGTTGATATGGGGTGGTGACATGCCATATTCTTAATCCGTCACCACACGGACACATTTCATGGTTTACACAGCCTATTTTGTTATCGTAAGTACAGTTTCATGGCAAGCCCATCGTCCTATTTCGCTTCCCATCATAACTCTGTTATCTTGCCATAATAGAAGAATGTCTCTTATTAATTTAGTTAATTACAACGGCCGCTAACCACTTACAGTAATTAAAACGTATCAACTAGCACACTGACTTCGCACGATGATCCATTGACATCGAAAATATCTTTCAAATCCTCCAATATAGTTATAGCCTTTCGTAGACCATTGCTGGACTAAAGCCTGGCCTTATTAACTTCACTGTTCTGAGTCAACATGAGGGTATGGCCTATTCCTTAGCCCTTATTGTTAAGTGGTAAATTTTATTGTATCTGTGTCTATATGTTTCTATTCATTGCCGCTAGAGGCGTGTGTGTCGTTGTTCCGTTTTCAATTTGTGACTGATAGATACAGATTGTAGGTTGTTTTTTTTTTTCACCAGTAAAAGTTGATGTGCTTATTAGAAATCTTACTCTGTTTCCATTATTAATACCTAAATTTAATACTTATTATTCTATAGTACACTGGCCAGACGGGTTTGAAAGTTGCACCGGGTGCAAGAAAAGCTGAGAGAAGATCGTTTAACGTGGTATGGGCATGTAATGAGGAGGGATGAAAAGCATGTGACTAGAAAGGTGATGAATATAAGAGTTGAGGGATATAAGGCAAGAGGAAGACCAAAGAAATGATGGATGGATTGTGTGATGACATGAATGATAAGGGAGTGAATAATCAGATGACGGCTGCTAGGAGAGAATGGAAGCGAAAGACATTCTGCGTCGACCCCAAGTAATATGGGAACAGGGCAGGCAAAGGAAGAAGAATGGCCAGACGGATTGGTATTGGTAATAAATTTTATTATACTTACCCTAGAAAATTGTCAGTCATTCATCAGTTGAATTGGTAATTATCGCTTGTCCCGTGCCTCGGAGAACACGTTAAGCCGTCGGTCCCGGTTCTCATTAACATCTTTGACAGTCGTTACAGGGCGTCAGTACCTTCTAAATAAACTGACACTGGTCTAAACCATGGAATATCGCAATCCCTTTGTGTTGCGGAGGTCAGACAGGCAGTCGCTCTGTTTAAAAGCTAATATTCAGCCAAATCCGGTTAGACTAGTAAGCGGACCCCAGATTGAAAATGATATAACGCTAAGAGAATGATGATGGCCCTAGAATATTGTCAGTGTCATTCCTCATATAATTGACACGGACGAACTCTAGTATGCATATATTGCACTTATCAAGAACATTTTATTTTTAGACACAAAGCATTGCATCGGCAAATGTCGCGTACAATACAAAATGTTATATGCGCTAGGTTAGTTTGTAAAATGTAGTGTTTATTTAATAAAGAATAATTTACCTGCTGACGGCAGCGAACATTATGTTAAACTGTACCTATATGTATTTAGCTGAATTTACAGAAAAAACATATTCTTCAGGTACACAGGTATCTGTGGATTAGATATACAGGATGTAAAAAGACCCTTAACGAAAACTGAAATCCCATGTTGTACCAATCACTACGATCATTTTTTACTTTGGTACCATACCTGGGAAATTACTGGTTCAGGAGATATGGAGGCTCAAAGTTAGTATGGAATTGTTCTAATTAGGTACAAAATCGATGCATTTACCCCGCCAATATGTTCTTTAGATGCCCTATGACCCCATGGATAAGTAGGTATCTCGGGGATCGCACGCGCGCGCTTTTAATTGCGGTTTAAAAAATGTGAAAACTTAAAAAAATTATTCGTTTCCCAGGTATTACTTTTGGTTAGTATGACTTGGCATGATGTCCACAACGAGTAGACTTCGGCTTGGTGATGGATCTTGTGACACTATGTATAAATTCTTGCGTAACTGACTGACTGACAGACAACTCACAGCCAAAGCTATTGGGCTCAAGAACAGGAGCGTCACCAGAAAGTTGCCAGCCGATGGCCTAGGGGGGGGGGGGGTCAAGTTGATATGGGAAATTAGAAAAGTACTGAGAAAAGTAAGTACTGTAGGGTTTTTTGAGTTTCTAGGTGGGGGAGGCAGCTGCCCCCCTCTGCTCCCTCTTGGCGACGCCCTTACTCAAGAAGCTGAAATTTGGCATGTATGTTCCTTGGGGTGCGTACTTAGAAGTTGCGTGCACTAAGAAGGGATTGCCCGAAATTTTCCACGGGATCGAAATATAACATAACTTCACGCCTTTTATCCCCGAAGGGGTAGGCAGAGGTGTATTACACACCCACATTTCGCCAGTTATGTTTAGGTCCCAATGTAATAGGGGGCAAGCCTATTGCCATCTACCGGGCACATTATTAAGCGAGCGATAATCAACATTTTTTAAACACACATAACTTCGAAAAGTCAGAGGTGTGTGCCCGGAGTACCTGGGGATCGAATTCGAGACCATCGTCTCGGCAGTCCGTTACGTACACCACTAGTCTATCGCTGCCGGGATCGAAAATAGTTCAATTAAAAAAGAAAGTGGGGGCGTAGCTGCAGGCACCCTCTAGTGTATTTATCATTATCAGCCTTTAACAGTCCACTGCTAGAGGCCTCTCCTTTGAAAGGAGGAATTGGCCTACTATACCACGCTGGCCAAACGGGTTGGTATAGGGTTTGTATCAAGTTTTCCTTATCTTACAGTGCTGTTCTCTGCATAATATGCTCCCTCTGTCGGCTCTTACGACACCCATAGGATGATATGGGGTGGTGACAATCCGTATTCTTAATCCGCTACCACACGAACACTAGTGTATTATGACATGCATATTAGACTTCACTCGAGTGAATTATTCACCATAACCTTCTTCAGGAAAACCGCACAGAAATCCGTCCTGTGGTTTTTGAGTTTAACGCCTTCATACAGAGAGAAAAAAATGGGACTTAATTTGATAATATGTACTGATATATAGATAAACACTTTACTGCCTCCGGTCCATTGGACAGCGTCTGGTGATCGGGAGTTCCCGGGTCGTGCAAAAGTGTTAGGGCGTTTGTGCAATTTTACCGTCCGTCAGTGAGATTTACATCACTTTCATTGAGAATTCATTGAAATAGGGAAGTTTCCAGCAAGTGAAATAAAATATACAAATATTTTTATCTAATAAAATATGTCAAAATAATGGTAGTTTTATTTATTAATTTATGTAAAACCTTTATTTAACATTTTTTATCGAAAATTTACTGATATTAAGTATTCTATTTGACAGCAAAAAACTATGACGTCACTAGGTCTATTTCATACAAACGCCGTAGCAAAGATCGTTTTTGACATTTCATTAAAAGTGCTTGATTTGACTAGTTGGAAACAACCCTATTAATTGACAATTGTAAGAAATCGGACTGCCGGACGGTAAAAGTCCTTGTTGTGCTCAAACGCCCTTTCTGAGCCTTCCGAATTCAGTAGCAGCATGGACTCTGGCAATGTAATAGACTCGCCCCCTATTTCGTAGGACCTAAAATTCAATATAAAACCCAAACATGGCGACATGTGGGTGAAATATTACACTTCTGCCTACACCTTCGGGCATACAGGCGTCTTCTTCTTCTGCCTGCCCTGTTCCCATATTATTTGGGGTCGGCGCAGAATGTCTTTTTCTTCCATTCTCTTCTATTAGATGTCATCTGAACATTCACTCCCTTTTCATTCATGTCATCTTTCACACAATCCATCCATCTTTTCTTTGGTCTCCCTCTTGCTTTATGTCTCTCAACTCTCAAATTCATCACTTTTCTAATTACATGATTTTCATCCCACCTCATTATATGCCCATACCACGCCAAACGATTTCCTTTCGGCTTTTCTTGCACTGGTGCATACAGGCGTGAGTCTATAAAAAAAAACAGATAACATAAACATCAGGTCAAAGGAGCAACCTTTGTTTTGCATCATAAATAAATGCTTGTTTTTTATTATTGTCTTCAATATCCTTTGTATGACGTGATCACTTCTTTTATTTAGTCTGACACTTGTACACACATTACTATGTAAATTATTGCACTCGATTTTAATACTACGCTGTTTGTGGATTTGTATCAGGTAATTATCTTTGTCCGTGTGGTGACGGATTAAGAATACGGAATGTCACCAGGTCACCACCCTATATCATCCCATCGGTGTCGTAAGCGCCGACAGAGGCAGCATATTATGCAGAGAACAGCACTGTAAGAGAAGGAAAACTTGATACGAACCCTATACCAACCCGTTTGGCCAGCGTGGTATAGTAGGCCAATTCCTCCTTTCAAAGGAGAGGCCTAGTCCAGCAGTGGACTGTTAAAGGCTGATGATGAGAATTATCGCTTGCCCTTTGTCTTGGAGAGCACGTTAAGCCGTGGGTCCCGGCTGTCATGAAGATCTTCGACAGTCGTTAAAGGGAATCAGTGCCTCTGAACTAACTGATACTAGTGTTACCCATGCATTCTCGCTATCCCTTTGGGTTGCGGAGGTCAGACAGGCAGTCGCTCTGTGGAAAAGCTGATATTCAGTCAAATCCGGTTAGACTAGGAAGCGGCTGTAAGCGGTCCCGGGTTGCAATTGGGATAACGTCAGGAGTATGAATGTTTGTAGATTAGTCTATATATACGAAGAGCATGCATGAGACACTTGATGAAGGAGTGACTGAAGCAAGAGAGGTATGTCAGGATCGTTGCAAATGGCGTTCCGTAGTCTCTGCCTACCACTCCGGGAAACAGGCGTGAGTCTATGTATGTATATATACAACGACTAGGTGAGTCCGTGGTTACACTTGCGTTATTTAGGGCTAGGTACTGCTCCGCTTCCGTGGCATATAGCGTGATGTTATATAGCCTTTCTGCCTAAATGGACAATCCAACACAAAAATATTCAAAACATATTTTCTGCACCAACCTTCGAAACCTTGATCTCCAAATTAAAACACATGACTGGAAACTCTTCCAGATGACAAGCATAGCAAATATAGATACATCCCTAATATATATCTGTGTTATATTATATACTCTGTATTATTTAGTGTGTTATCAGACCTCCATAGCATGATACTATATAGCCTTCCTCGATAGATGGGCTATCCAACCCATAAATTATTGTTCAAATCGCACCAGTAGTTCCTGAGATTAGCGCGTTCAACCAAACAGCAGCGGTTCTACTAGTCAAAATACAAGTTGTCACAAGACCCATCACCAAGCCGAAGTCTACTCGTTGTGGACATCATGCCAAGTCATACTAACCAAAAATAATACCTCGGAAACGATGTTTTTTTTTAAGATTTCATATTTTTTAAACCGCAATTAAAAGAGCGCGCGTGCAATGCTCGAAATACCTACTTATCCATGGGGTCTTAGGGCATGTAAAGAGCATATTGGCGGGGTAAATGCATCGATTTTGTACCTAATAAAAAAAAACCATTCTAACTTTGAGCCTCAATATCTCCTGTACCAGTAAATTCCCAGGTATGGTGCCGAAGTAAAAAATGTTCGTAGTGATTCGTACAACATGGGGTTTCAGTTTTCGTTAAGGGTTTTTTTACACCCTGTATATTTACTGCACCAATCTTCGAAACCTTGACCGTCAAATTAAAACACATGACTGGAAACTCTTCCAGATGACGAGCAAAGCAACAGCTGTATAGATACAGCCTTATCACGTATCTGTGTTACATTATATACTTTGTATTATTTAGTGTGTTATCAGACTTCGAACTGGTCGGACGCGCGTATGAATGTATTCTAATATTCTGTTTACATCAGTAAAGTGATTGTTCGGTTCGTAAATTTACGGTTTTTAACCGGTAGTTTGTTCATAGTGACGGTTCTTTTGGTGAGGTTACGGTTTTCGGAGGTGTTAGTTTATATCGGTAAAGTGATATCTTCGTAAAGAGACGGTTTTAAAGTGACGATATTAGGAGTGAAAGTCACAGATTTTCGCGGGTTATTTCTGTATATCGGTAAAGTGGCGGGTTATCTTCGTAAAGTGACGGTTTTGAGGGACGATATTGGGAGGAAATATTACCGGTTTTCGCGGGCTATTTGTATATATCGGTAAAGTGACGATTTTGCAAGGAAAAGTGACGGTTTTTTTACATTGTGAAACAATATAACCTTAGAAATATTTTTCTATAAAAGATATTTGTCTTATGACAAATATATTGACTTTGTTTATATTGGTTTAGTGACGATTTCTTCTTTAAAGTGAGGAATTTTTAACATTGTGAGGCAATGTAAGCTTAGGTGTGAATTAATGTGAAAATATTTGTGATTTTTTTATATTTGTTTGAAGTTTCATATGTGTTAATAAGCGTTTGACGTCCTACCTTAATTAGGGAGTGGAGTTTTATATGAAAATTTTGGTTTTTATTGAAGTATAAGCATCTTTATGTGTGTCGTAAGTCTTAGTAATAATTTAGAGTTATACTTGAGGAATATATTTTGATGAAATACTATGAAAAATAGTCTGTATAAATTTTCAAATTTGTTTAAATGTTTGCTTATGACTGTGAATAAGTTAGGGAAATATTTCATTTGATTTAATTTAAGGCTTTTCGTTAAAATTCTAATTGATAAAATAACTACCTATTACTAAATGCTAATGAAAGTAGGCGTTCTATATACATATAATTAGAGGACGCTCGCAGCTACACCTGCATTTTTTTTAATTTACCCGTTTTAGCCGATCCCGCGGGAATTTCGGGAAATCCCTTCTTAGTACACCCCTACGGTTCCCAAGAAACATACATGCCAAATTTCAGCTTCCTGCGCCCAATAGTTTCGACTGTAGCGTGTCTGTCAGTCAGTCAGTAACGCAAGGATTTTATATATTAAGATATATTTTTCTACCACACATCACCATCTAGTTTCACACAAAGCAGAGCTTGTACTAGAAAATGGATAAACACACATATATATCCTTTTATTTGCAACCTACAGAAACATTCATGTTCACGCACACAAATGGTTGACGCTTTTAAGCTGGAATCGAACCCGCGACCTTCTGAATGTCGGCAGTCGCTTTAACTCCCGCTACGCCCCCATCAGTCGTATTAATTTATAAAAATGATTTTTAACTACTACCAATGAATACAGATTTACATAATAGAAGCGCATTTCTTAAGGATTTCGTGTGCAGATTCCAAGTGGCGAGTTGGCGGGTGTCGTCAGTTCGTCTCTCTTGCACTCATAGAGACAACTGTGACAGCGCGACTGTCACGCCGCTAAGCGGCAATTTGGGTCACAGAAAGTTTGTCTACAGAGCGCCCATAAGAAATGCGCCTCTATATAAATATCTATGCTCTATGCTTTTACGTCTTGTACACGAGAATCGGTCATTGTCATATTTCGCGTCAAACACACAACCTTGGAGACAAGGCCTTGTTCTGATTGCTTATAAAATATCGCGTACAAGTTTAGTATATACTAGCTGAGCTCGCGGTTGTACTCGTGTTATTTAGTGCTACGAGGATCGCAGCTCCGCCAGTAAATGATTCGTTTCTTCCCTGTCATCATCATCAGCCTTTAACAGTCCACTGCTGGACTAGGCCTCTCCTTTGAAAGGAGGAATAGGCCGACTATACCACGCTGGCCAAACGGGTTGGTATAGGGTTTGTATCAAGTTTTCCTTCTCTTACAGTGCTGTTCTCTGCATAATATGCTCCCTCTGTCGGGTCTTACGACACCCATGGGATGATATGGAGTGGTGACATTCTGTATTCTTAATCCGTCACCACACGGACTTCTTCTTCTTCCCGATCAGGAAATCCCAAAGTCAAAGTCAAAGTCAAAATCATTTATTCATCTAGGCCACAAAGTGACGCTTATGAACGTCAAAATTTAAGTTAATTACTTAATGATTCTACATTTATACTGCCATTACTGCCACGTTCGCAATGCAATAGGTAGAACCACGAGAAAGATAGAAAGAGAAACAACGGGCTATAAAACTCATGGCCACTCTTTTCAATAAAATATAATGGTTTGTACATTTTATTTTGTAAGGAGCTGCAACTGTTTCACATTGTAAGACATCACTAGTAAAATTTTTTGTAACTATTGATATCATACTCAAGCAGTAAAAGTGTTCCCTTCTTAGTGCACCATTCCGGTTCCCAAGTAACTTACATATATACATACATAGACTCACGCCTGTTTCCCGGAGGGGTAGGCAGAGACTACGGAACGCCATTTGCAACGATCCTGACATACCTCTCTTGCTTCATTCACTCCCATCAAGTTTCTCATGCATGCTCTTCTGTTTAGGGTACTTCTGACCTGTCCTTTTTTTAGGATGTCTCCAATCTGGTCAGAAATGTCCTGTCATTCACATTTGCCATTATCTTCTTTGTCAGTCTTTCGTCATCCATCCTCTCCATGTGCCCAAACCATCTTAACATGCCTTTATCGATGCTTGTCACTACATCTTCTTTTATCCTACACCACTCTCTTATCACACTATTCTTTACTCTGTCGGTCAAAGATATACCACACATACTTCTCAGTGGTCTCATTTCTACAGCATTTATTCTACTTTCAAGTCTCTTCTGCCATACCCAACTTTCACTACCATACATAAGGGTAGGCACTAACACCCCTCTATGCACAGCCAAACGTAACTTACATGTCACATTTCAGCTTCCTGCGCCCAATAGCTTTGGCAGTGGTTTGTCTGTCAGTCAGTCAGTAACGCAATAACTTTAGATATATTTTTACTCGCAATTTCATAGATGCGCTTCTATGTACATATTATAAACTGAAGTCACTGTCGCGTCCTATCTGTCTGTAAAAACGCAGAAACCACCGAACGGAATTTTATACGGTTTTCACCAATAGATAATGTGATAGTGTTTGTTATAGTGATAGAATATTGAGTGTCCTGGGGAAGGTTTAAATATACAGGGTGTCACAAGACCAATCACCAAGCCGCAGTCTACTCCTTGTGGACATCATGCCAAGTCATACTAACCAAAAATAATACCCGGGAAACGCTATTTTTTCAAGTTTTCAAATTTTTAAACCGCAATTAAAAGCGCGCGCGTGCAATCCCCGAAATACCTACTTATCCATGAGGTCATAGGGTATCTAAAGAACATATTGGCTGGGTAAATGCATTGATTTTGTACCTAATTAGAAAAAATCCATACTAACTTTGAGCCTCAATATCTCCTGAACCAGTAATTTCCCAGGTATGGTGCCGAAGTAAAAAATGTTCGTAGTGATTGGTACAACACGGGATTTCAGTATTCGTTAAGGGTCTTTTTGCACCCTGTTTAATTCACGCGCAAGGCTAGTACCTAATTATATAACATTTTTTCGTCAATTAATGCCACATTTGCGACAAGTTTACCTAGTCTGAAATAGACTAATTGGTGAAATGCCTAATTCTGAAAAAGATTTATTCGTGAAATCGAGTCTGAAATGGACTTATTCGTGGAATGCCTAATTCTAAAAAGGACTAAGTCATGCAATGCCTAATTCGTGAAATGACTAATTCTGCAAAAGGACTAATCCGTGAAATGCCTAATTCTGAAAAGTACCTACTTATTCGTGCCATACATATTTTTTTTAATAGTCTCATGCCTGTATCCCCGAAGGGGTAGGCAGAGGTGTAAATATTACACCTAATTCTAAAAAGGAGTAATTCGTGAAAAGTACAAGTAACTAAGTGGTCAGATAAAGTTGTAAACAAATCACTGGCACTTTAAAACGCACAACCAGTAGGTACTAAACAATATCTTAATACCTATTATTTTGTTTACTGTGTATCGAGTTATAGGCAATTTTTATTTTTATTTTTTGTTATTAAACTATTATATATTAGGTTCAATTGTATTGTAATGTTAGATACGTTCGTTACGTCACTTGGGGCAGGCATTGAAAACCAGCAAGTCGTGTCGCGGCTAACGTCGCGAACGACGCAACGCTGAATGCCTGCCTCGTTGTCTCATCGGCGGCGTACAGTTGTAGCACAGTCTCATACACAGTCTAATACCATAGGCGTAGTTGTAGTCTGTAATATTTTTATAATGTGGGTATTGCTACAAAATGTTTGTGAAGTATTTATTATGTACCTACCCTTATTATTGGGTGTATTATTTCTACGTGCCTACCAACTTACTATAAACGGGTTATATTTGTACCTATGTATGTATCTACTTACCCTCGTATGTAACATGACGATTGTACGTTGTTATGATGAGACAATAAAGAGATTACTTACTTACTTACTGAAATGCCTAATTTTGTTAAGGACTAATTCGTGAAATGCCTAATTCTATAAAAACTATCGTGATGACAGCTTTTCAAACGAGTACCGAACGTGTCATACAGAGTGACCCTCTACATCACTGTGCTATCAATGCAATCAATTTTAAACGACAGTATGATAAAATAAGATAAACTTTATCTGTAAAACAAATCTATACATGTTTTAACACAAAAAACATCATTCTTTATCATTTACGTGATTTTAGATGAGTGTTAGAGAGCTTGCATTTAGTAATTTACTTTAAAATGTTGACGTTCATAAACGTCACTTTGTGACCTAGATGAATTATAAATGATTTTGAATTTGACTTGTTGGTTTGGGCATTTTATAGGCCTTTCGGTGTCCACTGCTGGGCATAGCCTTCTTTTAATTAGCGTTGCAGTAACTTTGTGAGTGAATAGTAGGATTTGGTATATAGTAATAACGTTTATAATTTAACTAGAGGATGCCCGCGGTTACACTCGCGTTATTTAAGGCTACTGCTCCGCTCCCGTTGCTCGTAGGGCGATCTTTTATATATCCTATAGCCTTCCTCGATAAATGGGCTATCTAACAGTGAAAGATATTTTCAAATCGGATCGGTAGTTCCTGAGATTGGCGCATTCAACCTACAAACAAATTCTCCAGCTTTATATGTATATTACTATAAAATGATTGGTTTTTTATTTGGTTTGAATAAGATGTTATTAAAAAAAAAGCTGCTGCACATTTAGGCACTAACTACATGGCGTACAAATCTTAATATATAAAATCCTTGCGTTACTGACTGACTGACAGACACGCTACAGCCGAAACTATTGGGCGCAGGAAGCTGAAATTTGGGATGTATGTTCCTTGAAGACCGTAGGGGTGCACTAAGAAAGGATTTTCCGAAATTCCCACGGGATTGGGCAGAAATAGTTAACTTACAAATAATTTGCGGACGAAGCTGCGGGAGTCTTCTAGTACTTTTATATACTTACTAGAGGACGCCAGCAGCTACGCCTGCATTTCTTTTTATTAACCCGTTTTGGCCGATCCCGTGGGAATATCGGGAAATCCCTTCTAAGTGCACGCCTAGGGTCCCAAAGGAACATACATGCCAAATTTCAGCTTCCTGCGCCCAATAGTTTCGGCTGTAGCGTGTCTGTCAGTCAGTCAGTAACGCAAGGATTTTATATATTAAGATGTAGGTACTATTCTATGCTCAGAAGGATTGGTGCTGGATTTAATGTCAAGGTTGCCGTCTTTTCTATAGATAGGTACTATTGGCTTCCAGTATATTTCTCAGTCGCCTCTGCCATAAAAAATGAACTTTAATAACCAAAACCTTGACAGTTCAAATAGAATAATAACTTATACTCATAAAACAAGTACAGTTAACTACAAGATACCACGTTAAACCGCACATACTACAATAGCAAATAAATCATTATCATACATAAATATTAGTTTAAACTATACTACTTATCGTCATGCCACTTTGCCCACTTTAGAACGAAACACTACTCACTGTTGCCTTTGAGTATTTTTTAATTTATAGTCTCACGCCAATAATATTCACAATACTAGTTCGGTAGGAGTGGCGTTCTTTGTCCTTATCACGAATCTTAAGTTTTGCGACAGATTGTCCCCATCTGTCGTCCGTTATATGAATGCAATGGAATATTTTATGGTTTAATTATGTGTCAAGGCTTTTTCTTTCAATTATTTATTTGAGGGTTTTGTCTCCCCTAAAAGAGTTTCCACGATAAACATGACGTCCGGTACTAACTGGCTGAACATGCTCACCCACCTGGCGATTAGGTTTTTTGCCCCGTTTTTTGCCACACATTGGTGATTTGAGTTTTTGCCCAGCACCGGCGGTTTTTGTGCTGGGCAAAATATCATACACTATTGCACATCCTGCGGAACTTCTTCCAACAGAGCCGGCAACTTGTATTATGAATAAGCCTTCGTAAAAGTCTCTTTTTCACAAAAAAATACATATTTTAGAGTATCAACGCTGATTCGACAAGATTTTGTGTAATTTATGTTTTGTCACAGTGAGATCCCATTTGAAATCCGGATATTTTATGGTTTAATCAAGTGTCACGGCATTTTTCTTTCAATTATTTATTTATTTGACTGGTTGACTTGGTTTTGACTCCCCTAAAAGAGTTTCCAAGATAAACATGACGTCCGGTACCAACTGGTTGAACATGCTCTTCGAGTCACGGGACAATTGAGAATTAAAACCATAATACGCATTTAACTAACAAAAGACACATTTACGCTGAGAATTCTAACCCATGATCCTATGCATTTTGCTAGGTTGGTCTCCTTACTAGTAAATCACTGCTGATTGCAGAGCTTAAGAATAAATACAGGTAAAAATGTTCTGCCGAGTGAGTCATCCAGAAGCACGTTTTTGAACAAAAGCGGCTGTTACTCAAAATTCACACCAATCGGCCAAGACTATTATACCTTTTTGGATAGCAGGTAATACCAGGAAGTTATTCCAATACTTTAGATAATATGTCACATATTATTTTTTTTTTCAAATAATTGCATTTTTGTGACGAAATTTTATTTTATTCGAAATTTTTTTGTGTGTTTTTTGGCTCTATTTTCAAATTCCACGTTGAGCTAGTAGGTTTATTTTATTTTAAAAGATGGGCCATTTAATTGTTTATTAAATAAGACCCAATTGGCTACCAAGAATAGACAAAATAATTTTTTAGGAGATGTTTATAACAAAAATTTGGAATTTGCTCGATAAATCTTAAAAACCGTTTTATTCCAAAATGGTGCATTTTGGACCCCCATATGTAGGGGGTAAAAATACTCCATTTTGGCCCTAGAATCACCTCCCGAAGGGAATACGAGCAATTACAAATCACTCTGTATATTCTGTGCCTGAACAGAAGAGCATGCGTGAGGAATCTGATGCGAGTGAATGAAGCAAGAGAGATATGTTAGGATCGTTGCAAATGGCATTCCGTAGTCTCTGCCTACCCCTCTAGGAAACAGGCGCGAGCCTATGTATGTATGTATGTATGTGGTTTAGCTTTGAAATGAGCCAGATATTCGACCTCTTTAGGTGTATCTTGGGACTAGATGGTGTTGTGTGTATATGGTAAAATATCATCATTATTAGCATTGTATAATAATATAGTGTTATAAATATATTTTTTATAGACTCACGCCTGTATACCCCAAAGGGTAGGCAGAGGTGTAATATAACACCCACATTTCGCCATGAATTTTTAGGTCCCACGTAATAGGGGGCGAGCCTATTGCCGCCACCGGGCACATCAACAGACTCCGGGCTGCTACTGAGTATTCGGGAAAACCCAGTAACACTTTTGCCCGACCCGGGAATCGAACCCGGGACCTCCGATCAGCAGTCGCAAACGCTATCCACTGGACCACGGAGGCAGTTATAAATAACATACATACATATACTCACGCTTTCTTCCCGTCCGGGTAGGCAGAGACAACAGAACGCCACTTGCTTCAAACTTACCTATAAATAAATAATAACATTATTTCCTTTCAAGGAAACAATATACAATAAACAAAGTTACACATTTAACAAGAACAATAAACAATAAAATTATGTATTTAGAAATGTTACAAGACTCTGTACTGTTATCAATATTATTGTTACTATGTAAATACAACGCATATGCAGCTATGTCAACGCTCATGGCCTAACGATTCTTATCTTGGGACAAGAACCCGGGCCAACAGTTTTAGGTGCATTAAACTGCACAGGTGTATTCCCACACACGTGACACGCTCCGTTATAATGCGCAGGTATACCTTACCTGCACAGGTAAACCTCTCCGGTAAACCGTAGCGTGTATGGCGGCCATAATTTAAACAACAGGGGGGCAATAGGGTAGTTTCCAGGGTCAAAATAATTACATTTTATTTAGTCCGTATTTTAGATTAAGTATAAAAAAATATTGGACACGTATTTTTTCTTTTTTCGATTAAATAAAAAATAACAAAAATATAGCCCATTAAAGTTACGTGTGACGTCACCTAGTGCGAAAAAATGCAGCACGGCGCACAGTGTAAGAAAATCGCAATCTAGCGGGATTTAATTCCTGATGATACGGCACTCATTAATTTAACTAAAATAAGTTATAATAAGCATTCCTTTAGCTTTTTAAAACCATTTTCTTTTACTTTTGTAATTTTAAAAATGAAAAACACAGATAATATACTTATTACTCGTTTGTTGTGGGCAGGGAAAGCATTGACAAAACTTCTGGCTCCAATTTACTTCGATTTTTTCGTGGTAAGCTCCTTAATCCTGCTAACTAGGGGTCAGATCAGATTAATAACCTATTTAGGCGATCTGTATTTGTATCTACCCGTGAAGTTTTTCTTGTGAAGAATTATCTATAGTAACGATTGTCTTTGTTTCTTGACTCTTGATCCTCTTCCGATAACTGGCCCATTGGCACTATGCATGATGATATCACATCTTTACCGTGAACAGGAACCTTGTGAACAAGAACCTTGTGAACACTAACAGAAATATTGTACAAACAACATGGATAATACTGTTTTTTTTACTTCCAGCATTTGGTTATAAGAAGGTAATAAGCGTTTAGCCAGTTTATTCACCTTTTTACGAATTATATTGTATTGATGATTAGTTAATTTAGCATCTATCATCATGCTCAGAGCTTCGTCAGCAGATAAAGATACAGGGTTACTAATTAGACATTTACGGGCCTGTTTGATTGCTGTCCCACTACTACCAGACTCAGATGATAAATATTTTACTATGGCTGCAGAATCTCATTAACCAGCTTTGAGTAAGTTGCATTCATTAGCCACTGCAATTTCTTCAGGACTACTCGCCTCTAACAGCGTTTGGATTTTTCGCTTTTGAGTTCTATCACAAGTCTCGAAAACCTTTTGCTGGTCTTCTTGGAGTAATTGAGCTAGATGATGGAATTTCTTGTAAAACAGTTTCAGGTAAAGTAATATTAGATCTTAAGCAATTCATATTACTTTCTAAAACGGTCCCGATGACGATGACATTTAGTCCATTTTACTTCCATTTGTTGGCATAAAGCTCTCAACAAACCCTTGATTTTATTTTTAGAACATTCAGAAAAAGTGACACGGGACTAATTATTCATAAAAAATAAAAAAAGTTGATCAAAACGATCTCTTCCTCTGTTAGAAGACCAAATTTCGAAAATTTGCAATTTCGTTATTTCGACAGCCATGCTGAAAATAAAAAATAAATGTATGGGTGCCGCAAAAATGCGCAAAGTTTGTGGGTTGTATCTGTTAGTTAAGACTATAAGCTTTATTATGATGGTATATATTCTACTATATAATGCTATATAATGTGTTTCCGGATCCAATGTACTTAACACAAAAAAATAATTAAGTCAATTTCGTGTCCTATTATAAATAGTTGACTTTTACAGATATTACCTATTATATATCGGGAAAAATTTGTATATGCTTACGTATTAAACACAAACACTATAATGAGTAAAGTAAATAACACTGTTGACTTTATAATCACTTCGTAATCGTAATCGTAATTCGCAGAAATTAACGCAGCAAAACGTGTAATAAGTGTGACTCAGTTTTGCTCCCAATATAAACATTTCTAATTTAAATGTTAACCTTCCCACAACAAAAAAAAATATGCCGTCGTTTTTAGTAAAGGCTATGGAACAAATAGACCTCAATAATTAATAGATAAAACGATGTTCGAATTTTGAATTAAATCCCGCTAGATTGCGATTTTCTTACAGTGTGCGGCGTGACGTTATACGTAACTTTAATGAGCTATATCTTGGTAATTTTTGGTTTAAATTACAAATAAAAAATACGTACCTATCGCTTATTTTTGAATAATCTAAAGGACGGACTTATAACATTTTTTTCGTCAACTAGCCTATTCTCCTATTTTTATATGACATTGATATTATATTTTGAATTGACTCAGAAGCGGTATTCTGATAACCTAATGTCATTATCGTATAATTTGAAATAAACAGTTCGTCGTTGACACATATTTTGACACTTGTTTCAATTTACGATCTCGTTACAACTTCGTTCAATCTACACTAATATTATAAAGAGGAAAAATTTGTATTTTTGTTTGTTTGTTTGTTTGTTTGTTTGTTTGTAATGGATAAACTCAAAAACGACTGGACCGATTTTAAAAATTCTTTCACCATTAGAAAGCTACATTATCTGCGAGCAACATAGGCTATATTTTATTTTAGAAAAAATAGAGGACCGTAAGATATTTGGGTTTTTCTTGTACGCGAAGTAGTTCCCTCAGGACGCGGGTGAGACCGCGGTAAACGGCTAATTATTAGATAATTTAGGAGAATACGCTTTTTGTGACGTAACTATGACACTGACATGATATCGAAACTATACCTATTTATTTAGCAGAATTGGGCGCCGTTTAATATTTTTCCATGTTTTTCATATTCTACTTGTGTTATTAGACAATGTCTTCTTGTGTGTCAATGTAAATAGTGCGCAATAGCCACGAGAGTGCTGGCACCCATAACACAAGTTAAATCTTACCTTGAGCGCCAGAGTTCCTATTATTGATACTAACTAAGCATTGTCGTATGTAGATTATTATACCACTATTGTATTATATCATTACTATTGTATTACCAAATTGGAAATAAATTAATATGAATTTAAAATTTGGCATGTATGTTCCTTGGGGACCATAAGTGTGCATAAGGAAGGATTTCCCGAAATGCCCACGCGATCGAGCAGCAACTGTAAAATAAAAAGAAATTCACGGGCTAAGCTAGCAGACATCCTCTGGTTTATAATACCTGTGACTGTCTCCGTGGTCCAGTGGATAGCATATGCCACTGCTGATCGGAGGTCCCGGTTTCGTTTCCCGGGTCGAGCAAGTGTTACTGGATTTTTCTGAATTCTCAGTAGCAGCATGGAGTCTGGTGATGTGCCCAGTAACGGCAATAAACTCGCCGCCTATTACGTGAGACCTAAAAATTCATGGCGAAATGTGGGTGTAATATTACACCTCTGCCTACACATACGGGGATAAAGGCGTCAGTCTCTAAAAAAATATAATACCTATTACCCTATTAGTATGTATTTGCAGTGAGAAACCTTATCATGAATTTGTGAAAGATTTGGTAATAAACCACTTCACTCCTTAGTAGTATATTTCGCGGAACCATATACTTACCTAAAATCATGTTAAGCCATGTTTAATGCCTACACTGTATGAAGCTTAACATCTTATAGATACAAGATAAAAGGAATAATACCTCATATTAACTTATAACCGGAGATTAGATAGTGAATTAGTGATATGCTTTGATAACGTGACGAAGAAAAGTGGTTAACATGCATACATTATACTCACGCGTTTTTCCCCGTCAGGGTAGGCAGAGACAACAGAATTCCACTTGCCTCTATCCTTACAAACCTCACGCGCTTCCTCAACACTCATTACTCTATCCATACATGCTCGCCGGTTTCGGCTACTTCGGACCATTCCGATTCTTAGGACGTTCCAAAAGTTAAAAGTGGTTAAGGAGCGAAATAATGCTTTACCCAATGACGTATTATAATATAGACGCGCCATCCTCCCACAAAGCGGCTCTGAAAAACGGCTATAAATACCAAATAATATCTTGTATGAATAAAGAAAGAGAAAGTAAATAAATACTACAATAGGGGAAAGCTGTTGTTAGAGAGAGATAATTTTAGTTGTTTTTTAAATTCTTACAAACAAATTATTGTTACGGAGCCTACTATCACAACACAGATTCGCGCGTAACTAAACGGAATGGCGGCAATTCAGTTTGCCATTTTAGTGTGCGGGCAACGCATCTATAGTTTTTATATATCTTTGGCTTCACCACTACCTTCTCATCATCCTTCTAGCGTTATTCCAGTCGCAACCCGGTGTCCACTTACTAGTATATCTGGATTTTGCTGAATGTTAGCTTTTTCACAGAGCGACTGCCTGTCTGGTCTCCGCAGACCTCGACATGTACCAACCCGCGTGGCCAGTGTGTAAAAGGGTTAGCCGCCCTTTAACTGCAATGCTCTTGTGAAGTTGTGACATAAATTAGAAGGAGCCTATGTCCAACAGTGGACTGCTAAAAGCTGTTATAATGTTTTGATTTTTATTTTACTTTCTGACCTGTCCTTTTTTTAAAGCCCGCTCTGCACTACTCGCGAAGTTGAGCGAATACGATAGTGTGGAGAGGCACTTCGGCTTACCTCCTCAAACTTTACTTCGCCTCGGGCGACTTCGGGTCGTTGTCGGTTTTTGCGCCCGTGTCAAAGGGTCCGAAGTTGCCAAGTTCGAATACAAAGCGTCTGATTACCAAGCCGTGCTGGCCAATATGAACCTATCGTTCTTCTCGTGAGAATATAGTGTGGCCGGGCGACTGAGCTCCTAGCGAGGTTGCACGTGTGTGTAGTCACATAGTTCGGACTTCGGTCAACTTCGACGAGTACTTCGTCGAAGTAACTTCGCGAGTAGTGTAGAGCGTGCTTTAGGATGTCTCTAACATGGTTAGAGAACGTCCGCCTATGTCTTCCCCTTTGTCCTGTCCCATTCACACTTGCCTATAGGTATATCTTCTTTGTCAGTCTTTCGTCATCCATCCTCTCTATGTGCCCAAACCATCTTAACATTTCTTTCTCAATGCTAATTAATGGTCAGGACCGTCAGTAGTACCCTAAACAGAAGAGCATGCATGAGCAACTTGATGCGAGTGACTGAAGCAAGAGATATATGTCAGGATCGTTGCAAATGGCGTTCTGTAGTCTCTGCCTACCCCTCCGGGAAACAGGCGTGAGGCTATGTATGTATATATTTTACTTTTACTTTTTTTGTATTTTAAAGTGTTACTTACGTTACGTTCCGTGTGGTGACGGATTAAGAATACGGATTGTCACCACCCCATATCATCCCATGGGTGTCGTAAGAGCCGACAGAGGGATCATTTTAATGCAGAGAACAGCACTGTTAGAGAAGGAAAACTTGATACAAACCCTATACCAACCCGTTTGGCCAGCGTGGTATAGTAGGCCAATTCCTCCTTTCAAAGGAGAGGCCTAGTCCAGCAGTGGACTGTTAAAGGCTGATGATGATGATGATGATGAAAGTCTTACTAACTATATATTATGTTTACCTATAATCACTTATGTTTGTTTGGTTGTGACAGCAATTTAATATTTTTCATTACATGACACCATGGTCACGGGAAGAAACGAATTATCTGTCGCAACTTTTCTCAAAAATGGCTGCACCTTTATTTAACACCTGTTTGTGTTTAGATTAGATAGCGGCACGTTATCATTGATAACATTTTGTGTATGCCACGTATATAATAAGGAAGTTATATTATATACTTTGAGATGCTCAACAAGATTTTATAAAATATATACATACATACATACATACATAGACTCACGCCTGTTTCCACGGAGGGGTAGGCAGAGCCCACTTTTCGCCAGTGTTTTGATCCCACGTAATAGGTGGCGAGCCTATTGCCGCTTATCGGGATATTTTGTTTGCCGTCGCCTCGTCCGTTGATCGGCAGGTGCACCACTTGCAGGTGAGGTTGGCTTGGGATCCTAAGTTCTTGGTGGGAACCCTATGCACCAGAAAAATATGTTTCTTTGTAATTATAGACGACCGGTTGGCGTAGCGGTAGTGTAAGCGACTGTTACGCCAAAGTTCGCGGGTTCGATTCCCGCTCGAGTCAAAAATTTGTGTGCTTGAACATGGATGTTTGTCTTGGTCTGGGTGTTTCTATGTATTATATGTATGTATTTACATAAAAAAGTATATATGTATGTTGATCCATTATCTAGTACCCATAGTACAAGCTCTGCTTAGTTTGGAACTACCTAGATGGTGTTGTGTGAATGTGGTAGAATATTATATAAGTTCTATATCTATTATAACATGCCAAAATAATGACAGTTTCATTAATTCATTAATGTTAATACTCTTTTTTTACATTTTTATTGTCAGTTTATTTATTTTTTACTAAAAGTAACCTTATTAATATTAGCTGTCTGCTGTATGTGAAAGTCATGTCACAATATTCTTGACAGCTGTTTTCGAGATTAGTTAGAACGAACAGACATACATCAAAATGTACAAGCGAAAGACCGTGCTATCCCTCATTTACTGATTTTTATATAAGAAATCTTCAATGTTTCCTTCTTTAATTACCTGAGACAGTTATTAACCCATCATAATACAGACCTCGGCGTCTAAGCTTGACCTTGCACTATCGCTGCAATAACGTTTACTGTGTGACCTAGCGAACCGGTACTAAGACTTATATTGTTTTATATGTACTAGTTATCTTCTTAATATATAAAATCCTTGCGTTACTGACTGACTGACAGACACGCTACAGCCGAAACTATTGGGCGCAGGAAGCTGAAATTTGGCATGTATGTTCCTTGGGGACCGTAAGTGTGCACTAAGAAGGGATTTCCCGAAATTCCCACGGGATCGGCCAAAACGGATAAATTTAAAAAAAAAATGCAGGCGTCGCTGCTGGCGTCCTCTAGTATAGTAAATGACTGGTCGACCTCATTGTAAAATAGTATAGATTGCCCGCGGTTTCACCCGCGTCCTGAGGGAACTACTTCGCGTACCCGGTTAATCTATAGCCTAAGTTACTCCTTGGTACATCAGCTATCCGCCTGTGAAAGACCCGTCAAAATCGGTCCAGCCGTTCCAGAGATTAGCGAGAACAAACAAACAGACAGACAGACTAAAATTGAAAAAATTGTCATCTCGGTATATGTACCGTGTATACCTACATCCATACGCATTTAGTAAAAAGCGGTTATTTTATTATTACAAAAAGACACTCCAATTTTATTTATGTGTACAGATATAGATAAGGTGTACAGATGACTGGTCGACCTCATTGTAAAATATTATACGTTCATGAAAGTATGTGTGTATGTTTGTCACGATTTGATTGGCCGTTTGCTTTACTATCTAACTTTATAGTACCGCTAAGGGGCCTAATTCTCCTAAATAAATACAGTTTCGATATAATGTCAGTGTCATACTTACGTCACAAAAAGCGTATTCTTCTAAATTATCTGATACTAGAGGATGCCCTCTGATACTTAAGGCTACTACTCTGCTCCCGTCGCTCATAGCGTGATGTTATATAGCCTATAGCCTACCTCGATAAATGGGCTATCTAACACTGAAAGAATTTTTCAAATCGGACCAGTATTTCCTGAGATTAGCGCGTTCAACCAAACAAACAAACAAACTCTTCAGTTTTATATATTAGTAAAAGATGATAGTAGTAAGATATAAGATTGTGCAAGTATATCATCAGCTTTGTACATATTTAAACTGTCCCACTGCTGGGCACGGGCCTCTTCTCACTATGAAAAGGGTAAGGCCATAGTCCACCACGCTGGCCAAGTGCGTGACAGACTTCACATGTCTTTCGAGAACATTATGGAGAACTCTCAGACATACAGGTTTCCTCACGATGTTTTCCTTCACCGTTTATATTACAAAGATATAATTTTAGTGCGCTTAGCAACTTTGTATAACCTGTTCTAAGGTCATTAGTTTTTACTTTTTTTATTGACGTCAGCACTGCACACATACACGTAACATTCTTATAAAAACATTTTGTACTACAATTAAAATACCTAAGAGCACAAATTTATTAAACGTAAATGTATTTGGTACATTTTTGTATTATTTGTTGTTACCTAATGGAAGGAAAGAGGAACCCACCACGCACCCTCGGATTGACCACCCCAACTCATGCAATAGAAAAGGGTTGACAATACCGAACTCCTTTAAAAGGATAAGGGTTATAGGGTAGGTATGGGTTCCAGGACGATATCTGACTTGCAGTACCCCGCTGTATGTGCCGACTATTTACGACTCGTTGCCCATCGCTCCTGGGGATGCCTCGTGCAGAGGCGAAACACGTGTCGAAGAATAGTCGGCGCATACAGCGGGATAATGCAAGTCAGGTATCTTACTGGCACCTATACTATTCCTTTATCCCTTATCCTTTTAGAGGTGTCCGGTATTGTCAACCTTTTTCTATTGCAATAGTTGAGGTAGTCAATCCGAGGGTGCGTGGTGGGTTCTTCTTTCCTTCCATTAGGTTATAATGAAGTTCCGCTAAGTAACGCCTGATTCAATCAACTATATTTGTTATTCGTAATCAGTAATGCTACTCTGATAAAAAGCAGACATTGAGTATGATTATTTCGGTGCGCCTGTGACGGACTTTACTACTGCCATTTATGTCGAATGCGCTGACTTTAAGCACGCTATAGTCTCGTCATTGTAGCGACGTTCACTTGCCATTCTGCAGCAATGGTGCAGACTATAAACCCGGTATTGAACCGTCATTGGCGCACTAACGCCGTTGGCCGAAGACGCAGACTGCGAGTATGCTATTGCACCGTTATGGCACCATGTTAGTCAAAAAGTCAAAATGATTTATTCAGCTAGGTCACAGTATGACGCTTACGAACGTCAAAATTGAAGTTAATTACTTAATGATTCTACATTTACTATCTTTACGAGACTTACAAGGGTCAATAGTTGTTTAGATGTACCTAGTGGACTGTAGGCTAGTTCTCCGAGTAACAATAAAACACCACTTTTGCACTGTCACAATAATCTTAATATATAAAATCCTTGCGTTACTGACTGACTGACACGCTACAGCCGAAACTATTGGGCGCAGGAAGCTGAAATTTGGCATGTATGTTCTTTGGGGACCGTAGGGTGCACTAAAAAGGGATTTCCCGAAATTCCCATGGGATCGGCCAAAACGGGTAAATTTAAAAAAGTGCAGGCGTAGTCTGCTGCTGGCGTCCTCTAGTAATTGTATATTTTATAAGAGCAATATCGCAAGACACGGGAAAGCGGAAAGGGGAACTAATCCAACAGAGTTGACACACATAAAAAATATAAAATTTTATGTTGGTGTTGCCAACACTATCACTTTCGCAATCAAAAGATAGAACTACGAAAAACTTGCTGCACACTACGAGTACCTCCATTCTTGTTTACTGTTTACATCGAGGGTGTAAGTCTGCAAGACTGCCCGATAACATTTTAATGCCATAAGTCGACTTTAGGTCCTCTAGTGTCTCGTCATCATTGCATAATTGACATGCTGTAGCACTCATAGCGTCACATAGCTCGCCGTCCGTAACAGATCGGCAAAGTTAAGCAACGCTTGCACAGGTTGCCTCTTAAATGGGTGACCATTATGTGTGTCATTTATACTGCCGTCATAACGTAAAAGGGCACAACTAACATTTTGTAAATCACGAGAAAATCGAGTTTAAAATATTTCTTAGTTTTTGTAAAAGATAAATTACGGTATCGTAGTTGTAGAAAATGTATGAATGGAAATAGTAGCGTCTGTATGAATTCTATAAGATGATTTACGTATTTTATTTTATTTTCACTGTATTTATTCAATAATCTACATTTTCCATTTCAACTTAGCAGCACGGAGTCTGGAAATGTGCCCGGTACGGCAATAGGCTCGCCCCTTATTACGTGGGACTAAAGTAGGTAAATCTGGCGAAAAGTGGGTGTGGAAATACACCTCTGCCTACCCCTTCGGGGATAAAAAGCGTGACGTTATGTATGTATGTATTTCAACTTAACTTAAAAAATATAGTAAAATCATTAATATTACGTATAAAAAGCATAATTAACCAAATGTGACTTTCAATTCTAACATTTTGGGAATAAAGTTAAATATTACTCTGCCGTCATAACGTAAAAGGGCACAACTAACATTTTGTAAATCAGGAGAAACTCGAGTTTAAACTTTTTCTAATCTTTTGTAAAAAATAAATTACGGTATTGTAGTTATAGTAGCGTCTACATGAATTCTATAAGATGATTCACTATTTTTTTTTTACTGTATTTATTCAATAATCTACATTTTCCATTTGTAAAATCATTAATATTACGTATAAAAGGCATAATTAACCAAATGTGACTTTCCATTGTAACATTTTGGGGAAAAAAGGTTAAATAATAAAATGAAAAGCCATATTAATTAAAACACATCTATCCACTTGTGACTTCTTCATGTAATCTAAACTAGATATTTTTCTAGTGCTATCACAAAAATCAAAAAATATTAGCAGATAGGCCTTTTTCTCCTGATTCCAAATATGTATATAACTCAATTTCGAAAAAAAATTAGTTGTGCCCTTTTTCCTTATGACGGCAGTATATCTGAGCGCTACCGTGCTTCGGAGGGCACGAAAACCTATCGGTCCCGGTTCTTGTCTCAGGATAAGAGTTAGGCCATGTCGGGGGCCTTCGGGCGGTCTGAAAACTGCGACACTAGAGTTGGCCACACACTCACACGAAAAACGAACAAACATTTACATACTATTCACACGCCATTATCGGTAGTAGAGCCTTGCTGATTTCAGCATGAATGGGCCGGCTCGACCGGGGAAGTACTACCCTCTCACAGAAAATCCACGTAAAGTAACAGTACCTAAACTGTTGCGTTTCTTTCGGTGATAGGGAGTGCTGGAGGCCTTATACCCAACTAGACAATGCCCGCGGTTACACCCGCGTTATTTAAGGCTACTGCTCCGCTCCCGTCGCTCATAGCGTGATGTTATATATCCTATAGCCTTCCTCGATAAATGGGCTATCTAACACTGAAAGAATTGTTCAAATCGGACCAGTAGTTCTTGAGATTAGCGCGTTCAACCAAACAAACAAACAAACTCTTCAGCTTTATATATTAGTATAAGATAAGATTCCTTCTCTCTCATTCCACTCCTACTACAATTCTATTTCCTAAACGAATCTGCGGCAACTCACTTGTGACTCCAGTGGTGTTGCTTGTGTCCATGGGCGGCGGTAATTGCTTACCATCAGGCGATGGTTTGCCTTCTATTTCATAAAAAATAAATCTGTCGCCATACATACACCATTTGCGCTGTTCATGTAACTTACGCCTTAAAGTAATGTTACTTATATTGTTACACCTGCTCTAAGGTCGAATGACAACTTAGTTTTATATACCATGATGTCAGAGGCTTACGTCATATGTACTTATTAAGATAGTTTCTATACAAACGATAATTATTTACCTATGAACGTTTTTGTAAGTGTTTTTCCGAATTCTCAGTAGCAGCACGGAGTCTGTACTACTACTACTACTCTATTATGTGGGAACTAAAAATTCATGGCGAAATCTGGGTGTAGTACACCTCTGCCTACCCCTTCGGTGATACAGGTGTGGGTCTATAAAGTTTTTGTAAGAAAATAAGATGTTTTACGCTGTTCTTACTATAGTGCGAACAGTGATTATAGCCTAGTGGAGATACCAACAGACTGCCATGCAGAGGATATCGGGTTAGAATCCACGGCGCGCACCAATGACTTTTCGGAGTTATGTGCGTATTGAATTGTTAATTATCGCTTGCTCCGTGTCTTGGAGAGCACATTAAGCCGTCGGTACCGGCTGTCATGAAGATCTCTGACAGTTGTTATGGGGAGTCATCTAACTGTGATTGTCAGCGGGAGTCAGTATTTCTGAATTAACTGAAACTTTTCTAAACCATCTATATTCTAAACCATAGAATATCGCTATCCCTTTGGATTGCAGAGGTCAGACGGCAGTCGCTCTGTGGGTAAACTAATATTCAGTCAAATCCGGTTAGACTAGTAAGCGGACCCCGGGTTGCTACTGGTATGACGTTAGGAGGATAATATAGTGAGAAGAGCCTCGTGCCCAGTTTATATACAGGGCTGATGATGTATACAAATTGCGAGTCTTAATTTGTTTATTAATTAATGTAATTGCAAGCCAAACTCACAGGAAATTCAAATTTAAATGTTTATAAACATTATTACTGTGTAATATTATTTTTGAATATCCTTCTCCGTTTGCGGTTCTTTGAAATTGTAAAATAGGGTAATAAGCTAATTTTGTTACGTAACATAACTAACTAACATAACTTCACTCCTTTTACCCCCAAAGCGGTAGGCAGACCTGTATTACACACCCACATTTTGCCAGTTATATTTTTCCAAGTTAGTAGAGCCTTGGTGATTTCAGCATGAATGGGCCCGCTCGACCAGGGAAGTACTACCCTCTCACAGAAAATCGACGTAAAGTAACAGAACCTAAACTGTTGCGTTTCGTTCGATGAGGGAGAGTGCCAGAGGCCCTATCCCCTATTCCTTCTCCCTCATCCCACTCCTTATCCTATCCCTTTTCCCAATCCCAAGGGGCGGCAACACACTTGTGACTCCTGTGGTGTTGCTTGTGTCCATGGGCGGCGGTAATTGCTTACCATCAGGCGATCCGTCTGCTCGTTTGCCGCCTATTACCATAAAAAAGTCCCAATGTAATAGGGGGCGAGCCTATGGCCATCTACCGGGCACATTATTAAGCGAGCGATAATTTACATTTTTAATACACACATAATTTCGAAAAGTCCGAAGTGTGTGCACGAGGTACTTGGGGATCGAACCCGAGACCATCGTCTCGGCAGTCCGTTACGTACTGTACTGGGCTATCGCCGCTGTTTTCAAATAGGTAGTATAATAGGGTAATAAGCTGATTATGTTATTTAAGTAATATAGAATATTAGACTTCGTCCGCGCCCTGCCAATCCACACTTGGCCAGCGTGGTGGACTATGGCCTTACCCTTCTCATAGTGAGAAGAGGCCCGTGCCCAGTAGTGGGACAGTGTATAAATAAGGTTGATGATGATGAACTGACATACATGCGGGCGAAACTGCAGGCTGGAACTATTTTATTTTATTTATTTACTAGAGGACGCCAGCAGCTACGCCTGCATTATTTTTAAATTAACCCGTTATTCCCGGAATTTCGGGCAATCCCTTCTTAGTGCACCCCTACGGTCCCCAAGGAACATACATGCCAAATTTCAGCTTCCTGCACCCAATAGTTTCGGCTGTAGCGTGTCTGTCAGTCAGTTAGTAACGCAAGGATTTTATATATTAAGAAGATAGACTCACGCCTGTATCCCCGAAGGGGTAGGCAGAGGTGTAATATTACACTCAAATTTCATTATGTTGTGAATTTGTACGTCCCACGTAATAGGGGGCGAGCCTATTGCCGTTACCGGGCACATTACCAGACCCCGTGCTGCTACTGAGAATTTGGAAAACCAAGTATCACTTTTGCCCGACCCGGGAATCGAACCCAGGACCTCCTGAGCAGACGCATCCACTGGACCATGGAGGCAGTCAAAGACTAAAACTAGTCGTGTATATATTACATATTTTATAGAACATTTTGAATCGTGAGAAAATCATTTGTATTTCTTTCTCACAGAACATATTTTCCCTCGTCTTGCTATATAAATCGCTATGCTAGGCAAATTTCCATAACTTCGTTATTTTATTTAAATATAATGAATATTATTGTAACCTATAGTAATATTTATAAAGCGATATTGTGTTATTTCTCATAATAGATATGTGGTATAGTATATATATTTTATGCTATGGATTTTTCATGTTTATATGCGTTATTTTTTATAGACTTCGCCTGTATCCCCGAAGGGGTAGGCAGCGGTGTAATATTACACCCACATTTCGCCATGAATATTTAGGTCCCACGTAATAGGGGGCGAGCCTATTGCCGCACCGGGCACATTACCAGACTCCGTGCTGTTACTGAGAATGTCCTAGCGGAAAAACCCAATAACACTTTGTCCGACCTGGGAATCGAACCCGAGACCTCCCAATCCCACGCGCACCTTTATGCCGCAACCAATGAGGCAGACCAACGCATTATATGCGTTAATGTCATCAAAATGGTCCACCCATACTGCAGTTATCATCATGTCAGCCTAGTGACGTCCACTGCTGGACATAGGCCTCCCCAAAGATTCTCCACACAGACCGATTTTGAGCCGCACGTATCCAACATATCCGTGTGGCGACGGATTAAGAATACGGAATGTCACCATCCCATACCATCCCATGGATGTTGTAAGAGCCGACAGAGGGAGCATGTTATGCAGAGAACACCACTGTAAGAGAAGGAAAACTTGATACAAACCCTATACCAACCCGTCAGGCCAACGTGGTATAGTAGGCCAATTCCTCCTTTTAAAGGAGAGGCCTAGTCCAGCAGTGTACTGTTAATGGCTGATGATGATGAATCAAAATGGTCCACCGATACTGCAGTTATCATCATGTCAGCCTAGAGACGTCCACTGCTGGACATAGGCCCGCCCCAAGCTTCTCCACATAGACCGATTTTGAGCCGCACGCATCCAACCGCGTTCTCTCTAAATTCTCGCGATCTTAACCAGATCGTCGGTCCATCTTGCGGGAGGCCTACCCCTGTCTATCTATCTATCTATATCGTCACGCCTGTCTCCCATAGGAGTAGGCAGAGACTATGGAACGCCATATGCTTCGGTTCCAACATACCTCTTTCGCTTCCTTGACATTCATTAACCTCATCATGCATGCGCGTCGGTTATGGGTACTTTTAATTTGGCTCTTTTTTAGTACGTCACCTATTTGGTCGGCGTATGTCCGCCTAGGGCGTCCCCTACCGACATTTCCACTCATTCTCGCACGATACACTCCTTTCGTATTTCTTCTTTCATCCATCCGTTTCAAATGTCCAAACCAACCTACCCCTGCTGCGTTACATTTCGTTGGTAAACATTTCAGTGTGTCCTATACCGACTGTCAAAGATCTTCATGACCGTCTGGACCGACGGCTTAACGTGATCGCCGAAGCACGGGGCAAGATAAAAAAAACAATTTAATACGCATATAACTTCAAAAAGTCCGTCGTTCGTCCGTGGATTTAAGCCTGATAACCTGGTCAGGGCAGCTACACTACTAAGGTAGTAGAGCCTTGCTGTTTTCAGCATGAATGGGCCGGCTCGACCGGGGAAGTACTACACTCTCACAGAAAATCGACGTAAAGTAACCGTACCTAAACTGTTGCGTTTCGTTCGGTGAGTGAGAGTGCCGGAGGCCCTATCCCCTATTCCTTCTCCCTCATCCTATCCCTTTGCCCAAGGGGCGACAACGCACTTGTGACTCCTGTGGTGTTGCTTGTGTCCATGGGCGGCGGTATTCGCTTACCATCAGGCGATCCATCTGCTCGTTTGCCGCCTATTACTATAAAAAATTGGGCAAGTGCGAGTCGGACTCCCGCACGTAGGGTTCCGTACCATCATCTATAAAAGAAAATCACGTTCGTTGTATGTATATTTAAATACTTTTTAAGTTTCTACCTGTTTATTAAGATCAAGTAACAAATTGCTTAAAAATTGCGTTTGTTGTATGGGAGCCCCCTTTATTATTTACTTTTCTTTTTATTTAATTATTTATTTTGAAAGGTAATATACAACTACATATTCTGTGAAAATTTAAAGCGTCTACCTGCTACAATTAGTAATTTTGAGCAATAAATACGAAAAACACGTTTTTTGTATGGGACCCCCCTTAATTTTTTTATTTTTAGTATTTGTTGTTATAGCGGCAACCGAAATAGGTACATAATTTGTGAAAATTTCAGCTTTCTAGCTATCACGGTTTATGATATAATTATAGCCTGGTGACAGACAGACGGACAGACAGACAGGCAGACAGCGGAGGCTTAGTAATAGGGTCCATGGGCGGCGGTAATCGCTTACCATCAGGCGATGCGTCTGCACGTTTGCCGCCTATAGCTATAAAAAAAACATAGCAGTGTGTAGGTATATCGACAACAGACTATTGCTAGTACGAAAAAAAAACTATTTGTCCTTGAAGTTAAACTGAAAAGAAAAAAAAACTACTAATTAGGTACACTTAAATGATAAATTAGTTATCTGTATAATTAGTTAGTTCGGCCTGTCTGTTTGTTTCGACAGCAATGCCGACAGCATTGTTTCTGACAACATATCATGTCCGCTTGAACACAACCTTCATACGCACTAATGTTATGTGTACCGAGTTACCTACTTGTAGACATATAGTAGTTGAAATTCTACCTTATTTATACTTATTTCTATGGTATGACTGCCTCCGTGGTACAGTGGATAGCGTATGCGACTGCGATCGGAGGTCCCGGGTCGTGCAAAAGTGTTACTGGATTTTTCTGAATTCTCAGTAGCAGCACGAAGTCTGGTGATGTGCCCGGTACGGCAATAGGCTAGCCTCCAATTACGTGGGACCTAAAATTTCATGGAAGGGTAGACAGAGGTGTAATATTACACCCACATTTCGCTGTGTTATTTTCGGATGCGCATTGTCTGTCAGTCAGTCAGTAAAGCTAGAAATTTATATATAAAATCATATCAGCCTAGAGACGTCTACTGCTGGACATACGCCTCCCCCAAGGTTCTCCTCACAGACCAATTTTGAGCCGCCAGCATTCAACCGCTTCCCGCGATCTAACCAGATCGTCGGTCCACCTTGCGGGAGACCTAGGTCCAGCAATGAATTTATACAGGTTGTCACAAGACAAGGGTGCATAGGGTTCCCACCAAGAACTTAGGGTCCCAAGCCAACCTCACCTGCAAGTGGTGCACCTGCCGATCAACGGACGAGGCTCTGGCAAACAAAATATCCCGATAAGCGGCAATAGGCTCGCCACCTATTACGTGGGATCAAAACACTGGCGAAAAGTGGGCGTTTAATATGCCTCTGCCTACCCCTTCGGGGAAACAGGCGTGAGTCTATGTATGTATGTATGTATGTGTCACAAGACCAATCACCAAGCCGAAGTCTACTCGTTGTGGACATCATGCCAAGTCGTACAACCAACTTTTTGCAGGAGAAACATTTTTTAATCCGCAATTAAAAGAGCGCGCATGTAATTTTCCAAATCCCTACTTATTCATGGGTGCATAGGACATCTATAGAACAGGTTGACGGGGTAAATGCATCGATTTTGTATCTAATTACAAAAATTTCATGGTAACTTTGAGTCTCAATATCTTCTGAACCAGTAATTTCCCAGGTATGGTGCCGAAGTAAAAAAAAATCGTAATGATTGGTACAATATGGGGTTTCAGTTTTCGTTAAGGGTCTTTTTACACCCTGTATACATACAGAGATGTGTATAAATCAAAAACGTTTAAAAGTATTTAAAATTTGAAACAAAATATTCGCTAAATAATTATCACTTTCCATGTATGTACGTGTTAATTATATCTAATCTGGTAATTGTTTGCGAGATAACGAAGTGTATATATGTATGTTTATATAGTTATCTATAGATAACCGTTTGTATACAGTGTACACGCATTAGAATTTATGGAGAGCTGGTTTAAAATATTTTCTACACTAATATTATAAAGAGGAAAATTTTTTATTTTTGTTTGTTTGTAATGGATAAACTCAAAAACTACTGGACAGATTTTAAAAATTCTTTCACCATTAGAAAGCTTCATTATCTGCGAGTAACATAGGCTATATTTTATTTTAGAAAATATAGGGGGTCCGTAAGATATTTGGGTTTTTCAGGTACGTGACGTAGTTCCCTCAGGACAGGACGCGGGTGAAACCGCGGGAAACAGCTAGTAAGTTATAATTACATATGTTTTATAATGAAATGTAAATATCATCACAATAAACTGCCTTCGTGGTCCAGTGGATAGCGTATGCGACTGCTGATCGGAGGTCCCGGGTCGTGCAAAAGTGTTACTGGGCTTTTCCAAATACTCAGTAGCAGCACGGAGTCTGGTGATGTGCCCGGTAACGGCTATAGGCTCGCCCCCTATTACGTGGGACCAAAAATTCATGGCAATATGTGGGTGTAATATTACACCTCTGCCTACCCCTGCGGGGATAAAAGGCGTGAGACTATAAAAAAAAGATTGCATTATCAGAGCTACAAATAAGGCTCCCTTTATAATTAACTGACTCGGTCATCCAATGGATAGCTTATGCGTCTGCTGAGCGGGCGGTCTCATGTTCGAACCCCGGGTCGAGCAAAAGTGTTAGTCTTAAAGTCTGAACTGAGTCTTTCCGAATTTTCAGTAGCAGCACGGTGTCTGGGGATGTGTCCGGTAACGGCAATAGGCTCGCCACCTATTACGTGGGAGCTAAAATTCATAACGCGAAATGTAGGCGTAGTTACTCCTCTGCCTACCCCTTCGGGGATGTAGGCGTGACACTTAAAGAAAGAAACTACGTACATCTTAATGTATTTTAGCATTTCATTGTTGTTATTTTTATCATATTGAGCCAACCAGCAACTGCCTCGTTAGTCTCGCGGCATAAATGTGCGCGTGGGATTGGGAGGTCTCGGGTTCGATTCCTGGGTCGGGCAAAGTGTTATTGGGATTTTTTTTCCTTTAGAAAATTCTCAGTAGCAGCACGGAGTCTGGTAATGTGCCCGGTACGGCAATAGGCTCGCCCCCTATTACGTGGGACTAAAGTAAACCTGGCGAAATGTGGGTGTAATATTTACACCTCTGCCTACCCCTTCGGGGATATAGGCGTGACACAAAAAAAAGAAACTTTAATATATGTATTTTAGCATATCATTGTTGTTATTTTTTCATGTTGAGCCAATGTAATTATCATATGCGTCGCATTGTATCGACTGGTAATAAAATTAAAAATAACCTTGTTTATCATGACACATGTGGTAAGACTTTTTGTATATAAGTATGCATATTACCTACTCAAGAATGAGGTATTGAGATCCTAGTGGAGATACCAACAGACTGCCATGCAGAGGGTTCAAATCAAAACTGCGCACCTCTTAAGTGCGTATTGAATCACCCTCCTAGCGTTATCCCAGTTAGAACCCGGGGTCCGCTTTCTAGTCTTACCGGATTCTATTCTTCTATTCTATTCTATTCTACCACATACACACATCACCATCTAGTCCCAAGCTAAGCAGAGCTTGTACTATGGGTACCAGATAGTGGATAAACATACATATATACTTTTTTTTGTAAATACATACATATTATACATAGAAACACTCAGACCAAGACAAACATCCATGTTCATGCACACAAATGTTTGACTTGAGCGGGAATCGAACCCGCGACCTTCGGCGTAGCAGTCGCTTACACTCCCGCTGCGCCAACCGGTCGTTTTCCACGGAGCGACTACCTGTCTGACCTCCGCAACCCGAAGGGATAGCCATAGTCATTGAATAAATTTAATTATTGTAACAAAATGTATATGTCAAATAGTATTTTTTTTCATCAACAGCTCAAAGGAAAGGGATCTCAATTTACATAACATAACTTAACGCCTTTATGCCTGAAGGGTTAGGCAGAGGTGTATTACACACCCACACTTCGCCAGTTATATTTCGATCGCAGTGTAATAGTGGGCGAGCCTATTGCCATCTACCGGGCATATTGTTAAGCGAACGATAATTAACATTTTTAATACACACATAACTTCGAAAAGTCAGAGGTGTGTGCCCGAGGTACCTGGGGATCGAACCCGAGATCATCGTCTCGGCAGTCCGTTACGTACACCACTGGAATATCGCGAGTTAATGCTGCCGCCATAATTTAAAAGGGCACAACTAACATTTTGCAAATCAGGAGAAAATCGAGTTTAAAATATTTCTTAGCTTTTGTCAAAAATAAATTACAGTATTGTAGTTATCGAAAATGTATGAATGGAAATAGTAGCGTCTACATGAATTCTATAAGACGATTTACTTATTTTTTATATTATAACTGTATTTATTCAATAATCTACATTTTCCCTTTCAACCTAACTTAAAAAATATAGTAAAAACATTAATATTACGTATAAAAGGCATAATTAACCAAATGTGACTTCCCATTCTAACATTTTGGGGAAAAAGTTAAATATTACTCTGCTGTCATAACGTAAAAGGGCACAACTAACATTTTGTAAATCAGGAGAAACTCGAGTTTCTTAGTTTTTGGCAAAAATAAATTAGGGTATTGTAGTTATAGAAAATGTATGAATGGAAATAGTAGCGTCTACAAGAATTCTATAAGGTGATTTACCTATTTTTTTAATTTTAACAGTTCTGTATTCAATAATCTTCATTTTCCATTTGTAAAACCATTAATATTACGTATAAAAGGTATAATTGACCAAATGTGCCTTTCCATCCTAACATTTTGAGGAATAAAATTTTGTCAATATTGACCAGTGGGCTTGAGTTTTCCAATAATTTATCTTTATAAGTTTAAAAACTCAAACCCGACTACGTAAAAAATACGATAAAATTTGTGTAGCCTATGTCACCCGCGCCATTATTACGAATCTTTTGACACCCCATTTATTAAAATCGGTTTAGTAGTTTATGCGCTACGGTGGAACATACAAACATAAATACATAGACTGCCAAAAACATTACCCTTCCTTTTGGCTTCGCCGTAGTCGGGTAAAAAAGGTTAAATATTAAAATGAAAACCCATATTAATTAAAACACATGTGACCTCTTCATGAAATCTAAACTAGATATGCCCTTTTCTAGTGCTATCACAAAAATAATTGCTCAGTTGTGCCCTTTCAGGTTATAGTACTTTTGTTTATTGTGGTTATAAAATTATGCAAAAAATATTAGCAGATAGACCTTTTTCTCCTGATTCCAAATATGTATATAACTCAATTTCGAAAAAATGGTAGTTGTGCCCTTTTTCTTATGACGGCAGAATAACAATTTACACTTGTAAAATTAACACCAAACTTAGAGGTTCTACAATAATTGCCTCCAAAGAAAAGTCTCACAACTTCCTCAAAGGAAAGCATATGACTTCCGTCGGAACTTAGAACAACGGCTTATACATATATCGTTTTACAAATAACACATGTCTCAATAAACGTGTACGATTTGGTCACGTTGCTATCAAGGACTCGTTCTTGCCCTTCAAGAGTGAAGGCCGAGGACTTAGCGATCTATTTCTATCTAAAATATAGTATTCTATTCTGACACATCCATGCAACAGCATCTAGAGAACCACCATGACAAACATCCATGCTCACACAAATGTTTGACTTGAGCGGGTATCGAACCCGCAACCTTCGGTCTGGCAGTCCTTTAGACTCCCGCCACGCCACGGGATCGTCATAATACACATCTATCCTATCTATATACTTATATAAAACTAGAGGATGCCCGCGGTTACACCCGCGTTATTTAAGGCTACTATTCTGGTCCCGTCGCTCACAGCGTGATGTTATATAGCCTATAGCCTTCCTTTATAAATGGGCTATCTAAAACTGAAAGAATTTTTCAAATCGGACCAGTAGTTCCTGAGATTAGCGCGTTCAACCAAACAAACAATCAAACAAACAAACTCTTCAGCTTTATATATTAGTATAAGATTCTTCCGTTACTGACTGACTGATAGATAAGATGCAGCCAAAGCTATTAGGCGCAAGAAGCCGAAATTTAGCATGTATGTTCCTTGGGTACCGTAGGGGTGCACTAAGAAGGGATTGCCCGAAATTCCTACGGAGTCGGGCATAAAAGGTTAAATGAAAATAAAATGTGCGGGCGGAGCTGCGGGCATCCTCTAGTCTATACTAATATTATAAAGCTGAAGAGTTTGTTTGAACGCGCTAATCTCAGGAACTACTGTTCCGATTTGAAAAATTCTCAGCAGTGTTTGATAGCCCATTTATCTAGGCAGGCTATATGTATAACATCACGCTATGCGCTATGGGTGCGGAGCAGTATAGAATCAAATAACGTGGATGTAACCGCGGGCTCATCTAGTAATACCTATATATGTCTCAATAAGTGTATATTATTCGGTCACGTTTCTCTCAAGGACTCGCTCTTGCCCTTCGAGAGCGAAGGTCGAGTTTAGCGGTCTGTTACTATCGATAATTGGACTTTGATATTACTTGTTTATAAGTGTGACAAATCTGGTTTCTAAATAGTGATGCGAGATATTTTAGCAAATCTTAATATCTTAATATATAAAATCCTTGCGTTACTGACTGACTGACAGACACGCTACAGCCGAAACTATTGGGCGCAGGAAGCTTAAATTTGGCATATATGTTCCTTGGGGACCGTAGGGGTGCACTAAGAAGGGATTTCCCGAAATTCCCTCGGGATCGGCCAAAATGGGTAAATAAAAAAAAAGGCAGGCGTAGCTGCTGGCGTCCTCTAGTATTCAGATATGCAGGAACACCGTTCAATAAGCTTTTAAAGTAAGTGAATGAAAAAAGTCGATTTTACAAAATCTATATCGGTATTCTATCACCTATATTCCTCAAGTAATCTGTTTATTATTGCTAAAAATATTTTTACTTCATTATATAAAATTATACTCTTTTGAACTCAGTGAGCTACGAAATATATACGCTTACAAACGCGTCCTCAAAGAAGATTAATGAATACGCAGGTTTAAAACTGAAGGAAAGTGTTAAAAAATATACTGGACTGCAGTGAGAATTAAAACAGCCATTTTACTGAAAGATCGGAGGGGACTTTTTGGATTCTGCAAACTGAACAAGGAAATCCGACTGTTTATGTCATAATCAGAGAAATTATCCAATTAACCAAGATTTGCTCATCTTATGGATATAGGCTATATCATCCCAGTGTCAGAGAACTAATATCAGAGACTGCATAGAAATTTCCATATTCTGACGGAGAAATGAAGAAATCCAAATAATTTTGGAAGCAAAAATCAACCAATAACCAAAATTAAATCGTCTTCTGTCAGACAGAACTACAAATGCCAGAAGATTTACCCATCTGCCTCGTTGCGAGGTAGTCAATAAGACAGAGTATGGAACATGAATCCGACATACTATTCTCCTCTAAGATGAAAGATAAAACGGAGAGGCGAAGATCCAGCATCTTCGCACTCCTCCGCAAGAAGAAACTGACCAGACAACTGTCAGAACCAACGGGAGTTGGGTTTCCGTTGAATCGGAAATATTCCGTTGATTCGGCAATACTTTCTGACTTCACTAAGGTCGAAAACGGTTATAGGATGTGTTTGCAGAAGGCTGATAGTCGAGACGTCTTTCTGTCTAATGAAGGTTGGTCTTTTTATCTAATGTATTAAGCGGAAGGAGATTTTAGCATGAAAATGTTAAAGTTTTGACTGCCATAGCCATGTAAAGGTGGCAAGCGAAAATGGACCAAGCACACAACGTGCTGGCTACATTTTGGTTTGTCACAATATCAGATCCTTACATGAAAGTGGTGTTCTAAAAGTAAGAAATGTACAAGGAGGGAGATCCAAGCAAAAATAACAGGCGAATTCCTACTAATCGTAATCCGAGACCAGCTATCCCTGGTTATTTTGCCGCTTGTGGCAGACAAGCTAACGGTCCATCTGAAGTTAAATTATAACCTCTTCTTACGGTCTTCTCACAAGCCAAGAGTCTGGCTGTTTCTGGTAAGAGATAGTCTTTTAAGATCAGAAATTACTGATAAGACTTGATAGCAATACTTTTTCTTTAAAGTAACAGTCTGATGGTAGAGTATTTGCTAGAAATTGCTAAAAGTAATGCTTACATGACTTGCCGTGTCGCTCGCGCTGTGTGTACACGAAGTCTCACGATAAGACCACTAAACATTTACTGCAGTGTAAACTAGGTCTTACTATAGAACTGCTAGAAATAACTCAGTTACTGCGATGTACACCAGGTCTTACAATAAAACTGCTAGAAGGAAGTTCCTTACTGCAGTGTACGCTAAAAGGTCAATTCTCGTAATTATACTTGTTCAAATGCAGTATCGATTTATTGTAAGGATCATACTTATGTCATAAATTGTATTCTCCTAAATTAACTGATATTTGACTGTTATTGTAACTGGATTATAAATTGAAATAAGTGTCCAAGTATGTGTCAACGGGAATTTTAGTAGTACAATTAGACGATAATGACATTAAATTAGCAGAATACCGATTCTGAGTCAATTCAAAATCTTATCTAATTTCGTTCAAAATATAGTTTTAATGACATAAAGTACGAGAATTGGCCTTATGTTCCCATGCTCGAACTCATAGCTCTTTCATAACTTAGTTTCTGCGATGTAAACCAGGTCTTACTATAAAACTGCTAGAACGTATTTAGTTATTTACTACAAAACTACCAGGTCTTCCGCTAGAAGTAACTTATTTACTGCAACACCAGTTCTGCCGCTAGTACAACCAGCACCTATCACTCCCTACTCCACAGAGCTAGCGGGCGCCGCGTCAGACACGGACAGCGAGACGTCCCGGCCCGGGATGCCGGAGCCGCAGTTGGACAAGAAGCAGGCCATCCTAGCGAGGATCGAGGCTACGTACATTGAGGATACTAACAGGGATATTGGACAGGTGAGGCTATGCGTTTAGACTTTTAGACCGGAAGTGGCGGGGAGCAGTGGCAGCGATTTCACGATGTCCAAGCGTTTTCTCTGACGCGACATTAGCCGCGGCGGAGTAAAGCTCGCCCTGTGTATCAAAATCGCTGCCGCTTGCTATGCAGAGGGTATCGGGTCCGAATCAGTGGCGTAGGAAGGGGGAGGGGGCGGGGGCGGTCCGCACCAGGTGCCACCCTTTCAAAAAAAGGGGTGACACCCAAAACTCAACTTTAACCTCTCGTATGCTGGGTTACCAGACATAATTATAAATTAATTGTGTCTCGTGCAGATCTGCTCTTAAGCATACGAAAGGTTAAGAACAATAATACTTTTAATAATACTTTACTTTAATAATACTTTAATAATACTTTTATTTCCATCAACAATTCTTACAAAAAAAAAAAAAAAAAAAAACGTTTCGGAGGCCTTCTTTTAAGTATCGAAATACTTGTGTCAGAAGACCACACTCTTCCATAACAAGTATGTAATAAACATAGAAGCCTTAAATTTAGTATGTTTCATCAAAATACAATAAAAGTAAAAGAAGTGGAAAGTAATAAAAAATATCAAATACAAAATTAAACAAAAGATAAGTTATGTACTTAATGAATTTATAAACGAAAAAGTACGTGTTTGTGTGTGTGTGTGTGTGTGTGTGTGTGTGTGTGTGTGTGTGTGTGTGTGTGTGTGTGTGTGTGTGTGTGTGTGTGTGTGTGTGTGTGTGTGTGTGTGTGTGTGTGTGTGTGTGTGTGTGTGTGTGTGTGTGTGTGTGTGTGTGTGTGTGTGTGTGTGTGTGTGTGTGTGTGTGTGTGTGTGTGTGTGTGTGTGTGTGTGTGTGTGTGTGTGTGTGTGTGTGTGTGTGTGGTGTGTGTGTGTGTGTGTGTGTGTGTGTGTGTGTCATAGTTCACATAGTTTATAAAGTTCATCTGTGGGAAATCTGTATGGCTTGAAGAACATAGTTGTGAGAAGGGCACGCTGAGATCGTTCAACTTCTAAAAATTTTGTTTTATTGGCTCCACCCCATACGGAAATACAGTAGGTTAAGAAGGATTGAGCAAGAGCAGTGCATATTTGTTTGAGTAAATTATTATTAGCTACATGTCTTAATTGTTTGAATATCCAAATTAATTTTCTGGTACGTTGATTAACTAAATCTATGTGGTAATGCCATGTTAGTCGGTGATCTAAAATAACTCCTAGATATTTAGTTTTAGGTACATTTTGTATTACCGGGCATATACAATTTTCAAAGTCAGTCCTGTCACATTGGTGAATTCTGATATTAAAGTTAGTATTTGGTTCAGTTTGACTTCTTAGAGAAAAACACATGTAATTTGTTTTTTCAGTATTGAGTGTAAGTAAGTTATTTCTCAACCAGGAAGCAATTTTAGACATACCAAGCTCCGTGCTATTGCGAACCTCATCCCAATTCTCACCAGTAAAAACGATAGCAGCAAAAATATAAAACAACATAGGCTCTAGTAACAGCACGGAGTCTGGTAATGTGTCCGGTACGGCAACTGGCTCGCCCCCTATTAGGTGAGACCTGAAAATTCATGGCGAAATGTGGGTGTAATATTACACCTCTGCCTACCCGAGAGAGTTAACCCGGAATTGTTAGGTATCGACTAAAAAAAAAAGGCATCCGCCAACTTCCGCCCCGGGTGCCACCCAAGCTAGCTACGCCACTGGTTCGAATCCACATCGCGCACCATCGCGTGTAGCACCTGTCTGACCTCCGCAACTCAAATGGATAGCAATACTCTACGGTTTAGAGTAGTGTCAGTGTATTCAGAGCTACTGCGCCCTATAACGTCAAAGATCTTCATGACTGCCCGGACCGACGGCTTAACGTGTTCTCCGACGCATGGAGCAAGCGATAATTACCAATTCAATACGCACATAACACTGAAAAGTCAGTGGTGGGCGCCGTGGAATCTCCAGTCTCTTGGTATCTCCACTAGGCTATCGCTGCTTATACAATTCAATACACCCAACTTCAAGAAAGTAGTAGTGTCAAAAGGTAGTCTTCTAAATTGTCATTCCTCTCAATCTCTAACGTTTCCTCCTGCTCTTCCAGGCCGGAGAACTAGTAGAAGAGGTAGCCGAGGAGAACAAGTCCCTGCTATGGTTCCTCCTGAAGCAGGTGCGGCCAGGCATGGACCTGAGCAAAGTGGTGTTGCCCACCTTCATCCTGGAGCCGAGGTCCTTTCTGGACAAGCTGTCGGATAACTACTATCATGCGGATATATTGTCGCAGTGAGTATTTGTGTATTTTTGCTACCGTTATTTCCCTATTTGTTAATTTAATTTCTAGTTACTCCTTATTAGTCTCCCTATCGAAATAGTTAGGGGAGAAGTTATCTCATCTCCTCCTAGTTACTTTTGACTCCTCATGATTCCACATTTCACCACTTTACTCCGCCTATTTTCTTCGCTCTCCTCTTGATACCTCCTAGTCACTCCTTCTCTTTACTTTTCCCATTTTCTCTACCATTTACTCGTTGCTTCTCATCCTCTTCCTTTCATCATACTCTTTCCATCCTTCCTCTACAGTCAGCCTGGACCGACATAATTCCTAGACAAGCTGTCGGATAACTATTATCATGCAATTAATATTATCAGCTTGCCGTAGTCTACTGCTCCAACAGTAGACTGCAACAGATATTGACCTTTCAGATAGCTTCAGATAGCTTCAAGCGCTAATTTGTTTATTACAAAATCTCTGAGATCCATTCCTCCCCCCTCATTTCTCTTTTCCTCCTATTTAATCGGCCTATTCCTCAACTTTCTTCTTTATTCATTCAACTCAACTCTTTTACTTCTCCCATTTAGCCTAGTCCCTTCTTTACTCCTAGCAACTCCTGTTCCACCATCATCCCTACATCTTCATCGGATAACTACTATCGGATAAATAATTTCGAAGTAAATTTTTGTGTATTTGTAATACTTCTATTTCCCCCGTCTATCCTCTTTGTAACTAGTTCCTCCCTCCTGTTAGTCTTTCTAACCCCTCTCCTCTTAACTTCTCGTTACATCCTGCAATGTTTGTGCAATAATTTACTCCCTCTCTTCTTTATACCTAGGTACTCCATCTCATTAGTCCTCTTATACGCCCTATTTACTCCATCTACTTCCACATTTCTACTCTGTACTCCTTCTTCTCTTTAGTCCTTCTATCTCCTTCGCTCGCCTCTTTATTCGACCTAACCTTTCTCTGTATGCCTCCTAGTCACTCCTTCCATTTACCCCTAGGTACTCATCCTCCTCCTTTCCCTAACCACTTGCCACCCATCCTTATCCTACATTAATACTGGAATTTATTTACCAGCTTTTATACAAATTAGCGCCAGCCTACGTGGTCCATTTTTATTCATTTTTTAACCTTTTTTACGAATCTTCTGTATTTTTTTAACCTACAATTAATTTAGGACGTGGCTGAAAACTGGCCGTTTAGTCGCAGAATGTCCAAAAAGCAAACTTTGTACCAAAACGTCTTGGACATTCAGCGAAATACACATTTGGCGAGAAGCACATTCTGCGAATGGGGCATTTTTCGATTCGGACATTCTGCAAATTGGACATTTTGCGACAGCTATATAGAAATTTTGTGACTTTCCTATTGAGTTTTATGTCAATACCGTTGGGAATTGACAAAAGAGTCAACAGGAAAGTGATGTAGTTATAGTACACGAGAATTGCTTCTAACCCATTTTCTCCAAATTCCAGGGCCTCCCTCCTAGAAGACCCATACCAAAGATTCAAGATGGTGCTTAGATGGTACCTGTCTGGCTTGTACCGCAAGCCCAAGGGTTTGAAGAAACCCTACAACCCGGTGCTGGGCGAGAGCTTCAGATGCTGCTGGAAGCACTACGATTCACAGGCATACACTTATTATATAGCTGAGCAGGTTAGTACATTGTATCTTTGCCAAGAGACGGGAACGTTGAATTAAAATCCTTTATAGTGTTATTTAATTCGGTGGATGTCTTAAGCGACGAAGGATAACACAAGAAAAAAAAAATGTATCTTTGCGAAGAGACGGGAAAATTGACATAAAATCTTATGTAGCGACATTTAATTCAGCGAGTGTCCTAAGCGACGAACGATATTACAAGAAAAAAATGGTATCTTAACGAAGAGTCGGAAAATTCGACAAGGAATTCTATGCAGTGTCATTTAACGCAGTTCGTGACTTAAGTGACGAAGGAAAATACGCGATAAAGAAATGGTATCTTTGCGAAGAGACTTTTAGCACATGATGTCCAGGGATCTAAGAGACCAGAAAGTGCAGAAAAATCCTACAGGCTTTGTATTCAAGGGTTTAAAAAGGCTCTATCTCCTACGGTTCATCCTATAAACCTACAGACGGCTATCCGCACAGACCGTTCTTAAGTCGGCCGCATCTAGCTCCTTATGCCGTTTTCGTTCAAATGGACGGCAAACACTTGTGTTTGATTTATGCACCGTCCAAAGGCCTCCGACATGGCTTCATTCAGGTCCTCAGCCAAGCCGGGACCTACTTTACGTGCCCTTCGAAACACGATAGCGCTCTGATTCTTCTTCTTCTCGAGTCGATGGTCATCGTCATCATCAGCCCTGTATATAAACCGTCCTACTGCTGGGGGCCTCTTCTCACTATGAGATCGAGTCGATGGTACAGACAGAAATCAATTGGCACCAGCCCAGTATGTGGCCACAGCAACGGCTCGGCATAGATCGGCTTCCGAACATGTGCGGACACTCAGAACCAATGACAACCCAGCCTACTAGACACCTAATGTTTTCATTTCTACAAACAAACAATTCTGTCAAAGCGGTGAGGTATGCGGCGCGAAGGGGGGCTACAAATATGCATTCTAATTGGCCGGTTCAAATTTGCGGTACGTCATAATTCATAACTAGTGTTGGGATAGGTCTTATGTAAGACGTATAAGTCTAACGTGTTGTCAGAAAGTGTTCGCCTTACGTCTGCCGTCTAGTAGGCTGGGTTGTCGTTGCTTAGAATACTCGAGCAGTTGACTCAAGGTCTGTTCTGGAATGCCACAGTCGCACTGCGTATATTCCGAGTCAATCATATACCCCATTTCGCTAAATCATGTCTGTAACGGCCCACCTGGCTTTGTAAACGATTCAGGGATCTCCATATGGGCCACTGCAGATTGCGGTTGATTTTCTTTGACTTTTATATACACAGTGTCACAAGACCCACCACTAAGTCTACTCGTTGTGGACATCATGCATATCATACTAAGCAAGAAAAATAACTGGGAAACGATTTTTTTATTAATAGACACATTTTTAAACCGCAATAGGGAAGTTTCCTGCAAGTGAAATAAATTATACAAGTATTTTTATCTAGTGCAATATGCCAAAATAATAGTAGTTTCATTCATAAATTAATGTTAAAACTTTATTTAAATTTTTTATCGACAATTTATTGATAATAAGTATTCTATTTGACAGCAAAAAACTATGACGTCACTAGGTCTTATTTTATACAAACGCCGTAGCAAAGGTCGTTTTTGACGTTTCATTAAAAGTGCTTGATTTGACTAGTTGGAGACAACCCTATTAAAGTGCGCGCGTGTGATGCTCGAAATACCTACTTATCCATGGGATATGGGTCATAGGACATCTATAGAACACATTGGCAGGGTAAATGCATCGATTTTGTACCTATTTAGAAAAAAATAATGGTCACTTTGAGCCTCAATATCTTCTGAACCAATAATTTCCCAGGTATGGTGCCCAAGTAAAAATGTTTGTATTGATTGATACAATGTGGCATTTCAGTTTTCGTTAAGGGTCTTTTTACAGCCTGTAGTTATAGAACTGTCTCATACCTTTTTTTTGTAATGACCCCACGCGGTCACCCATTTAAGTGGTGACGAATACGTCAAGCAACGACAACCCAGCCTACTATAGTTGGTGCCACGAGAAGATAGACTTTTTGTAAACAAACATTCAGGGCTTCACAACCTTTTTTCAAACACTTGTGTTTTAGATTTTATACTCTTTGGCCAGTCTTTTTTTTCAATGCCTAATCATGCCACTATGTTTTTAAATTTATGTTGTTAAATTTTACTGAAATAAATAAATTTGATTTTGTGTTTGAATGGTCGAATGTTCATAAGTTTGCTGATATTTTTGTGTCGTTTCACACGTAATTTATTATGTAAATTAAGGACCAATAGAGTACCATGTATGTAAATGATAGAGTACATACTTGTTACGCTATTATTGACATGATTTTTGTCAAATCATAGACAATAAATCATTTGCAAAGTAGCTTACCTACCCAAAAATATTAAATTATAGACCACAATGAATAATATTACAGATAAGTATCTAGTGCATTGCATGAAAAATTTTAGGCATGGAGATTTTACGTTGTCTGTGAATGATATCGTCAGAGTTAACTTAAACAAAATCCATTAAAAGTAACGGTAGTCTGAGAACGCAATTTCTTTTTTTGGTATTAATAATTTTCTGCCCGACTACCTAATAGTTTGCCATCTGCTATTCTGCACCCGCTTTTTGACATGCCGACAGCGCTGCAGCAAAAAGAGCGTTGCGATCCTATAAACTTGTATTTAACTTTAAATTTACCCCTTCTTGATAACAAAAAATAATAATTTTGTCCTCTGATAAATGCATGTTAAGCCCAAGAAAGAAAAATTTCAATGAACTAACGCCAAATGTTTACATTCTAGGCGTCAGTACCTCAAAACATCAAAAGATCCTGTTGACAGCGCATAATATCGATAAAAACCCGATCCATTGACATATTAGTTTCCAATAACACGTATCTAGGTACTGTTGCGCTCATTGGATTTGACATTATTTGTTTTTGACAGAACTATCGCTAAGTCACTTAGTAGAAATTCTTTGTTAACAAAAAGTCTATGTTCTCGTGGCACGGACTATAGACACCTAATGTTTTCATTGCTACAAACAAACAATTCTATCAAAGCGGTGAGGTATGCGGGGCGAAGGGGGCTACAAAAATGCATTCTATAGTCCGTTCACAGTTATTATTACATTAACATTACATGTGTTAGATTGGCCAACCTGGGCGTTGTGTTGCTATATTTGGTAAATAATACTCCCATTTTAAATATACATTATTGCTAAAATGTACTTATTTTTTTATTGCCTAAGCGATCGTATTAAATATTTGGAAGTAATGTTTGTAACAAAACCTCTTGATATTGGCATGGCTATATGCATGTACATTTATTTTCTTACGAAATAACTAATTTCCTATGAAGATAAGTAATTATAATAAAAATGTTGTCTATTTAATATATAAAGGTAAACGCATCATAATTACGCCAACGTGAGGTTCTAATTATCAAATACAAAAACTGCAAATTTAATTTTCATAGTTATTTTGAATAAGAATGATGTGGGTGTAATATTACACCTCTGCCTACCCCTGCATGGAAACAGGCGTGAATCTATAAGAATGATCCATGTGGACTGCCAATGTTATGATGATTCGTAACTGCTGTCATATTCTGTATCAGACTCAGAATTTAATTCTATTATGAACCTGCCCATTTCAACATCCGTAGACCCATCTGTTTCACGAAGCTTATCTTCAATGTGGCGCTCATGTTTGCATTGTTTTTGTCAGTCTTCTGCAGTGATAGAATGAAAAGCTTCTTCAGCTAAATTCACAATGTTGGTTGCCTCTTGTCCTAAATTTATGCTTGTGACTCGCCTTTTAATGAGACTCCACATAAGTTCAATTGCGTTTAGCTCGCAGTGGTATGGCGGTAATGTAACCACTTGCGACCATGAGCTTCAAGCATTTGAATTTTAGAAGCATTTCCACTAATATTGGGTAAAATGTCATGCACGGGTAACCCTATTTTACATTCCTGTCATCACAGAGTACAATTCCAACATAAAGAAAATAAACACCGACATCTGTCAGAGGTAAAATAACTGTGAACGGACTGTAATTGGCCGGTTCAAATTTGCGGTACGTCATAATTCATATCTAGTGTTGGGATTGGTCTTATGTAAGACGTATAAGTCTAACGTGTTGTCAGAAAGTGTTCGCCTTACGTCTGCCGTCTAGTAGGCTGGGTTGTCGTTGCGAATACGTCAAGGCACGCTGTGAGCGCTATGAAGAAGTTCTGGTAATATTTTTGTGTTATCTTTCCAGGTCTCGCATCACCCCCCAGTGTCGGCGTTCTATGTATCGAATAGGAAAGAAGGCTTCGTTATAGAAGGGAGCCTGCTAGCGAGATCTAAGTTTTATGGTGAGTTCTTAAGACTCATTTTACATAAATCAATTATGTAACCTTCTGCCTGTGGCTTCGTCCACATAGTTTTTACCACACGTACGTGAATTACACCCTGACACTAAACTTTATTTTTTAATTTTTATTTTTATTTATTTATGTATAGACTCACGCCTATCCCCGAAGGGGTAGGCAGAGGTGTAATATTACACCCACATTTCGCTATGAATTTTTTGGCACCCACGTAATAGGGGGCGAGCCTATTGCCGTACCGGGCACATTACCAAACTCCGTGCTGCTACTGAGATTTTCTAACGGACAAACCCTATAACACTTTGCCCGATCCGGGAATCGATCCCGAGACCTCCCGATCCCACGCACACATTTATGCCGCGAGACCAATTAGGCAGTCATTTTTAATAAATCTAATATTTACCAGCTGAGCCCGCGGTTACACCCGCTTTACTTGGGGCTACTACTCAGCACCCGTCGCCTATAGTGTGATGTGAGCCTATAGCCTTCCTCGATAAATGGGCTATCCAACACGAAAATAATTATTCAAATTGAAGCAGTAGTTCATGAGATTAGCACGTGTTCAAACAAACTAACTCTTCAGCTTTTTTATATTAGTATAACTGACGATTAAGATAGCAGTTGTTGATACAATCTTACTTTTTGTTGCGAGAAGAAGTAATCTTGATAGTTTTTCTGTTATCAAATCTGGAGCCCAATTCTCCTAAATAAATATAGTTTCAATATCATGTCAGTGTCATACTTACGTCACCAAAAGCGTATTCTTCTAAATTATCGGATAATTGAACGAAGTTGTAACTACCACATTCTACCACATTCACACAACACCATCTAGTCCCAAACTAAGCAGAGCTTGTACTATTGGTACTAGGATAATGGATAAACATACATATATACTTTTTTTTTGTAAATACATACATATTATACATAGAAACACCCAGACCAAGACAAACATCCACGTTCGTGTACACAAATGTTTGACTTGAGCGGGAATCGAACCCGCGACCTTCGACGTAGCAGTCGCTTACACTCCCACTACGCCAACTGGCCGTCAACTAGATATTAAATTGAAACAAGTGTCAAAATAATTATGTGTCAACGACGAACTGTTTATTTCAAATTATGTATACGATAATGTCATTAGGTTATCAGAATACCGCTTCTGAGTCTATTCAAAATATAATATCAATGTCATATAAAAATAGGAGAATTGGCCCCCTGATCTTTCGTTAGAATGCTCACTTTTGTTTTAGAATACTCATTACAAGTCAATGCTCAAGTGTAACAGGGCCATTTTTCTAGATTCAAGTGGGCAGAACACCACTCCTTATTCTGCCAATAAAGTATATAATTTAACCTTTTTTCCCCAGGTAACTCAACGTCAGCCATCCTAGAAGGTTGCGCGCGAGTGCACTTGCTAAACTGGGGCGAGCAGTACATCACTACCGCTCCCTACGCTCACTGCAAGGGCATCGTCATGGGCTCTCTTAGCATGGAGCTGGGAGGGAAGGTATGTTGTATTCAGTATATAAACAATTATATTTGTTGTATATATATAATTGTGTGTATGTATAAAAATATACACCACTATTTTTTTATTAGTACAAAAAAATTTACGGTGCACTAAGTATCTTTAACTGGTCATATTTATGTAGTTAAAAAATAAAAACACTAAGTCCCAAAACTGTCCACAAAAATACGTAATAATTGGTTAATGCATAACGAGTAACAGTAGTAAACTATTCCATTGATAAATTCCCCCCTGTCCCTCTGCGCGCGCGCTGCGCTCCGATGCTAAAAACAGTGCTAAATTGCTAGCGGACGTGAACGTATCGATTGTTTTCGCTGCTACAGTTAATTGTTTGTCTACGTTTTCCCGACGCGATGGCTTATCATTCATAATATCACGGGAGTATGTAGCTATGCTTCGTGCGTACTTTTTGAGTGGAGGAATCGCGAGTGCAGCTGTGTACCCATGGACATCATTTTGTGAGTGTACAAAAGTAAGCCGGTTAGTGCCGAACAATTAAAACAGCGCATATTGGACGCTTTTGACGAAGTGAAAAGACTAGTGTGATCTGTGTATTGACAATGGTGGTGGACATTTTGAAGGACAATGGAAATACTTGAGTTTAGTAAATAATACCTACTTAAATAAATAATAATTTGAGGAGGGCGACACAAAATCGGTCTGTGTGGAGAACTTTGAGGGAGGCCTATGTCCAGCAGTGGTCGTCTCTAGGATGACATGATGATAAAATAATTTGTAAATGGCAGATGATTCTAACTTCATAAATACGCCAAAATTACTCTTTTCTTTTATTACAGAATACCTTCTTTTATTTTGATATGTGTTTGCTTTATAATTACATACTTTCGTATTTAATTACTTGTAAAACGGTAAATTTTGCTGGTCCTAAGCCCGGATAAACTATGAACTAGGAGAGGGGAGAATTAAGAAAATTAAAAATTAACTACCTACATTGATTATTTTATTGTCTAAGGCTACATTAATAAGTGCGACGGAAAGAATGCGTAAGATTAGGACGGAAAGTAAGTACTATCAATGAAGTAGTGAATGGATTATAAAATATTTCTATGATTTAGGTGAGATTTTCTACAAAAAACAAATGATTATAACTTGACTATTTATAGATATTATGAAATTCTTATGTCACAGAATTATGTGATAATAATGTCTTCGCTAATATGTCCTTAAAGTTTTTGTACTAATAAAAAAATAGTGATGTATATATTTGCACCTTAACAATGTTTCGATTACATGTGTTTTACATAATAGTAGGCTGTAGGTTAACAGTGTTTAATAATGGCGTATGTTAAACTTACCACCAGATATAGTAACATAATTATAACCAGTGATCGGAGTAGGTAGATTGAAATGACGTCATTGATCCGAAACGTATATATTAATATGAACATTCCTCCGGAAATGGTTGATTGTTTAAAAAAAACGGAACTTAGGTAAGAATTGTATTCTGCCAGGGTTGCGGAGTTTATGAAGAGTTACCGCGGCCCTGGAACGCAAAGGTCACTTGATGGAACACGGGTGGGTTTTAGTCAGTAAGAGTCTGACACTCGGGAAAAAAAGATGCAATATGTACATATTAAACAATAAGCAATGTTGAATTTTACTCTTTTTATTTATTCTACCCTTGTAAATTACCATAACCACTATAAAAATATTGAAATTTGTAAAAGTGCAATAATTTATTAAAAGTTGTGGCCGTATAAAGGCTAAAAATAAAAAATATTAAAGCTTCGATCGGAATTCAATTGTTTTTTTATTATTCAACAGATAAGTAAATACCGAATTATTTTGTTTTGATACCTTCCTTTAAATTTTGAATTGAGTAGTAATAATATCACTACCAACATTAACAATATTTAATTGAATCCGGAAATACCGGAATTACTTTTTGGAAAAATGGCTTATCCATGTTATTCTTTCTGTGTTGTTTTTATGATACAAGTACCAAAAATCAATCTACCTACTCCGATCATTGATTATAACAGACAAAAATCGTAAATGATCACCAAAATTAAACCAGCATTTTGAATGTAAAATTATAACCAAAGTTTTTTTGTTAGTTGTATGAAATACCAACACATAAATTGGATTTGGTTACACCACCTACTTTAATAAACTGAGTTGACGGGCTCCTATTTTTGAATTAAGGGTCACAAGAGAACCTAACATAACCCACTTATTTGATGATCATTTATTACATTTGGTGTTCGAATACAATTTGAAGTGCAGTCGTGACTAAAATAGCTAGTATAGGTAAATTCACGAAAGTTGACCACAAATGGCGGCTGTCGCGCATATGTACATTCGTGCACCAATGGCGTGGCTCCATTCTTGACGCATTTAGGGAATGCGTCAAGAACGGAGCCACGCCATTGGCACTCCACCCGCGCCTCACCCCGCACAAACACGGGGACCTAAAAAATGATTTCTGCGCACTGGTCATCTTTCGTGAACCGACCTATACTATTGTAATTTTAGACTTAATTTTTCTGGTGTTAAGTTATTATTTTAGTTAGAGAACTAAGGGTATTAAAGCATTTTATGGTGGCCATTATATTTAACCCCTATAATAATTTCGATTAATACCTATGCTAATATAGGCATAAACGCCGTCCCTCAGAGAAACAAGTAGCCTTATGTAACAACTTTACTATTTAACAACATAACAACCATACAAAAATGAATATTACATTAACATTACATGTGAATAGTTTTAAAATATTAACATCATACAGATATAATAAAAAAAATCTCCGTGTGGTGACGGATTAAGAATACGGAATGTCACCACCCCATATCATCCCATGGGTGTCGTAAGAGCCGACAGAGGGACCATATTATGCAGAGAACAGCACTGTAAGAGAAGGAAAACTTGATACAAACCCTATACCAACCCGTTTGGACAGCGTGGTATAGTAGGCCAATTCCTCCTTTCAAAGGAGAGGCCTAGTCCAGCAGTGGACTGTTAAAGGCTGGTGATGATGATGATGACAGATATAAAAGATAGAAAATCTCCATATATAAAATGTATATGTTTATTAAATCCGTTAATTATCGCCCGCTTAATAATGTGCCCGGTAGATGGCAATAGGCTTGCCACCTACATTGGGACCGAAACATAACTGGCGAAAAGTGGGTGTGAAATACATATATATAAAATGGCAAATAAACTATTGATATAAATTCACCACATTTCGAACTGAAGGCATAAAGACATATTTATAAAAATAGTTGCTTAATTAATTTGCATACAGTTCTATCAGTGATATAATTGTTGGGAATTGCGAAAGAAACTGACCTTTTTGGACACGCCTTTACTTATTTGGAACGTATAGAATATTAATTATTAAAGTATGTGTATTACTTTTAATTGCAGGTGCATATATCATGTCCTGATACCGGCTACCACGCTGACGTCGAATTCAAATTGAGGGTAAGTCTCTATTTTGTATCATAACTATCTGTTGCACTCTGTATTTTTGTAGAACTATTCAAAATTGACCGTGTGGTGACGGATTAAGAATACGGAATGTCACCACCCTATATCATCCCATGGGTGTCGTAAGAGCCGACAGAGGAAGCATATTATGCAGAGAACAGCACTGTAAGAGAAGGAAAACTTGATACAAACCCTATACCAACCCGTTTGGTCTTTCAAAGGAGAGACCTAGTCCAGCAGTGGACTGTTAAAGGCTGATGATGATGATAATGATGATTCAAAATACAAGGATTTACAAACTATTTTTTTTACCATTTATTTTTTGTTTCATTATATTTTTCACAACCTTAGGAAATGAATAAGGCATTAAGGCAGGAATTAAATTAAATGTTGCCTAAATTTTACTATCTTCCAGTGAACGTCACATTAAAATCGGTTCAGCCATGCCATAATTTACCCCAGACAAACAAAGTCAGACAGATAAAAAAAATATTGTTTATGTCTTGCTATCGTGTAACGAACTATATACATACATACATACATACATAGACTCACGCCTGTTGCCCCGAAGGGGTAGGCAGAGGCATATTAAACGCCCACTTTTCGCCAGTGTTTTGATCCCACGTAATAGGTGGCGATTCTATTGCCGCTTATCGGGATATTTGGTTTGCCGTCGCCTCGTCCGTTGATCGGCAGGTGCACCACGCGGCAGGTGAGGTTGGTGCGGGACCCTAAGCTCTTGGTGGGAACCCTATGCACCCAATGCCAATAAGGCTTTAAGACAGGAATTAAATTAAATTTTGCCTAAATTTCACTATCTTCCAGTGAAGTCCCATTAAAATCGGTTCAGGCATCCCATAATTTACCCCAGACAAACAGAGAGAAAGTCAGACAGATTAAAAAAATATTGTTTATGTCTTGCTATCGTGTAACGAACTATATGCTTTTAAAAATCATAGTTATTCTGAAATCACAGACAGACACATCAATTTTATGTATTGAAAATATCATCATCATCATCAGCCTTTAACAGTCCACTGCTGGACTAGGCCTCTCCTTTGAAAGGAGGAATTGGCGAACTATACAACGCTGGCCAAACGGGTTGGTATAGGGTTTGTATCAAGTTTTCCTTCTCTTACAGTGCTGTTCTCTGCATAATATGGTCCCTCTGTCAGCTCTTACGACACCCATGGGATGATATGGGGTGGTGACAATCTGTATTCTTAAGGCGTCACCACACGGATAATTGAATTGAAAATAATATACTCACCAAGTATTTTATTTCCCTCCAGTCTTTCCTAGGCAGTTCGGACCAGACCAACGCAATATCCGGCCGGATAAAGCGCGGCAAAGACACGGTCGCGACCATAGACGGATATTGGGACGGCAAGATTGACATCAAAGATAAGAAAACTGGAGTGAGTAGCAGATATGAACTTGTTTTGTGCAATAAATAATATAAAATTCTTTTGAATAATGTCGAATAAAAATAAATAACTTGCTTCGTCAAAACGACTTTATAAAAATTCTCCATCAGGGTATAATATTTAGTTCAAGTTTTCTAATAATTAAGTTTATATTATAATATACAGGTTGTAAAAAGACCCTTAAGGAAAACTGAAACCCCATATTGTACCAATCATTACGAACAGTTTTTGCTTCGGCATCATACCTGGGAAATGACTGGTTCAGGAGATAAAGTTTCTATGGAATTTTTGTAATTAGGTACAAAATCGATGCATTTACCCCGCGAACCTGTTCTATAGATGTCCTATGCACAAATAGATTAGTAGGTATTTCGAAAATTGCTCGCGCGCATTTTTTATAGCGGCTTGAAAAAAGTGAATACTTAAAAAAAAGTCGTTTCCCAGGTTTTAGTTTTGCTTAGTATGACTTGGCATGATGTCCAAAACACGTCGACTTCGGCTTGGTGATGGATCTTGTGACACCCTGTATATTCGTTTAACCATTAAGTTTCTATAATCGCCTTATATAACATCTTTATTTTACCGTATCCTCAGGAAGAGACAAATCTCCTCGACGTGGCGACGTTGAAAGAGCAACGTCTACCCCGCTACCTAATGAAGATTGAGCACCAATTGGAATATGAGTCGCAGAAGCTCTGGATCAAAGTGTCTGAGGCTATTGCTAATGATGACCAGGTGAGGATTCTTTTCTTTCTTTCTTTCTATTGTGTCATAGACTATGATAGAATATCGTTGCTATGTACTCACAGATACAAAATAGCCAAGCGTGTTCGTTCAATTGCGTTATTTAGTCGACAATTTTGGCTATAATCTGTGGCCCTCGTATGTGTATCGTTCGTTGTCAGTTAATCAGCTGAGCAACAGCTTTTATAAGTAAAGAAAATTTGAACATTGGTTAAATGATCTGCCGTGTGGTTGACGGCATAGAATACAAGTGTCCCCACCCCCTATCTTCCCGTGGGTGTCGTAAGAGGCGACTAAGGGATAACACGATGCAAATACCATCTTTGCGTAGAGACGGAAAACTCGACATCAAACCCTATACCACTGCCTCGTTGGTCTCGCGGCATAAATGTGCGCGTGAGATCGGGAGGGAGGTCCTGGGTTCGATTCCTGGATCGGGCAGTGTTATTGGGTTTTTCTGTCACGAAATTCTCAGTAGCAGCACGGAGTCTGGAAATGTGCCCGGTGCGGCAATAGGCTCGCCCCTTATTACGTGGGACTAAAGTATATCTGGCGAAAAGTGGGTGTAGAAATACACCTCTACCTACCCCTTCGGGGATAAAAGGCGTGACGTTATGTATGTATGTATGTATGTTTAAATGATTGGGAGGTGTTCAACTAAGAGGTGGCTAAGTCACACTCAACGAGATTTGTTTATCTAGCTAATCTGTTCAGAATTTCGTGAGATAAAAGATCTTAAGTAGTAGAGCCTTGCCGATTTATGTATGAATGATCCGGCTCGACCGGACCAGAACTTCCCTCTCACAGAATAACGACATTAACTAACACTGTCTATCAGACATCATACAAAATAACATAGAGGGCCTTAATCGCGTCAAATTTACCCGATCGTGGGTGCAATGCGATCGTAACGTCGGAAACAAATAGGTATTTATACCTTAAATAAGTTAATTTTACGCGATTAAGACCCACTAAATTATTTTTTATAATAAAAGTTTAAAATCGATTACTATTTATCAGAGTTTGGTATTACTTCAATATGGATTAGCTTTACAAATAACTAGCTCAACCCGCGGTACCACCCGCGTACTTTTTACCTTTTTTTTTATAGTAATAGGCGGCAAACGAGCAGACGGATCGCCTGATGGTAAGCAATTACCGCCGCCCATGGACACAAGCAACAACTCAGGAGTCACAAGTGCGTTGCCGCCCCTTGGGGTTGGGAAAAGGGATGAGATGAGGAGTGAAATGAGGGAGAAGGAATAGGGGATAGGGCCTCCGGCACTCTCACTCACCGAACGAAATGCAACAGTTTAAGTACTGTTACTTGATGTCGATTTTCTGTGAGAGGGTAGTACTTCCCCGGTCGAGCCGGTACATTCATGCTGAAATCAGCAAGGCTCTACTACCTATATGAGTACCTATACGAGTACTATGGGTACTACCCCGCACCTATGGCTTATAGCGTAACGTTATACAGCCGCCTCAATAAATGCGCTATTTGACACAGAAATAAATTATTTGAATCGGACCACGACGCGTTTTACATTAAACTGTGTTTTACAATTTATACTGAAAAGCTGAAGAGTTAATTTGCTTGAAAGCATTTATCCCAGGATCTGCTGGTCCGATTTAGATAATTATTTTTTGTTCAATAGCCCATTTATAGAGGAAGGCTGTAGGATATCTACCGTCACACTATTTCGAGAACATTTCATAGAACTTTTCTAACACAATATTTAGTGATGTGCCGGATCGTTAAAAATGTATATCTGCGGATACGGATCAGAATACGGATATTTGGTGTCAAGATCCGTGGATACGGATACGGATCTTGATTTTCTTACTGAATCGATGTCGGTACGCGCGACCTTTAAACGATAAGTAGTTGACGTCACGCACGCCCGGCGGAACAATAGACAGATCATGTTTCAATTTGTCATCATCATCAGCCTTTAACAATCCACTGCTGGACCAGGCCTCTCCTTTGAAAGGAGGAATTGGCCTACTATACCACGCTGGCCAAACGGGTTGGTATAGGGTTTGTATCAAGTTTTCCTTCTCTTACAGTGCTGTTCTCTGCATAATATGCTCCCTCTGTCGGCTGTTACGACACCCATGGGATGATATGGGGTGGTGACATTCCGTATTCTTAATCCGTCACCACACGGACATTTCAATTTGTATTGAAATTATATCAAAAATACTCTGAATGGCGTTTAATAGTTTTTTTTAATTATAGTCTATAGCATTCCATCCTATCAATTGAAAATTAATAGGGTGAGAGATCCGTAAAAGATCGGCGACAAAAGTAACGGATACGAATACAGATCTTTCTTCTTCCTCGAATATCCTCGGATACGGATACGGATATCCGGAACATCATCCATCATCCTCTTAGCGCTATCCCAGTTTCAATCTGGGGTCCGCTTCCTAGTCTAATCGGAATTGGTTGAATATTAGCTTTTCCACGGAGCGACTGCCTGTCTGACCTCCGCAACCCGAAGGGATGGCTATATTCCATGGTTTAGACTAGTGTCAGTTTATTTAGAAGGTACTGACGCCCTGTAACGATTGTCAAAGATCTTCATGACAACCGGGACCGACGGCTTAACGTGCTCTCCGAGGCACGGGACAAGCGATAATTAGTAATTCAATACGCACATAACTCCGAAAAGTCATTGGTGCGCGCCGTGGATTCAAACCCGATACCCTCTGCATGGCAGTCTGTTGGTATCTCCACTAGGCTATCGCTGCCTGGATATCCGGAACATCACTATCACAATATATGTGAATTCCTTTCAGGTAGCGGCAACGGAACAAAAGACCATAATAGAGGAGGCGCAGCGGTTGCGAGCTCGGAACATGGTCGCTCCGTGGGTGCCCAGGTTCTTTCACCGGGATCTACACGCCATGGCGCCTGAAGGTAACACTATACTATTTGCTATACTTTGCTATCTATGATGACGAAAGACTGACCGAGAATATAATACAGGTTGTCACAAGGCCCATCACCAAGCCGAAGTCTACTCGTTGTGGACATCATGCCAAGTCATACTAACCAAAAATAATACCTGGGAAACGATTCTTTTTTGAGTTTTCACGTCTTTTTAAACCGCAATCAAAAGCGCGCGCGTGCAATGCTCGAAATACCTACTTATCCATGGGGTTATAGGGCATCTAAAGAAAATATTGGCGGGGTAAATTCATCAATTTTGTACCTAATTAGAAAAAATCCATACTAACTTTGAGCCTCAATATCTCCAGAACCAGTAATTTCCCAGGTATGGTGCCGAAGTAAAAAATGTTCATAGTGATTGGTACAACATGGGATTTCAGTTTTCGTTAAGGGGCTTTTTACACCCTGCATATAAAGCAAGTGTGAATGGGACAGGACGAAGGGGAAGACCTAGGCGGACGTTCTCTGACCAGGGTGGCGATTCAGAATCGTTCGATATCTCATTTGACATTCGATTCCGTTAATTATCAAACGGGCTACCTCATTTTTTGTCAAAACTATCCCATTTCCTATTAATTTTATGCATTCAGTATGAAGTAAATTAATATCTAAACCGAATTCAATTAATATTTGTTCAAAATATCTCTGATAGGCGGCTAAAAGACGAGGACAATAATTTGACATATCGTACGATTACTTGTCGTGACATTCTGTATCGGCCTGCAGATTGGAGACATCCTAAATAAGATCAGGTCAGAAGTACCCTAAGCAGAGAAGCATGCATGATAAATTTAATGGGAGTGAATGAAGCAAGCGAGATATATCAGGATCGTTGCAAATGGCGTTCCGTAGTCTCTGCCTACCCCTCCGGTAAACAGGCGTGAGTCTATGTATGTATGCTATCTAGACAACAGTGCCACCTACCGGGTCCAATTACTGTCCTAATGAAGCCATACAAAAACCTTTAACTTTTACCGGCACCTAAACGCCATAGCACTTGAAGGTATACATACATATACTATTAAAATATCTGGATGACCTGGTGATTGAAGTATTGCTCTTTTTTTTTTAATGAATTAACATAACATAACTTCACGCCTTTTAACCCCGAAGGGGTGGGCAGAGGTTTATTACACACCCACACTTCGCCAGTTATGTTTCGGTCCCAATGTAATAGGGGGCGAGTCTATTGCCATCTACAGGGCATATTTAATGAATTGTGTCATTTAAAAATTGTTTTTTACTTGTGCCAATAGAAAATTTGGGGTTATCAACCACTACGTATTTATTAATATAAGTAAATAAAATTGGAGTGTCTGTTTGTAATATTAAAGTAACCGCTTTTACTAAATTCAAATGCATGAATACACGGTACATATTATGATTTTTTTTTTACAATTTTTGTCTGTCTGTCTATCTGTCTGTCTGTTTGTTCTCGCTAATCTGTGGAACGGCTGGACCGATTTTGAGGGAACTTTCACTGGCGGATAGCTGATGTACCAAGGAGTAACTTAGGCTATAAATTATCCGGGTACGCGAAGTAGTTCCCTCAGGACGCGGGTGAAACCGCGGGTGACAGCTAGTCATTCATACAAATGAAACCTGATAAATATGGTCTAAGCATCGCCAAGGATGAATTATATACTAAGGGTGCAATGTATTTATCTGCAATATATGTAGGGTGCATAGGGTTCCCACCAAGAACTTAGGGTCCTGCCGATCAACGGAAGAGGCTCTGGCAAACAAAATATCCCGATAAGCGGCAATAGACTCGCCACCTATTACGTGGGATCAAAACACTGGCGAAAAGTGGGCGTTTAATATGCCTCTGCCTACCCCTTCGAGGAAACAGGCGTGTGAGTCTATGTATGTATGTATGTATTTATCAAAAATGCAGAAGGGTATCAAAATGTGTCTGCAGTTTCGAGAAATTATTGCACATTTTTGCCGCAGAAGATACTACGGATTTATATTTTTCTTCATTATCGAGTATTATTATAGATTGTCTCGCGATAGCCCAGTGGTGTACGTAACGGACTGCCGAGACGATGGTCTCGGGTTCGATCCCCAGTTACCCCGGGCACACACCTATGACTTTTCGAAGTTATGTGTGTATTAAAATAAAAATATTAATTATCGCTCGCTTAAAAATGTGCCCGGTAGATGGCAATAGGCTCGCCCCCTATTACATTGGGACCGAAACATATCTGGCGAAGTGTGGGTGTGTAATGCACCTCTGCCTACCCCTTCGGGGATAAAAGGCGTGAAGATATGTTATGTTATGTTATGTCTTGTTATATGAAGTTAAAAGTCACAATTACATCAACAAATTCTCCATTCTACCCTAGAATGGCGTCGTTTGAACAAACGCCCAAAATTTCATCATCATCATCATCAGCCCTTTATACTGTTCCACTGCTGGTCACACCATAGTCGACCACGCTGGCCAAGTGCGGGTTGGCAGACATGTCTTTCGAGAACATTATGGAGAACTCTCAGACATGCAGGTTTCCTCACGATGTTTTCCTTCACCGATCATTAAGCAAGCGATAATTAACAATTGAATACGCACTTTGTCCGTGTGGTGACGGATTAAGAATACGGAATGTCATCACCCCATATCATCCCATGGGTGTCGTAAGAGCCGACAGAGGGAGCATATTATGCAGAGAACAGCACTGTAAGAGAAGGAACACTTGATACAAACCCTATACCCACCCGTTTGGCAAGCGTGGTATAGTAGGCCAATTCCTCCTTTCAAAGAAGAGGCCGAGTCCAGCAGTGGACTGTTAAAGGCTGATGATGATGAATATGCACTTAACTACGAAATGTCATTAGTGCATGCCGTGGATTCGAACCTGAGACCCTCGGCGTAGCAGTCTGTCGGTCTCTCCACTCTGCTATAGCTGCTTCCGCCCAAAGTTTAACCTTCTATAAATAACATTGTTTTATTATTTTCAGGTATGATAGACCAAGGATGGAAATACAACCATGTGAACATAAGGTAAGTTTATATCATTACTAGATGAGACTGTTGTTTGTTCTGTTCCCGTGGCTCATAGCGTGATGTTATGCCTTCCTTGATAAATGGGCTAGCTAACACTGAAAGAATTTTTGAAATCGGTCTAGTAGTTCCTGAGATTAGCGCGTTCAACCAAACAAACAAACAAACTTTTCAGTTTTATACATTAGATTAAGATCAGCCCTGTATATAAGCTGTCCCACTGCTGGACACCAGCCTCTGTTCCCTACAAGTAAAATAAATTATATGAGTTCTTTTCATCTAGTAAAGAAATGCTAAAATAATGGCAGTTTGATTAATTAATTAATGTTAAAACTTTATTTTACATTAATTATTATTAATTTAGCTATACACATAAATAAAATTGGAGTGTCTGTTTGTAATATTAAAATAACCGCTTTTTACAAAATGCATATGGATGTTTACACGGTACATATACCGAAATGTTTTTTTTTTTTAATTTTTGTCTGTCTGTTTGTTTGTTTGTTTTCGCTAATCTTTGGAACAGCTGTACCTATTTTGACGGGACGTTCACTGGCGTATAGCTGATGTACCAAGGAGTGACTTAGGCTATAAATTAACCGGGTACACGAAGTAGTTCCCTCAGCACGCTGGTGAAACCGCGGGAAACAGCTAGCTGATAATAATTTGTATTCTACTTGGCATCAGTAAATCATGATGTCAGAATTCCATAGCTCATACAAAATCCGTAGAAAGAGATTGTTTTTGACATTATTATCATTAACGGCCGGTTTCATAATTCAATCTATATAATGGATTTGGAGATTCGAGATACTTGTTTGACATATTTTGTATGGAGCTTATGTCAAAATTGAATCTATAATCTCAAAAAAATGGATAGATTGAATATTGATTCAGATTTGTAATTATTTATTATTATTTGATATAGACTGCCTTTGTCTTGCGTTGGTCTTGCGGCATAAATGTGCGCGTGGGATTGGGAGGTCTCGGGTTCGATTCCCGGGTCGGGCAAAGTGTTATTGGGGTTTTCCGTTAGGAAATTCTCAGTAACAGCACGGAGTCTGGTAATGTGCCCGGTACGGCATTAGGCTCGCCCCCTATTACGTGGGACCTAAAAATTCATGGCGAAATGTGGGTGTAATATTACACCTCTGCATACCCCTTCGGGGATACAGGCGTGAGTCTATAATGAGTCTATATTTTATATGTAATTTGACAAGTATGAAATATGTGTTATTTTTCCAGCCCATGGCAACCAGCAGACATAATAGAATACGAAGATGACTTCGTAATAAAGACATTTTCTGAGGGACCCCTAGCCAGAACGATGGAGTCTAGACGGGAGCTCGCCAGACCCTCAGACTCTGATAGTCACGACGAACTCGCTCGGCGGTCTAAAACTTCTACGTAAGTTAATATTTAAATTTACTAACTATATGGAGATGGGGTCTGATAGACCCCTAGCTAGAACGATGGAGTCTAGACGGGAGCTCGCCAAGACTCTGATAGTCATGACGAACTAGCGCACCGATCTAAGACTTCGTAAGTTTATTATTATTTAGCTGTAAATTTTGTGTGGGGGTCTAGGAGACCCCATGCCAAAATATCAAGTATTATAGAGCTAGCATAGCTGTCTAAGACTACGTAAGTATACTAGCTATAACTTTAGAATTGTGGTCTAAGAGACCTCAAGTCAGAACTATCTAGAATCGTAGAGCTGGCGCTCCAGTTTAAGACTTCTACGTAAGTATATTGTTAATATGCTAGCTGTAATAAAGATGTTGTCTGAGGGACCCCTAACTAGAACGATGGAGTCAAGATGGGAGCTCGCCAGACCCTCAGACTCGGATAGTCATGACGAACTCGCGTGACGGTCTATGACTTCTAGTTAGTTTATTATTATCTAGCTGTACATTTTGTGTTGGGGTCTGGGAGACCCCATGCCAAAATATCAAGTATTTCAGAGCTAGCGTGGCTGTCTAAGACTATGTAAGTACACTAGCTATAACTTTAGAATTGGAGTCTTAGAGACCTCAAGCCAGAACTATCTAGAATTGTAGAGCTGGCGCTGGCGCGTTAATATGCTAGCTGTAATAAAGACGTTGTCTGTCCCTCAGACCCCTAGCTAGAACGATGGAGTTTAGACGGGAGCACGCCAGACCCTCAGACTCTGACAGTCCCGAGGAACTCGCTCGACGGTCTAAGAGTTCTACGTAAGTTAGTATTTAAATATACTAACTATATGTAGATGGGGTCTGATAGACCCCTACCTAGAACGATGGAGTCTAGACGGGAGCTCGTCAGATCCTCAGACTCGGATAGTCACGACGAACTCGCGCGCCGCTCTAACACTTCTACGTAAGTTTATTTTTAGCTAGCTGTAAGTTTAGAGTTGGAGTTTGAGGGACCCCCTAGTCGATCCAAGCTATTGTAGCTGGCGCCGTGGTCTATATAATATTATCATCTACGTTGCCTATATTTAATATACTATCTGTATTAAGTTGGTATCTGAGAGATTTCTTTGCCTGAATGATGGAGCCTCGTAGACCCAGCACTGCATTCCACCTCTTCATCAATTTATTAAATTTTGGTCTGGTACTTCTTCTTCTTTTCGTGTCAATAGTTCCTAAAAATAATTGCCGTCAAACTGATCCGCTGTAATATTGGGCCAATGCTACGGCGTTCGGAGTAGCTGCATTGAGATTGTCCACTGTACATCTGCAAGGACAGAGTGGGCACTCCAATAAATGTGACATAGACTGCACAGGATCACCGCAGTCACATTCCGCTCGGCTTGGGTCTATGAACCCCCATTTGCACATATTCACCCTGCAGCGGCCAACTTGTGTGCGCAGTCTGTTTAGCGATTTCCAGATCGGCCTGGTACTGAGAGACCCATAGTCAGCTCAAAGGAGTCTGGAATATTATCGCATTAGAATAAAAATATATATTAAAAGAGAATTAAAATTATAGTCAATCTATATTATATTGTTAAAACACCCAAGAATTTCGGCACTATTGGTAAGTCAAAGTCAAAGAGTTTAGTGTACAAACAGTTTAATTACGTATTAGAAAAACTGTCCATATATTCACTAATAGCTGCCCATGTCTTCGTTCGTGTGGAATTTGGCAGCAACATGAGGCCTCGGGTTCAATTCCCGGACTGAACGAAATTGTATGTAGCTTGGGACCTAAGCTGATAGTAAATATCAAAATCGATTATTTATTACTCGAAAGTAACAGAAAGACAGACAGACAGAAATGATTAAAACTGTATTTTAGGTATACACTACCGCTCAAAAGTATTTGCCCACCTTGATTTGAGATAGTTTGAAGAAAAATTATTTTGTTCTAATATTACTAATTTTATTATGACAATTCATTGTGCATGTTGTTAAATCTAATATAGACAGTTTCCCTATCATGAGTTAACCAAAAAAACTTAAACAACTAAAAAGCAGGCAGCGATAGCCTGGTGGAGATACCAACAGACTGCCGTGCAGAGAGGTTCGAATCCACGGCGCGCACCACCGACTTTTCGGACTATCAACAACTGTTTACGAGAGACAAGACTGATGCTTCAACATGCTCGCCGAGGCACGAGGCGAGCGATAATTAACAATTAAATACCACATAACTTCGAAAAGTCAGTGGTGCGCGCCGTGGATTCGAACCCCTCTGCATGACAGTCTGTTGGTATATCCACTAGGCTATCGCTGCCTGCTTTTTGGTTATTTAAGTTTTTTTAGTTAAATCATGATAGGGAAACTGTCTATATTAGGTTTAATAACATACGGCAATGAATTTTCATAATAAAATTTGTACAATTAGAAGAAAATCATTTTTCTTCAAACTATCTCAAATCAAGGTGGGCAAATACTTTGGAGCGGTAGTGTAGGTTCCGGCCAAAATCCGCTGGCATATGAAAAATACCTATCATCTTGACAAAGCAAACAGACAGTGCAATTTTAAGATTTTAAATCATTTTTTTTTTCTCTTCCAGCCGTAACCTAAAGCAGACACTCTACGCCATAGACACAGCTCTGAGAGAGCAAACCATAGCTATAGAGAGACTATCAAAAACTGTCGAAACGATTAGCGAAAGCCAAAGGGCGGCAGCCGCATATAGACCATATAATATAGGCAGGATACCTAATACGAGCCATTCTTGGGACCTGTTCGGGGGCTTCGTCCTAGCTATGGTGTTGCAAGCACTACTAAACTGGATTTTCTACCAGAAAGACTGAGTTGCCAGCGGGAAAAAAGAAAAAAATAGTAGAAAATAAAAAGTTACGTATTTTTGCATGGGTTCATACATAACGTATGTGATTCGGGTTTCGCCTTTATAAAATAAATAAATATAAATCAGATTGTTTAATTCGTATGTTGTATATTTTACGAATAAATTGTGAATTAATATTTGACTTGTATTGCAATTTGTATGGATTCTGCACTACTTTAACTTCGAGTTTTTGAATGTGAGAGAAAGAGACGGATATATTTTCTAACGGTTCTACTTTGATTTGTAAATTATGGGGTAAATAACCAATAGTGCTATCTCTGTCTAAAACTAACCGCTAGACAGGGATAGCGATATACTGCGACGTCATAGGAACAATTAAATGTTGTAACAATTACCCTATAATATCAAGTAAAAATATTTAACAAAATCCGCCAACATTTCTTTCTTTCTTTCTTTCTTTCTTTCCTACTTAAAAAGTGCCACTTTGTCTAAATATAATTATAAAATTGATTTTATTTGTAATTTCATGTCATTTTTTAAATTAAAAATCACGATTTACAGATGAAATCATTATCCTAATAGTTTTAAATTGATTAATAATTTTAAAATTAAATTAGAATTGAAAATATATGGTAATGTTTTTAAGCTTTGGGTGATTATTTAATTAATATATTTAAATTAATATTGACCAATGATTGTTATTTTTAGTGATTTCCTTTGTAAACGGTAATATGCTTATAAAATAAATACAGAAAATGTCTTTAAGATTTATGACAAAATGCTCAGGCGTTTTTGAGATAAATACTAACAAATATACAAACCTTACAGTTTTATAATATAGTTATAGCGTTCTTTCTCAAAGAATAAATCTATTTCTAGCCCATTGGTGTACGTAACGGACTGCCGAGACGATGGTCTCGAGTTCGATCCCCAGGTACCCCGGGCACAAACCTCTGACTTTTCGAAGTCATGTATGTATTAAAAATGTTAATTATCGCTCGCTTAATGATGTGCCCGGCAGATGGCAATAGGCTCGCCCCCTATTACATTGGGGCCGAAACATAACCGGCGAAGTGTGGGTGTGTAATACACCTCTGCCTACCCCTTTAGGGATAAAGGCGTGAAGTTATGTTATAAATCTATTTCATCATACAGTGATACAGTTTCAAATTCATCGTGAAATATGGGTGTAAAATTACACCTCTGCCTACCCCTTCGGGGATACAGGTGTCTGTATTTATTTTAAGCATATTACTGTTTTATCAAATTATTTTGCAGCTGTTTTATAAGCAAGAAAGACATGTTTGCATAGATATATAATATATATTATATAAATTGTTTAAAAAAAATGAGTGTATGAACAATAAAAAAATATTTATAAAGCCTATGTAGACTTTTGCGTTCTCTCTTTTCTACTTACAGAAAAGTTTTAAGAGAGAGCGAGATAGTATAATGTATACTTTTAATTAATTTCGTAAAGAAAATGAAATTGCTTGATTTTGCGATAGTCTTCTTACAAATTACACAAAGTTAATATATTTAATTTGCGTATTATCGCAATGTACTATTGCAAGATTACGCAATTTCTATGTCTGCTTGCAATTGATATTCTATATACAGTTACAGTCCTATACATAAAATTAAGTAAGTATTGATTTTTGCAATGAAAATTCTGTCTTAAATTGCGTAAAATTGCGACAGTTTGCAATTTATATTTTATCACAAGTTTGTCTTAATTATGGAATAATTTTGCATATAAAACTATGTAAACTAAATAAATGCGTGTTTTGCATCATTTTGCAACAGCAAAAATACCTAGTGCAATCGGTATATTAATGAAAATAAAAATTTAAGTGATTATTTTAAAAATAAATGAAACTTAATGTAAAATAAATATGTAAAATAGAATATTGCTATAATGATGCCTAAATCTTTCCATTTATTTAGTAATTGTACATTTAGTAAGATTTTTCGAGCTTTTGATAATAATTTTAGTCAGTCCCGGTTGTTATAATATATAAATATAAATAAATATATATTATATTTCAAATATCGTCGACGAACTCGGAAACGGTACGTTAGTTTTTGATATACGTAGAGCAAAACGAACAAAATAGAACAAAATGTCATAAGCGCCATTTGTAAACATGAACACAGAAATATTCTTTGAACCCCAAGGCACTCGTTACAGTATTAGCTATATGCCAGTGAAAGTCCCATCATTATCAGACCAGCTGTTTCACAGATTAATCGCCACAAACAGATGGACAAATATTTGACCAAATTAATATTTCATGAGTTCAGCGTGCTTAAACAAACCCAAACTATAATCAAAATGTTAATAACTAACTAATGTTGCTAGCTTAAAATATAATTTGCCAGCTAACGTACATTAAAAAAGAGTTCCAATGACGACGGTGTTGCCATCATTGAGTATTAAACTTGTTTTCTTGTAGATATTTTATTAAGAATTTGGTTTTATTAAGTTTTTGAGATTAGAGCTAAATTACTTGACTATGACTTACATTTTTTACGCAATAAAAACGCTTAAAATGTATAAACTTACATAAAATTGAATAAATATAAAAATATTGTAATTTCGAATTAAATGCCGCCCGGTCGAGGAATAAGGGATTGTTACTGAACATTTTCAATAATTTGATTATTAATCAATTTAAATAAAATTCTTGCGTTACTGACTGCCTGACAGACAATACACAGCCGAAGCTACATACATACGTAGACTCACGCCTGTTTCCCGGAGGGGTAGGCAGAGACTACGGAACGCCATTTGCATCGATTTTTTCACTCCCATCAAGTTTCTCATGCATGCTCTTCTGTTTAGGGTACTTCTGACCTGTCCTACAGCCGAAGCTGAAATTTGGCATGTATGTTCCTTGGGGAGTGTAGGGGAGTACTGAAATTGTATTTTTGGAAATTCTCCCCTAAGGGGGTAAAAATGCGGCAGATCTCTTCTTAGTGCACCCCTACGATCCCCAAGGAACATTACATACCAAATTTCAGCTTCTCACGCCTAATAGCTTTTTTGGCTGTAGCGTGTCTGTCAGTAACGCAATAATTTTATATATACAGATGATTATGATTGTAACATTAAAATTATTATATAAAAATAGCTTATTGCTCGTATGCGGTGCTAAAAAATCGAAAAAGAATAAAAAAGTTATTTAAAAATCTTTGAAAGCAGTTTATTTCATTTAACAAGGCTCTAATCTCTTGATTGTAGTGTAATTAATATACTTAGATGAGGTAAAAATAGGTATACCTGCCCTGTATCAACAGTGAAGCTAAAAAACGAAGACTTGGCTATGAACGCGCTCATACTTCAGTACAGATAAAATAAAATCCAAGGATGTCGTGGCAAAGTAAGTTAACAGCTATTCGCGCGTCTTACGAGACGTCGACAGACACCTAGGTAGGTTCTAAGTGGGTAGGCAACAAATATTATTTTGTGGGGACACTGTCTGTCTGCCTCAAAAGGCGTTTGGTGAGCCATTAATTATGATTTACTAAAAAGTGAATTAAAAAGTGACGTCACTTCTATACATATTGTAAAATAAGGTTCCCACCGCGTCCTGTCTAGTCAGTATGAACGCGAAAAACTGAAAAATTAGGCAAGTGCGAGTCGTACTCGCGCACGAAGGGTTCCGTACCATCATCTATAAAAGAAAATTACGTTTGTTGTATGTATACTTAAATATTTTGTAAGTTTCTATCTGTTTATTAAGATCGTGTAACAAATTGCTTAAAAATTACGTTTGTTGTAAGTTTAATTATTTATTTTGCAAGGTAATATACAACTACATATTCTGTGAAAATTTTATGCGTCTGCCTGATACCGTTGGTAATTTTGAAAACACGTTTATTGTATGGGACCCCACACCTTAATATTTTATTTCATTTTTAGTATTTGTTGTTATAGCGGCAACCGAAATACATAATTTGTGAAAATTTCAGCTTTCTAGCTATCACGGTTTATTAGATACAGCCTGGTGACAGACAGACAGCGAAGGCTTAATAATAGGGTCCCGTTTTTTACCTTTTAGGTACGGAACCCTAAAAACTACCGAATAGATTTTTGTACGATATTTACTAATAAATAGTTTGATTCGTGAGGAAGGTTTAGGTGGACTAAGTCTAGTTCCTTTGTCGCCTATATCAATGAATACAGATTTACATAGAAGCGCAGTTCTTAAGGATTTCGTGTGCCCATTCCGAGTGGGGACTGTCTCCAGTTTAGTTCGTAGTTGGCGTCGTTCTCCGCCTCTCTCGCTCTCGTAATTAAGATACACTGGAGGAGAGAGAGACAGTTGCCGCAGCGCGACTGCCACGCCGCCAGGCGGCAATTTGAGTCGCAGAAAGTGTCTTCAAAGCGCCCATACGAAATGCGCCTCTATGTAAATATCTGAGCTCTTTGCCTATATTAACTGCGGGTCTTCCTTTTCTCGGCTTCACTAAATATACAGGTGTGCTGTATTTACCTATGTTTACTTGATCTAAGTATTTATAAATATAAAATGGTTTATTAATATTTTATTCGAAACATGATTATATTATATTATGTTAATATTTTTCGTTGTTATTCTCAGTGAATATATTATTTTGATGATTGATTTTGGTTTTTTATTTTGGGTTGAATGGTATTTGGTTGTCATCATCGATCCTGGATATGTACTATCCCACTGCTGGGCATGGGCCTCTTCTCACTATGAGAAGGGTAAGGCCATAGTCCACCACGCTGGCCAAGTGCGTGACAGACTTCACATGACTTTCGAGAACATTATGGACAACTCTCAGACATGCAGGTTTCCTCACGATTATCATGATAATGAAGATGATATTTGATTGATGGTTTGCTTATTCCACGAAAAATGCATGGTGTTGTTTATGGTCGCCGGGAAAGGTTGCAAAGGGCACTTAAGGCCCTTCGCACACAAGGCTATGCAAGTCGCCGTCACCCAATGATTTTAGTCTCTATTGACTACCACAGAAAGCAGCGATGGCCTAGTGTACGTAACGGACTACCGAGACGATGGTCTCGGGTTCGATCCCCAAGTACCTCGTGCACACACCTCTGACTTCTCGAAATTATGTGTGTATTAAAAAAGTCAATTATCACTCGCTTAATAATGTGCCCGGTTGATGGCAATAGGCTCGCCCCCTATTAGAATTGTGACCGAAATATACTAGCGAAGTGTGGGTGTGTAATACACCTCTGCCTACCCCTTCGAGGATAAAGGCGTGAAGTTATGACTGCCACATTCCAGATTCACAGAGGTTCGTACTTAGGCACGCATCGTTGGATTTTAAAATAGGTATCGATGACTTGCATCGCCTTGTTATGAAAGGACTTACCCCTTTACGTAAACTGTCAGTGATATCATCATCATCAGCCCTATATATAAATTGTCCCACTGCTGGGCACGGGCCTCTTCTCACTATGAGAAGGGTAAGGCCATAGTCCACCACGCTGATGAAGTGCGGGTTGGTAGAGCATGTCTTTCGAGAACATTATGCAGAACTCTCAGACATGCAGGTTTCCTCACGATGTTTTCCTTCACCGTTTAGCAAGCGATAACAATTTAATACGCACATAACTCCAAAAAGTCATTGGTGCGCGCCGTGGATTCGAACCTGGACCCTCTGCGTAGCAGTCTGTCTGTCTCCACTAGGCGTGTGTTATATCCAGGCTTTTATATAGGGAGAGTGCATGGAGATGTTGAGTGGTTTAAACCTTATTAAAACAGGTTTTATCAAGGAAACCTCGTTGAAGTAAACTAAAGGCAAACAGTCGTTTTGAAGCTTAACCCTAAAGCCTTAATGTAGCAACATTTTATCAAGAGAAACACTACGTTTTCTTAAAAAGACAGATGCTTTGTAGAATAAAGATGCTTATAATGCCGAATTTTGATGGAAGCGAATGAAGCACGGAAGATATGTGAGGATCGTTGCAAATGGCGTTTAGTAGACCCAAACTGCCCGTTTTTACAATATAAAAATATTTTCGATGTCAGCAGCCCTACCCCATAATAATATGCCATATTAACATAACACTATGAAAATTGCTAAACTAAACCAATCTAGCCGTATCGACATCAGACAACCTACAAACCTTCTTAATGGCATAAGCCAATGATCTTACAAAAGTAAAAAGAAGTAGATATGTTATAGGCGTACCAAAAGCAATGAATACAAATTTTACATAATAGAAGCGTATTTCTTAAGGATGTCGTGTGCCGATTAAAGTTGGCGTATTGACGGTTGTCAGTGTAGTACGTAGTTGGCGCCGTTGGCGGCGCTGGCGTCGTTCTCCGTCTTTCTTGCTCTCGTAGTTAAGTGACATAGGAGAAGCTTTCGTCTCTCTTGCACTCGTAGAGTCAGCTGTCACAGCGCGACTGCCACGCCGCCAAGCGGCAATATGGATCACACTGGTCACAGAAAGTTAGTCTTAAAAGCGCCAATAAGAAAAACATCTCTATAAATAAATATCTATGCTCTATGCCAAAAGCAGGACGCAAAACATAAGCCAGTTGGCAAGTCTGACATATGTGTGTGTGTGACGTCGTGAGCCTGCGTCATAGTGAAACTGACACATCTTGTCAACCGAAAATAAAATAAAATATGGAGTTATCGATGTGTGCGTAAGTGTACTGTTTCTACGGATTGATTACTACGTAGGTAACGTATCTACCCCTTTCTTGTAATATCACTGGCATAAGCAGCTGAGCTAAGTTTCCCTGAGAGTTATGTAACGTGCGCTGAAATTTCGAATCAAGTGTTATTCCTAGAAATAATGTAGATTCGGATGTTTCGAGTACATCACACAGGTACATAGTACATATAGGTCGTGACTGGAAGGGCGAAATGGGAGAGAGGGCCTTTTGGCGTGCCCTGGGGAAACCTACGTCAATGAATACAGATTTACATAGAAGCGCATTTCATAAGGATTTCGGATTTCGTGTGCCGATTCCAAGTGGAGACTGTCTCCAGTTTAGTTCGTAGTTGGCACCGTGGCGGCGCTGGCTCGTTCTCCGTCGTTAGTTCTCCGTTGCTCTCGTAGTTAAAAAAAAGAAAGATACACAGGAGAAACGTTCGTCTCTCTTGCTCTCGTAGAGACAGCTGTCACAGCGCGACTGCCACGCTGCCAAGCGGCAATTTGGGTCGCAGAAAGTTTGTCTTCAGAGCGCCCATAGGAAATGCGCCTCTATGTAGATATCTGAGCTCTTTGCCTACGTCCAGCAGTGAAGTGAGTGGACTACAATAGGCTGATGAAATGAGATGACAGAGGACAGGACAGTATTGAGTATTTATGTTCAGGGACTACAATATTTTTTAAAAAGGTTACAAGGTGGCGCTTGTGACAAAATGCCATTTTCTCCATCGGTATAGAAATAAACAATACCTAGGTAGGTAGGTTCATTGATATACAAAAATGCCTAGGTTCAAATATTGTTTATACATTGCTTTTGTATCTATAAAATAGGAAATGGTGCGAATTTCTTGTAAATATAATTAATTACCTAAATATATTTTCTAATTGCCATAGCGATTATTAGAATTTAGAACAATATTTGAATTGCTGTCAAAATTTGACAGATTTAGAATCTTTTCATATTTTTGCCATTGTAGGTAGTTTGTTAAAATTAATTACAATAATTTTTGTTCTTAGCAATAGAAACGACTAATTCCTCGCGAAGGAATTGTTAATTTATTTGGAAACTAATAATGTATAAAATAAGCCGTACGAATGTAATTATTATGAAAATTATATTGACATTATTCATTTTGTAGTTTTAATAGTCAAAATTAATATTTATTGGGGGCAAATGTTTTTAAAATGTGAATTGCTTTTAGATTTAACGTGCCAATAATTTAATAATGCAAGTATAAGCCTTCCTTCCTGTCTTCCTTAGAAATCTTTATTATTTAATTGCTGTGGATACTATCAACCTAGTATAAAAACCTTAAGAGCTTAGAATGCATTAAAGTGCATTCTGAGATATAAAAATGTTACGGCGCGGCCTATTGGCGATGCAAAGATTATCCGCGCGCCTCTAGCGGCGAAATTTGGAAGTTGTCAAGGTACGACACTTTTGACAGCTTACAAGACAACTTTGCTTCGAGCAATGAATACAGATTTACATAAGAAGCGTATTTCTTAAGGATGTCGTGTGCCGATTAAAGTTGGCGTATTGACGGTTGTCAATGTAGTACGGTACTACAGTGACAACCAAGGTATATGGTGTTCTGTGCTGACAACCGTCAATACGCAAACTTTAATCGGCACACGACATCCATATGAAATACGCTTCTTATGTAAATCTGTATTCATTGCTTCGAGGTTTATGGTAGTAATACTAGTAATTGTATTGAGAGCTGTCAAAAGTAGTAGTGAACTAGTGATCTATGAAAGAGTCGTACACGGACGTCTTCTAAATTTCGCCACTATAAAGTCGTTAGTTCTTTAGAATCTTAGCATCGGCAATATTGCAAGATAAGTCAAAAAACGTTAGACATCAAAAGTCAGACAGGCGCTTGTCTGAAATCAAGTAAAATTTGGTAGATACCTCACTGTAAATTTTAAGTTACGGTACTTTGTATACCGATGTGTAGGTAAGCGAACGAGATATGTATTTACTGGATATCGTCCTTTTTTGGATTGAGTTGCTATCTACCTTTTTTTTTGATAATATGTTGACTAGCTCAGACTTTTCCATCAATCAAAATAATATTAACACAACCTTTTAGTTGTTCACTCTGATTTCACTTGCTTACAACTTAAAAACTGCCTCCGTGGTCTTGGGTTACGTAAAATTTTACAAGAGTAACTTTTATGGAACAACATTTAGGCACCAACGAAAAAGTTTAATCAGTACTGGTCCAGCAATTTAGGAGGAGTTCAGTGTCTTACAAAGATACAGAAAGGATGTTGTGGATGATGGAGGATGATGTCTTAATAATGTTTATAAGTACATAAAAAGAAAAATATCTGTCCCCATATAAATGGATGCAATAAACGCTTGAAATTATAATGTAAACTATATGTATGTAAAGAAATCTAAATTATTTTTAAGCACATAACTAAATCTTTATATGATAATAAAATTTATTAATTATATCGTTGGCTTTTATTAATTTACTACCTATACATAACATACGCCCGTGTGGTGACGGATTAAGAATACGGAATGTCACCACCCCATATCATCCCATGGGTGTCGTAAGAGCCGACAGAGGGAGCATATTATGCAGAGAACAGCACTGTAAGAGAAGGAAAACTTGATACAAACCCTATACCAACGCGTTTGGCCAGCGTGGTATAGTAGGCCAATTCCTCCTTTCAAAGGAGAGGCCTAGTCCAGCAGTGGACTGTTAAAGGCTGATGATGATGATGATGATATAACATCACAATGAACTACTACTTAAAAAGATCATGTCTTAGGACAGGAATCGTTAAGCCATGTCGGCTTCTGGGCGGTCTAAAAAATTCGACAACACAGTTGTCGACACACACGACAAAAAGAGGAGAAAGATTAGTTAGATAGATCCACAGCACTAAGAGGCGATTAAGGGAAATACACGAGCAAGTAGCATCCTTGGAAAGAGATAAAAATCGTCAAAAGACCCTATACCAACCGATCTAGGCAACGTGGTATAGTAAGCAATTGCTCCAATGAGGGTTTTCTGAAATGACGCACACCAGGCGGCAGCACTGAGGCGACAGGTCCAGAATCCTGTCAAAGTGTCAGAGCGCCTATACTTTGGTCAAAGAGCTCAGATATTTACATAGAGGCGCATTTCTTATGGGCGCTCCGTAGACAAACATTCTGTGCCCCAAACTGCCGCTTGGCGGCGTGGCTGTCGCGCTGTGACAGCTGTCTCTGCGAGTGCAAGAGAGAAGAACGTCCCTCCTGTGTATCTTAATACGAGAGCAAGAGAGACGGAGAACGACGCCAGTGCCGCCAAAGCGCCAACTGCGAACTACACTGGCGACAGTCGACACTTGGAATCGGCACACGAAATCCTTAAGAAATGCGCTTCTATGTAAATCTGTATTCAGTGCTTTGGTACATTTGTGTTTGTTTGTTGCATGTGTGTGTACGTGTCTATACAGCGTTTGGACCTGACGCATATGAAACGCCGTCTGGTGGCAGAAAAAATTCAAACACCCTCATTGACTCTCAATGCTGTTGTGTTGCAAATTAGGAGAGGGCAAAGAGGTAGTAGGGCTCTATTGATTTCAGCATGAATGTGCCGGCTCGACCGGGGAAGTACTAGTGTGAATCCCGGGCAGTCTTCCTCTATTCCTTTTCTCTCATCCAACTCTTACTCCTACCTATTTCTTTACCCAACCCTAAGGGCGGCAACGCACTTGTGACAGCCCTGGTGTTGCTTATGTGCATAGGCAGTGGTAATCGACCAACAGGCGATCCAACTGCTGGGTTGCCATCTATTACAAAAAAAATAGGGCAAGTGCGAGTCGACTCGCGCACGAAGGGTTCTGTACCATCATCTATAAAATAAATCACGTTTGTTGTATGTTTACTTAAATATTTTATAACTTTCTACCTGTTTATTAAGATCGAGTAACATTGCTTTATTATTAACTTTTCTTTATTTAATGATTTATTTTGAAAGGTAAATACAACTACATATTCTTATGAAAATTTTCAGCGTCTTATGAAAATGTTGACCGTTGGTAATTTTGAGCAAAAAATACTAAAAAAAACGTTTATTGTATGGGAGCCCCCTTAATATTTTTTAAATTTTTAGTATTTGTTGTTATAGCGGCAACCGAAATACATAATTTGTGAGATTTTCAGCTTTCTAACGTATCACGGTTTATGAGATAGAGCCTGGTGACAGACAGACAGACAGCGGAGGCTTAGTGATAGGGTCCCGTTTTTACCTTTAGTACGGAACCCTAAAAAAGGCTATATCCAGCTGGGACTGCGAAAGGCTTTATAATAAAACGTAAAACAATTTTATCGTATATTTGACTCGTTCAAAGATCTACTTAAATACGAGTTTAAAACATACTAGAAGTCAACTCCTTAAATCAATTTTACAATTCTTCGTTCAGGTCTAAGAGATTAATCAGCCAACCGCGGAGCCGGGTATTTTCCCTTTGGCCCATTGAACCAGAAGTAACCCAACTTATGAATGTCGGAAGGTTCCCAATGGTATCTCTTTGGCAAAAAATGAGGCAATCTTCTTCTCAAATCACTTTCTTCTCCGTCGCTTTCAGAATCACTATCTACACGGCCACCCTTAGGTCCCACTTTAATAAGCACGTTGCCTTGAAGATACATTTCATTATCATCAACATTTTCGTCTTCTTCACTAGTCTTTTTATGTTTATCTTTCTTTTTTCTTTTATGCTTCTTTACTTTCTCCTCAGAAGATAGTTCTTTATCTGATTGCTTGTAATAATCTGATTCGTATTTTGGTTTTTTCTTCTTAGATGCTTTTAAATGTTTAGATTCATTGCTGTCTTCTCCAGATCTTTGTGTCTTTTCATCGCTGTCATCTTTATTTTTCCATGTTTCATCACTTTCTCCGCTTCCATTATCCCTATCATCATCATTGTTGTTTATTATCTGAAAGCGTTTCTTTTGACTGTATTTCTTTTTCTTTTTTACTCTTCTATCTTCCTTTGAATTCAAATCTCTACTTCTGAAGTATTTCTCATCTCCAAGCAGTTCGTTATATTTACGCGAAGTCCTTAAATATTTAGACAAATGTTTGAATTCATGCCATGTCATTTTCTTTTTTTTGTAATTTTCATTGGAATCTTCATAATCGTAATTATGTTCTTCACTTTCTGAAGGGTCTATATATTTGATATTATCATCAGGATGATGAGATGAGCCATGTTGATCTCTAAATTCTACTCTGTCTAGATCTAGAGTATATCTGCCATTGCTGTAGATAACTGGACTTTTGACTACAACATTTCTGAAATCTTTATGTTTCTTATTGGATCTGTCGGTAGATTTAAGAGTTTCTATATCTTTTTCAGAGCCAGGTTTTCCGAGAATTGCGTTGACTAATCTCACGAGTCTGTCTCTCAACATCGGTGTCATGTCTTTGGCGGCTACGTGAGCGACGGCTGGTGGGTTTCCAAGGTGTCCTCTTTCTTTGACCCAGTAAGCATCGAGGGATTCTGTTAGCTGGGCTGTGTAAAGAAAACAGGTTTATAAACTAGCAGTAGTAGATACATGAGTTTGTATACGGAAAAAGTAGCCCTATTAGGTCCTTTCTCTTTTAATTTTGTTTGATGGGCTTGAGCCATGTCTGGGGCACGTTTTATCAAGAAAAAGACCAAACATTAATTTGTCATGAGAGTATACAAGTGGCTTAACCTTCTAAGTGGCTGAGCCTCCTGCAAAATAGAGTGACAAACTTGTTCGAATCTTGTTGTGCGCGTGGATGGAAACGGCTTAACATTTGTATGTGGAGAGCAGTGGGGGAGGCCTATGTTCATTATTGCAAGTCTTTATTATTACAACTTAAAGACTTCCGTCTAAAGAATTTAGAATTAAACCTTAATATATAAAATCCTTGCGTTACTGACTGACTGACAGACACGCTACAGCCGAAACTATTGGGCGCAGGAAGCTGAAATTTGGCATGTATGTTCCTTGGGGACCGTAGGGGTGCACTAAGAAGAGATTTCCCGAAATTCCCACGGGATCGGCCAAAACGGGTAAATTAAAAAAACAATGCAGGCGTAGCTGCTGGCGTCCTCTAGTTTAGAGATAATGCACCGATTGAAGAATTGAATAAAAAGTGTGCAAGTCTTCAAGCGATAAAGTGATGTGCGCTGTGTATTCTAACCAGATACCTACTCTCTATACAGCAGTTTGTTGGTATCTCCGTTGTGGGGACGTTACCTGTGAATAATCTGTCACGATCCTACACTGGTGGACAATAGGCCTCTCCAATGGCACGCCACTGAGCTCAATGTTTGGTGGTTCGTGTCCAGCCACTGCCAGCCGCTTTGCGTATACCGTCACAGGATATTTTAATTTATTAATTAAACTAAAACAAATACACTTACCATAATATATGAAACTAAGTATACTACACTTTAAAATAAACATATTCATGACTTTTATTAAGTTTTATAAAATAATTGATCAAATTCAAAGAAAATATAGATATCCATTTTATTTTTACACAATATCGTAGACGTTGCTGGTTTTAAATGTCATGGTTGAAATGAATTAAGTTTGTAACGGTCAATTTCAAATGTAATTGTTTTTCTATTAACAGTTAGAGCTCTTGATAAACATAAAATTTAACAAGTTATACAATGTGAAAATACAGGAAAGGTATAATATTAAAATTTATTTAAAAAGAAGCCTTAAATAATTAGTACTTTTCTTTTTCGTCGTTCTAGCCTTATCCCGGTTGTATCTAAGACTACTTCATTGAATGTGAGGTCTGCTTTCTAGTATAACCAAAGTAGCTTTTCCACAGAGCGTCTGCAGGCTGACTTCCACAACACAAAGGGATCGTCATCATCAGACTTTAACAGTCCACTGCTGGACTAGGGCTCTCCTTTGAAAGGAGGAATTGGCCTACTATACCACGCCGGCCAAACGGGTTGGTATAGGGTTTGTATCAAGTTTTCCTTCTCTTACAGTGCTGTTCTCTGCATAATATGCTCCCTCTGTCGGCTCTTACGACACCCATGGGATGATATTGGGTTGTGAGAATCCGTCACCACACACAAAGGGATAGCTATATTTAATTCCAATAATGAATGTCAAAAAGCTTCATGGCAGCCAACACCGATAGCTAAACGTGGTCACAGAGTACCTTTGTATATAGGAGGAAACGTGGTCGCCGAGGCTTGGGGCAAGCGAAAGGTTGATATTCGCCGCGGATTCTATCCCGATACTCTCTGCATAGCAGTCTGTTGGTATCTCCGATACGGTTCTGTCCTGACCTCCGCAACCCGAAGGGATAGCGATATTCCATGGTTTAGACTAGTGTCAGTTTATTTAGAAGGTACTGACGCCCTGTAACGACTGTCAAAGATCTTCATGACAACCGGAACCGACGGCGAAACAGTGTACGATGATATAAAACCCTATTTTCATTCAATGTTACTTAGATAGTAAATCCTGTTAAATCGAGCAAAATAAGACTGTATCGCGGTGTCACTGTAGGTACATGTGCTTGTGTGTGTTAGGTACCTGCAATGCAAGCTCGCGGCGATCAGCTGAGCGGCGGCGGCGGTCAATACACAGAGTTAATTTTCAAACTGCATGATGTCGACATTTTTTTTAACTTTTTGTAATCTATTTTTTTATGTATTTGTATTCAGTTATAGTAGTATACGTACCCCTTAAAATATTTTGCAAATGCAAATCAACACCCTGTATAATATGAGCTTCTTCACCGAGCGACTGCCTGCTCGAACAGAAGTCTGCACTGTTAGACCGATGCGCGGACCCTGGGCTCCGAGTTGAAAAGCCTTTGGGTTTTTATGGCATTCAAGAAGGTGGGGTATCGAGAATTCTGTTTTGAGGAGAGGGATGGTCTCTTAGTTTCTCTAAGGGCTTAGAAACAGATTCTTTTGGAAAGGGGGCTTGGACTACTTGACTTACACTCTAGGTCCAGTGGTCTCGCGTAGTGGGTTAAGCGGCCGCCGCTTGACACTGCGCCGAATGTTGTAAGTTCGATCCCCACACGAGACAACACTTTGTGTGATCCATAAATTGTTTTTTCGAGTCTGGCTTTTCATTGTGTCCGTTAGTTGTAGCTATGTTAAGTCCCCCGCATACAGAATGTATTCCTAATGCAGGACTCTGCCTTAAGAAATTTAAAAAAAAATTGATGGCCATATAGGCAGCGATAGCCATTGCAGAGTGGAGAACGCTGCATGTCCTTCAACCGATAACCTCTGGTTAGTACATACATAGACTCACGCCTGTTTCCCGGAGGGGTAGGTAGAGACTATGGAACGCCATTGGCAACGATCCTGACATACCTCTCTTGCTTCACTCACTCCCATCAAATTTCTCATGCATGCTCTTCGGTAAAGGGTACCTACTTCTAACCTGTCCTTTTTTTCAAAGTCAAAGTCAAAATCGTTTATTCATCTAGGTCACAAGATGACGCTTATGAACGTAATTTTTTCAAATCGGATTACTTAATGCTTCTACATTTACATTTACTGCCTCGTTCGCAAAGCAATAGGTAGAACCACGAGAAAGAACTGGCAAAAAACTCGTGGCCACTCTTTTGAATCGGCAATATTATGGTAGGATATATGTATTTTTTTTGTAAGCATTTTTTTTGTAGTTAGTAGTCGTCTCTGGTTAGTAGTCTGTTACTATCTCTACTAGGCTATCGGTGTCTTATTTATATTATTTGATTTGTGAGGGTATTACTAAAACAAATAAAATATACAATTGGAAAGTTTATTACAAAAGCAGATACAAAATTTATACACGTAGTAAGTCTTAAGTTATGATGTACACACGTTTCAGTACAAGAGCGGGCAAAGTGCGTAGTGCCCGGCCGGTTGCGGGTAAAGTATGATAAACGCGATTCTTATGGCCATACACGACGCCACGGTAGCGCTCTTAGTGACTTGGCTTGCCGTTCGTATAGATCGGCTAAGTTAAGAAACAAGTGCACAGGTCGCGACTTGGATGGGTGACCGTGTGGGAATTTACATCAGAGCGCTACCGTATCTGGTAAATTAAGCTGTCGGTCCCGGTTCTTGTCTAAGGATAAGAATCGTTAGGCCATGTCGGAGGCCTTCGGGCGGTCTGTAAATTCCGACACCAGAGTTGGCCACAATAAAAGTGGGAAAAAGTGTATAGCACGGCCAAAATTACACACTACATAAGTCCATTTTAACAAAAAAATGGTTTAAAACATTTCTCACTTATTTTTGTGCGTTATTTGCGCGTGAAAATCTAAAATACCATTGTATTTCAATAAAATAGTATTTTAGCCTCCACTACCGAATCTACCCTAATTCTTTGACTACCTAAGTCGCGACTTTTTAAAAGTATTCTTAGCCAAAATATTCTTTAAAATGGAGTTACGATTTAGACAAATTGTTTTAGACCATATGTCACAAGAGACTTAAATAAAGATATTTAATATTTTGGCTAAGAATACTTTTAAAAAGTCGCGACTTGTACACATAGTAATGTAACGGGTCAATATCGCGTAAATATTTTTTTTATTGTTTGTCCAACCAAGTGAGGGTAGGTGCCAAAACTCGCACTTCACGGAGAGGGCGCTGCAGGACATCCCGTCACCACGAGACCAATGAATACAGATTTACATAGAACCGCAGTTCTTAAGGATTTCGTGTGCCGATTCCAAGTGGAGACTGTCTCCAGTTTAGTTCGTAGTTGGCGCCGTTGGTGGCGCTGGCGTCGTTCTACGTCTCTCTTGCTCTCGTAATTAAAATAACCAAGAGAAGCGTTCGTCTGTCTTGCTCTCGTAGATACAGCTGTCACAGCGCGACTGCTACGCCGCCAAGCGGGAATTTGGGTCACAGAAAGTTTGTCTTCAGAGCGTCCATAAGAAATGCGCCTCTATGTAAATATCTGAGCTCTTTGACGGGATAACGTGGAGGCAAAATATACGGTAGGTACTTGACCTATATTTTCTAATATTTTGTTTTAACACATGGTCAACTATAAAACTGCTTTCATGGTTTTATGCTCTTGTAGAATCAATAAGTAGCTTATTTATTGTTTAAATTTGATCCAAAACATCACATTGGAACTTGTTAAATGAATAGTTTTTACTTTTGAAATATGCTGAAAAATGTGTCTTGAAACTCCATTTAGTTTCCGTCTTAACTTAGTCACTACGCACTTTGCCCGTAGAAATCTAAAAACATTTAGAAATCTAACACAATCTATAATAGAACATATAGTATTAAATTATTAACATTTATTTTGACATTTATCAGTTTTAATTAACATTGAAAATTAATTATAATACTTCTATCATTTTTTTTATTTTCTTTTAAATTTAAGAGTACAGAATAAAAATTACATTTATTTACTGAGATCAATTTACTTATAATAATAAATTTAAACTAAAACTTATTATAAAATTAGGTACATTCATGGACAATTTTTTGCAAAACGACATTGATATTTTTAAAAATCTATTCTCCTAACTAAAGTTTTTTTGTAATGGCAACATCACTCGCATCAGATTTTTTGTCATTTGCAACACTGTTACACTACTGGTCGGATTTATTCAAAGACAAAAAACGTTGTAAAGTCTAAATTCTAGAAAAATAGAAAATTGTTTTCTTTTTAGATTGGTCTCTTTAAACCTACAATGACCAAAAGTTTTTATAAACAAAGACTTTCAATATATCATTACCTACGCTCAAGACTGAGGTTCATTGCAGAGGGATTTTGATACCCATCTTAAAGGAACCCCCAAAAGTATCCAATATTACCATATTATACTTAATATGTTATTCATTTAAGTTACTTTTTGATTAGAGTCAATTATTTAAGACCAGGCACTCCGCATTTGGCGCTGTTTTTTCCCCGCTGGGATAAACATTGATACGCCAACATAAAGTTTAATATCGCGTGCGTGCTTTGACCGAGTTCGGGCATGAAATTAGTCAAAAATCTTACGCCCAAACGGCAGTAAATACTAAAGTAGTAAGTGTTGTAGAGAAAAATGACTTATCATATCCTAAAACGTATATTTCTATTATGGCCTGTGGCTGCAGAGAGCACAGCGAAAATTTATTCAACATTTTTAAAATAATTTGCAAAGGTTTTATTAAAAAAAATTAAAATTATTTTCGAAGGGTATGATTTTGAAAAATTTATCGAGCGAATATCTTCCAATCGTGAATTTGCCTTATCAGTTGACAGAAAAATACTTAAATGAACGTATGCTTAAGTTTAACTTTCCCAGCATCTATGACTATTCCACAATATCTATACAAAATAGCATAAAATTGGAGTGCCTGCTCTTAACTAAGAAAAAATTGTTTTAAATATTCTCTTTTCAAAAATGTTTATTCGTTAGTGGGAATGTTCCTTTATGGCCTCAATCGAAATGTAGAGCATTCTGTATTTATTCTTTACTTTATCTAAAACTTTGCAATTCTAATTTTAAAATTCGAGAATTTTCACGAAATTGTGTAATGGAAAATCTGAAGGCTAACTTTTTATAACTTTTGGTATTTTAAAAGATACAATTAAATTATTTATTTATGCATTGTTTAACCAAATTATTGACTCATTTACATAGCGGACAAGTATTATTATAATTTTAAATTTAAAATAAACTATTGAATTAATAAGATGGATAGGTTTATTTTAATGAAAACCGATTATTTTACGCAGAATGCCATCACGAATTCACATCGATCAAAATACTCGGGTGTTACAGATATTACCCGGTTAATAACCACTTTTACCTTCTACAAAATTCCGGTCAAAATGGTATACTTAGATTTTTTATATTTACATAGCTCTAAATCGACTAGAGGCTTTCGACCTAACTCTAGATTTTTATATAAAATGTAAAAAAGATTGTTTCTTTAACTGAGAGATATATTTTCACTAAATATTTTTCTAACATTATTATAACTCTATTGCAAAGATCAGTCACTTCGCATAAAGCTGGGCTTCATTGGCTTAGAACGACTTCAAAGTCATAGAGTTAATGTTATCTATGTTATAAATTTTCGTTCCATCACATGGACCCTTGGACATCAGATGGTGCCCTCCCGAACCTAAAGTGCAGTAACAGCAAAAACATGATATAGGAATTTAAACTTTCGTGTTTCGTCTTAAAGTTTACATTCCTATATCATGTTTTTGTAGTAACTGCACTTTAGGTTGGGGAGGGCAGCTGTCTGTTTGAATGCGATAAACTCGAACATTACAAAACAGTTTTTTTACGGTTTTCGCCATTTTTTCCAACCTTTACTGTCCCATTGTTGGGCAAAGGTCTCCCCTACACTTCTCCAAAGGTCCCTGTCTCCAGCTGTTACTTTCCAAGTGTTTGAGAAGGCATCCAGCTCATTTCGCCAACGTTTCCTGGGTCTACCTCGACCACGAAGTCTCTCCGGTGTCCACCCCGTGGCGATATGTGCCCATTTTTCGGAATGCATTCTGCAAATATGACCTGCCCGATCCCACTTTAATTTCGCGGCCTTCTTGCTAACATCACTGATGCCAGTTTTAACGCGTATGGTTGTGTTGCGGATTCGATCTGATAACTTGATCCCCAATACGCTCCGTTCAATAGCTCGTTGGCAAACCTTGAGTTTGTACTTCTGTGAATCGGTCAGTGACCACGTCTGGGCTCCGTTAGTTAGGACGGGCAAGATACACATGTCGATGAGTCTGCGTTTGAGTACCATTGGAAGATACCTACCATTGGATTTTCACCAATAGGTAGTGTAATTTCTGAGGAAGGTTTAATTGGATAATTCTCGAAGGTGGAGCCGTGGACGAAGGCTAGTTATTCATAAATGCAACGCGATTGAGTCCCCAGAATGACTGATATTTGCTTTCAAGTTATAACTACTAAGGATGTTAAGCTACCTCTGGTTTAATTATTGTGGAACGTTTACATCCTTTTTACAATACATCCTCTTGAGACCCAACTTCTGGTGGTAAAGTGGATGTAATATATTTTATGAATTTGACTTCCATTAAGCCTCAAAATTGTTCAATTTGGAAGCTTAATGGAAGTAGAAACCTCAGAACAGTTCTGTTCTGAGGTTTCTGTAGGCATTGTGAGAACTTAATGTTCACATGTAGTTTAATCTGCTTTAGTAGCCAGAGGCCTTTTTCATACTTAACTTATAATACGACAAAGATATCGTTATCTTGAATATTTTAATTAGTGACCAACCGAAAGTTTCGGTTTCGGCCAGTTTCGGCCATAAATTCTAGTTTCGGTTTCGGTTTCGGCCGCAATTGAGTCCAAGCCCGAAAGTTCGATTTCAGTTTCGGCTAAAAAAACAGTTTCGGTCGGTTACTAAGTTTAATCCGCCAAATCACATCCACTTAACTAACCCTCATCGGACCTCACACATCCTTAAAATCCTCAAAATATATCAAGGATGTGAAAGGATGTGTCACAAAGGATGTAAGATAGTTATCTTAACAATATATTTTTTATATTATAATGAAGACGACGATATATACTATGAGTTCAGATCGAATATATAAAATTGGGCGTATTTTCAAACCCTAAATATTTTATACCAATCAAGAATTTTTATTTCCTATATGTAATTTTTTTTTTGGAAATGTCATGTAATGTTACAATTTTTATTTTGTGTATTATCCTCACACTGTTTTTAAATAGTCATATAATTAAGAGGATGCCTTTTTAGCACTTATACCAAGTTTCTTTCACAAGATAAATTTATAATTTATTTATTTAAAGACTCACGTCTGTATCCCCGAGGGGGTAGGCAGAGGTGTAAATATTACACCCACATTTCGCCATGAATTCGGAAAAACCCAGTAACACTTTTGCCCGGCCCGGGAATCGAACCCGGGACCTCCAACCAGCAGTCGCATACGCTATCCACTGGACAACGGAGGCAGTCAAGATAAATCAATTAATTAAATCAAGTTTCTTTTACAAAATAAACCCCTTTTTTATATTAGAACTGATTTGAACAATTGGTGATGCAAAGATCCGAGAGCCTCTAGCGGCGAAATTTGGAAGTTGTCTAGGTACGATACTTGACAGCTTTCAATACACATTTGCTTCAAATACAATTTACATTTTTTTTTTTTACATTTGTTTTCATTTCGTGGAGAGGATGGATGACGAAAGACTGACCAAGCAGATATATAAGGCAAGTGTGGAAGGGACAGGATGAACGGGAAAACCTAGGCGGACGTTCTCTGACCAGATTGGAGACATCCTAAAAACAGGACAGGTTAGAAGCACCCTGAACAGAAGAGCATGCATGAGGAATCTGATGGGAGTGAATGAAGCAAGAGAGATATGTCAAGATCGTTGCAAATGGCGCTCCGTAGTCTCTGCCTACCCCTCCGGGAAACAGGCGTGAGTCTATGTATGTATGTATTTGCTTCAAGCATGGAGTTATCATGGCTTCAAGGTTCTGGTGGTAATTGTATTGTAGTCTGTCAAAGGTGTCAAAAGAAATACATATCTGTGAAAGAGTCGTCCATGGGCGACTTCTAAATTTCACCGCTAGAGTCGCTAGTTAGAAAAGTCGCTAGGTAAAGGATGATATAGATATACATATACAATTAGCATCCTTCAACCCTTCAATGACACCTATGCCTGTTGGTGCCTTTAATGATGATATTCTAGAGAAGAACTGCCTCCGTGGTCCAGTGGATAGCGTATGCGACTGCTGATCGGAGGTCCCGGGTTCGATTCCCGGGTCGGGCAAAAGTGTTGGTTGGGTTTTTCCGAATTCTCAGTGGCAGCACGGAGTCTGGTGATGTGCCAGGTAACGGCAATAGGCTCGCCCCCTATTACGTGGGACCTAAAAATTCATGGCGAAACGTCGGTGTAATTTTACACCACTGCCTAGTGCCTACCCTTTCCAGGACACAGGCGTGAGACTATAAAAAAAATCGAGAGAAGGTAGCATTACATCCACATTTGGCCAATATCATCGTCCACCTGGATGTAATAATCACATGTTATACTAATATATAAAGCTGAAGAGTTTGTTTGTTTGTTTGTTTGGTTGAACGCGCTAATATCAGGAACTACTGGTCCGATTTGAAAAATTCTTTCAGTTTTAGATAGCCCATTTATTGAGGAAGGCTATAGGCTATCGAACATCACGCTATGAGCGACGGGAGCGGAGCAGTAGCCTTAAATAACGAGGGTGTAACCGCGGGCATCGTCTAGTCCTTAATAAAATTTTGATTGGTATAAACTATTTCAAAGTATGTCCCACAGAGAAGACAAGATATATTAAATTTAGCCTGCCACTGCTAATAAATAAATGAATCTGTGCGCATATAACTTTGTGAATATATATTTTGATATATTTTTTTAATACTGATTATATTTTTTTGCAAAACTTATACTATCTTGGCTTTTAGGATGCATATTAAAAGGAATATTTAAGTTATGTACTTTTTCCTGGACGTAATATTTATAAAATCTGTTTTAAGAAGCGCTTGAACTTGTATACGAAGCATTTCAATAAATGCCACGCAATGGAAACGCATCTGACACGCAGTTGCGACGTCATCGCGACGCTATTGTCACGCAGTCGCCACGTAATTGCTACGCAATATTTAAGTAAAAGCGATGAAAATAGTTATGGATTAATATGTAGCTTAGATATGGTATACCTATACAAAAACTATTTGAAATAATACGTTTTATCACTAATCTATAAGGATGTAAAAATTGTCACAATTATTCAGTCGTCAATGCGAAGATCTGCATGGCAATTGCACTGTGTGTCTTCTAAAGTTGCACACTAAACATCATAAAAAAGAATATAACATGCAGTGACATTGCCACGCACTTGTGACGCAGTTGCCCCGCAGTTGCAACGGTGATAATGTATATTTTACTTCGTAGCGGGCATAACATTAACTTTCAAAAGTTGCTACGTGTAACATGCCCGCGACAATACAATAGTTGACATGTAACCACCAATCTGCTGCAATACATTTACTACGCAGTTACTACGCAAGTCCCACGCTATAGTCACGCAGGTAAAACAGTTCTCACATAGCAACAACGATCTTGCAACACATCTTTTATATAGACATCCAACATTGTCACTTATTTGCCACGCAGTTTCCCCGTTGTTGCGACGCAGTTGCCACGTAGCTGCCACGTCGTTACCCCGCTGTTGCCCCGTCGTTGCCACGCTTTGGTCAATCACTCACACACTAACACTTACATACTATTTTCTTTTGTCCTATATATGTATGCACTGCGATATAATATGTCGTCTAGTGCGGTCCCAGCGCGTTGAAGTACCGCATCAAGTCGCTGTCGGCACGCTGGACCCACGCAGCGTTCAGCGCTATTATGTCTAAAGCTTGTGACGCGCCGCGGAGTTCGCCGAACAGTTCTTTGAACTAAAAACACAAGGAAATACTTTGATTATCCAAACTTTACTGCCGAAATGCATTAATTATTTCAACACGGTAACTGTAGCACAGAACGAAAAGTATTAAATGGTGTGGATTATGATAAGAACTGATATGATGATAAGGATTATGATGGTGAGAATGATACTGATGATATGGGTCTAATTTTCCAAAAGACTAGCGCCAGTTTCAAATAAGGCTCAAGTAATAAAAAAGCTACATTCTTTCTCGAAAATAAAAAAGTATCTAGTAAAGTCTCCAGCTTTTTAGAACACTTTGTGGTTCATGATCCTGGTGGTGATATGGAGAAAGAGGATGAAAGAACGGTGATAATGAAGGTGAGGATGCTAGGAATAATAATCATGGTAATGAGGAAAATGATAATGAGGTGTATTATAACGTCGGCTATGAGAAGTGGAGCATTGCATTGAACTGCACGAGGATTGTAATCAAGATAGGGATGATGATCACGTTAATGAAGATGGTGAAAATGATGATGGTGAAGATAATTATGGGGCATATGATGATGTGAGCTACAATGAGGATGAGAATGACGATGAACACAGGGCAGATAACATTGGAGATGATGATGAAGAAAGAACGAAAATGCATTTATTTTTACAACATACACAACAGTTAAATATTACACTAATTTGAGACAATATAAAATAAGACAAGCGAGTATGTTATAAAAACGAGGTTGCCACTCAGGCTTATGTTGATTCTGGTGGAAACCTCAGCCTCAAACCAACCCTCATCTTAGGTGGTAACCCCACGTTACGATAACAGATAACAACTATACCTACATCATACTATCATTATACATAAAACACATAATTAAAGAAGTAGGTTGAACACATAAAATCAAAATCCTACATAACCTACAACTTAGGGTACCTACCTACGCACCATGCGTTGATGATCATTGTAATTATGAGAAATATGATAAAATGAGCTACAGTGAGAGTATTAAAGAATATGATGGTGACAAGTGTTGTGTATACATACCCGATAGTAATCATACGGCTGGTGCAGGCACCTTGCCGCGGCCTGTAAAGCGGATGGTGGCAGCACCGGGCTGGGACGCAGTATCCGCCAGATGCCGGCCGCACCGCGCCATCTAACCACCAGATAAATCGTTATTATACATCATCAGCAGTAGCGTAAACAAAAATAGAAGGTAGTAGAGCCTTGCTGATTTCAGCATAAATGGGCCGGCTCGACCGGGGAAGTACTACCCTCTCACAGAAAATCGACGTAAAGTAACAGTACCTAAACTGTTGCGTTTCGTTCGGTGAGTGAGAGTTCCGGAGGCCCTATCCCCTATTCCTTCTCCCTCACCCTAATCCTTATCCTATACCTTTTCCCAACCCCAAGGGGCGGAAACGCACTTGTGACTCCTGTGATGTTGCTTGTGTCCATGGGCGGCGGTAATTGCTTACCATCAGGCGATCCGTCTGCTCGTTTGCCGACTATTACCATTAAAAAAAAAAGTACAAAACTTATTTATATTTGTATGTCAAAAGTGGCGCAATGTGAATATCTTTTGTCTAAGACCTCAATGAACTATAATTTCTAGCAAATAAATAATCTCTACTCTTACTTAAAGGGTGGCAAGAGTAGCAAACTAATACCAGCTTCGGGCTTAAGGGCTATTTAAAAGCATGTTTTTCCCTTCAGCATTGCTAAATACATCTACATCCACCACATGACATCTCGTAGCCCAGTTCCATGAGAACATGAATTTCCTCTGGCCTCTTAATAGCGGAATTATACTACTAGTCATACTATATAATTATGAGGACCTGGATGCATTTTGCAGCGACTGACCATACACAACATAATATAGAGATGCATGGTGGTCCTTTGCCTAGCAGTAAAACAATACGAATGGCTAAAAATCTGTCCTGCATAAACTATCCCACTTCTGAACTCGGACATAGAGCTGGAGGTCCGAGTTCAGAAGTGGGATGTTCAACGAAACGCGAAAGATACTGTAAGTTTTCGTCGCTATTCTGTAAGAGGATAGTACCTACTTTCCCGGTAGAGCCTGCCCATCTATGCTGAAATTAACAACACAGAGTAAAAAGTCCCTTATCATCACATCAGCTTTAATATTCCACTGCTGGACTAGGCCTCTCCTTTAAAAGGAGGAATTGGCCTACTATACCACGCTGGCCAAACGGGTTGGTATAGGGTTGTATCAAGTTGTATCAAGTTTTCCTTCTCTTACAGTGCTGTTCTCTGCACAATATGCTCCCTCTGTCGGCTCTTACGAAACCCATGGGATGATATGGGGTGGTGACATTTCGTATTCTTAATCCGTCACCACACGGACAAAAGCCCCTTAACGAAAAGTAAAATCCCATATTATACCAATCATTACGATTTTTTTACCTTGGCACCATACCTGGGAAATTACTGCTTCAGGAGATATCGAGGCTGAAAGTGTCTATGCAATTTTTCTAATTAGGTACAAAATCGATGCATTTACCCCGTCAAATTGTTTTATAGATGTCCTATGCACAAATGGATGAGTAGGTATTTCGAAGCTGGCCTAATAAATGAGTGTCGGCTTAAGAAAAAATCGTTTCCCAGGTATTATATTTGCTTAGTATGACTTGGTATGATGTGCAAAACGAGTAGGCTTCGGCTTGGTAATAGGTATTTTTACACCGTGTGTAACTTTTTCAAAGGATGCATTTTTCTTTACCTGCATGTACTGGCGTAAAGCATGGTAACCCAAAGTCGCCATTCGCGACCACGTTGCGCTTCGGTCGACAACGCTGAAAACGCGAATCTGAAACAAACATTTACAATATAATATCATTAATAAAACAATATGCTTAAATAACTAACAAATAAAAGGGAAAATACAACATTTAGACAGACACACGCCTGTTTCCCGGAGGGGTAGGCAAAGACTACTGCACGTCGATTCTGTAAAATTTAAACAATAACTCGCATTTCACGTAGCTATTCGCTCTCACTTCACATAATGTTCAAAATGACCTTGATTTTGAGTGCAAAGTGAGCGTCGAACTTGTTACGTCATTTCATACTTTATCTGTCAAAATTTTGTCTGTCAATTTAGTTCAACTCGCAAACACGATCGCAGAGAGTAAGAGTAGCGCTAGTGTAGATTCGAATTATCAGCCGAGTTTTAGAATGTAAATCAAGAAACTCACAGCGGATTCAGATTCGAAGTTTACAATTAAGTCTTACAGACGAATCACACTGCAGAACGCCATTTGCAACGATCCTGACATATCTCTCTTTTTTCATTCACTCGCATAAAATTTCTCATATATGCCCTTCGGTTTATTATATTTTATTAATAATATTTTGAATACACGGAAAAGGCAGCGATAACCTAGTAGAAATGCTAACATACTGCCAAGCAGAGGATATTGGGTTAGAATCCACGACGTACACCACAGACTTTTGAAGTCATATGCGTATTTAATTGTTAGTTATCGCTTGCCCCGTACCATGGATAGCACGTTAAGCCGTCGGTCCCGGCTGTCATGAAGATCATTGATCATTTCAGGGTGTCAATACCCTCAAATAAACTGACACTGGTCTAAACCATGGAATATCCATTTGGCTTGCGGAGGTTAGACGGCAGTCGCTATGTAGAAAACCTGAGATTCTGTCATATCTGGTTAAACTAGTAAGCAGTCTCTGAGGTCCAAGGCCCAAGATATGGTTCATCTTCATCATTATCAGTCTGCATAGTCAACTGCTGCATAAAGGCCTCACCAATAGCACGCCATTGAGCACGATTTTCAGTTTATTGTGTCCAGCCGCTGCCACTTTGCGTAATATCGTCATGCTATGCTGTGAATTACTTACCTATGCGAGTCGGTGCGAGTACAGAGGTCGCAGTGCCGCGCGCGAGGCACTTACCTATAGAACAGCCAGTCGTGTTGCGGCGAGGCGAGCGCGGCGAGTAGCGCTCGGTGCGAGTAGATTGGACGAGGTGCCGCGCACGAGGCACGCAGCGCGCGCCAGCACGCTCGCCAAGCTTGCTCGCCACGACTGCGCACGCCTGCTGTGAACGCGGCCTAAGAGAGGATGCTCTTGGTTAGGTTATACCGCGATACTGTTATTTTTATTTCTGGACGCCGGCTGGAAACTACGACTATTTTATATGAATTTAACCTTTTCTATCCGATTCCGTGGGGATTTCAAGAAATCAACAGAACAGACCGTCCCTTAATCCCTTCTTAGTGCACCCCTACGATGCTCAGAGAATATGCATACTAAATTTCAGCTACTTGCGACCAATAGTTCTAGCTGTGCGTTGCGTGGCAATCATCAATAACGCAAGAATTTTATATGTTCAGATTTACCTTTATGCAAATGCGAATTATACCTACGCGCTACGATCTCGGTTCACACTCAGTACCGCGTGTGTACCTATACGCCTCAAGCTCCGTACTCACTCCTTAGTTAGGTTTGTTTTTTTTTTCATTTGTGCGATAGCATACAGCCCTGAGGCATACCATCATTCAGGGGTTTGGCTAGGGCCAGAGTCTGACCTGTCTTCCACGACCTTAATGCTACTCTCCGAAAGAAAGTAGGATACCCATTTGCTCAAATTCAAAGGCAGCCAGTAGGAAGAAAGCTTTAACAGCAGTGCCCTATGCCAACCCTATCAAAGGCTTTCACCATGTCCAAACTGACCACTACGGCTTTCCCTTTGTTTACTCTGATTTTATTTTAACTGCACCACACAGAAAAAATTTATGCTTACATCATTCCTGTCTACCCTAAGGTTGCCTGGGAGAGATTGCTCTTAGCGATAAGGACGCCTTATGTAGGTAAAATTTATAAAAATTGTAATTATTTAAGAATATATATATATATATACGGGAATTAACGCGAACATGCATTAGGTATTTACATACCTTATTTTGCTTGACGTTTCAAGACGGTTGCACGCCCCGTGGTCGCAAGCTGACTCTACAGTCAGTAGTAGTACATCCGATTATAAACCAAAAATGGAAAATCTTTTGTCGGATGAAAGTACATATAAATTGGTTAAGACGGACCCTACCAACAAAATACTCAAACAAACGAGTGATATTGTGAAGAAATACTCCGAACAACTGAATCTGGACGTGAAATACTTAATACCATCGTGTGCAAAACCTCCCCAATTGTATGGTCTACCGAAAATACACAAGGAGAATGCTCCACTGCGCCTTATAGTCAGTCAAATAGGGGCACCAACCTACAGATTGGCTCAACACCTTGCAAAGATTCTCTCGCCACTCAGAGGCAAGACGAGAGCGCATGTAAAGGATTCCTACCATTTTGTCAGTGAAATAAAACACCTACATCTCTCTGACAAGGAAACTATGGTTAGTTTTGATGTACAGTCATTATTCACATGCTTACCAGCACATGGCTGTATTGAAATAACTAGAAGGAAGCTAATAGAGAACAACATGCCTGAGGAATATGCAGAAATATTGAAACACTGTTTAACAACTGGCTATCTGTTGTTGCTGACATCTTCATGGAGGACTTCGAGGCGCGAGCCCTGCAGACTGCCACCATCACACCGAGGTTCTACAAGCGGTATGTAGATGACACTTTTACAATTTTACCAACAGATAGTGTTAATGTATTCCTAGACCATCTTAATTCTATTCACAACCAGATAAAATTTACAATGGAATTAGAGGCAAACAATTCTTTAGCTTTCTTAGATGAACTTGTTATCAGGAACAAAAACAACTCTTTGAGCCACACTGTGTATTGGAAAAAGACACATACAAATAGGTACTTAAACGGTGAATCTCACCACCATCCTAAACAATTAGCTACCGTACGAATGTCTTTGTTTCAGAGAGCCCGGGGGATCTGTGACAAGAAACATCTGGACGCCGAGCTTCACATGTCAAGCAAGTTCTGCAAGACAACAAGCTCCGATCGCCGCGCCCACGTCACAGATCCCCGAAGAACAAGCCAGCCACAGTAGAGAGACAACCTGCTGTCCTCCCATAAATCAAGGGCGTGACCGACAAGATTGGCTACATCTTGAAGCGAGCTTCAATCAAAACTTTCTACAAGCCGCCAACGAAGATAAGCCAATTATTACCATCTGTCAAGAGTCAGTTACCTTTACAAGAGGCCGGGGTTTACAAGATAGACTGTGAGTGTGGGCTGTCATACATTGGACAAACCAAGAGAAGCATAGGCATTCGACTAAAGGAACATATAGCTGACATTAAACACAAACGCTCGACGAAGTCTGCTGTGTGTGAACATGTAGAACAAGGAACCAACCATTACCTGCGATTTGATAAACCACAGATACTCGCAAAAGAACACCGCTTTATTCCAAGAATGATACGAGAAGCTATTGAAATTAAAAAACATCCTAATTTCAATAGGGAAGATGGTTGGAATGTTCCTCCAGTTTGGGACCCTGTTATCAGGCTAATGAAACCCAAGAAGGACAAAATCACCAGAAGACATCAAAACACAGTGAGCACATTCTGCGTAGATAGTAACACCAATAGTTGAAAAATGTTCGGGTACTTTGAGATAACTTTTAAATTCAAGACAAAGACAAATACCACCTCAGTCTGTCGTGAACATGAATCCTGTAAAGAATTCGAAACGTCGGCTAGTAATAAAAATGTAGTTTCTAGACCATTCGGTTTAAATGTAATAACAAGTGAAACCAATATAACGCGATAAAATCCGTAAACTGTAGTTTAATTTCAATGCAACGCGAGTGTTTAAAAAAAAAGAAGTTTCTTTTGTAATTATTGTAAAAAAAAATATGGTGTGACATAAAGAATATTCTATTCTATTCTTTGTTCTCAATTTCCTCCACCCATCTATATAGATGGGTGGAGGAAATTGAAAACAAATTGTCAGGTACGCTTAAAGAACACCAGTTGACCTACCGGGGTGAAAGCCGTACTTGCGGTCCATGATCAACTGGTACTTTACTAGGTAGCGTAAGAGCTGGCAGTTGATGATGGATACCATTATCTTGGAGAACAAATTGGTGATAGCCTTTTTGGGAATCGGTTGCACTGTAGCCGTCTCACAGGATGAAGGGACAACGTCTCAACGTCTCAACGTCTTTGCCAGCACTCCTATTCCAGTGGAATAGGAGTGCTGGCAAAGACGTTGAGACGTACGACGGCAAAGACCGGAGTCAACTCAGGAGCGATAATTTTCAGCATAATGGGCGGCGATTCAAGACAAACTCAAAAGCGCAAATTTCCAGCACAATGGGAGGTATACCGGCAGGCCTACTTGATCTTTGAACGTCTAAAAGAGGAGGGCTCGACGAGTAGATTTAACTGTAAACTGTGCCTCCACTATGAGCCGAGCTAATCAACGTAGAACGTCTATCGAAACAAATTGTGACGTATTGTTGGAAGAAGATCGGTTTTGTCTTTTGCATCGTAAGCTAACGATTTGTCCTAAATCAACGCTGGAGAGGTCACTAGTTAGGTGGGTGAGTGTTGATCGTTTGTATGGCCTTTATACCAATGCGCTATCGTCGGAGGGTCTTAGGACAAGAAACCTAAGGCCATGTCTGAGGCCTTCGGGCAAGCTGAAAGCTCCGACATCAGTGGCCAAACACTCAAAAGAAAATGAAAAGAGAAAGAAGATTTGGCTTAGGTTCAGCGTTGTTTCATTTGTTTCAATAATGTCTTCAATAATAAAAAGCCGGCAATTTTGAGCGTGCTTGTCTCAAAAACATGAATGATTAATCAAATAAAAAGCTTCGGATAAATCTCCATACAACGTTGTACTCGGTTCAAAATTTAACAGCAGATTTTTGCGATGACGGCGAAGCGCGATTTTGCGAACATATGTTGTTCATAATAAGGAGTATGATCATCTCGTAAGAGGTTTGCATTATAATATCTAAAAATTATATGCATGCAGATTTGCCTGAAACCTTTGATTCGATTAACCATTACAAACTCGTCCGCAATATATGCAGAACAGAGAAATTTGTGGTTCTTCATAAACGTGCTCCTCGTCCTACTTAAATTAGCGTTCTTGACTACTTAAGTGGTCAGCTTTGCACACGATACGGGGTCAGTATCTAGAGGGTACCTCAAGGATCTTATTTTGGTCCATTAGTTTCTATTTATTTATTTATAGTCTCACGCCTGTATCTCCGAAGTGGTAGGAGGTGTAAATAATACATCCACATTTCACCATGAATTTTTGTAGGTCCCACGTAATAGGGGGCGAGCCTATTGCCGTTACCGGGCACATCATCAGACTCCGGGCTGCTACTGAGTATTCGGAAAAACCCAGTAACACTTTTGCCCGAGCCGGGAATCGAACCCGGCACCTCCGAACAGCAGTCGCATACGCTATCCACTGAACCACGGAGGCAGTCTATCTAGTCTCCATTAGTTTCTCTACTTAATTATATATTTAAATCAGCTTTCGTGCATATTTTAGACATCGGTATATAAAATAATTTAATACGTTATCTCTACTAGTTTAGCTCGGTAAACGAAAACACTTAAAATAAAAAATATCTGATAGTATTGACACTTAGACTATAAATGAGAACAAATGTTTTAAAAAACATTACTTAATAGCCTACTACGCAGAGGATCTTGGAGCCCGACCCACGGTACACACTACTGATATTACCAAGTTATGTGCGTATTATTGTAATTATTATTCCTTGCCCCGTGTCCTAAGGAGCGTTGCAGGAGAGCATGTTAACCCTTGAGTTCTATATCATATCTATGACTATGTTACTAAGATCATAATTAACAACTTTTGTTCTATGACTTTTTGCAAAACATAATACATTTACCAAAAACAAACCTTCAAGACTTCGTTGTCCTATCTAACACATTTCAACTCGTGTATTTTGCTGTACCTACACCCGCCGCCCGCACCCCTCGCTATTGTTCTATCGCATAGACTTCGCAACATTTAGAGCGTTCAATTTAAATATTTTTATTTTTGTATGATAATCGGATGAACTAAAATATGATGAATCTTTAAAATCATAGAACAAAAGTTGTTGATTATGATGTTAGTAACATAGTCCTGAGAGGTTAACGGTGTTTTACAATATACAGATAAGTCTTTCGAGAACACTATAGAGCACCTACCTCTTGATAAATGTCCGGTATGGTCTGATTGTGCTCCATCCAGGCATCGAACAGCTCTACCGCTTGTTTCGTCACCACTGGGTTCTCCCACTCCACGCCAGCGGTAAGGAGAGCACCACTTAGCCACCTGAAACAAAGTATGATAATCAAAGACGGTGTCAAAAGACCAATCACCAATCAGAAGTCTACTCCTTTTGCACGTTATGCCAAGTCATACTAAACAAAAATAATACCTGGGAAACAAAAAAGATTATAGAATAAAAAAGTTCATAAGCCGCAATGTAAGCGCGCGTGCGCAATGCCCGCGATACCTAGCTATCCAAATGGAGTGTAATATAGGACAAAGTGGCGTGATTTAAGCATTGATTTTGTAAAATTTATTGTGGCTTTGAGCTTCAATATCACCTGAAGCAGTTATTTCCCAGGTATGGCACCTAGGTAAAAATGTTCGTGATATATGTACAATATAGGATTTTAATTCTCCTTAAGGGTGTTTCCTGAAGGCAGCGATAGCTGAGTGGAGAGACTGAGAGAGTGCTACGCAGAGGGTCTCGGGTTCGAATCCACGGCACGCACCAATGACTTTTCGGAGTTAAGTGCAAATTAAATTGTTAATTTTATTATCGCTTGCTAAACGGTGAAGGAAAACATCGTGAGGAAACCTGCATGTCTGAGAGTTCTCCATAATGTTCTCGAAAGACATGTGAAGTCTGCCAAACCGCACTTGGTCAGCGTGGTGGACTATGGCCTTTCCCTTCTCATAGTGAGAAGAGGCCCGTGCCCAGCAGTGGGACAGTATAAAGGGCTGATGATGATGATGATGATGATTAAGGTTCTTTTTATACCCTAGTCTAGTCCGAGTATCTGGGAGTAGCCCGGGTGATGACGGTAAGAATATCTACACAATGTCACTACATTATTTCGTACCGTGGGGACACGACTAAGAAAATCATCATTATCAGCCTGCCCTAGTCCACTATTGGATATAGAACTCTGCAATGGCACGCCACTGAGACCGATTTTCACCTTTTCGTTTCGAACCGCTGCCGGCTGGCAAGCAATTTAATTTAGTTTTTCATTTTGACTTTGATAACTTCCTAAGAAAATACAGGATGTAAATATATAGTATCTTTGCGAAGAGGTGGAAAACTCGACGACGAACTCGACACTTAAATTTATAACATGGTGAAATAACATAACATAACTTCACGCCTTTTATCCCCGAAGAGGTAGGCAGAGGTGTATTACACTCCCAATATCGCCAGTTATATTTCATCCCAATGAGGGCGAGCCTATTGCCATTACCGGGCACAGTATTAAGCGACCGATAACATAACTACGAAAAGTCAGAGGTGCGTGCAAGGTAACTGGGGATTGAACCTGAGACCATTGTCTCGGCAGTCCGTTACGTACACTACTGGGCTGTCGTCGCTATCCTAGATATTAAAAATAAATACACATATAGTAAGGAATACTTACAATAAATCTTCGCCAAGTGCATGACCGTTCAGCTGCTCCGCCGTATAAACACTAAACTCTGGAGGCTGTAGAGTACTGAGCAGTTTGGTCAGATGTGGCCCTGAGGACGACAGCTGCAGCAGTTCCCGCCACCACGACAGATGGTTCAGGACCACCCGCCAAGGGGCCCAGTGGGTTTCGGTTGTTAGCCGGGCTGGGGGTGGAGAAAATGAGGTTTAAATTAATATACATATATATATCATCATCAATAGTTATTTGTGCAACAAGAGAGCAAAGTTGTTTTTTGTTTCGAGTGCTGATTTTGCGTCCCGAGCAAGCGAAGGATTCTATGATTGATTCACGAGCGTAGCGAGTGAATCAAAGTTAGAATCCTGAGCGTAGTGAGGGACTCAACAGCACGAGATACAAAAAACTTTGCTCTCGTGTAGCACACATAACTTTTCACCACAGCAGTGAGAACACTTATTACTTAGGAGACATAGAAATGAACAGGAATAGATTGAATTCTGTATTAATCACTTGTTGATTTAACTATTCTAGTGTTAAAGTACTGTCATCATCGCTAGTTTCACTCATCTTTTTAGATTATTTTATATATTAATATAATTTAACACGTTACGCTATACTGTATCAGCATCAGCGAAATTTTTATTCTCGCTACTTTTTTAAATCGCGTTTTAATACCGCGTCCCTGATGTTTATTTTTCATTGTTGTAATTCCAAATAAAAATGTATTGGTTCAATACCAATTTTATACTATTAATTAGACTTATTTTTATTAAAATCCAATAATAAATTAAACACATAAACAATAACATATTATAAAAAAAGTAAATAGCTTTTTTTATTTGCGTTTCCGAAGGTGTTTTCTTTGAGGTCGAATTCCAAAATCGAATTTCGAATTCGATGGGGTTTGTTTTTTCACTCACTTTTTATATGCATGGGAAAGAGACAGAGCACAGTAAAATTCGAATGTTTCAAATTTGTGGCTGAATAATGTCAATCCGTGGCACTGAAGATTGAAAAATTAAAAAGCTACTTTTACTCACGCTCGAATCAAAATCGCGTTTTGTTCACTGTTGTCTCGCAGCAAAAGCGGCATGTTTGAGCTGCTGTGGTGAAAAGAAATAATAGTCTACGGAAAACAAGCACTATCAAGGATAGGCATTTTGCAATCGCTCTGCTAGCAGGCAGTCTGCTCGTTCTAACCAGCACGAAAGCGTCGTCCAATAACAGAGCTCTTTCTGCCACTGCGCCACTTACACAACTTTATAAACCCGTATGGGCCATTAAGTTAAGCATTTAAAGTACATGACCCCATATGGCGTCACGGACTCATGTACAACGGAATTATGGACGTAGATTGCGATGACCCAATATGTGGTTACTGTCTTGGGTATATAGACTGTCATCACCCCATATTTAGGGTCACAGAATTACAAATATAAACTACCATGACCCCATATGGGGTCACGACGAAGTCAACTTTTCAAGTAGAAGTACTTTTTAAATAGCTAGTATACTACATATATATATTCAACTTACAAACAGCAGCAATAGCTCTGCTAGCTGGCAGTCTGCCCGCCCTACTGAGCACGAAGGCATCGTCCAATAACAGAGCCCTTTCTGCCGCGGCGCCGCTCGCGTATAGCTCAGCTGCACGGAGGGCGGCCGATTCTGCTGACTGGCAATAAAACATATTATATAGTAGACAGTCGCTCTGTGGAAAAGCTATTATTCGATCAAATTAAAAAAATAAGATTTCAAGGAACATCAATGCCAAATTTCAGCTTCTTGCCCTCAATAGTATAATATATACCTCGACAACATACGAATCTAGGTATGCACGCCTATTGTAAGATTATCAAAATATTATAACGGCATAACCAGTATATCGGCAGACGTAGATATTTTTGATAATACTCTGGCAAAGTTTAAGAAACTAATCATAGATATTGTACTCGGTTGACATACTTCACCAATGGCAATATTGCACAATTATTATACTTTAATTTAAGTATAATTTAAATTTAATAATGTTATCTAATTTTACTTGACTAATTTATCTTGACTCATTTCTTTTTATTTTATTTTTATAATTTTTAAGTTTATAATTGCAATATCTTTACCATCATGTGACATGGCTAAAATTTCAATATTTTGTATTCTTTTTTATAACAACTGCTACTAACTTTATTGAACGCTGTATTCACCTATAATTAGTTTTTTCAATTGGCACGAGACATCATAATATTGTGTACCTACTGTGAACTTAATTATTGTTAAAACTGTTGGTGAGTCTGATAAATAAATAAATAAATAGTTTTGGCTATGCGTCGGTCAGTAATGGAAGAGTTTTATGTAGGTATATTTTTCTCACCTCTCCATCAGTCCTGTCCTGCGGTGCCACTCGATACAGTCCTCTGGCTCCAACGTTGTATCGCACCCACTTGTGTTTGCCCAGGTCTGGTATCACCACTGTAACAATTGTACAAATGCTTTACACTTATACGAGTAATTAGAGGCAGCTTTCTAGAATAAAATACCAGAAGGGAGGAATTAATGTAGATTAATAGTAAAATTGTCCGTGTGGTGACGGATTAAGAATACGAATTGTCACCACCCCATATCATCCCATGGGTGTCGTAAGAGCCGACAGACGGAGCATATGATGCAGAGAACAGTACTGTAAGAGAAGGAAAACTTGATACAAAACCCTATACCAACCCGCTTGGCCAGCATGGTATAGTAGGCAAATTCCTCCTTTCAAAGGAGAGGCCTAGTCCAGCAGTGGACTATTTAAGGCTGATAATGATGAATATTAAAATATTGTTTTTTAAAGACAACTGCCTCATTGTGATCAAATCCTATGTCGCGGGGAACTTTGCAAACATATAACTTACGGACACGATGAAGAATCAGACTCGAAACAGCAATTGATGGATCATACAAAGTGTTTCTCATGTAGGAATCGAACCCAAAACACTCGGGGCAGTGTCAGGCGGCGAGGCGATCGCTTAAATATTCCTATTATTTTTCACGTTATATTATATTGCACTTCACTCAAAGTGTCCGGACAGCGCTATTGACGTCACAGCGTGTCGTCTCATCACGGACACGAAATGTGGCGCACAGAGTACCGTAAAGGGATTCCTGCGCGAGAGTTACCATAAAGTTATCGATTCGCAATTATTTTGTTATAAGTTTGTTAATAAATATTTGGTTTTATTACACATTGTGCTTAAAATTTCATCTGATATAAATTGTAACACACGAGATACATTTTTTTTTTCATTTTTTTTTTTCATAATTTAGTAGGCAGTATATCATTTTTTTTTCAAAATTATTTCATAAACCTTTTATCGTAATTGTTGTCCTTACCCATCACTACCAGTCGTCTCATGACGACCGTGGCGTGTATGGGCACACTAAATTGCACATTTACCATGGTGTTCTTACATCGTGCTTTTTTCTATTATGGAATGGTTAATTCTTATGTACATATCTTTGTGTAATAATGTAGTAAATATGTCTAAGAAATGATAATAGAAAAAAAATACTACAAATGTGTTTTTTTGTGTGGTTATTTTATTTTGTAGAAAGTGGTATTTTTGTCTTGCATAGACGTCTCGGAAGCGTCGTGGGCACGTTTTGGTTTGTCTTCCATAGACGACCGTGGCGGTGAAAGGGTTAAATAAATACGACAACCCTACCGCCAACAAATTTTCTTCTTCAAACGATCCGGAGGTATTCCTGCCCGCGTAATGTATAATTGCATTTTATTGCATTACATTTTAGTGGCATCCAGCATAGCATTGCAGTTTGCAAACTCACCGTGTATTCATATTTACTTTATGTAGACTTTACTTAATGTATTTAAACAAGGTGGAGAGTCTTCCGATTCAAATTTTTTTACAAAGCATACCAATCTAATGAACATTTTTTTTTGTTTATTGTTGATAGACTTAATGCCAAGCGATGCTAAGTCAAAGATGGAATACGTTTGCCTACAGGGTTAGGTATATATTCAACCGCGACTTGAAAACACTCGGATTGTAATAAATGGATGACGCCGTAACATGTAGTCTAAGATCCCGCGACAAATTAGTGCACTCAACGAGTTTTTGCTTAAAACCAATTTTTTTTGTATATTTATGATTAGGAGAATACATAGCTACTAGGTTGGTAAAGGTCAACGCTCATTAGAGCCACCCGGCACCCACTCCGCACGGCGTCCACGAGTGGACGTCGCGCGGTCAACCAGCGGACCGCGCGCCGTCAACGAGTGAACGCCGCGCGGTCAACGCGGCGACGAGCAGTCAACGCGCGACAAGTATGCGAGCAGCGAGTTGCCACCGAGCCGTGCCGGCTTACGACAGAGGCGATCCGGTGACGCTACGGAGTTGATGTAGTGAGCGCATACCCATACAAATCCATATAAAGAATACTAACCGCACGAGGCGAGGCGGTGCGGAGTGGGTGCCGGGTGGCTCTAATGAGCGTTGACCTTTATTCGTAAACTAGCTGACCCAGCGAACTCCGTATCGCCTTTTTAAGATTTTTTATTTAATTCCCTTTTTTCCAAGCCCCTTTTCCAAAGTTACCATTGACTTAGCACTTAATTTCTTATCATTCCAGGGTCTATAAATGATGCAAAAACAAACAAAGATTTTTATATAATATTGAATTCCCCAGTCCTTAAAATCAGTGGCGGCTCGTTCAAAGGAGCGCTGGAGCAGTGAACTCCCAAAATTATAAAATATATGTACCTATACAACGCATATAAACTTTTTCTATAAACATACTCAATATTTTAATACACAGCTATTCTCTTTTCTATACCTAATGCATATCCACAAATAAGTATTTGACTACTAAGCTGTTTATCATAATTTTGTCAACACTCTTGAAACATACCTTCATAGGTATTTTTGTTGAGTGGAGCGCTCATACCAGCGCTCTTCGTTGACGAAAGCTTAGTACAATGCTTAATACTGAAATGTAATGAGTGCGAAAGAGAGAGCGTTCTATGCGCTGGGCGCGTGAGACAAAAGATTAGTATGAGAAATAAGCCAAATACGGAGCGCCGCTCCTGGCTAGCTTGACGAGGTGCGCATGCGCGAATATATTACCCGACTAAATGATATGACCTTTTGTCACGAAGAAAAATTAAAACGTGTGCGCCGTTTTTTTTTAATAGTGTTTTGTCGGTATCATTTGAATGTAAACAAAAGCAAAACATTTCTCTGCAAGTGTGTTGGTAATAAGAAAAGGATTGGTGTTTAAAATATAGTTAATTGCATGTGTGATTGTGTGTATATGTTTAAGAAAGACAGTTAAATTGTGTAACTAATATGGAATATAACAGCGTAAACTTTATAAAAAACTGAAAAACCTAAAAAAACGACCAATATGATAAAACGCTTCGGTTATGTGGTTGCGAAATTGCGAAGGAAGTAAGAAGCTGTTTTGTTTTCCGTGTATTTTGTTTAGTGGCGCCGGAGTTGATACTGCGTGGACGGTTCAGGTAGGTATCGATGATTTAGCACGTCATCTTTCTTACTTAATTGTAAAAGCATTCACAAAATAAATGGTAAGCAGTTCCATCTTTTTTTTAGTGAACACCCAATATAATCTTTCACGAGCCGCCTCTGCTTAAAATATCGGAGACGATACCAATTTCGACTTAAAAAAATCCCGTCCACCATCTTTGATTTCCTATCCGCCATCTTTGATCACGAAATAGATGTTGTATTTGGATTCACCATCCCTTAAATCATCAGAGACGATATCCATACTGATTTTAAAAATTTTTCCCATCCGCCATCTTTGATTTCCCATCCGCCATCTTGAATCGCAAAATACATGTTGTATTTGGATTCCCCATCCCTTCAAACATCGGAGACGATACCCATATCGACTTTAAAAAAAAATCCCATCCGCCATCTTTGATTTCCTATCCGCCATCTTTGATCACGAAATAGATGTTGTATTTGGATTCACCATCCCTTAAATGATCAGAGACGATACCCATATTGATTTTTAAAAATTTTCCCATCCGCCATTTTTGATTTCCCATCCGCCATCTTGAATCACGAAATAGATGTTGTATTTGGATTCACCATCCCTTAAATCATCAGAGACTATACCCATATTGATTTTTTAAATTTTTCCCATCCGCCATCTTTGATTTCCCATCTGCCATCTTGAATCACGAAATAGATGTTGTATTTGGATTCCCCATCCCTTCAAACATCGGAGACGATACCCATATTGATTTAAAAACAAATCCCATTTTGATCACGAAAAATATGGTGTTTTTGAATTCCCCATTCATTAAAATATCGGAGACGATACCCATATCGACTTTAAAACAATCCCGTCCGCCATCTTTGATTTCCTAACCGCCATCTTTGATCACGAAATAGATGTTGTATTTAGATTCGCCATCCGTTAAAACATCGGAGATGATAACCATATTGATTTTTTAAAACTTTCTCATCCGCCATCTTTGATTTCTCATCCGCCATCTTTGATCACGAAATAGATGTCAGATTTGGATTCCCCATCCCTTTAAATATCGGCCACGATACCCATATCGACTTAAAAAAAAAATCCCATCCGCCATCTTTGATTTCCTATCCGCCATCTTTGATCACGAAATAGATGTTGTATTTGGATTCACCATCCCTTAAATGATCAGAGACGATACCCATATTGATTTTTAAAAATTTTCCCATCCGCCATTTTTGATTTCCCATCCGCCATCTTGAATCACGAAATAGATGTTGTATTTGGATTCACCATCCCTTAAATCATCAGAGACTATACCCATATTGATTTTTTAAATTTTTCCCATCCGCCATCTTTGATTTCCCATCTGCCATCTTGAATCACGAAATAGATGTTGTATTTGGATTCTCCATCCCTTCAAACATCGGAGACGATACCCATATTGATTTTAAAAAAAATCCCTTCCGCCATCTTTGATCACGAAATAGATGGTGTTTTTGAATTCTCCATTCCTTAAAATATCGGAGACGATACCCATATCAACTTAAAAAAAATCCCGTCCGCCATCTTTGATTTCCTATCCGCCATCTTTGATCACGAAATAGATGTTGTATTTAGATTCGCCATCTCTTAAAACATCGGAGACGATAACCATATTGATTTTTTAAAACTTTCTCATCCGCCATCTTTGATTTCTCATCCGCCATCTTTGATCACGAAATAAATGTCGGATTTGGATTCCCCACCCCTTTAAATATCGGCGACTATACCGATATTGTTTTTTAAATTTTTACCATCCGCCATTTTTTATTTCCCATCCGCCATCTTGAATCACGAAATAGATGTTGTATTTGGATTCCCCATCCCTTTAAACATCGGAGACGATACCCATATTGATTTTTTAAATTTTTCCCATCCGCCATTTTTGATTTCCTATCCGCCATCTTTGATTGCCCATCCGCCATCTTTGATCACGAAATAGATGTTGTATTTCGATTCTCCACCCCTTAAAATGTCGAAGGCGATACCCATATTGATATTTAAAATTTTCTCATCCGCCATCTTTGATTTCCCGTCCGGCGTCTTGGATCACTAAATAAATTTCATATTATTAATCAGCGTCCCGAAAATCTCGAAAACGATACCCATAATATAGATTGTATCCTATTCGTTTAGCCTTTTTTTGCCTGTGACCCAACCCTCCCCCTTCTCGTAAGACCATTTTATTATTTTTGTCTGGCCCTTAAACGTTGTGGCGTAATTTTATATAGCCTATAGCCTTTCGGAATAATGGGGCTATCATAGGCAACAAAAAATTTTAAAATCCGACTGCTAGTTCCTGAGATTAGCCGACATTATGTTTTAGCCTTTTGCCCGGCCCCAAAGGGTCGAAGCGTTATGTTATATAGCCTATAGCCTTCCGGAATAACTGGGCTATCGTATACAAAAAGAATTTTTCAGATCCGACCGGTAGTTCCTGAGATTAGCGCGTTCAAACAAACAAACAAACAAACAAACTCTTCCGCTTTATTATATTAGTATAGATTAGGAGAATACATATCTACTAGGTTGGTAATTCGTAAATATATAACCTTATATAGAATAATTGCATAAGTAACGTGACGCAAAGCTTTGCCGCCATAAACAGCAAAATGCTGCTACCACTGTGCCCAACGTGTGTGTGGTGTTATCCCGCACCTCTTCGAGGAGGTGCGGCCAGGTGAACAATGGCAATCGAGATTTTTCGGAATCTTTATATATATTGCCGTGATGTAGACGATATTTTACTTATAAAACGAGTGAACGAAAGTATCTTCCAAAAATCAATGAAGAATAATTAAATTAAAAATACTTGCGGCCAAATTTTGATAGGCAACCTAGTAGATATATGTATTCTCCTAATCATAAATATGTACCTACTTAAAATTTGGTTTTAAGCAAAGACTCGATGAGTGCACTAATTTGTCGCGGGAGCTCGTACTAATGTTAGTTCACGCTACTCAAAGCTAGAAGAAGAAAAGATATTGTGGGTGTTCATTGTGTCCGTTGGTTGTATGTTTATAAAGTCCCCGGTGACACAGGATTTATTCCAACTGCAGGAGTTGTTCCTTCAAAAAGAAGAAAATATACATTCCATACTTACTCTCAGTTTCGTTCATCCATATCAGATGCGTGACGTTCTCTGTCCATCTCGAGACACGTTTGGTTTCGTTGCCTACATCATACCTGTAACAAAAATGTGTATTAGCGCTGTCCAATGCTATTTAAGACATACGCTTATTTCGCTTTGGAGCTTGGGATGGGATACCTCGTATAATTAATTTATTTACTCACCAGTTGACCGTGTGGTTGACGGCATAGAATACAAGTGTCACCACCCCCTATCTTCCCGTGGGTGTCGTAAGAGGCGACTAAGGGATAACACGATGCAAATACCATCTTTGCGTAGAGACGGAAAACTCGACATCAAACCCTATACGACTGCCTCGTTGGTCTCGCGGTATAAATGTGCGCGTGGGATCGGGAGGTCCCGGGTTCGATTCCTGGGTCGGGCAGTGTTATTGGGTTTTTCTGTCACGAAATTTTCAGTAGCCGCACGGAGTCTGGAAATGTGCCCGGTACGGCAATAGGCTCGCCTCTTATTACGTGGGACTAAAGTATATCTGGCGAAAAGTGGGTGTAGAAATACACCTCTGCCTACCCCTTCGGGGATAAAAGGCGTGACGTTATGTATGTATGTATGTACTCACCAAGTCCCATTATGCAGCCCCTCCGTCCCATTCCTCCAGACCTTGCTCACATTATCCTCGTCCTCTTCTAAAGGCCCCACCACAAACGTCACAGGTATTATCCACTTATGTGGCGGGGCTTTAGTTGTCTTGACCGTGGTACGACGGGTGGTAGGCAGAGGGGTAGTCGAAGTCGTGGTCGAATTTAGATCTTCGTCGAGTATCTCTGTGAAGTTTTCTGTGGGAATTTAGATTTTATTAGTGCTTAGAGTTAATATTTCTGTTAGATATCTTTGTGGTCATTTTTTTTTTATTACGTTCTAAAATAAAAAATAATGTAAATTGTCTGTGGAAATTGGTTTTATTAATGTCTAGAATTTTCTGTGCAGTTTTCTGTGGAAATAAGAGCTTTGTTATAATAGAATAGAAATTTCTTTATTGTACACCCGATTCACGCTTTTCCATCATCCTAATGTTAATTGACTGCCTCGTTGGTCTCGCGGCATAAATGTGCGCTTGGGATTGGGAGGTCTCAGGTTCGACCGGGAATCGAACCCGAGACCTCCCAATCCCACGCGCACAGTCGGGCAAAGTGTGTGTGGGTTTTTCCGTTAGGTAATTATCAGTAGCAGCACGGAGTCTGGTGAGGTGCCCGGTACGGCAGTAGGCTCGCCCCCTATTACGTGAGACCTTAAAATTCATGGCGAAATGTGGGTGTAATATTACATCTCTGCCTACCCCTTCGGGGATACAGGCGTGAGTCTATAAATAAAAAAAACACTCACATAACATAACATAACTTCACGCCTTTATCTCCGAAAGGGTAGGCAGAGGTGGGACACACCCACACTTCGCCAGTTATGATTAGGTCCCAGTGTAATAGGGGGCGAGCTTATTGCCATCTACCCGGCACATTATTTAGCGAGCGATACTTAACATTTTTAATACACACATAGCTTCGGAAAGTCAGAGGTGTGTGCCCGGGGTACCTGGTAGTGTTGCCCAAATTCAGTCTTGGTCTTGCAGTCTTGGTCTTGTTCTTGCGTTTTTGCAAGACCAAGACCAAGAACAAGACCGCGTATTTTTAGCAAGACCAAGACCAAGACTGATCGTGCAAGACTTGAGCAAGAACAAGACTAAGCCTGCAAGACTCTTGCGTCTTGCAGCTAGGACTTAGCGCTATTTCACGGAGTATTCAAATCACAGCTAGTGAATGGCAGGTACTCGAAAAATTACATAAATTCCTGATAAACTTTAAACTTTTAAGTACAAAACTTGGTGGAGACAAATATGTTACTTTACCGCTAGTCATTGTATCATTCAATCTCTTGCTAGATAAAATTGAATCCATGGTAAAACAGTTAGATGAGAAACCTAATCGATCTGAAGTGGATGAAAGGCTCATTCTAGCTTTCCAAGCAGCTCGAGACAAAATGCTTAAACATTATAAGAAGAGCAACTGCATTTATTGTACTTCTTTAATTTTAGACCCAAGCCATAAGGCTCAGACTTTTGACCTGACAATGTGGGGGAAGCAACTTAAAACAGAAAGTCTGCGCAAGTTCAATGAACTTTATGAAGAATATAAAAGTCTACACTCACTGAACAAATCTCTGGAATTACCAAAAAAAGAAAATAAAGTATGTGATGAAGATGAAGACGTAATAGACTTTGATAAACTCTATGAATGTCCCTCGACGTCATCTGGATCTTGTCTTCAAGGCTTAGTGATAGACGAGTTGGAGGAGTACCTGAGAAAACCAAGAACTGCCAGCTCGGAAGACATTTTAGATTGGTGGAGGACGCATGAGACAGAGTATCCGACTTTATCGAAGATGGCCCGTGATTTTCTCTCAATACCTGCAACTTCAGTACCTGCTGAGAGATTATTTTCTAAAGCATCATTAGTAATTAGAAAACATAGAAATAGGTTAAGTGATAAGTCAGCCAGATGGTTACTTTGTATTAATTCTTGGTCAAAAGAATTGATATAAAGTAACATAACCTAATGATAAAGCTGTTGTGTACTGTTATGTTTGATTTGTGTTGTATTTTATTTTTTATTGAAATAAATGATAAATCGTAAAACTCTTTTATTAAATTTCATATAAGTTGAGGGTTCAATCTCTTTCTAGACAGATATTGTTCTTTGAAATACAGTCAAGTTATTGTAATTAATTTGTTTTTTTTTACATGTTTTAGCAAATGTAAGCTTATAAATCATAAATGTTTATTAAGAAACAGTTACTTCCATGGAAAACGACATATAGGTCAGTTGATTTTTCGAATTTCTTATCAAATCTTCAGTTATTTATTAATCTGCTTGATCTTTACTATGGCTGTGTTAATTCAAGCTCACAATGTTCCAATTCTAATACGTTTTTCTAAGATTTAAAAACTTTAATAAATAGTAATAGACTGATAGGTAATTGCAAGACTTGCAAGACTCTTGCTGCAAGACCAAGACCAAGACCAAGACTGGGAGCGCAATACCAAGACCAAGACCAAGACCAGGTGTATTGGCGCAAGACCAAGACCAAGACTGGCTAAGTCTCGTCTTGTTCTTGCATTTGGGCAACACTACTACCTGGGGATCGAACCCGAGACCATCGTCTCGGCAGTCCGTTACGTAGACCACTGGGCTATCGCCGCTCATTCCCAAGGAACATACATGTTTTCCAGCTTCTAGCACCCAATAAATACTTTTGGCTGTGCGTTGCCTATCGGTCAGTCAATATCGGAAGATTTGTCTATCTATCTATCTATCGTCACGCCTGTCTCCCATTGGGATAGGTAGAGACTACGGAACGTCAAATGCTCGACATACATTAACCTCATCATACATGCTCGCCGGTTAAGGGTACTTTTAATTTGGCCCTTTTATAGTACGTCTACTATTTGGTCGGTGTTCGTCCGTCTTGGTCGTCCTCTACCGACATCTTCATTCATTCTTACACGATACACTTCTTTCGTATTTCTTCTTTCATCCATCCGTTCCAAATGTCCAAACCACCGCAACATTCTTGTTTCAATCAAGAACTGTATACAGAAAAAATATATACAGAAAAAATCTTGCGACTGACAAACAAGCTACAGCCAACTATTAGATTCAAAAACCTAAAAATCAGCATGTACATATTGCATACATACATAGTCTCACGCCTATATCCCCGAAGAGGTAAGCAGAGGTATATTGCTACACCCACTTTTCGCCAGATTTATTTTAGTTCCACGTAATATTGGGCGAGCCTATTGCCGTACCGGGCACATTACCAGACTCCGTGCTGCTACTGAGAATTTCCGAACGGAAAAACCCAATACCATTTTGACCGACCCGGGGATCGAACCCGAGACCTCCCAATCCCACGCGCACATTTATGCCGCGAGACCAGCGAGGCAGAAATTCAGCATGTAATGGCAATTAATAGTGGCGATCGTAGAGGAACTCTAAAAAGGGATTTCCTGTAATTCCTACGGGATCAGGCAGAAAGTGTTAAAGAAAAACCATTTGTGGGCGTAGCTAGCATCGTCTTGTTATTTAAAATACATACAGATATAATACAAAATAAATTTGCGGGTTTTACATACACATATACATAGATAGACTCACGCCTGTTTCCCGGAGGGGTTGGCAGAGGCTACGGAACGCCATTTGCAACGATCCTGACACACTCTTGCACCAGTTACTCCCATAAAGTTTTTCATGCATGCTCTTCTGTTAAGGATACTTCTAACCTGTCCTGTTTTAGGATGTCTCCAATCTGCAGGCCGATTCAGAATGTCACGACAAGTAATCGTACGATATGTCAAATTATTGTCCTCATCTTTTAGCCGCCTATCAGAGATATTTTGAAAAAATATTCATTGAATTCTGTTTATTTATTAATTTACTTCATACTGAATGCATAAAATTGATAGGAAATGCGATAGTTTTGACAAAAAATGAGGTAGCCCGTTTGACAATTAACGGAATCGAATGTCAAATGAGATATCGAACGATTCTGAATCGCCCTGCCGGTCAGAGAACGTCCGCCTAGGTCTTCCGCTTCGTCATGTCCCATTCACACTTGCCTTATACATCTGCTTGGTCAGTCTTTCGTCATCCATCCTTTCCATGTGCCCAAACCATCTTTATATACCTTTCTCGATGCTTGTCACTACATCTTCTTTTACCCCACAACACTCTCTGATCACACAATTTTTCAATTGTGTATAAATAACTTATTTAAGATATAAATACCTATTTGTTGCCGACGCTTCGATCGTCTTGCACCGATCGTGGTCGCGGACGATAATAATCAATTACATATAGATAGGTAAGTAATCTTATTTAGAACTCACCAGGCTCATAGAACAGCTCATCTAACTCAGCTCTGAGGTCCATCGTCAGCAGAGTGTTGATCATTGGAGGGTCTGCCTCTGGCGGCTCCGCTGACATCACGAACCTGGGGGACGAAACCATCATGTAGCAGACGAAAGAAAGAAAGGAAGAAAGAAGGATAGGAACAAAGGAAGAAAGATATAATTAAAGAAAGAAAGTAGGAAAGAAGGAAATAAAGAAAGATAGAAAGAAAGGAAGAAAGAAAGTAGGAAAGAAGGAAATAAAGAAAGAAAGAAAAATTTTAAGAAAGAAAGAAAGAAGGAAATAATGAAAGAAAGAAAGAAGGATGGAAAGAAAGAACGAAATAAAGAAAGAAGGATAGAAAGAAAGAAAGAAAGTAAGAAGGAAATAAGGAAAGAAAGAAAGATAGAAAGAAAAATATTTTGTTCAGTTTCCAGCAGAGGAATAAGAGTTAAAATTGACGCCTGTGCTTCCGATGGGATAGGCAGAGGCGTATTACACAGCCACACTTCGCCAGTTATGTCTCGGTCCCAATGTAATAGGAGGCGAGTCTATTGCCGGACACTTTGCATGATATGACTGCTTTTGCGGTCCAGTAGATTGCGTATGCATGTGCAATGTGCCCGGTAACGGCAATAGGCTCGCCCCCTATTACGTGGGACTTAAAATTCATGGCGAAATGTGGGTGTTATATTACACCTCTGATTACCCCTTCGAGGATACAGCGTCAGTCGATATATAAAATATTTTTTGGAAAATTCGGTGTCAGTTTTTGTGGCCTAGAAGATTACCCCGAAGGGGTTGGCAGAGGTGTATGCCTACCTCTTCCAGGGTCTTGAGTCTATATAAAAATAAGGTTGAGATCTACAGTTTACGGATTTTAACGCATTATATTTGTTTCACTGAGTTATATAAACCAAACTAAACTGCCGTGATCATGAATTCTGTAAAGAATTCGAAAAGTCGGCTTGTAATAAATAAAAAATAGTAATTTCTAGATTATTCGGTTTAAATGTTATAACTCAGTGAAACCAATATAATGCGATAAAATCCGTAAACTGTAGTTTAATTTCAACGTAAAAAAGTCAGTACTGTCACCTCTCCTGTTTTAGTAGTACATCATTCCCGAGGTTGGTGGCACAGAGGAGAGGATACCCGGGTCTCTCGCACCAGCCGTCCCAAGCTTGCCCGCCCGCCCCTTCCTCCGCCCCATCGCGTTCTAGTGCGCGCCATAGATCCCTGCGATACAAACACAATAAGTCGTAATTACGGTGTTATACAAATAACCCGGTATAGCTTTAAAACAGGATTTTATATTGAGATTAACTTATGAAGGGAGCTGCAATACTATGCGTTTCAAAACTTTCAAATGAGAATATAATCGCGATCGCGACAACTTCCTGTAAAAATTATACAGCAAGCACAAAAATATCTAAGTCAAAGTTAAATTTTTTATAAAACAGCTAATATTTTTCCGATAGCTGCGCAACAATGGCGCGAGAGTGGCGCAACAGTTAGTTCTATTATTACATTTAATTTTATTCAGTAAAATAGTACTTGTAATAAGTATTACTAGTAACTGTACTATTTTCCGGAATAAGTGGCACCCAATTAGCACTAGTGGAGCGATGGTCACGCATAGGGTTGATAAATTGCGTTTCGATTCCGGGACAATTTAAGGCGGGGACGGGTTGATTGCATAAGCTAGTAATAAAAATGTGACTCACGACAAAAAAACATTCGATATATTATTTGAGTGTGTGCGTGTCTGTTAGTTGCTAGTATGTGACACGGTCTAGTTGAAGTAAGGTCTAATTACTGGACACGGGACAAAACGCAAAATTCCGGGACAATCCCAGATTTCCCAGCCATCTGGCAACCCTAGTCACGCAGCAGAGAGTGGCGCAACAGTCGCTGTCATACTTATCAGAACCGTGTTAAGTTGAATAGTAAATAGAAGCTATGGCCATACTTATTAGCAGAGTTAGTGCGATAATAATAATTAATATTTACCTAGCGTCAGCACTAGCAAAGCGATGGTCGCGCAACAGTCGCGCGAGGGCGGCGCGACCCGCGGCTTCGCCCGCCGCTTCTATTGCCATACTTACGATGGCAGCGCCCTGAAAACATTTATAATATTTTTGATCATTTTAATATGTACTTATATGTCACCGGAACGCATGTTTATAAATTTCCTAGGAAATTCATAAATTGTCAACTCTCGGTATTTGCCAACGTTTCGACCAACTTGCTGCGGTCGTTGCTATTTATGCCTTAAATATCTTATTTATTGCGAGTAAGACCCGCTAAATAACCTTGTACAAGTTTAATGTGTTCATTTTAGGGGAAATATGGTTAAAATACACCTCTGCTTACCCGGGGAGAAAGGCATAAAGTTATGTTATGTGTTTTGGCAATAAAGTTTACCTTATGTAGGGACAGTTCATCTGTAGTCGCTTCTATATCAGCTCTCTCCAATCTCGGAGAAGCTACAGCCCGAACTGAATTACTTGAATCCAACCTGTAACATCCAAGAAAACAAGTAAAATATAGACAAAGGTCGACAATAATAAGGGAATTAATTATAATGACCACCATAAAATGCTTTGATACCCTTAGTTCTTTAACCATAAATACACGCTGATTTTTTATTGGTTTAGGAAAAAAAAAACCTCACGTTGGAAAAAATATCTGCTATTCATATTCAAAATCAAAATTTACCTACCACGTAAAATAAAAATGTTATAAAAGTTAATAACTCTAGGAAATAAGTAGTAACGTGCGACTCGATCGTCGATCGACTCGTCGGCGCGCTGTCGGTACCTAAAACAGCTGTTGACGTCGCGCAGCGAGGTCAACAGCTGTTTTAGGTACAGTACACCGCGTGTAACAGTAGGTAACTAACTACACATAAAACACGTATGAGGCAGCAAAGCACTTCTGCTAGAGCCATACTAACGAGAAATGCCATTAATTATTGCGGTAATGTACGTTAACCGTGTAATAATTTGACAACGGCATTAACATTGGCGTTTGGCGTTTTTATCTCCAATGATGGGCATTCACGTTGACGTTTCAAGTGTAGCCACCTACTTTAGCGCGTTAAAAATTATCGCAATAATTATCGCGCTAGCAGACATTGACGTTAGCCGCTAGTGAGGCCCCGGCATAAGATGTACGGATGGATAGTGATACCTAATTTACGTACCTACGAAACACAAATTAATTACGATGACAACTTCAATAATTTTAAGCACATATCATCATCATCAGCATTTAATAGTCCATTGCTGGACTAGGCCTCTCCTTTGATAGGAGGAATTGGCCTACTATACCACGCTGGCCAAGCGGGTTGGTATAGGGTTTGTATCAAGTTTTCCGTTTTTAGTCCTTCTCTTACAGTGCTGTTCTCTGCATGATATACTCCCTCTGTCGGCTCTTACGACACCCATGGGATGATATGGGGTGGTGACAATTCGTATTCTTAATCCGTCACCAGCACATAATAATGATTAAAATAAAAAACACATGTAACTAAATAGCTGTACCTACCTATTCCTTCGTAAGTCACAGAAATAAGCTGTGGGTTCACTCAATCATAATAAACTAGTAGGCGAAAAGAAGAACTTATTATTATTTACGTATTAATCGTTGGTACATAGTCATTTTCAATTACTAGTAAAAGCCGAATTTAGGTATTTACTTATTTCTGGCGTGTTTAAAACATGTTACTTATCAACGTAGGTATTTACGACAAGCAGTAAACATATCACTTACCTTTACAGTTTTCTGCTTATATCACAATCAATTTACACATTTGCACACACATGTTTCTCGCGTTCTCGCGACTCCGTTTCTTCTTTGTACACAAATCTTATAACCTCGATCAACTAATAAAACCCTATGGAGTCACGTCAGGTTGCGGCCTATCAATCCACTAGCGAACACATCAGTATTGTAAGGATGCACGATTGTAGTTTTATTACGTAACACGGACACAGAGTGACGGGAGCGTGATATACGACTGTCCCATTGACCTAATTTCTTAAGACTGAAGGTCAACTTGCGCCCGCACCGCACGGCCGCACCCCGCCGCACCCCGCCGCGCCCCCGCCTCCCGCTGGCGCCCTGCAGCGGAGGGTGGCGCGCGCGCGTGGTGGGGAGCGGGAGGCCGGGAATAACGGTTCAATGACTATTGACTAATGCCAGTGTGTGTGTGTGACACGATCGCTCGTAGTTCGCCAGTGTGCGGCGAACTGATACTTCGTGTTCTCGTACTATTAAATTAATTAATTTCTCAAGATTTTTTTAGCTTATATTTCAAATATTATTAGCTGGTTAGGTTCTATTAACGATAAGTAATAAGATGGCTTTCGCTCCAAAACCAATTAAAAATCAGCGTGTATAATTATACTTAAGTCTAAAAAGTACAATAGTACTAGCTATTTTAGTCACGACTGCACTTCAAATTGTATTCGAACACCAAATGTAGTAAATGATCACCAAATAAATAGGTTATGTTAGGTTCTCTTGTGACCCTTAATTCAAAAATAGGAGCTCTGCGTCAACTTAGTTTATTAAAGTAGGTGGTGTAACCAAATCCAATTTTTGTGTTGCTATTTCATACAACTAACAAAAAAACATTGGTTATAATTTTACATTAAAATGCGGGTTTAATTTTGGTGATAATTTATTACTTTTGGGTTAACAATGATTTAATCCAATTTATGTGTTGGTTTTCATACAACTAACAAAAAACATTGGTTATAATTTTACATTAAAATGCAGGTTTAATTTCGGTGATCATTTACTATTTTTGTCTGTTATATTACTATATCTGGTGGTAAGTTAAATATAAGCCAATAATAAGCCACGCTTGTACCGGTCACCACTTGGATGGGTAAACGCGTGTGACATTTACATCTGCGCGCTAACGTGCTTCGGAGGGCACGTGGCGTCGTCGATCCCGGTTCTTGTCTCTGGACAAGAATTGTTAGGCTACGTCCAAAAATAGTATTTTTTTAAAGGATAGGAAGACAAACGAGCAAGAAACAAACGGTATGTACGATCAACAAAGAAACTCGTCAACCAGTTTTGACAAAACTTTAAGGTAAGGTAAGGTTAAAATTTGTCAGAAAATTATTTCAAAGGAAAATAAACCTTGTCCCTTTTTTGCAGATAAATTTGTACCGTAGAGTAGTAGACCATGTTTTTGCTGACTGTACAAAGGAGACATTAAGGTCAACAGACTCCAATAAATTGAATTATAAATAATTGCGTGTCTCGTGCCTTGGGGAGCACGTTAAGTCGTCGGTCCCGGTTGTCATGAAGATATTTGACAGTCGTTATAAGGCAGTCAGTACTTCTGAATAAACTGACACTAGTCTAAACCACAGAATATCGGTGTGCCTTTGGGTTGCAACAGACAGACAGTCTATCTGTGGAAAAGCTAATAATCAGTGGATCCTGAGCACTAAAGCATGTAAATCTTAGATGCAACTGGGATAACGCGAGGACGATGATGATTTATGCCTCATTACTTTTATACTTCTTAAACCTAAAATTTTCAACACACTGCTTACTTTAAATTATTTTTAATTTTGTTTCATGCCTGTACGTATGCATTGATAAAATAAATGAGTTTTCTTTCTTTCTTTTTTCTTTCTTTCTTTTTTCTTTCTTTCTTTTTTCTTTCTTTCTTTCTGTAAACTTACCTCAACGCCGGTAGAACATGGTCCAATAACAACGCATCGGCTGGTCTTTGCGCGTCGTTATGAGGAGCGGCGGGACACTTCTCAGCTAAGACTGAAGTTAGCGCCTCTAGCAGCCACTGGGAGGACCACCAACGTGGAGATACTAGGCCTCCGAACCACTGGGGATGTGAAAACACAAAAATTAGAACTGAAAAATCTGTACATACTTATATAAAACTAGAGGACGCCAGCAGCTACGCCTGCAATTTTTTTTTAATTTACCCGTTTTGGCCGATCCCGTGGGAATTTCGAGAAATCCCTTCTTAGTGCGCCCCTACGGTCCCCAAGGAACATATATGCTAAATTTCAGCTTCCTGTAGCGTGTCTGTCAGTCAGTCAGTATCGCAAGGATTTTATATATTAAGATTCTTCCAACTGACTGACAGACAAGGCAAAGCCGAAACTACTGGGCACCAAAAACTGAAATTTCCCTTTGTGACCGTAGGGGTGCACTAAATAAACATTTCTTGAAATTCTCACGGGATTGATCAGAAAATTTAAATAAAATGTGCTGGTGTAATTGCAAACATCCTTAAGAGGCCACCTCGAAGGTCAAAAAATCGTGCAGAGGTCTAAGTGTTAGCTATAAAGTTGAATGTCGCACAGTTTTTGACATGACATGCCATCTCGAAACTGTCTGAAATCTTATTTAGTTCATAACTCAAGTAATAATCGTTTTAGAAAAAAATCGTTAGACCAGTCCCTAATAAACTAGCTCTTCTTTCAGTGAGTAGCAATTCCAAGGCGAAAAGTTAAGTATTTTTTTTTAAATATCCGTAAAAATATTTAGAGAAAGCATGTTTTTCAAATTAAAATTCTATCAAGAGAAAATCTTCCAATCGTGTATCTGTCCAAGCAGTCCCTAGATAAAGACCTAATAAAAAATTATATATAAAATTTTCACTTTGCTGGTGTGTCTCACTGCTGCAAAATCTTGCTATAATTTGACCCGGTAGGTGGCGCATTTGACGAGATACAGAAAATAAAGGGTGACAGCCAGTCGACAATATATTGCGCACAATTGCTGACTAGCATTTTGAAAATCTATACAGTATAATTAAATAATTATACTTTCAACACGACATAATTACTAACCTGCTGTGCCAGTAATCTGGCGATCGTCTTGGTATCTGAGAGGACGGATGGTGAGAGTGTGATGAGGCCCCATCCCTCAGAGTAAGGGTTGCCTCCTTCAACCACCACGATATCTGGAAGATAAGGAAGCTGTAATAAATAGTTTTGTATCCGACATTTCGACCAAGCCATAGTCACAGGACGAGTAGGGGCAAGTGGAAGGTATATTGTATCTTCAGTTTTGTGACTTCGTAAATTTATAGCGAGTATTGAGGAAGAAGAGAAAAAGAAAATACATTTATTTTTACAACATACACAACAATTAAATCTACACTAATATTATAAAGAGGAAAAATTTGTATTTTTGTTTGTTTGTTTCTTTGTAATGGATAAACTCAAAAACTTCACCATTAGAAAGCTACATTATCTGCGAGTAACATAGTCTATATTTTATTTTAGAAAAAATAGGGGTCCGTGAGATATTTGGGTTTATCGAGTACGCGAAGTAGTTCCCTCTGGACGCGGGTGAAACCACGGGAAACGGCTAGTATAACATAAACATGAGACACTACAAAATAACACAAGCAAGTATGTTATAAAAACGAGGTTACCACTCAGGCTTATGTTGATTATGGCGAAGACCACAAACCAACCCTGATCTTAGGTGGTAACCCCAGGTGACGATCACAGATATATTGCACTCGCTATTATGAGTAAATTTGTTTGTACACACTATTCTTAGAATACCATTGTATATTATTTTTATAACAATCGCGTGTGTAACTTTTAATAGCGCGATTCAGAATGTCTACTTCTTCGTAGTTCCGTTGTTGACCGTTAGATGTCGCCAGTGCTTGCTTGGTTCTTTTACGATAGATGGCACTAGTTGTATGTAGCTACTCCAAACAAGTACTTACCGAATTTAGGTAGTGGATATGAAGTGTTGAGCTCAAATGAGAAGTGCTGGATGGTTCTCTGCACCCATTCTAGAAGAGGTCTGTGAACAAATTAGTTTTTGTTCAGCATCCTTATAATACCTATATCCTCAAATTATCGGCTTAGTAATTTAAGAAGAGATGCCTTTTTTGCAATGGCCATATACTATACATATATTCTACAACATACAATCACACAACACAATGTAGTCAGAGCCGATTAAAGGTCGTCACATTATTTAGATTTTTTTTAGTCGATACCTAACAAATTCCAGGCTAACTCTCGTAGTGCTGAGCTAGTGCCTATGTTTGTTTTTATCTTTTTGTACATATTGTTCTTAAAGTTGAGTTTTGGGTGTCACCCCTTTTTTTGGATGGGTGGCACCCTAAACAGGGTGGCACCCGGGGCGGACCGCCCCCGCCGCCCCCCTTCCTACGCCACTGATGTAAATATAAAGTTTTCATTTTTTACAACATCAGTTGGTCTTGAGAAAAGAACGGACCTCACGCCATAAGCGCAATATAAAATTCTGAATCCGACTTATTGTGTCTTACGGCTGGTTTCTTATTCGATTTGGATACTAGAGATACATGTTTCACATGTTTGTTTCTTTTGTTCTTCGTGTGAGCCAACTCTAGTGTCTGAGTTTTCAGCCCGCCCGAAGGCCTCCGACATGGCCTAACGATTCTTATCCTGAGACAAGAACTGGGACCGACAGCTTTACGTGCCCTCTGAAGCACAATAGCGCTCATAAATGAATAAAAAAATATAAATGCCACACGTGGTCACCCATTCAAGTGGCGACCTGTGCAAGGGTTGCTTTACTTTGACGACCTGTTACGAACAGCAAGCCAAGTCTCGCTATGAGCGCTACCATATATTATGTATTTGACATAAGCTGCGCACAAAATATATCAATTAAATTTAATAAAACGGACGACCGGTTGGCGCAGCGGGAGTGTAAGCGACTGCTACGCCGATGGTCGCGGGTTCGATTCCCGCTCAAGTCAAACATTTGTGTGCGTGAACATGGATGTTTGTCTTGGTCTGGGTGTTTCTACGTATAATATGTTTGTATTTACAAAAAAAAAGTATATATGTATGTTTATCCATTGTCAAGTACCCATAGTACAAGCTCTGCTTAGTTTGGGACTAGATGGTGTTGTGTGAATGTGGTAGAATATTATTATATTATTATTATTTGACATAAGCTGCTCACAAAATATGTCAATTAAATCCAAAAGAAAATCCAAAATGCCACTCAACCATCCAAAGTCTCATCCAAAATAACCCGCTGATCGCTATAAAGACTGATATCAAGCGGTGGTAGCCCATCATCGTCAATCGGCTCCATAGTCCCTTCGGGTATACTCGAAGATACTTCGGTAATGTTCGGGTGTACTAGTATACAACAGGTGCGACTACGGCTCTAGCTTGAACATTTCTGTACTTATTATTTTCTGGATTTATATACCTGCTTGAGCTTTACGTAGTCAGGTTATAGTTTTTTTACATACATACATATCGTCACGCCTTTTATCCCCGAAGGGGTAGGCAGAGGTGTATTTCTACACCCACTTTTCGCCAGATATTCTTTAGTTCCACGTAATAGGGGGCGAGCCTATTGCCGTACCGGGCACATTTCCTGACTTCGTGCTGCTACTGACAATTTCGTGACAGAAAAACCCAATAACACTGCCCGACCCAGGAATCGAACCCGGGACCTCCCGATCCCACGCGCACGTTTATGCCGCGAGACCAACGAGGCAGTCGTATAGGGTTTGATGTCGAGTTTTCCGTCTCTACGCAAAGATGGTATTTGCATCGTGTTATCCCTTAGTCGCCTCTTACGACACCCACGGGCAGATAGGGGGTGGCAAAGAAATATAACCTTAAGGCATAGAAGTAACACTAAATAACAACAGCGGTTACTATGATTGATATCTTCTTTCTAATGGCACATGCAGTATGATAGAAAGAGCTGTCGATAGGTTTAGCAGCACGCTCTTATAGCAGCCTCGTGGTAGGCAAACAGTAGACAAAACATAGAGTTAGGAAACCGAGTGTTGTTCGTAACGGTGATGATTTATCGATAAATATTTTTGGTCAAATGTCTAACTTTAGTATGTGTCGATATATTTAAGCCCTAGAAGTAAACAACAAAAATATTGAAATTGTAGTTTTTGCTGTTGACGCCGGACAGTGCTTTGCAAAGACTTGCCAGACAGACAGTACTAAAAAAAATCACGTGTTTAATTGTTCGTTTTAGCCATAAAATCTATTGACAAAAAGTATTCATAAACTAATGAGCGATGCGTTGCGATGAGATGCTAAGAAACTGTCACTTAGATTATTTATTGTACGAATTATACCAGATTGGCTAATGCGGCAGGCTTTGGCAATTTGTGTGCGTCGCATCATATCACGTTGCTTGCTATCGCTTACGTTGGACACTGCTTGATTTTTTTAGAGTTGTAGGTAATCCGATTTGTGATCCGCCAGCACAAATGATTCGCCTTTATGTAAATATTAGTACAGCAGTGAACTACTTTGACAACCCAGTTGGCGTAAGTGCAACTGACTGCCACGCCGAAGCTTGCGGGTACGATTCAGTTTTACATTCATGTCCGATAGTTTGTTTCCGTATTTATCCCTCATTAAAAAACATCGATATCTCCTTTCACTGTCAAATCCCATCATTCCTTAATGATGGGAGTTGACAGCACGGCTATTTAGAGAATGCAGTCAAAGATATGAGTCTGTAAGGAGTCTATGCCTCTTTAAATGAGACGCGTAATTTGACGTTATGATTAACTAAGACCAACTGACATTACATGTTGCACGTTCGGTATAAGGAAATATGGTGGGCATGTTCTCTCTAGTCTAAACGTCCAACCTCTCTGGGGGGTGGTAACACTTGTATTCTATGCCGTCAACCACACGGCAGGTATTTTAAAGCTAAAATATTCAAAATCCAACTTACCCAGCCTCATCCAGTATAACCTGCTGATCGCTATACAGACTGATTTCAGGCGGTGGCAGCACATCATCGTCTGCAGGCTCCATCGTCCCCTCGGGTATACTCGTAGACACTTCGGTAACGTTCGGCGTGGCTTCGGTGGGCAGATCAGGGGCCGCACGCCGTTGGAGACGGCAGACGGCGAGAGAAATCATGTGTGGCGCCATGGGAGGGGTTACCGCGAATTCGTCTTGAAGCTGTTGGGGAAGAAGGTTTGGGTATAAGGCAGCATTCGGTGTAGTTAAAACATCTTTAGGGAGTGTTTGTAGTCGTTATTTTGAAGATTTTTTTTTGGGATATTGCCGAAATTGCGAAAAACGCAGTCGTTCCATCCATACATTTTGTCAGGGGGTCAAATTTAATTTAGAATGGCACAGCTGATATTCTTACGCATCATTCTTAGGTCCAAGTAAAGTATAGTTTAATTTAGTTTCATCATTATCATCAGCCTTTAACAGTCCACTGCTGGACTAGGCCTCTCCTTTGAAGGGAGGAATTAGCCTACTATACCACGCTGACCAAACGGGTTGGTATAGGATTTGTATTAAGTTTTCCTTCTCTTACAGTGCTGTTCTCTGCATAATATGATCCCTCTGTCAGCTCCTTCGACACCCATGGGATGATATGGGGTGGTGACATTCCGTATTCTTAATCCGTCACCACACGGAAGAACTTAGTTTAAACGAAATTTTAAAGAAATTTAGTTTAAGGCGCTGTCCTAAGCGACTGTTTTGGTAAATGAGGGGGTGAAGCAGGGGAGGTGAAGGGAGCTTAGCTCCGTCTACTGCGGGGCGCCCCGCTTCATTCTCGTCGCGTGCGGAAGTATTCTGGCGACATCCGTATTCCAATATTTCAAAATCGCAAGCAAAACGTTTTAGCATATTAAATTGAGATACTGATATTAAAATTTATATTATATACATCAATCTGTTTGTACAATATAGGCATAGCGCAATTTTTGTTCTCAGTGCAGCCATGAGCAAAACTGGTTTACATTAGACGTTATAGGTATTAAATGTTGACGAAAGTAGGTAAATACCTACGTGCCGTAAGATGATAAAAATAATTAAGTCAGTTCCATGTATGGAGAGGTCATTATTATGTTTGTTTTGTTTTTGTACAAAAACTAGAGAACGCCAGCAGCTACGCCTGCATTTTTTTTTATTTACCCGTTTTGGCCGATCCCGTGGGAATTTCGGAAAATCCCTTCTTAGTGCACCCCTACGGTCCCCAAGGAACATACATGCCAAATTTCAGCTTCCTGCGCCCAATAGTTTCGGCTGCAGCGTGTCTGTCAGTCAGTCAGTAACGCAAGGATTTTATATATTAAGATAGTGAAGCAGTTCATAGAATACCTACATCTAATTCCATTCCTGGGGGTTTTCAAATCTGTTTTGCAATAAATTGGCTGTGACATACGAGCTATCCGCCCGTATGTCACAGCCAATTTGCCCGACAGACAGACATTGCGAATCTATAAGGGTTCCGTTTTTACAATAGGCTAGTTGACAAAAAAATGTTTATACGTCCGTCCTTTAGATTATTCAAAAATAAGCGATACGTATTTTTTTATTTGTAAATTAAACCAAAAATGACCAAGATATAGCTCATTAAAGTTACGTATAACGTCACGCCGTGCTGCATTTTTTCGCACTAGATGACGTCACACGTAACTTTAATGGGCTATATCTTTGTTATTTTTTATTTAATTGAAAAAAGAAAACATACGTGTCGAATATTTTTTTGTTATCTAAAATACGGACTAAATAAAATGTAATTATTTTGACCCTGGAAATTACCCTATTTTTGGCTACGGGACCCCAAAAAACACAATACTGCTCTACTAAGCGCAAAAGCCGTATCTCAACTAAAGCGAGTTACGAGATAATTGAAGTTTAGTAAAAGTTGATTTCTTTTATTTATTAATGTATGTTTATTGTTATAATAGGTATAATTATTATGGCAAAGGTTTCGAAATACATCGCCGTTTTTAGGGGTTGTGAGTGATTGGAGAGGGAGCAGGTATCTTGAAACCACCCTCACCATTTTCACTTGCCGGAAATACTTGGTTTCCTCTGAAAAAAAAAATCTCCAAACATCGGTGTGTATGGCACTGCCAACTTCCACATTCATCACACTAGTTTAATAAACTTAGGTTGTCGGAGCCCTGCGAAGAGCTCCTATTTTCGGATTAAGGGTCATAACCTATTTATTTACTTATTACAGTCGCACCTAACCCAAGGCACTCGAAAGCAATGACGCACAAATTTGACATTAGCTGTCAATATGATCATTCCAAGATGGCAGTTTTGCGTTTCGTTTCACGTTTTTCACATAAAACCTAAAAATAACATTTGTAAAACTGTACAAAAGTATAAAAACTATGTTCCGTTTTGCATAATTGCCGAAGTATTTATGAAATTTCGGAAATTGTTTTAAAATATTTAGACGCAACTCCGGCAGCCAAAATTACTTTTAGGGGATTAAAATGAACTACCTTAAGCCCCCTACACTACCAATACCCAGGTACCCAGGTAATTTACCCAAAATTCAGGCGACTCGTTTCGAAACCCAACCCACTATTATTTTTCAAAATAGATGAAACATCAAAAATATATGTGGATATACCTTATTCATGGGATATGTACTGCTATGTCGCTTAGAAAATTATAGAATTAGAATTTGAGTTACTGCTTTTTCGTTAGCTCTCGTCATACATGTTTGTATGGAAAATATAAAAAAATTCTTTCGCTTCATATATGTGTTGTTTCAAAGAAAATAAATATTAAAAGATATTTATTTATATTCATTTATAATTTATTAACGAAATACAGAAGTTACAGCTCATCAAAAGTTAGCTGTCTGCTACAACCCGGCAGGTTTTCTTTATTCTCATCGAATGTTAAAGGCAGTGTGCGAGGTGATAAGACTTATTATTTGCTGTTGTTCACGAGGCACAGTTTCATTTACTTTCCTTTTACGGCTTGCTATTGTAGAAATTTCAAGCACTGATGAAACATTTTCCTCTCCGTGATCTCGCAATGCCATCCCTTGAGCTTGACGAGAATCAACAATTTCAGGCAACTGCCAATTCATATAAAACGCCACAAGCTTCTCCCAGAAAACATCATCTCTTTCTATAATTTCTATTTTGCCGTGTGGTTGACGGCATAAAATACAAGTGTCACCACCCCCTATCTTTCCGTGGGTGTCGTAAGAGGCGACTAAGGGATAACACGATGCAAATACCATTTACGTAGTGACGGAAAACTCGACATCAAACCCTATACGACTGCCTCGTTGGTCTCGCGGCATAAATGTGCGCGTGGGATCGGGAGGTCTCGGGTTCGATTCCTGGGTCGGGCAGTGTTACTGGGTTTTTCTGTCACGAAATTCTCAGTAGCAGCACGGAGTCTGGAAATGTGCCCGGTACGGCAATAGGCTCGCCCCTTATTACGTGGGACTGAAGTATATCTAGCGAAAAGTGGGTGTAGAAATACACCTCTGCCTACCCCTTCGGGGATAAAAGGCGTGACGTTATGTATGTATGTATGTAATTTCTTTTTTTAGTGGTATACTTTCGCCACTCCACACAGCAAATAAACACTTTTGTTTGCGTGTAACGTGGCGTTGCCCCTGAATTTGGTAATAACAATTACAATATTTGTTTAGACTAGTCAGTTCACTCATGTTTCCATATTTGTATTTTATTTGCTCTTATGCTATTCTCCAGGCCATTCTTATAGGCAACTTTAGAACATTAAATTTCCACAATCGTGTTTGGACCTATTAATCCATCTGGCGTGGCACCAATAATCGAATAATCCACAAGGCTCGATTGTTACATTTTCTTGCTTCGCCAGTTGTTGCAAAGCCAGTTGTTCATTTTAGATTCCATGCGCAACTGATTTGACATTGCAAATATTTTATTTGTACAAAATATTTTTTACTAAGTTGGCTTTACTGCTGTTATCTCTTCTTTTTACCACTATACAAAAATTTCAATCTGTCTACATATTCTTTCGCAATTCGAACCAGTCACTGCTATCCCTCTTGTAATTTTTGCTTATCACTACGGAATTTGAGTCAAATTTGTTAAAAAAATTGTTTGGCATTTCTTGGCTAGCTCTTGAACAGATCGTGTTAGGAATGACTGAAGTCAAATTTAATGTGTGTAAGACGTTGCAGAACTGTTATCTTTAACTTCACTGTAATTACAATAATGATAATTAGTTACGTACTTTATTATTAAAAAAATACTATATCTTGTGTTATAGCAAACAGAGAAGTCACCTTCTTACTTATAAATGATTGATTTTCGAAATTAAAAAGATATTAGATGTACTGAGACATACCTAATAGTTTATGAATAATCAAAGTTTTACCCGATGTACCTAAAAAGGTTTATGTTCAAAACACAATAATACAACATTCGTTACCGCTTGTGTGCGGATTGCGGAGCGCCATATTAGCGCTGTCATCATTATTGTTCGCCGTGGCGGCATCTTAGCGCTCCAGGCGCTCTGACAAGCTAATGAATTTGAAATATAGGTACATAAAATGATTCGATTTTATGTTATTACTCTTTCAAAAATTGAAAACTATGGCAGCTATGTATTGTGAGAATAATTTATATAATTATATTATGCATAATCGATAATATATAAGTAACATAGTTAGTCATAAAAGACTCTTATGAAAACAATTTGTGTAAAAATGTTACATATTTCATAATCACTTGGCCATAGATGAATTTCTATTTTATTACGACGCTTTCTTGTACAAATCCTTCGTAGAACTTCATTTCACTAATTGTCCATATTTTATTCTTCTAATTATATATTTATAAGCACAGAAACAATAACACATTAAACGCAACAAGAGTATAAACTTAGGTCCTAATTATATGTGCCCATAGTTACATGAAAAGCCTATTTGATTCAAAGTATTCAGTCTATAACATAAAACATGAAATTACGAACTCAAATCGGCGTATTATAATAACAAACAGGTTTACGTAAAATTTCGTGCAGCGGAGACGCAAGCTACATGACCTATCTCTCACAGGGCTCATAGCCGAATGATGAGGTCTGGGCGGGGCGTAAACCAGCAACTGACACTCAGTACACCGCTTATGCTAATAAGGTTTAAATTGCTGAAGCGTTTGATATTGGTGGGATCTACCGAGCATCAAAATCATAGACGTTTGGCAGATTTTATTTAATTTTACAAAATACATTACATTACACGTATAATATGAAAATAAATAGGGTAATTCTTTAGTTCATTAGATTTCCTACAATATTATCAAAAAAAATATGACAGCTTACGATCAAAATATTGCAAACAGTGAGACGAAATATTATTTTCTGCCTCGATTTTGTAATTTTTTTACCGTGATTTAATTTTATGTACATGAAAAATTCTTTCAAAAGTCTTTTGTTCAGACTTTTGACTTTCAGCTCTAATTTTTGCTAGTTTGTACTATGTACCGCTATGGCTAGATGCGCGACGAAAAATTAGGTGTTTCACGGCTTCTGAGGTATAACAGCGCCTTAAACCAGCTTATATAGTTATAGTTAAGTATGATAATGGAATCGTGCCTTGAAGCTGTTGGTGAAGAAGGTTTATACGAAAGGCAGCTTTTAATATAGTTAAAACATGTTTGAGAGTGATTTTTGTTGTCATTTTGAAGTACTTTTATTTTAGGATGCTGCCGAAATCGCAAAAATGCATCTGATTCATATATTTTGTCGCACCTTCAGTGAAGTTTTAAAGTTCATAATAATATTGTACTGTCTCCCACTAAAAGGTATGCACTGTACTAGAACTTAGAATAATAAAACGTAAGTCTAAACCATGGAATATGACTATCCCTTTGTCTTGCGGAGGTCAGACAGGCAGTCACTCTGTGGAAAGCTAATAAATCTGGTTAGACTAGTAAGCGGACCGGTTGCAACTGAAATAACGCTTGGAGGATGATGAATGATGTTGAAGTAGTTACCAATCTATGTCCGAGGTAGAAACCAGCTTCTTCGGTAGCCACTATCGGCATATTAGTCAAGGAGACGTGGAACCTGCATAACAAACATTAGTTCTTTCAGTATCACATCCAGGATAGGCATCTTATGATAATTTATTTTTTATAGACTCAGTCCTGGTAGGCGGGTCCAGAGGTGTAATACTATACCCACATTTCGCCATGAATTTTCAGGTCCCACGTAATAGGGGGCGAGCCTATTGCCGTTACCGGGCACATCACCAGACTCCGTGCTGCTGAGAATTCGAAAAAACTCAGTAGCACTTTTGCTTGACTCGGGAATCGAACCCGGGACCTCTGATCAGCAGACGCATACGCTATCTACTCTCTGCCTACCCCTTCGGGGATACAAGCGTGAGTCTATAATCTATCTACGTATTAGGTATAGTGCAAAGCTAGTAATATCGCACCTGTCCCTCACGATAGTTATCTTGAAGGTAGCTCTGAAGTGTGGCTCGTCAAGGCAAGGGAACGCTGAGCGAGCGTGCGTCAACCAAAATCGGGACACGGCGCACCGACTGAGAAAACAAAAATTATTACACATTACGACAAGCCTGATGTAGATGGCACTGAATTAAATTCAATACCTACTCACGTCATCAGTCAGTAACATAATATGAGCAAAGAAAATATCTTTGCTCTCCGTTTTGGGCACAAAAATAACTCACTACTCACTCAAGTGACCAACCTGGAGATAGGGAATTATAAGATATCAAATGTGACCGTCCCCACGACCATCAATCACTTAAGCTTTAATAGTGGAGGTGGAAGGAGTAATTTAGTAGTAGCTATATATATCATGTATTTATTTCTTAGTAAAAAATTTTGATAGATGCACCTTGTTTGTCCTTCTACTGTATACCAAAATAAACATATTTTTTTAAGAAGATTCGGTGTAAGTTTAAACCTCACCACGCCAACCATAGAGGGACAGAATGTTCAATATGTACTGAAAAAAAATATGTTTAATGCACCCTATTTAACTTGGGGCTGACATGTCTTTAAAGAAAAACCCCTTAATAACAATAGAATTAAAAATATACCTATTGCCTACATTGGTTGGTGTATATTGATAAAAGTCTACTTACTGCCTATTAGTCCCAGTCAGGAAGAATCCTCTCTGCTTGTCACTCCTCTCCAGTTTTGTGATGAAGCGGAGACTTAGAGTGTAGTTGTATTTACGGCGAAGTTTCTCCTGTAAATTAAATAATATTTTAGGAATATTAATTATGATTAATGTGAATAATGAATGAACGTTCTAGCGAGCATTCTAGTGAATGTACAGTTAATTTCCTTCGAATTTTTTGCTGATTAGAGCATTTGCTAGAAAGATCCTGAAAATGTACGTAGCAATGCTTGGCTCTGTTGGTTGTTCAATTCGACAAAACAAAAAACGGCTATTCGGTACAAGGCAATGCTCAGGTGTATCAGCGCCATTATACGAATAATATGCCTAAGCACAACAAATAATTTTGGAGGCAGGACTGGTCCTTGGGTGACCCTTCGTCGATTTCTCACAGGAGTCTAAATTAAGCTTTACGTATTATGTAAGCGACAAATTGACAATTATAATAATCGATACCGAGTATGTTGTGTGTTTAATCCGCACACGCAATAATGCTTTCATTACACAAGTCTACAAATTCTTTTTTCGTGAGATCCTCTATGTGTGTAGTTTTGATCTGTAAAGTGCTCCGAATTACAGAATTGATTCCCGGTGCAGGCGTTTAAAAAAAAATTGATGAATATAAGAGCGTAATAGAATGATAAGCGATGATAAACGAGATTTTAGCAAGTTAATTTGGGCCAAGAAATACCTTTGTATGCATTTGAGTGTGTTACTCCGATTGCTAGTGTAACTAAATATCCATCCATGGATGGATAGTCATCCATCTTTACAGTATTCTCTAGGTAAAAGACATTGCCTTGGTTTTTCTTGCAGAAAATAAGCATATTTATAACTAACTGCTTAACGCACCTTGGTGTACCCCAGGGTCGTACTTTAGGGCCAATACTCACATCAAGTAAAAAATGGACCTTGGAGTTGCCCAGGCTTACTGATAATTGGCTAAGTAGTACACCTCAAACTCAATATAGCTCTGGTCCGCCTGCGCCTCGAGTGCCTTATTAAAATTGGGTCTGTGCGATCCGCCTGACTTGAACAGAGCTCGCTCCGTCACCTTCATGTCGCGCACGTTTAACACCACCAAACAACTGGCCCGATACACTTTGAGGGGGTAGGCAGAAGTGTGATATTACACACACATTCTTTTTTTTTGAGTTCCGACGTAATTGAAGTGGTAGGCAGAAGTGTAGTACACACCCACTTTTCGCCAGAAACAAGACAAGGGAAAAAGGTAATTTGTCATAAGAAATTCCTATATATGTACGTTTGAGTGCGTTACTGCGTGTTCATGAGTAACGTAGTGGTCTCTTCTACCTTCATAGTCATCCATATTTGCTGTATTCTCTAGTTCAGATTAGTTGCCTTGGTTTTCCTTGTAGAATATAGGCATATTTATAACTAACTGCTTAACGCACCTTGGTGTATCCCAGGGTCGTACTTTAGGGCTATACTCACATCAAGTAATTTGCATAGCTTACCTTAAACTCAATATAGCTCTGGTCTGCTTGAGGGTACTCGAGTGCCTTATTAAGCTTGGGTCCGAGTGATCCGCCTGACTTGAACAAAGCTCGCTCCGTCACCTTCATGTCTCGGACATTCAGCACCAGGAATGAAGTGTCCCGGTCTACCTTGAAGTCTATAGACACTTCACCTGTGAAAGATAAAAATTAGATGAATTTTAACCTTTGACACTTCACATGTGAAGAAAAACAGGCACTAGAAAATTTTTATCTACACTGGCGTCTTTCGGTAGTACGCGATGGTGTCTATTTTTGATGAAACTAAGAATATATTGTATTCTTACATATGAGGCTCCAGTCGTTTTTTATCTTTCTGAAGCTTCAAATCGTATGGTGTACCTTTGAATACCTTCATCTTTTGTCATTATGAAAACACAGGTCAGAAAAATCACAGGCCCGGCTTGGATATTGGACGCTGACGCAGCCATGGATGATATAATTTTGTTGGCTCTCGCGCAAAGGAGAATAACTTTTTCCTCTTGGGTTATTGCATGATTTAGATCTGTTAGAAGGCCTTGGGCGCTTGCCTTGTTTGCCACCTCCTAAAGCCTCAATCTTGTTGACCGAAAACACTTGCATTATCCCTCCATTTCTGCGCGGTTTACTTCGCATTAATCAGCCTATATCAGGCCGCCTTCAGGGTATACCAGAGGAGCTCAAATCATCAGTCCATCTGGCCGGCATCCAAATAACACGCTTGTCATTACTTTCATTCGAGAACCTGCTTACCCCACCGACCATCGGTTGTACGCCAAATTTTCCCACTGTCTCTTGAATTTGCTACAACTCTGAGCTATATAGTCCGTGTGATGACGGATTAAGAACACGAAATGTCACCACCCCAAATCATCCCATGGGTGTCGGAAGAGCCGACAGAGGGAGCATATTGTTACGAATTGAAAATAACGCCATCTATCAGTGAATGGGAGAACTACATGAGATTAGATGTATCGGTTGTTTAAGACTGTTTCATCTATCCTCTAATAGATGGCGTTGGTGTAAATAGAACAATCACGCGACATCTAGAAACACGTTACACGTTTCCAGAAATTTCGTGAGTCGTCTCGAAAAGTCTAGTTATGTGTTCCGGCCGGTACCGGTACCAGGCAGACGCGCGAGACAGACAGTAACAATTGAATTTCGAAGCGATAAACAAGAAGCGAAGGGAAGTAATTCGGAAGTGTTTAGTGGTGTTTTTATTAGTGTTGAGAATTAAGTGTGAAATAAGTGTGTTTTTACTAGTTGTGTAAATAAGTGTGTATAGTGTTTGTGTATAAATAAAGTCCAGTTTAAGTGGCATAGTGAGTTATAATTTATCGTCGAGCCCCAGCTCGTAACAATATTTTGCAGAGAACAGCACTGTAAGAGAAGGAAAACTTGATACAAACACTATACCAATCCGTTTGGCCAGCGTGGTATAGTTGGCCAATTCCTCCTTTCAAAGGAGAGGCCTTGTCCAGCAGTGAACTGTTAAGGGCTGATGAAGATGATATCACTCAGCAGAAACGAACACCATTGAGCTTTGGTCTCCTGCCCGATAATCTCGCTCTGAAATCTCTCGCGCAATCGCTAGTATTGACCTTTCCATCGTTCTCTGACTGACAGTTCGATGACCGGTTGGTGCAGTGGTAGTGTAAGCGACTGCCACGCCGAAGGTCGCGGGTTCGATTCCCGCTCAAGTCAAACATTTGTGTGCGTGAACATGGATGTTTGTCTTGGTCTGGGTGTTTCTATGTATAATATGTACCTATGTATTTACAAAAAAGAGTATATATGTATGTTAATCCATTGTCTAGTACCCATAGTACAAGCTATGCTTAGTTTGGGACTAGATGGTGTTGTGCGAATGTGGTAAAAAAAAAGAAAAAAAAGTCTTTAGACAAGCCCTCATCACTTACAACACTACATTTTTTTTTATTGTGTGAATGATATATAGTTGTTTTTCGTTAGATTTATATTACAAAAGTGACATGTGACAGTTTTTACTCTGCATAAATCACCTTTTTTTTTTTTTTTTTTTGTTTTACGAGGTGGAAAATCCCTTCGGATCTCCGACTCTTGGGGGAAATAAGAGCCGGAGTATGTGGTGTTTCCACTAAAAACCACCTCGACTTCCTCCATGTACCCGTGTGTCGCAGGGTAGGGTTTCACTGAAGCATTCCTCGCTACCCCCCGCCGGGTATTGGCCTGCCAGATGGTTAGGCGGGCCCCGAACGAAACCCCCTTGGCGGCGGATGAAGGTGTTGGGCTCCGCCGCCAAAACACCCAGCGGCCGCAGAGGATAGGGAGGACGGCAACGCAACACCGCATCTCCTCTTCCTCTGCGGCCCCACCACGACGCAACGATGGTGCGCCCCCATTTGGTCGCGGGAGATAGGGCGCGCGGCAACGCAACACCGACACGCCTCTCCTCCCGCGACCGCGCCCTGCGAGGGACAGACGAACTGTCCCTCGCACCCGCACCGTTGGACGCGTCCTGCGCAGGCCCCTCCATGCCCACGCGGAGCGTCCCCTCCTGGATCCCTCTTAGCTTCACCGCGGGTGACCAATCCACGGTTACTGAGCCCCCCCACCACGACAAGGTGGAGATCCCACGGGGGGGTGCATAAATCACCTGAATAAAGAATGTTAATATTAGGTACTAGCTGACCCGGCAAACTTCGTACCGCCTAACAGTCGATTCTTTAATTATTTTTTTTTTCTCTCCGTAAGAACCTTCCTCGTACATCAAGGAATATTATAAAAAAATAATTAGCGAAATCGGTTTAGCTGCTCTCGAGATTTGCGCTTAGCAACACATTCAGCGATTCATTTTTAGGGTTCCGTACCTAAAAGGTAAAAAACGGAACCCTATTACTAAGCCTCCGCTGTCTGTCTGTCTGTCCGTCTGTCCGTCTGTCTGTCACCAGGCTGTATCTCATAAACCGTGATAGCTAGAAAGCTGAAATTTTCACAAATTATGTATTTCGGTTGCCGCTATAACAACAAATACTAAAAATAAAAAAATATTAAGGGGGGGTCCCATACAATAAACGTGATTTTTTTCGTATTTTTTGCTCAAAATTACTAACGGTAACAGGTAGACGCTTAAAATTTTCACAGAATATATAGTTCTATATAACCTTTCAAAATAAATAATTAAATTTTAAAAAAGTAAAAAATAAAGGGGGGCTCCCATACAACAATCGTAATTTTTAAGCAATTAGTTAGTCGATCTTAATACAGGTAGAAGTTTAAAAAATATTTATGTATACATACAACAAACGTGATTTTCTTTTATAGATGATGGTACGGAACCCTTCGTGCGCGAGTCCGATTCGCACTTGACCAATTTTTATATTATAGATTATGCTACTCAGCTTACCTCTCAATTCGCCAGTAGTCAAGTTAGGGTGCAGCCACAGACTATAGTGCTTCGGTATAACGAAGGTCGGCAGCCGGGCACCACGCCATGGGAACACGACACCGTTGCTTGCTATACGCTCTCTAGAACAGATGGAGGGAATAAATATTAGTATTTTTGGAGCAGATTTAAAAAACAATATAGACGTTGTTACAGAAGTCTAAAGGTCTTCACCCACTTACACGACTCGACTCACACCCAACCAAAAGAACGACATTCAAATTTGGACTTTAAGTACTGTTCTTTAGGTTTTATTTACATTGGCAAATAAATTTGCAGATAGCGCGCAGTGTGCTAAATGTTGTCAGTGTAAAAAAGTGTAAGTAAGTAGGCTAAGACCTTAAATCCGGTAGCTATGGCAGGCTGATGATGATGATGGATGTAAACCCTTAATATTTATTTACGTTACGATACTTACGATCAATCATCATCATCCGTATCTTTTTTTCATGGTTGGCGTCGTGGTTTAAACGGCCATCTTGCCGCTAGATGCTAAAGTGCTGTGAGTTCGATTCCGACACGAGACAAGTGAAATAAATTATACAAGTATTTTTTTGTAGGTAGTGAAATATGTCAAAATAATGGTAGTTTCATTCATCAATTAATGTTAAACTATATTGAACATTTTTTATCGACAATTTATTGATAATAAGTATTCCATTTGACAGCAAAAATCTATGACGTCACTAGGTCTTATTTCATACAAACGCCGTAACAAAGGTCGTTTTTTGACATTTCATTAAAAGTGCTTGATTTGACTACTTAGTTGGAAACAACCCTATTGTGGTTTCATTGGGTGTTCATTGTTTCCGTTGGTCATATATTAGTAGCGCTCATAGCGAGACTTGGCTTGCCATTCTTAACAGATTGGCAAAGTTAAGCAACGCTTGCACAGGTCACCACTTGGATGGGTGACCGTGTGTGGCATTTACATCTGAGCGCTACCGTCCTTTGGAGGACACGTAAAGCTGTCGGTCCGGTTCGTGTATAACGATCGTTAGGCCATGTCGGAGGCCCTCGGGCGGCGGTCTGAAAACTCTGACAGCAGAGTTGGTGACACTTACACGAAAACCAACATGTTTTTAAAGTCGGGTAGTGTGAGAAAAAAAGACACAAAATTCACCGGAACCTTTCGCATTTGAACCCACGACCAAAGAGCTCAGTTATTTACACAAAGGCGCATTTCCTATGGGCGTTTTGAAGACAAACTTTCTGTGACACAAATTTCCGCTTGGCGGCGTGGCAGTCGCACTGTGACAGCTGTCTCTACGAGAGCAAGAGAGACGAACGTTCCTCCTGTGTATCTTAACTACGAGAGCAAGAGAGATGGAGAACGACGCCAGCGCCGCCAACGGCGCCAACTACGAACTAAACTGGAGACAGTCCCCACTTGGAATCGGCACACGAAATACTTAAGAACTGCGCTTCTATGTAAATCTGTATTCATTGCCACGACGCTCGACGTAGTGTCAAACGGCGAGGCGACCAGTTAAACCGTTACCCCATCCATGTTGCCGATTATAATTTGACTTTTAAAACATTTCCTAAACATTTACTTTTATGTTACACTTACTTATTAGAGGCTGCCACATTTGCTTCAGAATCGGTAGGTGGTTGTCCAGGTATTAGTGTAGATTCTCCTGCGCACGGACAATCTGTAAAGAATCATATTTAAAGGAATTCATTAAAAACAAACAAGTTGAGTAAAAACAGTACAGTATTTGAATATATATAATTCTTGCAGTACTAACTGACTGACAGCCAAGTCATCATCATCATCGCCCTAGCGTTATTCCGGTTGCATCCAAGACTGGCACGCCATGGAGCCCGAGGTCCGCTTACTAGTCTAACCAGATATGACAGAATACCAACTTTTCCACAGAGCGACTGCCGTCTGACCTCCGCAACCCAAAAGGATAGCGATATTCCATGGTTTAGATTTAGACCAGTATCAGTTTATTTGAGGGTACTGACTCCCCGTAACGAATGTCAAAGATCTTCATGACAGCTGAGACCGACGGTTTAACGTGCTCTCCGAGGCACAGGGCAAGCGATAATTAACAATATAATACACACTTAACTTCGAAAAGTCATTGTTGTGCGCCGTGGATTCGAACCCGATGTACCCTTTGCATGAAAGTCCGTTAGTATCTCCAATAGGCTATCGCTGCCTGACTGACAGACAAGTCAAACCCGGAATTAGTGGTTGTAAGAAATTGAAATTTGGCATGTATGATCGTTGGGGAGTGTCGGAGTGCACTAAGAGAGGCTTTTTGGAAATTCCACCAAGTAAAAAGATTCAGGGGGGCGCAGCCGCGGGCGCAGTCAAGTTTATTATAACTGGGAAAGGCATGGACACAAAATGGTGCCTTGAGGTACACTTGCCATATACTGAGCTAAATAACTACAGAAGTTTCGCTTTATTTGTTTCTAAAGCTTATCTCGTCTACTGTCAACTAAGTTAATTTACTTTATTAACTACTTTACACGTAATAATAAGTAATTGGTTGGGTGAGATGTCATAGTCACTTATTCAAAAGGCTAATACAAAAAATCCCAAAGCATTTTTTTTTTCTGTATCTCAACATCTCTGGTAGGAAAGAGTTGAATTTCATTTCCGCTTTACCATTATTATTTGATGTTATCGGTTGTTTAATAAAGTATAATAGGTAAGTATTTACAACAACAAAAAAGTAGGTATATGTGTATATAAAACTCTGCTTATTTTGGAACTAGATGGTAATTTATGGTATGTGGTACAATATTATTTTAGTTTAACTTACCAGATTGTGGAGTAGCATAGACCACCAGCAGCGCAGTAGCAAACATTGCCGAGAAGACAAGCGCGGCCAGGCATAGTGCTCGTCTTTGAGAACATACTGCTACTGGTGCGTCTCTTAGCTCGCGCGCCTCTCTGGCTTTGTCCGTGTCTGTTGATGAAGAAGGAATATGAATTAGTATCATGTCATAAAATAACCGCATCTAATAGGAATTACATGAATAGTAGTCTTCAAAATAACAGCAACGATCCAAAGACATGGACACAAAATGGTGAACTGTGGTACACTATTAGAGAAAATAAAATTGCTAAAGAAGAATGGCCATTTTTGACCTAAACATGTATAGCGATAAAACTTATTTTAAAATTAAAGTAATTTTACAGTGTAATGATTTAACTAACAATTATATTTTTTAGAAGTCTAGGTAAAAAGAAAAGTTTTGGGTTATAAAGATGTTCTAGAACTCGTGAACGCATCATTAACAAAATATTTTTTTATTCGCTGCATTGTTATATTATCTGTGCCCGATAATAGTATTAATAGTGCCTTGTTTAGCTACGTTCCATTTCACTTATACCACATTTACATCGACTGGTTTTGTCAAAACCTCTATAAAACTTAATTTTATATATAAATTGAATCAAGTTGTTAAAAGCTGATCATAAATGAATGTATCTTTTTATGTCAAAAGATATAAAATGATAAATATAAATGTATTTCTGCCGTTGAAAACATTGGATAAGGATGCAACGAAACGTTTTTGACTTAACGACGCCGCCGGTGACATTGGACATGGAAGAAACTGTCAAATTAATACGAACTAATTACGGTGTATTAAGTAATTTCTAGACCTTTATAAGAAAAACATTCTTTACAGTATAATTTCTTGATCATAGAGCTACTTGTTTTCATAAATTTTATCTATATACGCAATAATTCACTATCAGGTCATTCAATGTATGGGAAGTGGCCATTGTTCTAGAGAGGGGCCTGGAGATTTGTCATACAGGTTTCGAACCTACTACAGACTCCAGATCTCTCACAAAGGTCTTGTTCAACAGCTGTATTGACATCAAATTTTATTAATTCTATATATGTGTACCTTTTTGAGAGAAAAAGAACCCTTGCCGAATAAAAATTAGAGAACTAGTATAATGTCATAAAATAACAGCAAAGATCTAATTTGGACAATCAACTCGGACCTGAAGATCTACCATGATCTATCTATCCATATCATGTATGATCTATCCATCAATTTGGAGATTAGAGATACATATTTGACAATTTTGTATGGAGCGTAGATATGTCAAATATGCATCTTTGATCTCCAAATCCATAGACAGATCGGATATGGAATGCGGCGGCTAATCGTTGATAAGGATCCTGCGAAACTATCCTCGAACACAAACGAACTTCGACTATTGTTGTAAGTCGATTAATTGCCATGGTACCTACAGTACAGACCCTACTTATTATGGAACTAGATTACGATTTGACCCAGGATATATTGTATGTTGTTTCTATACAGGGTGTAAGTGACGGTGTACCGAAAACTGAAACCAGTAATTCAGTAGGTACATCATACTGAAGCCATTGGCGGTCGAATTTTCTGGAAAATTTCATGAATTTTCCGATTTTTCTATTGCATTTTTGCCATATAATGTAATGAAATAGTAACTATAGTCGACCCGCATTAGTATTTTTGTAAAATTCTAAGAATTAAACATGTACATGGCGCGTTTACTCTGACGTGACATCAGCACAGGGCGCGCACCAGTACATCGTAATCACTGCCGCTACCACCCGCTGCTGTAACGCCGTAACAGCTGATAATGCGAGTTTGCGTGTTCCTATTTACATCGCATTTTTTTTGGAAAATTGTCGAGTTCTTAGATTTTTCCGGAAAATTCGAACCGCCAAGGGTCTCAGTATAATGTACTGAATCACTGGTATCAGTTTTCGGTACACCGTCCCTTACACCCGGTATAAAAAATATATTTACTCACCAGCTAAGAACGCCACATCATCTAAGTCTTGGTCCACCATGTTACGCCAAGCAGCTGCTAACAGAAAACAGATAAACATGCATTAGAAGCTGGTATTTAACCAACCAAACTAACTGTCCAATGTTAGGTCGGACTTAAGCGCTCTTACGCACTAGCGGTTAACCGCGGGGGCGGCTAACCGCGCGGTTAGCCGCTTCGCTTATGACTGTACGCACTAAACCGCCACAAAATTTCAACCGTGGCGGTTGAATGGAGGGCCGCGGCCCGCATCGCGGCTAGCCGTCATCTTGTGTATACGCACTGGCGGTCAGCCGCAAATTCGTTGCGTGTTTCTAGTAAAGGATGAATCCAGTATCTTTATTTTTTTTTTCGTTGTTTTCGGGAGTAAAAATAAATAACACAAGCTACAGTGGCGGCGCTAGGCGTCGGCGACGTCGGCGACCGCCGACGGCCTCGCGCCTGAGGGGGCCTCGCATAAAAGTTTTACAAGATACATACTTAATTTCGTTTCGCCAATTATCCTGCCTTAGGTAGCAGACACCGAACTATTTGGGAAAAAGCTAAGCAGATAATAATGACTTTAATTATTTTCGAACACGTGCGTGACAAGATCTGTGCTGGGTGAAAATTTTTGAATTTTCATTTATTTATTCATACATTATTTTATAATTTGGCTCACTTAATTTAACGTTTTTTTTACTACGAAGTAAACGGGGCCGCGCCATCGATTTAAAGGGCCTCGCGAACTTGATGTCGCCGACGTCCACATGTGGTCTAGCGCCGCCACTGACAAGCTATCTCGACGGCGTCCATTTTGATTATGGGCCATGCGCCTTCGAGCGGTCCAACCGCTGAACGCGGTTTCGTCGCGGCTGACCGCTATGGCGGCTAACCGCGAAGAAAAACGCGAAGAAACCGCATTAAGCGGTTGGACCGCTCAAACAAACCGCCTATTGACCAACCGCTGGTGCGTAAGGTCCTTAAAGGAGATAAAATGGAGGTCGACAGTTTGTATCAATATCCGCCGTTAATAAGCGAGCTACAACTAGTCCTCCTGATAATCTGTGAGCTAATGAGTCTTGTAGGGCCTCACGTTGGACTCGTGAGACCAACAGATTACTGCAGAGTTTTACTAAACTTACAGTGCACACCAGAGATTTTCAATAGTAGATTAGTAGCCAAGGGCTGTAAGGCATCAATTGCAGCCCGAGATATTTAGGCGCACGGCGCCTATAGTTCGAGGGTGCAATTGGTGCTTACACCCGAGCTAACTATTCTGCTTTACATCTCGATTGTGAGGTAAGTAGAAAAAAACTGGCATTACAAGAATAAAACGACCGGCATTACAACAATTAAAATATTGTTAATTGCTACTTCAGCTTCCATTTTCATTGAATCGGGAGTGCAGCTTATATCTTCATCACTTGAACAACTCAGGTTTTTTTCCTAATAAGCACGTAATTATAAGAAAATCCCTTAAAACAAATAATATTTAAAGTAAAAGTTTTCTATTCCCGCCTTTTTTCATAAAAAAGAATCAAGAAGATCAAAGAACTTTTTTTTTTCAAGTACGAAATTGAATACTCACACGAAGACAAGGCTGAATAGCAACGCGACCTCTTTGGTCATTGGGCTAAATGCATGATGTCTATAGCCAGTATGATGGTTAGATGAACGCGAACTTTTTAAAAGAAAGATTTTTTTTTTATTACTTACCGCCCTAGGTCTTTATTTAGAGCGATAATTAGTCACCTACAAGCCCCATTTGGAGGTAATAAGAACCTACTTACCGAACATGAGAGATGTAAATAATATTACGTAGCAAATCGTTTATTATTATGTATCGCTTGCTGAACAATGAAGTATATTACTGCTGGCTCGTTTTTATAACCACCCTTGCCGGTTGAGCAAGAGGGTTGAGGTATATCTGACTGACCGCCAATATGAAGTAAAACATCGTGAGGAAACCTGCCTGACAGAGTTTTCCAGTTATAATATATTAGTCTAGGGTCAGAGTTCTCCTCAATCAACCACAATGTTCTTAAGTGACATGTGAAGTCTGTCAACCCGCACTCAGTCAGCGTGGTGGACTGTGCCTACTCAGCCTAACCCTTCTCATAGTGAGAAGAGGTCCAAAATGGGACATTTTATAAAACCTAGGAGGACGTTATCTAACCAGATTGGACATCCTATAAAAGGACTTTCCGTGTGGTGACGGATTAAGAATACGGATTGTCATCACCCCATATCATCCCATGAGTGTCGTAAGAGCCGACAGCGGGACAATATTATGCAGAGAACAGCACTGTAAGAGAAGGAAAACTGAATACAAACCCTATACCAACCCGTCTGGCCAGCGTGGTATAGTAGGCCAATTCCTCCTTTCAAAGGAGAGGCCTAGTTCAGCAGTGGACTGTTAAAGGCTGATGATGATGATGATGATAAAAGGACAGGTTAGAAGTACCCTAAACATGAAAAAAATTATGAGAGTATGCTAGCAAGAAAGATAAGTAATTATGTCAGGATCGTTGCAAATGGCGATCCCTAGTCTCTGCCTACTCCTTCGAGGAATAGGCGCAAAACTGCTTTTACTTGGAACAGGACGAGGAACTAAGCAGAACAGATTGCTTTTAGCGTTTATTATACATTGTTTATAAGGCCGCCATTTGTGTTTAGTATATCTTTTGTTCTATAATGTAAAATTTGTAAGGCATAGTAAATATATCTATCTATCAAAGAAGAGGCAATTAATTGTAATAATAAAGCAGTGTTTACCCTTAGCAGACCCGTTCCTGTCGGCCTTATATTTGCCGATCGGCTCCATCTGAATACCGTCCATTTCACGCGGAACGCCGCATAACGAACATCACCTGGGAACAAAACCGGCAATGTATTATTCAGTACTGCAATATCAGCTACGATACGACGGAAATTAACCGTTTCTGCTCGCTCCCGTGGGAATTTCGGGAAATCCCTTCTTAGTGCACCCAAGAAACACACATGCCAAATTTCAGTTTTTTTGCGCCCAATAGTTGGCTGTGCGTTGTCTGTCAGTCAGTCAGTAGGGCAAGAATCTAATACTAATATATAAAGCTGAAGAGTTTGTTTGTTTGTTTGGTTGAACGCGCTAATCTCAGGAACTACTGGACCGATTTGAAAATTCTTTCAGTGTTAGATAGCCCATTTATCGAGGAAGGCTACGAAAAAAAACCCTTTCTCATTAAGGTTTATGGGAGCTATCAATAAACGTAAAAACTTTCAAAAATGTACGTGTAATTTAGTCCGTGTGGTTACAATGTATAGCTATGCCAAATTTCAGTTCTCTAGTGCTTATACCTATATATACGTCGATTAATATTTCTATCTTGGTCAAATAGTCTCTTTCCAGGCAAGACAAAACAAAGAAATCGCTAAACGCACTGAAAATGCCTGGCGGAGCTATTGGGCCATGAAAGATCTGATGAAGGGCAATCTTCCTCATTCCCTTAAGAGGCAGCTCATGGACGTGTGCATTCTGCCCATCCTCACATATGGCTCTCAGACTTGGTCTATAACAAAAGAACAGAGATCGTCGCTTGAGGTGTGCCAAAGAGCGACGGAACGGAGTAGGTATTTTGGGTCTCAAATTGACAGACCGGATAAGGAATACTACTATCAGTTCCATTATAAACATCACGGATGTCACTCGAAAAGCTGCCACGCTTAAATGGGGCTGGGCAGGACATATCTGTCGCATGTCAGACCCCCTCAAACGGCAGACGCCATCACGGCAGGCCGAGACGGTGATGGCGGGATGAACTAGACTCCTTCAAAAAGGATTGGTTCTAGGAGGGACTAGATAGGGACTTGTGGAAGAAGAGTGGGGACTGGAAAGGCCTTTGCCCTGCAGTGGGACGTTACAGGCTCATGAAAAAGAAAAAGTGCTTATACCTAAAACCGCGCAAAATATTTTTGTATACATACCTAAAACCGCGGTCGGACATGGCAAAATTATAAGGGTTTGTTGTAGGTACCTAATTTATTACGAACCTTAAAAAGCCGTTTCGCTTGTTACCAATAAATACTATAGTGGTTAAAATAGAGAAATTTAAACCGTTCATTTAATCTCTGATAAACTACCCGCAAACAACATGAGAAAAACAACATCAACTTAACAACAAAGAAAACAAAGTCTATGAAAAAAACAGTGACTACGGAAACTCTCATTCAGCCAAAGCTGTCAAATGTTCAAAGCGCTAGAGTGCTCTATGGGGCTTTAAATCGAGTAATTGCACCCTCACTCTAGTTTTCCCGCGCTTTTAGTTGACACACGTCATTTTGTATCTGTGAATGGAAGAAAAACAAGGGGGAGTTATTTGTTTTGAAACTGTGAGTTAAACTGAGGAGAAATGAGAGCATGTAGGGTTACCAACTATAATGTTATTAGTAGTTTTATTTATATATTTTTTTTATAGATTCACGCCTGTATCCCCGAAGGGGTAGGCAGAGGTGTAATATTAAACCCACATTTCGCCAGGAATTTTTAGGTCCCACGTAATAGGGGGCGAGCCTATTGCCGTACCGGACACATTACCGGACTCCGAGCTGCTACTGAGAATAACGGAAAAACCCAATAACACTTTGCCCGACCCGGGAATCGAACCTGAGACCTCACACACAAAATCCCACGCGCACATTTATGCCGCGAGACCAACGAGGCAGTTATTACTAGTATACTGATTTTCACTACTCTATACCTTTTGCTTTTGAACAAAATAAAATATACAAAATAGAGTATGCAGATACGCCCGCATTTTTTTTGGCAATTTCAGGCAATTCCTTCTTAGTTCACCTCTACGGTCTCTAAGCAACATTAATTCCAAATTTCAGCTTCTTGCGCCTAATTTTGTCTGTAGTTTGTCTGACAGTCAGAATCGCAAACGCAAGAATTTTATCATCATCCTTCTTATCCCAGTTCTCGTTATCCCAGTCTCAATCTGGGGTCCGCTTACTAATACAACCGGATTTGCTGAATATTAGATTTTCCACGGAGCGACTGCCTGTCTGACCTCCGCAACCCGAAGGGACAGCGATATTCCATGGTTAAGACTTTTTTTTATTTTTTTTTATAGACTCACGCCTGTATCCCCAAAGGGGTAGGCAGAGGTGTAATATTACACCCACATTTCGCCGTGATTTTTTAGGTACCACGTAATAGGGGGCGAGCCTATTGCCGTACCGGGCACTTTACCAGACCCCGTGAAGCTACTGCGAATTTCCTAACGGAAAAACCCAATAACACTTTGCCCCACCCGGGCATCGAACCCGAGACCTCCCAATCCCACGCGCACATTTATGCCACGAGACCAACGAGTGGTTTAGACTAGTGTCAGTTTATTTTAGAGGTACTGACGCCCTATAACGATTGTCAAAGATCTTCATGACAGCCGGGACCGACGGCTTAACGTGCTCTCCGAGGCACGAGACAAGCAATAAATAACAATTCAATTATCGCAAGAATTTTATATAGGTAAACAGATAATGTTTTCTACATCGAAATTATACACCTCATAACGTCTCTAAGCTTCCCGATTGTAATACCTACTGTAGCGCTCATAGCATGCATATAACGGTTGCCGAGCGTTATATGTCAGTAAAGTTAAGCAACGCTTGCGAAGATCATCACTAGGATGGGTGACTGCGTGTGGTATTCATATCAGAGTGCTACCGTGCTTCAGAGGGCACGTTAAACCGTCTGTCCCGGTCCTAGACACAGGACAAGTATCATTAGGCCTTGTCGGAGATCATCAGCTGGTGCGAAAACCCTGAGAACAGAGTTAGCCACACACTTAAACAAAAAAGAAAATCATAATAACATAACATAACTTCACGCCTTTTATCCCCGGAGGGGTAGGCAGAGGTGTATTACACACCCATACTTCGCCAGTTATGTTTCGGTCCCAATGTAATAGGGGGCGAGCCTATCGCCATCTACCGGGTACATCATTAAAGGAGCGATAATTAATTTATAATCATAATGTATTTATTTGCTTGAAATAAAGTAACGAGTGAATAAAACTTTTTCCATTTCTTTCTCAAAAATATTGCCTTCTCGTACCAAAATATACTTTATTTCTTTTATAAAAGTTGGCAACCCTAAGCCTAGGGTAGGACTTCCGTCACTAAACTTCGCTCTGCTACGTCAGGTTAAAAGAATGAAAAATAATAGTTTTGCTTGTTCTTTTTGCTTTGTTTTGTCTGCATGGATGTTGCTTTGTCACCACAAAAACAAAGTGTTTTGTTAAGTAAGTACAATCACACAAGTCGGCGCTGGACCAGTTTGAAAAAAAATCCCTTGGCTCGCTCATAGAGTCGAGGCACACTAGAAACTGGTCTTGTATACGAGTGTCAATGTGTGTAAAGTAGCACTGGAAGCGACGATGTCTTGCTGAGCGATTCTCGCCCTTATGGTGGTCTAGCGGGAAGTTGTTCGACTGTACTGGGAGGGAAACGAGTAGACATATCGCCTGATGGTAAGCGTTTACCGCTGCCCATAGACACCCGCAACTCTAGAGGACTCCCAAGTGAGTTGCCATCCTATGGAATGGGTATGGGAATAGAAGGCGTACATAAGAGCGGGGTGAGGGAAAAGCATGGAGAGTCCGGTACTCTCTCTCTCTCTCTTGAACGAAACGCAACAGTAAACATGTAGTTACTTTACATCAATATCCTGTGCAAGGGCAGTACTTCCCCGGTCGAGCCGGCTCGTACATGTTGAACAAGCAAGACTATAGGTACTACTTCAAAGTGCTAAGTCCTTTGCAGAGAAAATATTGTACATTTTTTTATAGACACGCCTGTATCCCCGGTGGGGTAGACAGAGGTGTATAATTACACCCACATTTCACCATGAATTTTTAGGTCCCACGTTAGGGGGCGAGCCTATTGCCGTCACCGGTCACATTACCAGACTCCGTGCTGCTACTGAGAATTCGGAAATACCCGATCAGCAGTCGCATACGCTATCCACGGGACCACGGAGGCAGTAATATGTACAACTATCAAGCTGTTTTTTTATACCTACCCTATGTATTTGTATGTTTATAAATACTCGCTATCAAGGAGTACCTAATTATAACAACGTAAAACACAGTAAGAAAGCAGCTATAATATAGTGGACAGACCAACATACTGTTACGCAGAGGGTCTTAAATTTAAAATTGACGGAGCACACAATTGAGTTTTATTTATTTATTTATTTATAACTTTATGCACAAACAATTTGTACAAAGGCGGACTTAATGCCAAAGGCATTATCTACCAGTCAACCTTTGGGTGATGCAGAGAAACATGTAATAGGTGCAGTTCTTAAATAAAGATGAAAAAAAAAAGAAGACCGAAACCTACAAAATAATATATAATGATAGATACCTAATTATCTAATATACGTACATATACTTACATACCATAAATAAATATTAATTAATAAACACATAGATATATATATATTTTATAATATCACTAAATATATATATATATATATACATATAAAATAAATAAACGATGAAAACCTATGACGATTCAGTTAGTGCGTTTAAATAATTCTGCCGAACTCTAGTTTTAAACGTAAATCGGTTAGTGGACATCCTGATATCAAGAGGGAGAGCATTCCAGAGAAGAATAGATTGTATATTAAAGGATGAATGGACAAGGGTAGAAGTGTGAGAAGGGCAAAGAAGCAGAAGATTATTAGAGGAACGTAGATTTTTCTCATGTTGACTACACAGAAATTGAAAATGAGAAGTTAAATAGACGGGCGCACAAGGAGAGTGCAGTAAAGAATGGAGAGTACACAAAGTACGCAAGCTACGCCGTTGACGAATGGGTAACCATCTTAATTTTAATCGGTACTCAGAAATATGGTCGAATTTACGTAGATTAAAAACGAATCTAATGCAATTATTGAGAAGGCGATCAAGTTTATTGAGAAGATCTGCATTAAGGTCGAGATAGCACACGTCACCATAGTCGATGATGGGAAATATTAAAGACTGTACTAGCATTGTTTTAGTCCTGAATGGCAGAAAGTTCTTTAGGCGATATAGCGACCGCAAGGCACCAGTGACTTTACGACTCACATTTGCAACCTGGGTCCGCCAATTAAGGTTGGCATCAATATATAAGCCAAGATCTTTGACGCTTGAACTGAACGGAATGTTAGCTCCATCAAAAACGACCGCAGGTAAAGAATGCAAGTCAACCTTGTTTAAAATACGGGAACTACCGACGAGTATGGCTTGACATTTAGCAGGGTTCACTGCCAGTCCAAACCGATCAGACCAGACCTTGATTGCGTTCAGATCTTGGTTTATTGTGGCTATTGCTGAATTTAGATTCTCTAAGTTGGCCTGTGTATAAAGCTGTAGATCATCAGCATACAGATGATACGCACAATGAAGTTCGTGAGTAAGGAGATTAATAAATAATGCAAAGAGAAGAGGAGAAAGTATTCCGCCTTGAGGAACACCAGAGTTCAAGTTACGCCATGATGATGAGGATTCATCAACACGTACCGACTGCTGGCGTCCTCGAAGATAAGAGCAGAACCATTCCAGTGCCATAGGTGAGATCATTAGATAGGATAGGACTGAAAGGAGAAGGTCGTGACTGACGTTGTTAAAGGCGTTTGAGAAGTCCACCAAGACCAAAAGTGTAAGCCTGGTGTCCTCCACCCCCGCCCTCTCACATCGCCAGTCACCTTGAGCAATGCAGTGACAGTACTATGTCCAGGTCTGAATCCAGATTGAAAGGGTGTCAGAATATTGTTTTGGTAAACAAACCTGGACAACTGTCTCTGAACGCATGACTCAAGTACCTTGGATAGAAAGGGAAGAATGGATATGGGACGGTAATGTGTCAGGAGAGTAGGATTGGACATTTTAGGCAAAGGACGCACATAGGCTTTACGCCATATGTAGGGAAATTGACCAGTGTCAAGGGAAAAGTTTAGGATATGGGTAATTACAGGTAAAACTTGTTCAAGGATAACCGTGATCATGCGACGACTAATGTCATCGCATCCCACGGCTTTGGACTTAATTGACAGGATAATCTTTTTAATCTCACCTGATGACAAAGGAGAAAAAGAGAAAGAATTAATGTTCAAAAGAGGTAAGCCAGCCAAGTAGGCTATGGTTTGACTTTTAGTTTGGTCGTCCAAAGTGAATGTAGTAGTAAAATGACGATTAATGTCATCCAAACTAATAGTGACCGGTAGTACCACTTGGCTAAGAGGTTTCCCAAAGCCTAGTGTCCTCAATAACTGCCATATATTAGCAGGGGATGAATTGGTAATATTTTCGGAGATATGTCGGCGTTTAGCGTTGCGTATCATCTGGTTGCATCTGTTCCTAGCTATCTTGAAAAGAGACCAATTGTCGTCACTCCGATCCTTTTTATATTTACGGAACGCCCGGTCCCTACGTCGCATCGCCATTCGTATACCCTCAGTCATCCAAGGTGCAGGTGGGCGTTTCAGTTTGATTTTTCTGATTGGAGCGTGCACATCAAACAACTTCGTAACAGTCTTGTTAAAAAAATCCACTTTGTCGTCGATAGTGATGGCTGACATCAGCGGTTTCCACTCGATATTCGCAGCATCCATCCTCAACTTTTCAACGTCCATTCGCCCATAACAACGCAAGTACAGTACTTTAGGACAAGGCTTAGGAGGCTTAAGGAAATACGACAGGAAGACAAGGTCATGACGGGAGAAGCCAGGAGCAGGATGCTGACCGTGAGAGCGGACCGAGGTGGGAGCAGAAGTGAGGATTAAGTCTAACCAGGTATCCTCCCCGTTAGGCTTGTGGTGAGTGGCATTAAGGGGCAAAACGTGGAGGCTGGCAGACTCGATGATGTGGATAAGTTTAAGGGAGCGAGGTGAATGAGGGGATAAAAGGTCAGTGTTAAAGTCGCCCATGATGATATGGTGTGCATACTCAGAACCCAACGATTCTAAAACCGATTACAAATCAGTGAAGTAATTGACCGAAGGAGGACAGTATACTACTCCGAGAACCAATTTGGTTCCCCTGACCCAAACCTCAAGAAAAAGATACTCCGCAGAAGTAGATTGTTGGGAGGAAGAAGATAAAATTTTATATGGTAAATTGCTACGGAGATAAATGGCAACGCCTCCGCCGCGTCTGTCAAGTCGGTCGTTCCGTATTAAGACGAAGCCTGAAAGAGGGTATGAGGTAGAAAGAAGCTGAGGTTTGAGCCAGCTCTCAGAGATCAGGATGGCATGAACGTTGGTGTCGGTAAATGTTTCTACAAGTTCATTATAATGACTTGGCACGCTTTGTGCATTTATATGACACACATTTAGAAAATTGTTTGTTGTTAGATTAAACTGCTCATGTACAATATCACTTAAAGACTGACTGTGATCAATCGAGCAGAAACTGTCATCGGCAGACAATATAACTGAATCATTAGCAGAATGAAAAGAATTATCGTCAGAAATAGACATAAATAAATAATATATATAAAAATATACGTACTAATAATAAATAAATAAAAATAATATAATTATGCACAATTTAGACTATTAGTTAAATGCTTAACTCTGCACCACCCGCTAACTGACAGCACTATACAATGATACATTGTGTTATTTTGATGTAACAGTTACACAATAGAACAAATACACATAAATTAATATTGAAGGATAACATCACTAAACTATACACAGTAATTTTTAAAATAATCTTTAAATAGTTTCTGAACGCACCCTAAGAATCAAGCGTCATAATTATGTCACTTTCACATTCTTGTTAGTTTTCGACGATAAGTGAATATTCAATTTTAATTATCGCTTACTAAATGAGGAAGGAAGGCATCGTGAGGCAACCTCAAACCCCAAGGAATAGAAGGAATAGAATAATAAATCAATATTAACTTCAGTTTTCTCACCTTTATTTCTGCCGATACGCTATCGTTTTGACGCGGTCTGGCCTTAAGGGGAATGAGTTTTTGAAATAACTCCCTTACTGAATCCTTTCCTCTCTAACATGAAACGTTTTTACAAATTTCGCCTCGGGAATATCCGTAAAAGGGTTTGTAGTCATCCTCGATAAGCGACTGGCTTGTTAGTTAGCTCGAGAATATTAGTTCGCAGTTAATACATTATCTCTTTTTTGTAGTACATTAAACTTTTTGATTGTCTATCACTATGTTTCACAAGCAAACACTAGACAAAAGCAATGATTGCACGATGGCGTTACGATGGTAGGTCACTGATCAAAAGAACTGTCAAAATATTACCAGACTACCGCATACGTCAGTCATCGATTTGTCATTATGTACGAGACTACCAATCTATGCCATGTCTTTCAATGGAGTGTCAGTGGTTGACCATCGGAAAATCATAATGGCACCATTGTAACAGTAGACTACCAAACTTGTCAAAATCAACAATTATGAAGTCAGTGATTGACCATTTTGGCACTATTGTAATAACAGACTTGAGGCCCTGCATCATATGCATTTCTGAGAGTTCGCTCCCTAATGTGCTTGATTGGCGAAGCAAAGATTATCCGCGCGCCTCTGGCGGGAGAATTGGAACTTGTCTGAGACCGACACTTTGACAGCTTTCAATGCAACCATAGAGCATAGATATTTATTTATAGAGATGTTTTTCTTATTGGCGCTTTTAAGACAAACTTTCTGTGACCAGTGTGACCCATATTGCCGCTTGGCGGCGTAGCAGTCGCGCTGTGACAGCTGACTCTACGAGTGCAAGAAAGACGAAAGCTTCTCCTGTGTCACTTAACTACGAGAGCAAGAAAGACGCAGAACGACGCCAGCGCCGCCAACGGCGCCAACTACGTACTACACTGACAACCGTCAATACGCCAACTTTAATCGGCACACGACATCCTTAAGAAATACGCTTCTATTAGTGTAAAATTTGTATTCATTGATGCAACTTTGCTTGGAGGATATCAAGGAGCCTTAGACTAGGAGCAATTGAGGATATGGTGGTAACCATGGTAACTGTGTTTAGAGCTGTCAAAAGCAGTAGTGATCTGTGTAAGTGACGATCTAAGACAACTTCTAAGTTTCGGCGCTTGAGTCGCTAGTTAGAATCTTAGCATCGCCAATTGACATGTGGAGTATGACGCGCACTTGGCAAAGATGGCAAGCGTGGTGGAGTTTAGCCTGATTGGCCTAACTTTTCTACATACATACATAGACTCACGCATGTTTCCCCGAAGGGGTAGGCAGAGGCATATTAAACGCCCACTTTTCGCCAGTGTTTTGATCCCACGTAATAGGTAGCGAGCCTATTGCCGCTTATCGGGATATTTTGTTTGCCAGAGCCTCGTCCGTTGATCGGCAGGTGCACCACTTGCAGGTGAGGTTGGCTTGGGACCCTAAATTCTTGGTGGGAACCCTATGCACCTAACTTTTCTTTTCATTAAAAAGTATATGCCATATTCCAGCTACAACGGTACAGATAATAAACGACGCTGAATGTGATAGTGAAGACACTAGAAGTCAAATTTATATGTGCCAGTGCGTCAGGAAAGATATTTCATCTTTCTTGCCGAATTATAAAACGAGAGAATAAAAATACTAAGCGACTGATGACAATGAGATACTGTTTTAATAACTTGAGCGGCATGAATTTGAGTACGTAAGCAAAAATTTAACTAAACTAACGACGAATATTGATTAATAATAAAATCTAGAACGAGCGTACTAAAAGCGGGTTGTGATTCATCCATATCAGAAATTAAAATTCTAACCGTGCGCGTGCGACTGAATTACTAGGTGAGCGACTAAATTACTAGGTGAGCGACTAAATTACTAGGTGAGCGACTAAATTACTAGGTGAGTGACTAAATTACTAGGTGAGCGACTAAATTACTAGGTGAGCGACTAAATTACTAGGTGAGCGACTAAATTACTAGGTGAGCGACTAAATTACTAGGTGAGCGACTAAATTACTAGGTGAGCGACTAAATTACTAGGTGAGCGACTAAATTACTAGGTGAGCGACTAAATTACTAGGTGAGCGACTAAATTACTAGGTGAGCGACTAAATTACTAGGTGAGCGACTAGAAATGCAGAAAACCACGATCTATTTATTTATGAAAATAATCTCGTTCACTCGGGAACTTAATAGGTTATGTTAGGTTTTCTTGGGAGCCTGTACCCAATAATAGGAGCCCTGCGAAACAGGGCTCCGTCAACTTCGCTTAAAAGACTGAAGCGTCTTATTTAGTCTTTTTCAATGTCGTTTTTCTATTACGAAATACTTCACTTATGATAAAATGCCGCTCAGTATAAATAAATCATTTGCCTAATACCTATTGAAAAAATGCAGGACGTAACTTGGCACTCAAACAAATATTAGGTCGCTCAAAAATATTAAGAAGCTTCTCATTTTGTATTTTAATTAATGTTTAACATCCTAAAAAAAGGACAAGCCATGAGAAACTTGATGGAAGTGAATGAAGCAAGAGAGATATGTCAGGATCGTTGCAAATGGCGTTCCGTAGTCTCTGCCTACCCCTCCGGGAAACAGGCGTGAGTCTATGTTTGTAAGTTGCTGTTCAGTTGATTTCTCATCAGTTGCTCACTTAGTAATTCTATAAGTAACACAAATTAGTTATTTTTGTCACCCAAAACTTTAATTTACAGTCACTCGTTTAAATACTATCCTTTCCGAATAATTTGGCAACTGAGAGCCGTTAGAAAAATGTCAGTAAACAAGAGAAGTTATATTTTTATTTGTACCTATACAGCATAAATAAGGGGTCCATATTGGCTCACCTAAAGTTCTTTGCCCGAAATTGTTCTTCCTAACGATTTGTAATCCGAATGATCACTCTTCCTAAATATTTTTATCCTAAAGTTTTCATTCATACTATTTGTAGTGCAACCGGCGATGTTCATAACACTCATGTTTCCGAAAATTATTATTAACTAGAGGACGCCAGCAGCTACGCCTGCAATTTTTTTTAATTTACCCGTTTTAGTAGATCCCGTGGGAATTTCGGGAAATCCCTTCTTAGTGCACCTCTACGGTCCCCAAGGAACATACATGCCAAATTTCAGCTTCCTGCGCTCAATAGTTTCGGCTCTAGCGTGTATGTCAGTCAGTCAGTAACGCAAGGATTTTATATATTAAGATAATATCATTAATGTAAATATATTTAAACTCCTACTGTTTTTTATCATAACGCTTTTATCCCTAAACATAATAACCATAATATTTTCACTCGTAGGTACTCAGAAAGAAACATTTACCAAGTGTAATAAAAAATATAGGTATGACACTTTTACCACGACACTTTTAGCCCTATATTAAGGTGTTTTATACGATAGAATCGAGAAAATAAACGATTTGCAAAAATAACACTTTTGTGGCTAAATTTTTCTAAGTCCTCGCGCCGTAGCGTCCCCAAGGCTACACTCCTGCCGAAATTCATAAAACACGACTGTTTATGGCCTGGAAGATTATACCTAGTACCTAAACTATTAACTATAGGACCGATTCGGTTCTGGTACTTCGTCGGCCGCTGCCGCGGCACGCTCGCTTCGCTCGCTCGGTTCGTGCGTTGTGGTCACAGTTCTAACCTAACCTAATCCAATAACTATTAATTCGACCGATTCGTTTCTGGAACTTGACCATTGTACTATTGTGTATTTGTACCATAGTACTATTATTCTTATATGTTATACATGTTATGTGAAAATAACATAACACATAACATATCTTCACGCCTTTTATCCCCGAAGGGATAGGCAGAGGTGTATTACACACCCACACTTCGCCAGATATGTTTCGGTCCCAATGTAATAGGGGGCGAGCCTATTGCCATCTACCGGGCACATTATTAAGCGAGCGATAATTAACATTTTTAATATACACATAACTTCGAAAAGTCAGAGGTGTGTGCCCGAGGTACCTGGGGATCGAACCCGAGACCATCGTCTCCGCAGTCCGTTACGTACACCACTGGGCTACCGCCGCTTTTTTATAAAAAAAAATGTGAAAATAAAGTTACGCAAAATGAATGTATATAATACTGATTATTATGAATAAAAAGAAATCTAATAAAAAAAGATATGACTTTGAATAATAGTGTAAAAGATGGTTATGTTGAGAAAATATAGGAAAACAAATAAAGGTATAATAGATGTGTATTGCTACTGACATTATGAAGTTGAATGCTTCGGAGTTATGAACATTAGAGACAGAGTAGTTAGGAATTGTGATTGTTAGGATGACAAATGTTAGGAAGAACATTTTCGGATTTCCAATTATCGGAGTTGAAAATTTAGGTGAACTTTGGCGCACCCTAAATAAGGCCATGCATTTTTATTTGTTGCCAAAATAACAAAAGAAAAACAAACAATTGTTAGCACAAGACGCGACCTCATTTCCCACTCATTCAGCTAAAAACAAACAAAAAAAGGACAATATATCCGCGTAGGTACGTTAAAATAAAAAAAACACACAATTTTAAAATTCCCAACCAAAACATACTTTCATTAAAACCATAAAGACAAAGGCATTCTCCATTCAGCCTTCATTCCCGCGTACACGCCGCCATTATGGCGGTTTTCCCGCGCTTTACACGATACCCCGATGCCCCATTAAACGCGCTTGTCTATCTAAGGGGTCCTTGCTTTTACATGGTTCAGTTTTTGTTTAGGTAACAAGGACTATGGGACACTGGTAGGCGGTATAGAGATTATTCTCCTCCTCTCCTCTCCCATACTCTTTCAGATTGTTTTTATACAACTATCTACATACACTTAACAGGCCCTGACTAACATATCGTAAGCAACTTACAAACCATCAAAAAAATCCTAAATCTATGTTACAAACTATACCTATTCTTTTAGTTTGTTTTCTTGCTCAAATTTTGCAATTTATGTGTTGTAATTTAGTTAATCTTAGTTTTATTTTAATACAGTTTTAGTTTTTAATGTTATAGCATCATGTAGAGATAAATGTGGAGTTTATCAATAAGGATTGTGCAGTTAGCATTTAATTGTTAATTTACTGTAACAATTGTTGATAAACCTAAGTAAATAAATAAAAATAAAATAAAAGCGGCGATAGCCTAGTGGGGTATGTAACGGACTGCCGAGACGATGGTCTCGAGTTCGATCCCCAGATACCCTGGCCACACACCTCTGACTTTTCGAAGTTAAGTGTGTATTAAAAACGTTAATTATCGCTCGTTTAATAATGTGCCTGGTAGATGGCAATAGGCTCGCCCCCTATTACATTAGGACCGAAACATAACTAGCGAAGTGTGGGTGTGTAATACACCTCTGCTTACCCCTTCGGGGATAAAAGGCGTGAAGTTATGTTATGTTAAAATAAACTTTTTAGAGGTCGTCTTACTTCTTAGTTGCATCAAAGACTTTCGCTTCAGATCCCGTGGTGCGCTTTCTAATCTAACCAGATGATCTTTTCCACTGAGCGACTGACGTCTGGCCTCCGCTACTGAAAGAGATAGCAATCTTCCATGGCTCATGCCAGCGTCAGTATTTCAAGGTGACTGCCGATTACGGCTGTCAAAGACCTTTATGACAGCCAGGAGTGACGGCTTACCGTGCTCGCCGAGGCACGGGCAAAGAGCTCAGTTATTTACATAGAGGCGCATTTCCTATGGGCGCTCTCAATCTCACGTCGCGTCGTCACTTCGCGCACTTACCTTACCTACCAGAGTTGACAGAATATTGGAGAAAGAGCGATCTCCGCATCCCAAAGGAGTAATAATATTCCATGGTTTACACAACGACACTGATCCCCTTAACGACTGTCAAAGATTCACGACAGACCGAGGCAAGCCATGGGTACATGGCTTCAAAAAGTAAGTTGTGCGCTCCGCGAATTTTAACCCAAAACCAAAGAGCTCAGATATTTACATAGAGGCGTTTCCTATAGGCGCTCTGAAGACAAGCTTTCTGTGACCCAAATTGCCGCTTGGCGGCGTGGCAGTCGCGCTGAAACAGCAGTCTGAGAGCAAGAGAGACAAACTTTCCTCCTGTGTATCTTAACTACGAGAGCAAGAGACACGGAGAACGACGCTAGCGCCGCCAACGGCGCCAACTGCGAACTAAACTGGAGACAGTCCCCACTTGAAGTCAGCACACGAAATCCTTAAGAACTGCGCTTCTATGTAAATCTGTATTCATTGGCACAGGTCAAGCGATAGTTAATAACGAGTAGACTGCGGCTTGGTGATTGATCTTGACACCATACATACATACATAGTACATACATAGACTCACGCAGAGGCATATTAAACGCCCACTTTTCGCCAGTGTTTTGATGCCACGTAATAGGTGGCGAGCCTATTGCCGCTTATCGGGATATTTTGTTTGCCAGAGCCTCGTCTGTTGATCGGCAGGTGCACCACTTGCAGGTGAGGTTGGCTTGGGACCCTAAGTTCTTGGCGGGAACCCTATGCACCCTCTTTTGACACCGTGTAATAATAATGTCCTCCCGTTATATGAGACTTGCCAAATGTATGCGCAGACACAAGTGCACTCTCTGTTCCCTCCCTCTCATGGTCCGATGGGACGCCACAAGCGACACGACCGAAGAGAGATTGGCACGGGTTGTTATGTGACACCGCTAACTCCCAGACTCCGAACTTCTATTGGATAATTCCTAACAGTAAAAACCAATCACCTTTTGTTCGACCCGGGAATCGAACGCGAAACCTCATGATCCGCAGTCGCTAAGACTACCACAGGACTACAGAGGCAGTCAAAACCTGTATATAAATACGTCAGTAACTTTCTTAGAATATTGGCGATGCAAAGATTATCCTCCACGAATCGACTATATAGATATTACCATCCGCGCCTCTAGCGGCGAATTTGGGAGTTGTCCGGGTACGACACTTTTGACAACTTTCAATACCTAACCTAACTTTGCTTCGAGGTTATTATAGTTCGAGGTAATTGTATTGAACTGTCAAAAGGGTCGTACTCGGACAACTTCCAAATTCGCCGCTAGAGTCGCTAGTTAGAATCGTAGCATCGCCAATAGATATTACAGTAACATGATACATCTGTGAAGTGTGGGTGTTTAATACACCTCTCCCTACCCCTTCAGGGATAAAAGGCGTGAAGTTATGTTATGTGATACATCCCCACTTTACCACTTAAAAAAAGGTTTTAATATCAAGACTCTTGTTTCACATTGTAAAGGACTCTTCAACATCAGCATTCGTAGCTAATAAACTTGAGAGGCTCTTAAAAAGACTTACAACATTGAGTGGCCTCTTAGTTGAGGTCTAGCGGGCTTGCAAAAATAAAAGTATAGGTATACTGAAATCAAACCACGGTTAACGGATTCTATCGAGACATATTTAAATCGAATGATTTAGAACTAAATTTTTTTGTAGGTTGTTCTAGATAATTCGGTTTTAATGTTTTATGTGTATTTTTTTATAGACTCACGCCTGTATCCCCGAAGGGGTAGGCAGAGGTGTAATATTACACGGTACACCTACATTTGGCCATGAATTTTTAGGTCCCACGTAATAGGGGGCGAGCCTATTGCCGTATCAGGCACATTACCAGACTCCGTGCTGCCACTGAGAATTCCCTAACGGAAAATCCCAATACAATAACACTTTGCCCGACCCGGGAATCGAACCCGAGACCTCCCAATCCCACGCGCACATTTATGTCGCAAGATCAACGAGGCAGTCGATTTTTAATGTTATTAAACTAAAACCAATATAATATCACGATAGAATCCGAAAACCGTAGTTTGATTTCGATTTGTAACATTCGCGTGAACCCAAGAAGATACTATAGGTACAAGTTTATGTAGATGTACAATCAAACAAGTCGGCGGTGGACCAACAATCAAATCAATTTGAAAAACAATCCCTTGGCTCGCTCATAGAGTCGAGGCACACTAGAAACTGGTTTTGTATACGAGTGTCAATGTGCGTGTAAAGTAGCACTTGACGCGACGATTTCTTGCTGAGCGATTCTCGCCCTTATGGTGGTCTAGCGGGAAGTTGTTCGACTGTACCCTCAAGTAAAGACTTTTATGTGGCGCAAGTTCTTTCAGCTATCGAAATCATAAGTAACTGGACTTGTCCATGGCTCCTAAACCTTCCTCAGGAATCACACCATATAATTATAACATAACATAACTTCATGCCTTTATCCCCGAATGGATAGGCAGAGGTGTATAACACACCCATACTTCGCCAGTTATTTTTCAGTCCCAATATAATAGGGGGCAAGCGTATTGCCATCTACCACATTACTAAGTGAAGCACGTTATTTAACCTTTTTAATACACACATCTTAAAATATCCTTGCGTTACTGACTGACTGACAGACACGCTACAGCCGAAAGTATTGGGCGCAGGAAGCTGAAATTTGGCCTGTATGTTCCTTGGGGACCGTAGGGGTGCACTAAGAAGGGATTTCCCGAAATTCCCACGGGATCGACCAAAATGGGTAAATTTAAAAAAATTGCAGGCGTAGCTGCTGGCGTCCTCTAGTAACTTCTAAAAGTCAGAGATGTGAGCCTGGGGTACCTGAGGATTGAAACCGAGACCATCGTTTCGGCAGTCCGTTACGTACACCACTGGGCTATCGCCGCACGGCGCACACTTGAAATGAAGTAAGTCCCACGTAATAGGGGTAGGTAAGCCTATTGCCGTTACCGAAGACTTCGCAGACTCCGTGCTGCTACTGAGAATTCGGAAGCTTTTGCCCGACCAGGGAATCGTAGCTGGGACGTCCCGATCAGCATATTAATTGACAACAACATTATAGACACCCCAGCTCATATACCTTTGAAAAATTCAATGTAGTTACTAAGTTTTTAAATTGAATAGAATCAAGACGAAGAAAAGAGTGGCCCGGAGTTTCTTGCCTGATTCTTCTCACGAGGCTCTACTTTCTGAACAGGTTTTTTTTTCAATGCTCATTATGTTAATATGCATTTAAAGTTACTTTTTTATTTTTATTTGTATGACCTTCTGACGTGTCCAAAAAATTTAAACATTTTATGGAAATAAACATACTTGAGTTTGAGTTTGAGCAGACGCATTCGCTATCCACTGAAGACAGACGCATTTATTGCAAATCTGTTAGAAGATATTCAGCTAACTACAGATTCAACGAATCTGCTTTTAATATCCGTTCGCCTAGACAGGATATTGTCAATATAGCTACCATTTCCTCCCCTCCTTTGAAGTCCTGTGTAAAGTTTTATGGTAATTTTAAATGTGGGAATACCGACAGAAACTTTTCAAAATGGTGGATTCGATTCCCACACGAGACAACAATTTGTGAGATCCATAAATTGCCTAGTGCGGGTGATGTTTAAAAAAATAAAAATTAATTATGTGCGTATTGGTACCTAATGGTTGTAAAAATAATTAGTTGTTCATAACTTATAAATGATCTGTGTCGCTTTGTAATCTATATGAATTTCATCATCATCATCAGCCCTTTATACTGTCCCATTGCTGGGCACGGGCCTCTTCTCACTATGAGAAGGGTAAGGCCATAGTCCACCACGCTGCCCAAGTGCGGGTTGGCAGACTTCACATGTCTTTCGAGAACATTATGGAGAACTCTCAGACATGCATGGCTCCTCACGATGATTTACTTCACCGTTGAGCACACGATAGTTAACAATAACTACGTCAGTGATGTGATTTTTTTATTTGCATTTGACCAAAACACTGCGTTTCAAACTGTTAGTCTCATCTATGTTTTTTTAAGTTTAGACCAGTGCACAGTGTTTTATGAAGACCATTTTTCGGAGAGAGTTTTTTCGTTTTTTCATATTTATATTCTGGATTTTAATGATTAAATTTTTATTCGATATTGATTTCTTTACAACATATAATTTAGTTATAAAATCAATATCGAAAAAAAATTGTATCATTAAAACCTGGAATACAAATGTGAAAACCCTAGCAAAAACAGTTAATTTGGAATAACTTCTAGATTCCATAGATTTGTGGTCTGAAATTTATTGAGTATATGAGGAAAGTAAAGAGCATCCTTTCTGTATATATAACTTTTCCACATTTGGTGGAATCTTCGAGAAAAGTAAGAAAATCTAAAAATCCAAAATCTCGCTTAAATTTGAATCTAGTCAAGTTATGAGGTTCATTTTAACTGTAAAATGTGCAGTGAAAGAGACGCTATCGGTGCTTGTAACATTATTATTGCGTATCATGCTTAGTTTAAGAGGAATATCTTTTTTTCTAAATATCCGCTTTAAAATATGAAGATTTTCAAAAAAGTTTTTCTAAAAAACTAGAGATGCTAGCTTAATGGGGATACGAAATATTTCTTTTTATTGAATATATCTATTAGCTTCTTTAATAAAAAGATGGTGTCCGAAAAATGGTCTTCATAAAACACTGTGCAGTGTCAGTATATACATAACTTCACGCCGTTTATCTCTGCGCAGGGGTAGGCAGAGGTATATACACACCCACACTTCGGCAGGTCCCAATGTAACAGGGGGCGTGTCTATTGCCATCTACCGGGCATATAAGCAAGCGATAATAATTAACATTTTTTAATACACACATAACTTCGAAAAGTCAGAGGTGTGTAATCAAAGGTACTGACTCCCAATAACGACTGTCAAAGATCATGACAGCTGGGACCGATGCCTTAGGCCGAGCGCATACATACAACTGTTGCATCGACTAAACTGTTGACATGCAGATTTCACATGTCTTTCGAGAACATTATCATAGTACAAACAGAATAGTAGGATAGCTTCATACAAATCGGTCGCCGCCGCCGCGCTGGTGTGAATGTATGCGTGAGTCGCCGGAGCGGCGTGTACGCACGCACTTTTCACGCACACAATCTCACGAGCGCGGAACGCTCGGCGCGGATTCAGTACGGGATGCGCCACGCGTCTGATCGCGCGCATGCATGTAGGTACTACACTGCTCGCCCGCGACCATTGTTTATGTACATTCAGTTTTGTAATAAACGTTATTAATATTATACAAGGTGTTAAACGACAGTAAATTAAACTTGTTACATTTTTCTCGCTATAAAGGGCATTTAGATAGTTATATAACGCATAGCTAGTCAGCAGGTATTTGAAAAAAATATATGCAAGCTTAAATTCTATAGTATTCAGCGCAATCACTTAAAAAAACGGCGAAATAGCGCGCGCCGACAAAGCCGGCGGCGCCGCGGCGTAAACACGTGACAACCCGTGCGTCATCGCAAGAGTAGGCAATTAACTCGCCGAGCGGCCTTAGCTAGCTTACTATTCTGTTTTTACTATGACATTATGGAGAACTCTCAGACATGCAGGTTTCCTCACGATGTTTTCCTTCACCGTTAAGCAAGTGATAATTAACAATTTAATACGCACATAACTCCGAAAAGACATTGGTGCGCGCCGTGGATTCCAACCCGAGACCCTCTGCGTAGCAGTCTGTCGGTCTCTCCACTAGGCTTTCGAAGTGATATGCGTATTGTTTATTATCGCTTGCCCCGTGCTTCGGGGAGCACGTTAAGCCATCGGTATGAGTGTCATAAAGATCTTTGACAGTCGTTCTGAAGAGTACGCTTGAATATTACTACCTAATATATGCCGTGTATGCCGTGGAATATCGCTATCCCTGTGGTTGGCGGTAGTCAGAGGGCGATTATTTCCTTTTTTAGACAAAATAATGTGCGAATTGAATTGTTAGTTTCGCCTGAACGGTGAAAGAAAACATCGTGAGGAAACCTGCATCTCTATAACGTTCTGGGAAGACCTGAATTCTGGAAACCCGCAATTAACTAGTGTGGTGGACTATGGCCTTAACCTTCTCAAAGCAAGAAGAGGCCTGTGCCCAGCAGTGGGACAGAGTTTAAAAACATAGCCGATGATGATGACGCATTCTACAAATATCCTAGATTATCAATTTTCCTTTTCTATCGAAATCATACTTCGGTTTACGGTAGGTATCCATCGCGATAAATTGGTTTCAAAGATATTTAAACCGGATGATGATGATCTCAGTGGTGTATGTAACGGACTGTCGAGACAATGGTCTCGGGTTCTATCCCCAGGTACCCCGGGCACACACCTCTGACTTTTCGAAGTTATATGTGTGTGTATTAAAAACCGGCCAAGTGCGTGTCGGGCCACGCGCAAAGTAGGGTTCCGTAGTTGCTCATAATGACTTGCTGCAAAGGGGATTAATGTACAACAAATCCGACTGTTTATTTTGCTGAAAAAATAATTTTAATAACACTGTTATAAGAACCTAAGTTTTGTTTAGAAAAATACTAGGTATGTATCCAGTTATGTATTGTAAACATAAAATGTGGTTTCAAAAATATACTACTACTATACATACGTAGTACCGTAGTACATTACATACCAAAGTACGTATATCTTTAAGATTAAGCCAGCGCGCCCAATGTAAACTCACAGAAATAGGTATTTATAAGTTAACCGACGATTACTCGTAAACTAGTCATATCTACTTAGCCGTGATAATTTTCCTTTTAAATTCGTTATATGTACTACATTTGTGATTTTTTTCACCTCTTCCAAATTAATAGTTTAGCCGGCAGAGGGGGGGGACACTTGGGTCTAACAATTTTTTTCACTTCAAAGCTTGATATTTGACAAACCAATCACTTGATCGAATAATGATTTGAGCAAACTAATAATATTTTTTTAAAACCTATCCAATGATAACCCACATGATGGGGTACTCAACCAAAAAAAAATTCAACCCACTATATATGTAGGGGAGATACCCTTAAAAAAATTTTTTTCCTAAATTTTATTCTACAGTTTTGTTGCAATATCTTATGTCTATATTCATGTCAAATATCAGCTTTCTAGCACCAGGTGTCTTTGAGCTAGGCTGCGGACGGACAGACGGACGGACATGACGAAACTATAAGGGTTACACTGAACGCCTCCTAAACGACTGGACCGATATTGATGAATTTTTTTGTGTGTAGGGGACTTGAGAATGGTTTTGATTCACAAAACAATTGCGAATATTAAAAACAAAATATGGCGGTACGAAGTTCGTCGGATCAGCTAGCTATATATGTATATTTTTTTGTCTGAATGACAGACACCGCACAGGACCCGTAGGGACACCGCGGTGGTTTTAGTGGGTATGCCCCGAACACCTGGGGAGAGCCTCCACACACCTCCTCCGCCAGTCCCAAGCCCGGTCGATCACACTCTGGCCGGGTTGGCGTCGAGTTGAGATGGCTCATAAGGAGAGTTTCCACCATAGTCAACAAAAAAAAAACAGCCAAAACTATAGCGCGCAGGAAGCTGCAATAGGCTTGTGTCCACTAAGAATAAATCGGTTTGATTGTAGCATCTATAGATTCATTATGATTCTAAGATGTCAATAAAGTTTATTATTTATTATAAAAAGGTAAGATTAATGTTATCTTTAGGATTCTAAAACTAAAAAAAAGTATTTATTCTTGAACACCAATCAGAGAGCATTACGTCAAACAGTACGTCCGCCATTCATGTTGTTGACGTTTAAAAGAAGTAAATAGGTACAACTAAAACGTCAAACTCTCTACCTGTCAAATCGAATTTATCAAAATAAAAGTAGGTACATCAGACCAGACTTCATTCACGGTTTGTTTTGTTTTGTACTTTGTGATATCACTTAACCGCCATTATGGTTTACAGCGTTTTCGTGTCAAATTCAAAAAGGTTTTTAAAAAGCCGTAATTAGTAATGTTGCTGATCGATTTTTGAAGAAAAAATCTGGTATTTCAGTTTAACATCTAATAAAGGAACGAATCAATCGCTAATTACATTTTAGGACACAAGCCTATTTTGCCGTGTATGTATGTTCCTTGGGGACCGTAGGGGTGCACTAAGAAGGGATTATCCGGAATTCCCACGGGATGGGAAAGAACATGAGTCCGCGGTTACACCCGCGTTATTTAGAGCTACTGTTCCACATTTGTGGCGTACAGCGGGATTTTATATAGCCTAGCCTTCCTCGATAAAAGGGCTATCTAACACAAAAATTATTATTTAAATCGGACCAGTAGTTTCTGAGATTATCGCGTTCAACCCAACAAACTTTTCAACTTTGTAATATTAATGGAAGTATGGATTGTATACCTAAGCAAATTTTATAATATATAATTGGTTAAATACCAATTTTATACTATTAATTAGACTTACTTTTATGAAAATCCAATAATAAATTAAACATATAAACAATAACATATAAAAAAAAGTAATTTCTTTACATATTACAAATATCTTTTTTTATTTGCGTTTCCGAAGGTGCTTTCTTTGAGGTCGAATTCCAAAATCGAATTTCGAATTCGAAGGGGTTTGTTTTTTCACTCACTTTTTATATGCATGTGAAAGAGACAGAGCACAGTAAAATTCGAATGTTTCAAATTTATGGCTGAACAATGTCAATTCGTGGCACTGAAGATTGAAAAATTAAAAAGCTACTTTGCCTCACGCTCTAATCAAAATCGCGTTTTGTTCACTGTTGTCTCGCAGCAAAAGCGTGTTTGAGCTGCTGAGGTGAAAATATTATTTTCACATTGTGTCAGTTAATAGTTAATAACAATAAAATTTTGTAGTCCATTATAGTTAGTTAAATGTGTTCATTGTATCCGTTAGTTGTATGTTTGTAAAGTCCCCCGCGACACAGGACACTTCCTAGTACGGGAGTTGTCTTTTTAAGACGAATAAAGGACGAATAAAAGCGATAGCCTAGTGCGTAAAAAGGCAGACTGCCACGCAGAGGATCTCGGATTCAAACCCAGTGCTCGCACTGACCTTTCGGAGTTATGTGCGTATTCAATTGTTAATTATCACGTGCCTCGGAGACCACGTTAAGAATGACTGTCATGCAGGTCATTAACAGTCGTTATAGGGCGTCTTAAATCACGGTAAGAAGAAGCAGGGAATTTAGTATTTTCTTTGGTTTACGCGAATGATCATCATCATCAGCCTTAAACAGTCCACTGCTGGACTAGGCCTCTCCTTTGGAAGGAGGAATTGGCTACTATACCACGCTGGCCAAACGGGTTGGTATAGGGTTTGTATCAAGTTTTCCTTCTCTTACAATGCTGTTCTCTGCATAATATACTCCCTCTGTCGGCTCTTACGACACCCATGGGATGATATGGGGTGGTGACATTTCGTATTCTTAATCCGTCACCACACGGACAGTTGAATGTTAGGAACATTGGAATTAAACTATGGGTTTTACTGAAATCACATTTGAACCAAAGATCGATCTATAAAATACATTATTTATTATGATCCGACGTTTCGGCGATTTTACAAGAACCGTGGTGACGGAAGACATCCCTGACGGTTACGTTCAGTAAACTATTTGTAAACAAACATAAAAAATACAGACAAATTGAAAACTCCTCCTTTTATTGAAGACTGTTAACAATAAGCTATTTGCGATATTATAATGGGGGAATATCTGTTTAAGAAATATAAAAAAAAAATAATTATCTACGCAATCATATATTAGGTACTTAATTACATTTGACAAATGAATTGAAACTGCTGCCGTTATTTTTTATACTTTTAGGTACTCCCTAAGATGAAACTAGATTTTTTTCGACATCATTCGCAGATACACTACAAGACGCAAATATTAAAAAATGGCTACAGGTACCTGAACGAATGCCAATAGGTAGACAAAATAAACAATAACGAATAATTTTCTTCCTTTCTTAGTTTAAACACAGTGAAATCGAAAATAAGTCTTCAGATTGAACTGAATAGCATTATTTACATATAAATCACGTCAAAATCTGTCGAACGTAGTAGTACCTACGTATAGTATTATATTATCTGTGCTAGAACATAATAATTGCAAAATGGTCTTAGTCTTACCGTTAAAAATAGCACACAGCCCCTAAGAAAACAATAAGTACAATAACATAAAAGTTTCGATGCATTACAATATAAATTTAATCATAATTATTAGGTAGGTACCTACCCAATATTCTAAATTAGAACCCAAAACCAATATTAATTTTGGATATTGGATGACCAATTCAATAAAACGCTTTCTACATAATTAATTTAGATATTCACTTACCAAGCGACGCACATTTTATTAAACAAACACAAGAAAATTCAATACTCCATGATGTACCCAAATATACAACAATAGTATGTATACCAAACAGAAAAAAATATAAGGCTGAATAGGACAAACCTACCGCTTTTTCAGTGGAATTTCGCGCCAAAAGTCACTTGTCAAGCACAGAACACTTTAATGTTTTTATTCAATTGAATATTTTTAATATTATTTTATATTTTAATCCACAAACAGTAATGTGAACCACGTTTTGAACTCGCAAGCTCCGGAAAACTAGTGGAGGGAAAATCGATTGCCGGCAGGCCTAGCGTGGGGTGAAGGGTGAAATAGCGTTACGCGTGCGTTGATGGGGTGGAAAGAGACAGAGGACTCGTTGTAGTGTGCATTAGGAAGATGAAAATCTGCGTTAGTGTGGGACACCTTCCCGTAAACAGGGTTCATTATTTGGCAGTACTATTTGTTCGCTGGGAATTTTCCATTCGAGTTTTCTTTTTGTATTTTATTTTATAGTCAGATAAGATAAGATTTTCTTTTCTATTATAGATACGTAAAATAATAAAAGATGACGGTTGTAAATAAGGGTTGATTCTTATGAAATTAACAATTGAATATCATTATAGAACTTGTTAATCGGCAAACTGCCTCCGTGGTCCACTGGATAGCGTATGCGACTGCTGATCGGATGTCCTGGGTTCGATTCCCGGGTCGGGCAAAAGTGTTACTGGATTTTTCCGAATACTCAGTAGCAGCCCGGAGTCTGGTGATGTGCCCGGTAACGACAATAGGCTCGCCCCCAATTACGTGGGACCTAAAAATTCCTGGCGAAATGTGGGTGTAATATTTACACCTCTGCCTACCCCTTCGGGGATACAGGCGTGAGACTATTAATAAAATAAAACATAAATTAATCGGCAAGTTTATATTTTATCCGTTAGCTGGTTATAGCTATAATTAAACTAAGTTGAAAATCATACAATACCTATTATATTTAGTGGGTCTTAGACGCGATAGTTGACTTATTTTTAAAAGGATAATTAATTAAATACCTACCTCTGTTATTCTCCTACGTTTCTACTGGCTTGCAGCGGACGTGGTCCCTCCGGGACCTTTATTTATGCCTTTAAGTAAATATGTTAATGATCGTGACTAAAACCCGCAAAATAATATTGTATAATATATACAAATCGCGGAAGTTTAAAATCGATTATGTTGAAAATGCTAATATTTAATTAGGTACTTATGTGACGGATCGTAGTTGCGTAGTTATTTTATATATAGGTATAGCAAATTTCATACACCAAAAAAATCTCAATAAGATGAAATATAAATATTGCAAATATTTTGATGATTGAACCACGTGAGGTCGACAAATGGAAGTACGATTAACGCTTGTGCGACAAAGCAACTCCCTTCTGCAACTCAACACAACGTTAGGCTTAGGATTATATTATCTGTGGCTTAGGTAAACAGCTCAGATATTTACATAGAGGCGCATTTGTTATGGGCGCTCTGAGGACAAACTTTCTGTGACACAAATTGCCGCGTGACGGCGGCGTGGCAGTCGCGCTGTGACAGCTGTCTCTACGAGAGCAAGCGAGACGAAAATTCCTCCTGTGTATCTTAACTAAGAGAGCAAGAGAGACGGAGAACGACGCCAGCGCCGCTACGGCGCAGGGCCGTGCCGGTGTGCGAAATCTATGAAGCTCCTTTGGCGGATGACCTTTTTTCGAAAATAACTGTTATAATGAACGCATATCTCGGCGCGCGGCGCCCCTGTCACCCTGGCGCCTGTGTGCGCCGCGCACATTGCACATAGGGAAGGTTCGGCCCTGCCACGGCGCCAACTACGAACTAAACTGGAGACAGTCCCCACTTGGAATCAGCACACGAAATCCTTAAGAACTGCGCTTCTATGTAAATCTGTATTTAATGGCTTAGGTTTTCTTGTGACCCTGCACCCAAAAGTAGACGACAAATGACTCCACAACCAGATTTAACCCCACGAAACCAAAATAAAATCACCCGTCCCCTCCAAAACCCTAGAGCCTAGCCTCAACACAATTCACCTCTAACAAACGTTTATGCAAGAAAAACAAAATAAAAAAGACTCACAATTTTCTCGCTCTCATCTCTACACTCGTGGTACCTCAAAGTGAGTTGCATTACGGATATAGAGCAGTAGCAGGCCTGGCGCACTTCGCATTTTAGGTACAAATTTACAAGTACCTCGGCCGACCACGTCGACGTGGTTGGATTTAGTGGGTTGCCGCGCGCCGCTCACATTAGACGTCACGCAACGCAACGAGTGCGACCGCTCCGTATTCTCACGCGCCGTGTTCATACACTGTTCAAATTATATACCTAAACGCCTTTGACAACGAAAATGTATCATCACAAGTCTAATGCAAAGTATTGCTCAATTAACTGTGTGTCGAAAACGACTTGAAAATTTGATTTTATTTTATTTATATTACGAGAGCAACTTCAAAATTTGATTTTTTGTTTGTTGAGATATCTTAACGATTATGGTGTCAAATTAAAGATCTAGTTCAAAAACCATTTTATCTGTTTGAATCATGTAAATCGGTCCACACGTTTAGGAAATAACTAAGAATCAGTATAGTAAAAATGTAAACAACCAGAATTTTTGTGGTATTTGTTCTACGAGCTCAAATAGTGGGATAGGATACTTATATGATAATTATTTATTATTAGGTACGTGGTCAAGTAGGTAGATAGACGATGAATAAATATTATAGTTGAAGCGGCAAGTCAACAACCCTAGCGCGCCACTCCGCGCCAGACAGTGATAGCGTTATGTGTTAGAAAAGAAAGGGAACGGTTAGGTTAATATCGCATTAGGCACTGAGTGCTTATGCGAGTTGAATTGCACTTTGTTGCTTAGTAGCAAGAGTCGCAAATTCAATAAATTGGTTTGACAAGTGAATTTTCTGTACGTTAGTACTATTCTTTATTCTGTGGCAGTAGCGACAGGGAGAACCCTCTTGCACTTGCAACGACCCTCGACGACGTACACAAAACACTCGCAGGCACTTATTAGAGGACGCGTTCACAAAAAATACGTTTCACTCTCTATGGCCTAATTTTTAATCTGTGTGCTTTTGACGTGACTTTTCCCGCGTGTAATTCGCTAATGTCATTCGAACAGGTAATATTTTAAAATAGGAATGTGAGATTTTTTAATTATTGACTATAGATTTGGCTATGTAAAAGGTTTAAGGTTTTTTATTTATTTGATTACGCTTTCACGCGATGATTTATGACACTGGCGTAGCGCAAGAACAACCGAATGCGAAACGAAAGGTCGCGGGTTCGATTCCCGCTCAAGTCTAACATTTGTGTGCGTGAACATGGATGTTTGCTTACAAAAACAAGTACCTACTAGTAGCCATGGTACAAGCTCCGATTAGTTTGGGACTATGTGTATAATATAATATACTTATGGGTACAAAACACATATATATACATTGTAATAATTAAATATTAAAGATAAGAGCTAAACCTAAAACTAATCTAAGTACAATTAAGAAAAAAAAAAGAACAAAAGAAAAAGAACGAAAACGATAAAAATATATAATAATATATATGCTTTACTGCGTCCAAGAATTCCTCCGCAACGCTGTCTACTGGTAGCGTGCCCAAAAGACTGGCAGCATTGCCACGCTGGATGGCAATGCTTATTCTCTCTGCGAAAAATAGGCCAGCCTTCTGGTCACGGGAAGCATCGATCAGCCTTTTTGCTATTTCTCTGTATACAGAGCACGAGCACTCGGGGCCCATGGCCCCAGCGTTTCGACCCCAAATGGCTCAAAAACGTAATTCCCAACTAGATTTTGATATTTGCGCCGTTTGAGGGTCTCCGCCGATGCAGCAGCAGCGCCAGCTGAACCAGCTGTGCTTAGAAGATGTGATGGCGCAAGGGTATCGACGCAGGTGGCGTCCCACACCAGAGGCCTACCCATCTTCCAAGGTAATAATGATATACCGTCTGGTCTCTTCCCATCGTCACGTACCAGACCATTAGGTTCAAGATGAGCTGGTACCTATGGGTTGTTTATAGAAAAAAGTAATCTTTTCAGAAATAAAAATACATTTTGCTTTCTTTCATCGCAATAAAGTTTTACTCTTTATCAGCCGATCACGTGGTACCGGGTTCGTGAAGCTGCTCTTGCCTCGGTACGCCGAACACGAACTGAGTTCGTTATTGAATTTCATATCTTTTATTTAAAAACTAGACGTCGCGTCGCCAGCGGCTTTGTCCGCGTCAATTAGGTATACATATAATCCTTCCTCTGAATCATTCTATCTATTAAAAAAAACCGCATTAAAATCCGTTGCGTAGTTTTTAAGATTTATCCATACGTAGGGACAGACAGAAGACGGACTTTGTTTTATACTATGTAGTGATAACGCGCCGCGCCGTCCTCGAGCGTCCCATGTTTCCTAGTGCAAGCAAGCAATCAAAGCGATGGTCATTCGTCATTTGGTGCGCAGCCCCGCTAATCCCGGGCGAGATCCCGTTTATTTTACGAACGGGGTTAATCCCGCACGCATGCGAGATCCTGGTATTTCGGGATACCGGTATCCTGGTATTGCATTGCAATAAACTTGCAGCAAGTTTAAATCAAACTTCCTAGTTTCACTGTGACAAACTTGCATCAAGCTTGCATGAAGTTTGTTTTCCAAAGGATTTGGATGACGACATGCACAGTTTGGTGGTCTGACAACAGCTGATCGTCGTGCACCTCCTGCTGTATCTAGGAGGTCGACCGACCACCAACCTGTGCTCGTCGTCATCCAAATCCTTTGAAAAACAAACTTCATGCAAGTTTGTCACAATGAAACTAGGAAGTTTGATTTAAACTTGCTGCAAGTTTGGCAAGTTTACATTGTTATCTGGGTCCCTAGTAGGTAGTATATTTTGCGTTATCTCCCAGGGCCCGATCCAAGGGGGGGCAAGCCGGGCATTTGCCCAGAGCGGCAAAAATGAGGGGCGGCAAAATTAACTTATTCCTATCTTCTCCAACCTAGCCATTAGCCATCTACCACCCAGGTTTGAGAATTTTATGCGCTACCTTCCAACCTACTTCAGGTTGGATAGTGGAAATATTTAAGTATTTTACTTAACTGAATTATTTTAGTTCGAAAGAACTAAAGAAAGAGTAGGGATTCGCAAAAATACCCGGAATAAAGTAGATTGTTTCTATTGAACTCGGTTTATTAGAATGTAAATTTCAGACAGACTGAGTCACAGACAATGACAAAATCATACACTTTTACACACACACAATTACTTATGTTACTACAAAACAAATCATCATCATCATCAGCCTTTAACAGTCCACTGCTGGACTAGGCCTCTCCTTTGAAAGGAGGAATTGGCCTACTATACCACGCTGGCCAAACGGGTTGGTATAGGGTTTGTATCAAGTTTGCCTTCTCTTACAGTGCTGTTCTCTGCATAATATGCTCCCTCTGTCGGCTCTTACGACACCCATGGGATGATTATGGGGTGGTGACATTCCGTATTCTTAATCCGTCACCACACGGACCAAAACAAATAATTTAAGTATTTTTGAAAATAATGACATTGTGGAAATTAAACAGTTTTTCGGTTTATCGGGGAATATTAAATCCTACCTCGCACTTTTTGTTCTGCAAAATCGTTAATAATATCAGATAAGTTTTAAATTTCGACGTATTAAATTATCGGTACAAAAATAGAGCAACCGTAAAAAAGTAAATCAGGATTAAACTGTATTAAATCATTTTTTACTTAATTTATAAAAATAAATCTACTAAATAGGAAAATAGTACCAATCTCGAGAAACTGGCAACACACGCTCTAAACAAAAGCTATTGTCTGGAGAAGGGTATTATAATTCGCTACGACACAAATCTAATGAGGAAAATGGCAGATCTCAATACATCAAAATGTCTGAAATTAAATCGAAGCGAAAAGTAATACTAGTCGACCAAGCCAACTAGACGAATGTCAACGTGACAAAATTCAACATAATTCAATAATTATAATCCAGAAATTCTTAGTACCGATTGCAGGCGCATTGTACGTTCACACGCCGCGTTCGCACGTTACGATAAATAATTTCTGGATTATAATTGTTGAATTATGTTGAATTTTGTCACGTTGACATTCGTCTAGTTGGCTTGGTCGACTAGTAAGTTCAATAGAAACAATCTACTTAAATCCGGGTATTTTCTGCAGGTTATCGGTCTAGTAGTGTGTACACCGGTTTTCATGGGCACGCCACTCCGAGGTCCCGGATTCGATACCGGGTAGAAAAAGTTCATTAGTTTTTTATGTTGTGTTTTAACAAAATTAGATTTCGGTTGTTGCGAATTATAATACCCTTCTCCAGACAATAGCTTTTGTTTAGAGCGTGTGTTGTCAGTTTCTCGTGATTGGTACCTATTTTCCTATTTAGTAGATTTATTTTTATCAATTCAGTAAAAAATGATTTAATACAGTTTAATCCTGATTTACTTTTTTACTGTTGCTCTATTTTTGTAATCAGTATTAAATTTTAAAACAAATATTTTGTTGTGTCCTTTTTCTATACGTACCGTATGAACCTCAACAAATACATATGAACCGATTGACCATAATAAACAATTAAACAGCTTGGTCCTAATCTTTTTAACTTCTGAAATGATTTTGATGGAAATTGTTTATTTTTCTTTAGTTAAAGGGCCATCATACATAGGCGAGATTAGCCCGAAACAGAGAACTATAACACAAGGGAAAAGAGGCCCATACGCAGCAGTAAGTCGCAATAGGTTGTTGATGATGATTGTTCGCGAAAGATATTAAAAACTATGATAGTGAATAGTGTATTCGAAACCGCGAGTGAAAATCTTGTAAAAATTGTGGTATCCAATCGTGCGGTACACCGGGGTCGGTTCCCGGACGCGTCAAAGTGCAAAAATAACGTTAGAATAGTGAAAATTCGCAAATCTATAATAAGAAGTGCCGTGTAATGCATAAACATTAAAAGTATTCGTGTGCTAACCGTAGGGACTTAGATATCGATCATAAATAGTGTGAAATCATGTCTAAATGATTCTTATTGCTAGTTATTGGTTTATATAGTCAAAATAATCGTAATAACAAACATTTGCATGGTTATCATAAACTTTGTTCATGTACTATAGTGTTTATTACCTAAGAAAGTTTTTATTTTTATTTATGCATCGTAGGTTTTACTGTGTTATCTTAGAATTGAATAAAGATATTTTCATGGTGCTGGTTTAATAAGATGCTCCATATAGTTGCACACAACGGCCCACAAATTACATATATAACTTTAGTATTTAATAGATTTTTTATAGAAAATATAGTGGGCGGACCCTTGTGTGTGTGACAACATTTTTCGATAGTTTTTCATGAATAACTTAGTGATGCAAACAGATAGGTTTAGGTATTGTATACATACATTAGATAGAACTTTTTGAGCCCTATCTAGCTATGTATTGAACATATATGCATGTACCATAGTATGTAAGTTATTAACATGTATGTACCCAATCAAAAATAAAGATTTGTTGTGCAAATGTTCGGTGCGGTGGTCGTCGTTAAGGTAAAGTTTCGAAGTAGCTAAGCGACCATGTTTTCGGCCAGTTTGTTGGCGTCCCAACCACCATCTTTGTGACCGAGTAACCATATGTAACCATCCAGCACCGAACGCCTGAACAGCATTGCTCCCAACGTATGAAGATATTTTATTTCTGAAGCCCCGATAGATCGAAGCCATACAGTCCACACACGCTTAGAAAACACGTCGTCGTAGGAACACTCTTCAGTCACACACCACCAGCGCACTGTGGCAGACCAGCTAAGGTTCGATGCCTGGCCACAGAATAGATAGTTCTTACGAACAGAAGCACCACTTCGCAAACCAATTTAAAGAAATGACGACTCTCGCTACTAAGCAAGAAAGTACAATTCAGCTCGCATGAGCATTCAGTACCTAACGCGATATTGACCTAACTATTCCCGCTCTTTTCTAACACATAACGCTGTCGCTGTTTGGCGCGGAGCGGTGCGCTAGGGTTGTCGACTTGCCGCTGCTACTATAATATTTATTCATCGTCTATCTACCTACTTGAACACGTACCTAATAATAAATATTTATACTATAAGTATCCTATCCCACTATTTGTGCTCGTAGAACGAAAACCACAAAAATTCTGGTGGTTTACATTTTCACTATACTAATTCTTAGTTATTTCCTAAACGCGTAGACCGATTTACATGATTCAAACAGATAAAATGGTTTTTGAACTAGATCTTTAATTTGACACCATAATCGTTGAGATATCTCAACAAATAAACAGTACAATTTTCAAGTTGCTCTCGTAAAATAAATAAAATCAAAATTTCAAGTTGCTTCCGACACACATCCTTTAAATGAGCAATACTTTGCACCAGACTTGTGATGTGAACATTTTTATTGTTCACTATTAAAATTCACGTTATTAGCTAGCCCTGCGCACGAGCGGTGACGACGCGGCGTGGAAGCCGCGCCAAAGTGTAGGCACTTATCGCTGTAGGTACGGCCGAGTGAAGGAGGCCTGGCCTGGCCACAGAATAAAGAATAGTACTAACGTACAGAAAATTCACTTGTCAAACCAATTTATTGAATTTGCGACTCTTGCTACTAAGCAACAAAGTGCAATTCAACTCGCATAAGCACTCAGTGCCTAATGCGATATTAACCTAACCGTTCCCTTTCTTTTCTAACACATAACGCTATCACTGTCTGGCGCGGAGTGGCGCGCTAGGGTTGTTGACTTGCCGCTTCAACTATAATATTTATTCATCGTCTATCTACCTACTTGACCACGTACCTAATAATAAATAATTATCATATAAGTATCCTATCCCACTATTTGAGCTCGTAGAACAAATACCACAAAAATTCTGGTTGTTTACATTTTTACTATACTGATTCTTAGTTATTTCCTAAACGTGTGGACCGATTTACATGATTCAAACAGATAAAATGGTTTTTGAACTAGATCTTTAATTTGACACCATAATCGTTAAGATATCTCAACAAACAAAAAATCAAATTTTGAAGTTGCTCTCGTAATATAAATAAAATAAAATCAAATTTTCAAGTCGTTTTCGACACACAGTTAATTGAGCAATACTTTGCATTAGACTTGTGATGATACATTTTCGTTGTCAAAGGCGTTTAGGTATATAATTTGAACAGTGTATGAACACGGCGCGTGAGAATACGGAGCGGTCGCACTCGTTGCGTTGCGTGACGTCTAATGTGAGCGGCGCGCGGCAACCCACTAAATCCAACCACGTCGACGTGGTCGGCCGAGGTACTTGTAAATTTGTACCTAAAATGCGAAGTGCGCCAGGCCTGGCCTGGCATCCGTCACAATGATGATGATAAAGTTGAAAGGTACCTACATAGTTATGTATATCAATAAAGATATACATAACTATGTAGGTACCGATATAGTTATATCAATAAAGAAATATATCAATCCATCCATTCAGTAGTTTCTGTGAAATTCTTTAAAAGACACATTATTTATTTAAACTAACATAAAAACACTCATCAACTTTCGTATAGGTTACTTCTTCAGAAGGCCCAATAGACTGATGTGAATATTATAAGTAGGTATAATCCCATCAGTATCATGCAGGTACTTGTATACTTAGCATCCCCCAACAATACTAACTCATGACTTATATGGTTTTCTGTATGTAAAGGGCGGCAAAAATGATCTTTGCCCGGAGCGGCTAAATAGCTAGATCGGGCCCTGTTATCTCCTAACGACTGCCATATTGCCTCCGCAAAACAGAGGAATCGCAATATTCCATGGCTTAGGTAGAGACTAGTATCAATATACCTATTGAAGGTTACTGAATCCTCATTACGATTGTCAAAGATCTTCACGACAGCCGGGACTGACGGGAATGATGGAATAACGTGCTCTCTGTGGCAAGCAATAATTAACAAGACCATAGGTAGCACTAACCATTACATACTCAATTACACATACCAATACCTACGTGGTAGGTACACTTGTCTTAACCATGTAGGTACCTATTTTATGTCAGTGTTTTCCTAAAAATTGTATACTCATGACATGAAAAAGAAGCTTCCCCTAGCATTTATTTTTCAAAATATATGCTAGGTATAATATTATATTATATAGGTAGGTATAATATTTATACGTTTTTGAATTCTTATTTACGCCAAAATTAATGTTTCATAGCATAATAACAACGTGATGGTCGATGAATAAGGTCAATGCACTGTATTTATAACCCAAATATTAGCTTACTCTTCGTTCATGTCACATTGTAATCCTGTGCAATGCTGATTTTAAAGAAAATGTCTAATAGAAAATATTTTATTAGTATACTAGAGGACGCCAGCAGCTACGTCTGCATTTTTTTTAAATTTACCGTTTTTGGCCGATCCCGCGGGAATTTCAGGAAATCCCTTCTTAGTGCACCCCTACGGTCCCCAAGGAATATACATCCCAAATTTCAGCTTCCTGCGCCCAGTAGTTTCGGCTGTAGCGTGTCTGTCAGTCAGTCAGTAACGCAAGGATTTTATATATTAAGATTTTGTAAAATAAATGTAATGAGCAGCTTCCTTGTATATGTTGTATATCATGGGCTGAGTACATACTTTTCGGGGAAACATTGACTTAAAATTTAAAATACATTGTGTAGGGGAAGTCAGCTCAAAGCGGCCACAGGAGGCAAAGCGGCCACGCTTTATTTTTCACTTATTTGTAATTATAGCGTGCCATTCGTATATCATAGCGTTCTGTCCGCATTACCAATCTTCCACCCTACACCGATCAGCCATTCGGTAGCGTAAGGACCGAGCGCGTGGTTGCAGTGACGAAATATAATATTTTGGGTGTTTTGTTAAAAAAATGTAAGGTAAGTTCTACCTGATTTGGTCAAAGTTCGTTATATTTCATTGAGTTTATTACATGTTTACTGTTGCTTATCTATTTAGCTATGTTTGTGTTCTGTTCTCTTTGAAGGATAATAAATAATGTAATAATAGTTAGTTATTGAAATAAAATGATCGAAAAAGGCAAAGCGGCTCAGGTAAAGCGGCCGACTGACCGCTTTGCCCTAAGATAAATCATTATAATTTGATAGATAAAACTTGATTTTTTTGTTGAGGTGGTTAACAACTAGAAAAACTACCCAGGTATCATGGGAAGAAAATGTGATGGCTCGGGCAATTAATGAGGTAAATGAAAAACACGGCTCGATTAAATGTATCCCAATGAAGTAGATACGGTATCCCTCGCACAAATCTCTCTCTTTACAACAGTATTTACAGCAGGAAGAACTCTTAGAGTAAGTACTTGTTTCATATGGACAATCTCTTTTTTAGCCTCACGAAGGAAGATTTCCTGCAGCTCCTGTTTCAATATGCCGAAGCAAAAAACTTTCCATTCTCAACAATGGTTGTGATTAAAATATGTTATAAGAAAGCACAAAAGGTTGATTATTTTATTTAAACAAATTATTATATGTTTTTGGTATTTTTATTTCGTCAGGTACGATACTATTCCAATACTTTCATGTGTACTTTGGGGTGGCCACATTGCCCTTTCCCTCATGGCCGCTTTGGGCGACCACACGGGCAAAGCGGTTTTTGGACAAGTTTTCGTAATTCACATATCACATAGTCATTTTTAAATTTCCACGAATTTGAGTTTTGCATCATAAAACTTTAATACATTTTCTGGCTATTGGTATTAAATTATCTTCAAAAGTCTATCGTTTGATAGTTTTTTTTATACTTAAAGTTAAGGTGGCCGCTTTGAGCTGACCTCCCCTATAACCGGAAGGACAGTTTGGAACTAAGTAATACACATTTCGTATTTTAAGTTTAGTGAGACAAAATAAATATAATCTTGATTGACAGTCATATGCACAGACAAAATGATCCTATATGAGTTTAATTCCCCCTCTTAAGTTACGGCAAGCTTAAAATAAACTTCATACCTGCGTCTATACGTTCATAACGTTACGAAAGTATGCAGAAGAGATTATCACCGGCGGCGCCCTCAGCTTGCGAAATTAAATTCCATCCCCGAGTTATAGGGGGCGGTAAATCGTATTACTGTCGCCAGAGTTTATAACTAGGCTGTACTTTTTAACGCTTTTTATATTATTACTAGAGGATGCCCGCGGTTACACCCGCGTTATTTTAGGCTACTGCTCCACTCCCGTCGCTCATAGCGTAATATTATATAGCCTATAGCCTCCCTCGATAAATGGGCTATCTAACAGTGAAAGAATTTTTCAAATCGGACCAGTAGTTCCTGATATTAGTGCGTTCAACCAAACAAACTCTTCAGCTTTATATATTAGTAAATAAGATAGTAGGTACTAGATATTCTAGCACACAACACTATCTTGTCTGAAACTAAGCTGAGCTTGTAGTATGGGTACTAGACAATGGATAAACATACCTACATATTATACTTTTTTTGTAAATACACATAATATACAGAAAAACACCCAACTCAAGACAAACGAATTGTTAATTATCGCTTGCCCCGTGCCGTCGTCGGTCCCATCTATCATGAAGATCTTTGACAGTCGTTATAGGGCGTCAGTACCTTCTAAATAAACTGTCACTAGTCTAAACCATGGAATATCGCTATCCCTTCGGGTTCCGGAAGTCAGACAGGCAGTCGCTCCGTGGAAAAGCCAATCCGGTTAGACTAGTAAGCGGACCCCAGATTGAAACTGGGATAACGCTAAGAGAATGATGACATAATGTACATAGAAACACCCAAGTCAAGACAAACATCTATAGATCTATATTCACGCACACAAATGTTTTTCTTGGGTGGGAATCGATCTCGTGACCTTCGGCGTAGCAGTCGTTTACACTCCCGCTACGCCACCGAGTCGTCAACATTTTCTATCTATACTGTATATAGGTACACATAAATAAAATTGGAGTGTCTGTAATATTAAAATAACTGCTTTTTATTAATGCATATGGATGTATACACGGTACATATACCGAAATGACATGTTTTTCAATTTTTTTCTGTCTATCTGTTTGTTCTCTCTAATCTCTGGAACGGCTGGACTGAGTTTGACGGGACTTTAACTGGCGGATAGCTGATGTACCAAGGAGTAACTTAGGCTATAAATTAACCGGGTACGCGAAGTAGTTCCCTCAGGACGCGGGTGAAACCGCGGGATGTTTCCCGCAGTTTCACCCGCGTCCTGACGGAACTACAACTAACACAAACTGACTAACCTGAGGGGCTAGTGTAATATAATGACGCATGATGGTAAGCTATTACCGTTTATGGACACAAGCAACACCAGAGGAATCATAAGTGCTTTGCCTTGTGTTTGCCGGCCTCTGGGATTGTAATAGAGTAGTGGCACTGAGGAGTGGGAAAGCTCTGGCACTCTCACTCAGCGAACGAAACGCAACAGTGATACTGTAAATTTAAGTTGCTTAATCAATGATTATTATTTTGTGTGCTACACCATCGATCATCAACCTTTTGCTATGCTTTGGCCTAATTCTCGTATTTTTATATGACACTAGAGGACGCCAGCAGCTACGCCTGCATTTTTTTTATTTACCCGTTTTGGCCGATCCCGTGGGAATTTCGGGAAATCCCTTCTTAGTGCACCCCTACGGTCCCCAAGGAACATACGTGCCAAATTTCAGCTTCCTGCGCCCAATAGTTTCGGCTGTAGCGTGTCTGTCAGTCAGTCGGTAACGCAAGGATTTTATATATTAAGATTATATTTTGAATTGACTCAAAAGCGGTATTCAGATAACCTAATGTCATTATCGTATAATTTAAATAAAGCCGTGTGGTTGACGGCATAGAGTACAAGTGTCACCACCCCCTATCTTCCCGTGGGTCTCGTAAGAGGCGACTAAGGGATAACACGATGCAAATACCATCTTTGCGTAGAGACGGAAAACTCGACATCAAACCCTATACGACTGCCTCGTTGGTCTCGCGGCATAAATGTGCGCGTGGGATCGGGAGGTCCCGGGTTCGATTCCTGGGTCGGGCAGTGTTATTGGGTTTTTCTGTCACGAAATTCTCAGTAGCAGCACGGAGTCTGGAAATGTGCCCGATACGGCAATAGGCTCGCCCCTTATTACGTGGGACTAAAGTATATCTGGCGAAAAGTGGGTGTAGAAATACACCTCTGCCTACCCCTTCGGGGATAAAAGGCGTGACGATATGTATATGTATGTATGTATGTTAAATAAACAGTTCGTCGTTGACACACATTTTTTGACACTTGTTTCAATTTACGATCTCGTTACGATTTCATTCAATTATAGAAGAATACGATTTTTGTGACGTAAGTATGATACTGACATTATATCGAAACTGTATTTATTTAGGAGAATTAGGACCTGATTATAATTTGTACCAATGCTGGGCACAGACCTCTTCGTCTTATGAGACGGGTTATGCCACAGAAATTAATTTCTGTGGTTTATGGCATGGTCCACCACCCAGACTGAGCTTTCACTGTCTTTCGAGAACATTATGGAGAATTCTCAGACTTGCAGGTTTCCTCACAATGGTTTTCTTACATACGCTGTTTGTTTTTTTTTCGTGTGAGTGTGTGGTCAACTCTGGTGTCGGAGTTTTCAGACCGACTGCTTAACGTGCCCTCTGAAGCACGGTAGCGCTCAGATGTAAATGCCACACGTGGTCACCCATCCAAGTGGCGACCTGTGCAAGCGTTGCTTAACTTTGCCGATCTGTTACGAACGGCTAGCCGTGTCTCGCTATGAGCGCTACTTAACAAGCGATAATTAAATTCAATAGGTAGGTATTTTTAATAGACTCACGCCTGTATCCCCGGAGGGGTAGGCAGAGGTGTAATATTACACCCACATTTCGCCATGAATTTTTAGGTCCCACGTAATAGGGGGCTGGCCTATTGCCGTACCGGGCCCATTACCAGACTCCGTGCTGTTACTGTGAATTTCCCAACGGAAAAACGCAATATAACACTTTGCCCGACCCGGGCATCGAACCCGAGACCTCCCAATCCCACGAGCACATCTATGCCGCGAGACCAGCGAGGCAGTCAATAGGTAGGTATCTACGCACATAATAGGCTTGTGTCCACTAAGAATAAATCGGTTTGATTGTACTTAGTATCTATAGATTCATTATGATTAATTTAAGATGTCAATAAAGTTTATTATTTACTAGTCGACGCCAGCGGCTTCGCACGCACATATTTTCGAATTTCCTGTTTTGCCCGATCCCGTGGGAATTTGGGGAAATCCCGTCTTAGTGCACCCCTACGGTGCCCAAGGAACATACATGCAAAATTTCATCATCTTGCGACCAGTAGTTTCGGCTGTAGCGTGTCTGTCAGTCAGTCAGTAACGCAAGGATTTTATATATTAAGATTATAAAAAGGTAAGATTAATGTTATTTTTAGGATTCTAAAACTAAAAATAATGTATTTATTCTTGTGACAGTGAACACCAATCAGAGAGCATTTAGGTACGTCAAACAGTACCTAGGTACGTCCGCGATTCATGTTGTTGACGTTTTAGTAGTAAATATAACAATACAACTAAAACGTCAAACTTTCTACATGTCAAATTGAATATAACAAAATAAAAGTGGGAACATCAGACCAGACTTCATTCGCGGTTTGTTTTGTTTTGTTTTGCACTTTGTGATATCACTCAACCGCCATGATGGTTTACAGCGTTTTCGTGTCAAATTCAAAAACGTTTTTAAAAAGTCGTAATTATTACTAGGGTCATTTCACCTGTTCGCGTCCATTTAGTGCAGTTGGCAATTTTGAAGGAGAAAATAAAAATGTTCCAGCAAATTGATTCAATGAAAAATTTATGTAATGCGTTCATTAAATAGTTTATTTTAATAATAACTTTCAGTTTTGTTCGAAACTTGTTGTGTTTTATTTTAAATAGACAAACTTCAAAATATGGCATTTTACCCAGTTTGCGTCCAAAAAATCGAAATTGTGTCCACCTGTGGACCAGTTCGCGTCCACCAGCTTAGTCTTAACAATATCAGCCTTATAATCCTTCATATAAGGGTGATATTGTTAAGACAATCTAAAGAAAGATTGACTTTTAACATTTTCTACATTTAAGATTAAAGTTATAAAAAATCTACATTATTATCATTATTAAATCACTTTATAGAAACTTTAAATAACTATTTATTGTTCTCAACATAGATGGAACTCTAAATCAAAGATAAAAAAATAACGATACATGTTGTCCAATATTGTGGTCTTCGGAATAGCATAATTTTTACATAATTATGTACATATTTGTCTTATCGATTTCTTCTTCTCGCGAATATCACAAAACGCTTTCTTTATTTAATCATCTTTTGTATTTTTTTTCCTTCTTCTTTCTTGTCTCCTAAGAACTCATCTTGAATAGAAAAATAGGGAATAAAATAAATTAAATGTAATAATTCAATTTTAAACTCAGTCTTAATCGGAAATGCATTTTAAATTATATAAAAAAATATATATAGAATGTATTTATGCGATCATTTCTATTTCATGAAAATATGGACGCAATTTGCTATAATATTATCCCTTGCAGGTATAGTTTGCGTCCACTTGTGATCGGTTGTATCTTTTATTACAATCATAATAATGTGGACGCAAATTGGTCATTACAATTGCATACTATTAATGTTAAAATAAACAAAATCCCAAATTCTCTCTCATATTTTAATCACATAAAAATAAACAACTAAAGAAATCATAAATAGACGAGTTCGCGTCCATTGTGGACGTAAAGTGGAAGTTTTATAAATTCGGTGTTGTAATTCGCGTCCACCTTATTTTAATTGTTAACTATAAAAAAGAACAAGCTAATTCATAATTCATACTATTCGTCTTTTCATTATTAATGCCTAGAAACAGCTATGTATCCTAAAATTCACATAAAAGAATAAAATACTTACCGTCAAACACGCCGCTGCACACTATTTTTTTATTTATATCCCGCGCATCTGCACTCTTTTGTTGAACAACCGAGATTAACCAATTTTTTTAAACAGGATAAGCTGGGCGCACGGAACTTTTGTCTATTTGTGCGTGTCTCTTATACGTCGAGGTATTGGCGATACTGACTTTTCATTTTATTAGTGTGTTAGTATACTTATTTCCGAGCATTTTTAAAGGGAGGTCCGCAAAATGGACGCGAATAGGGGGATGGACGCGAACAGGCGAAATGACCCTAATTACCTGTTGCTGTACGATTTCTGAAGAAAAAATCAGGTATGTCAGTTTAACATCTAATAAAGGAACGAATCAATCCCTAATTACATTTTAGGACACAAGCCATTACGTAAGTTAATGTGCGCGCCGATTATTTGAAGTTGATGCCCTCTGCGTAGCAGAGCAGTCTGTTAGTCTTGCTATTGGGCCACGCACGTTAGAAGTTTAGAACATAAGTATATACTTATCGATAGCTATAAACAATATATTTTTCTTCTTCTATACACATAAATAAAATAAGAGTATCTGTTTGTAATATTAAAATAACCGCTTTTTACTTAATGCATATGGATGTATACACCGAAATTACATTTCTTACAATTTTTGTCAGTCTGTCTGTTTGTTCTCGCTAATCTCTGGAACGGTTGGACCGATTTTGACGGGACTTTCACTGGCGGATAGCTGATGTACCAAGGAGTAACTTAGGCTATAAATAAACCGGGTACGCGAAGTAGGTCCCTCAAGACGCGGGTAAAACCGCGGGAAACAGCTAGTTTAAAATATAACTCTTGCTCTAGGAGTTAAACGCCTGTATTGCGGTGGACTTCGCTAACTTACAACCAACAGACACTAAGGCCGCCCTCACATTGGCGTCAGCGTCAACGCAGCGTCACCTCGGCGTCGACGCCGCGTTGACGCCGCGTCTACGTCGCGTCAGTCGAGCGTACTTCAATTCAAAAGACAAAAGCGTTCTCAAACCCGACGCCCAATGTGAGGGCGGTCTAAGTACACGCATACTTGGAACAACAGTTCACGGATCGCACAAAGTCTTATCTCTGTGTGGATCGAAACCAAAACACTTGACCCAGTGTCAAGCCAGAGCTCAGATATTTACATAGAGGCACACTTCCTATGGGCGCTCTGAAGACAAACTTTCTGTGACCTAAATTGCCGCTTGGCGGCGTGGCAACCACGCTGTGACAGCTTCTTCTTCTTAGCGTGTCGATGGCAATCTAAATTGTGCCAGCCCAGAACTTAGCTACGAGTATGGCATTTTCAGTAGCGTCCATAAGTTCCTGTAGCGTGCAGGTATTAGGGCACGCAGGACAAGATATTAAGTGTCCCATTGTTTGTGGGACGGCACCACACTTGCACTCCAGATTGGTGTTATCTGTAAATCCCCACCTAAGCAGGTTTTCTTTGCTTCGGCCAACCTGTGTCCTAAGTCTATTTAAAGACTTCCAGGTCAGCCAAGGCAGCTCATGTCCAGGTGGTGGATTTTCAGCAAGCGGGACGAATGGAGTGGGTAGGTAAGCACTTTCCCGCCACAGTCTACGCCTTGCCTGTGTTCGCTCTTCATTGAGTGGAGGGACACACCTTAGAAAGCTATTGCGGCTTTTCAGTCTTTGCGGCACCAAGGTGTTGTGACAGCTGTCTCTACGAGAGCAAGAGAGACGAACGTTCCTCGAGTGTATCTATACTGCGAGAGCAAGAGAGATTGAGAACGACACCAGCGCTGCCAACGGCGCCAACTACGAACTAAACTGGAGACAGTCCCTACTTGGAATCGGCACACGGAATCCTTAAGAACTGCGCTTCTATGTAAATCTGTATTCATTGGTCAAGCTGCGAGGCGGCCGCTTGAACCAGAACGCCAATCGTGTACAACTTAGTCAATAATAATAATTATAACACAAACTCCATACATAAACAAAATTGTATATCATGAATCTAAGAATAGTCTCATTATATATTTAGACGGGACGTAATCCTTTCAAATATGAATGATTTAGTCCTATAAAGATATAAAATATATCTATGCCCGTAAACAATGCGCGACCCGGACGAGTTACCCAGCCAGAGACAAATTTACAATAGTCGTAATTAAGTGACCGCAGGATGTATAACTGAGTAGATGAGCCCACGGTTAAACCCGCGCGGCCGCGTTATAAAAAGGCTACTGCTCTGCTCCCGTGGCTCATAGCGTGTATCTGGCTATCTAACACTGAAAGTGTTTTCGGAACCGGTATTCTTTTTGAGAACCGGGAATTTCGGTACTTTTGTATAACGGAACCGGGATTTCCCGGTTCTTTCGGTATTTTCGGTTCTTGCTAGTTTTTGTTATACAAAACGGAAAGGACCCTACCACGAGACGGAATAACCACACGGACGAAGACCTACCAGGTGCCCAATTCCGTCCCTTTCTTGAGCAACACTCCCTTGTCACTTGCATTCAGTGCGCGTACTGATGAAACTTTGGTACCCATTACCAAAGTTCGAGCAATCTTCCATGACGCATCTTTCTCTAGACCTTCGATAAGTACCTACACATCGGTTCCCCTGACCCGAATTCCCTGGTAGACAAACTGGTAAAACGGTTTCCGACCGCGGGTGAAGAATGACATTCTTCAGGCAGTACACTTTTCCTGAAGTTGCACCTGCCATGAAGACGTCTTCTAAGTCATATTTCAACACTCCCTGGTTAACATCGATCTCGCAGCGATGCTTCCGCATGAAGTCTAGGCATAGCCATATCGGCCACGATGACTTTGTGACGGTAAACTTTGTTGCCTAGCTTCAGATCCACCTCCATTTCACCTCGGACGGTTATGTGCTGACCGATAGTGTTCTCAATTTCACACATTCATTATTTCTGAAGCAGCCCCGAAAAACCCGTATTGCCCGATGGAAACCGACGACTGTCCGCGGAGCACCCCTGTCCAATGTCAGCTTGCACGGCGTTTTATTAATTTTGCCTTCAATCATCAGGCTGTTCCCGTTACATGATTGCGAGATCGAGATACTTGGGACTCTGCCATTACCAGCCAGCACTGACCCCGCAGTCCTGGCTTCTACTCGTTTTCCTACTCTCGCTGCCTGGCAGGCACAGCAGGCGACCCCTTTGGGGGAGACAGAGTGCCAGCACTCCAGGTCGCGAATTCCATCAGTAAATGTTACGAGGTTCCCATCTCTCAGCTGAGGGGAGGTCTGGTTTGACTTCCTCACCCGCTTTTCCACCTCCAGAGCCCACTGCTGCAGAGTTTCTCCGGTGCATTGTGTCCTGTCCTTCAGCTGAGTACGATACACATGTTCGATGTGCGCGTCACCGTATCTGGCCTCCAGACCTCTAGAAGGTTCTTGTAGGAGACGTCTTGCCCGAGTGCCCCCAACACCGTCAACGCCTGATCACGAAGGCCCAAGGTTAGGGCCGTTAAGGCCTGTTCTTTATTCCACCCATTAGATCGCATCATAGCCTCAAATTGGATCTTGTATGCTGACCATGATGACGAGCCATCAAATGGTAGAACCTGAAACCCACGAGGCCGCCTACGCTTTGCAGGCAGCTCAAGCGGGTATAGCCTCTTTCCCCGCAGTTTTAGCACCGAGGTGATGATACAACTTCCCTGATACAGTGACTTCGCTCGTCGCGTCGTACTGCTTCCACCTCCAGAGCATAGGCTAAGGCGTCCTTCAGGTTCTTGAAGTGCCCAAGTCTTACCGCTGCTCTAACCTCCGCCTGGAGGTTAGAGTAGCGGTAAGTAATGTGTGTAATCTACGCATCCAAGCCGCTCCTTCATAGGTGCCACCTATGAAGGAGCGGCTTGGATGCGTTTGGGCGAAAACTAAGTGAACGAGAGATCAAGGCGCGTGGGCGAGGCATGCACGGCAGGCGCGGGGAAGCTCTACACCGCGTCGCAGTCGCGTTCCTAATTACTACTTTCCTTCCTATCCCAGCAACAGCGAGCGAGTGTAGGTAGTTATTGGTTATAGCGACCGCACCATTAATTTCGCGCGTTATTTCTTTTAACGCTGAATTATTCACGTTAGTTTTGAATGTTTGAATAGTAGAAAAGTAAAGTAAGAGTAAATAAGTAAATAGTAGTGTAAACTAGTGTGAATCGCCTAATGTAAATAAAATTCCCGAAAGTACCGAAAGAACCGGGAATCAAATTTGATATCCCGGTTCCATTTTACGACAAAAGAACCGGGAATTCCCGGTTCTTTCGACACCGGGATTTCCCGGTTCTGAACCCTAACTGAAAGAAACCGGACCAAGCAGACCTTTTCAAATCGGACCAGTAGTTCCTGAGATTAGCGCGTTCAACAAACAAACTCTTCGCAGGTTTAATAAATAAGTGTAGACCGGTATAGATTAATTTAATGCTTTGATTGATGACTACGGGGCACAAGTTAGACCCGAAACGCACTATATAGCGGCTGGTCGCAATCTTACACCTACCCTAGGGCGTCGTCAAGGGGGGCAGAGGGGGGCAGCTGCCCCTCCCCCCTAGAGACTCAAAAGCCCTACAATTCATACTTTTCTCAGTACTTTTATCATTTTCCATATCAACTTGCCCCCTCCCCTTTAGGCCATCGGCTGGCGACTTTGCCCTCCCCTAGGCAATCGACTGGCAACGCCCCTGTGACCTACCCTCTGCATAGCAGTCTGTTTGTATCTCCACTGGACTATTGCTGCCTGTTTATTACCTTTAGGTACGATAAAATTTTGTAAGATAGCCACGGTGCATTGTTATTAAATGGCACAAATGTGCCAATGTTCCTACTAAATACAAAAATACTTCCTCGTTGGTCTCGCGGCATAAATGTACGCGTGGGATTGAGAGGTCTCGGGTACGATTCGGTCGGGCAAAGTGTTATTGGGTTTTTCCGTTAAGAAATTCTCAGTAGCAGCTCGGAGTCTGGTAATGTGCCCGGTACGGCAAGGCTCGTCCCCTATTACGTGGGACTAAAATAAAGCTGGCGAAAAGTGGGTGTAGCAATATACCTCTGCCTACCTCTGTATGTACCTACTAAATAGTTTGTGGATGATGAAAACGATGAGCAATTATAGCTTTTGTTGTACTTTACACTAGTTTATGCAGGTACTGGACAGAACAACTGTAAATATGGTGCTTGCAATAATACCGCAATATCTGATGAGTCCCAACCGTGTCCGTTTCGATGGCGCGGCCATGACGGTTTTTTCTTTTAAATTATTACAAGATTTTGTAATAATTTGTAAAAGTGGACTCCCAAAACCATAAATTTGTCAAAGCTATGGTTAACAAGTTGTAAGGGTTTGAACGTGGCCGCGCCATTGAAACGCCCCGAACCGCGCGGCCACGGAGATCTTTAAAACTAAGCATTGCAGAGACCTGAAATTTTGGTAGGTAAGTAAGAGATTGAATTTGTAAAAAAATTGTAAAAATATAGAAAAAAATCCTGAGCTTATATTTTAGGAGCTGTAAGACTAATATGCCATGGCCGCGCCATTGAAACGGTGAATAACACATTTTCACCGATATCTCGCTGAAAAAGCAACGCAGACGTCTGAAGCTTTTTGTAAAATCCAGATTTGAATTTGTCAAAACTAGTAAAAATAAAACAAAAAATCCTAGGTGTATATTTCTGGAGCTATAAGACTAATACGCCATGGCCGCGCCATTGCAACGGTGAAAAACACATTTTCGCCGATATCTCGCTCAAAAAGCAACGCAGACGTCTGAAGTGTTTTGTAAAACCTGGATTTGAATTTGTCAAAACTAATAAAAATAAAACAAAAAATCCTAGGTTTATATTTCAGGAGCTGTAAGACTAAAACGCCATGGCCGCGCCATTGAAACGGTGAAAAAATACGTAATCGCCGATATCTCGCTGAAAATGCATCGCAGAGGTCTGAAGTTTTTTGTAAAACCTAGATCTGTTTTTGTCAAAACAGAACAACTGTAAATATGGTGCTTGCAATAATACTGCAATATCGGATGAGACGTCCCAACCACCACCGGGTCGTCTTGCCCCATTAACTGGGCAATTGGGAAGTACCCCGGTAGTGCCAACTGTGCCAAGTTGCTGAACCTGTCGCATAACGGGATGTATGGCTCAGATCAAGTTATGCGGTTTTTCGTAAGAGCGAATATCCCACGCATTACTGTAGGTGCATTAATTTTGATACAAATTCATCTTTCTAACAATGAAAAGGCCACGGAAAGCGCACTTTGGGTAGAATATGCCCAGTAGTGATTTCGTAAGCGATTTTCAAATTGCGTAGGTACCTACCTACTTTTGTATTTATTAGATATATGTATTTTTTGGTCAATACGATCACTCTTTTCTTCCTCGCTTCTAACACTACCCAGCGAATGCTAGTCAGATTCAGCTATATTTCAAATTCGATCTGTCCAATTCACGATGAAACTATTTTCCCAACTGCCCCGTATACGACATTTACCTACTTAATTAACACATAACAACAGTGGTGCGCGCTGTGGATTCGAATCTGACACCTACCCTCTGCATGGCAGTCCGTTGGTATCCCCACTAGGCTATCGCTAACTTACTAGGCTATCTATCGAATAAAATTATCCGGTGTGTTTGGCTTTTTCATTTATGCTTTTTCATAAGTGCGTATGGCGCACACATTACCTCCTGTACATTAATGTTTATACCTACTAATCCTTTTCCTGGCGACCGCCGCAACCCGAAGGGATAGCAATATTCCATGGTTTAGACTAGTGTCAGTTTATTTAGAAGGTACTGACGCCTTATAACGACACTGTCAAAGATCTTCATGATAACGCGGGACCGATGGGTTAACGTGCTCTCTGAGGCACGGGACAAGCGATAATTGATAATTCAATACGCACATAACTCCGAAAAGTCATTGGTGCGCGCCGTGGATTCGAACTCGATACTCTCTGCATGGCAGTCTGTTGGTATCTCCACTAGGCTATCGCTGCCTACGCATCATGGAACGCTGGATAAACCAGCATTGGTGCAAATATTATGATGATAAAATAAAACAACCAAATACCTCTAAAAATATACTTGTATAACAAATATCATAACATACATTTTTATTTACATGCTCAATTCATTTATATACAGTAACACGGTAATCATTGTAAAAAATACTTATTATGTGCATGCTAAATTCTTAAATAACAATAATTCTACACAATCTGGGAATACCTAAACCTCAATACATGATTATTATAACATAGATCAGTGGTACTCAAACTTTTTAAGGGATGTAACCCTTTTGGGTAACCAAATATTTGGCGGGGCCCTAAAATAGCCGAGTCTTACGTGCACTTTAAAACCATTATTTTACTGACATCCATCTTCGTGGAGCCCCTAGATATGCTTCGTGGAGCCCTGGGGCTCCGCAGAGCACACTTTGAGAATGGCTGACATAGATAGATCATCAATCATGTATGTTTATCCATTGTCTATTACCCATAGTACAAGCTCTGCTTAGTTTGGGACTAGATGGTGATGTGTGTATGTGGTAAAATATTATACTAGTCGACCAAGCCAACTAGACGAATGTCAACGTGACAAAATTCAACATAATTCAATAATTATAATCCAGAAATTCCTAGTACCGATTGCAGGCGCATTGTACGTTCACACGCCGCGTTCGCATGTTACGATAAATAATTTCTGGATTATAATTGTTGAATTATGTTGAATTTTGTCACGTTGACATTCGTCTAGTTGGCTTGGTCGACTAGTATTCTTACTAGTCGACGCTAGCGGCTTCGCACGCACATATTTTTGAATTTCCCGTTTTGCCCGATCCCGTGGGAATTTCGGGAAATCCCGTCTTAGTGCACCCCTATGATCCCCAAGGAACATACATCCTAAATTTCAGCTTTTTGCGCCGCGTAGTTTCGGAAGAAGCGTGTCTGTCAGTCAGTTAGTAACGCAAGGATTTTATATATTAAGATTATATGTACCTATTCGGTATTCGCTATGATACACAATGTGCTGACCTGCATTTGCAATAGTTATTTGTGCAACAAGAGAGCAAAGTTGTTATTTGTTTCGAGTGCTGATTTTGAATCCCGAGCAAGCGAAGGATTCTATGATTCTTCGATTCGATTATTTTTTACAAAGTTAGAATCATGAGCGTGGTGAGGGACTCAACAGCACGAGATACAAAAAACTTTGCTCTCGTGTAGCACACATAACTTTTCACCACAGCAGTGAGAACACATATTACTTAGGAGACATAGAAATGAACAGGAATAGATTGAATTCTGCATAATCACTTGTTAATTAAACTCTTCTGGTGTTAAAGTACAGTCATCATCGCTAGTTTCACTCATCTTTTTAGATTATTTTATATATTAATATAATTTAACACGTTACGCTATACCTACTGTATCAGCATCAGCGAAATTTTTATTCCCGCTACTTTTATAAATCGTGTTTTAATACCGCGTTCCTGATGTTTATTTTTCAAATGTATCATTGTTGTAATTCTAAATAAAAATGTATTGGTCAAATACTTATTTTATACTATTAATTAGACTTATTTTTATTAAAATCCAATAATAAATTAAACATGTAAACAATAACATATAAAAAAGTACCTAATTTCTTTTTTACAAATATCTTTTTTTTTGCGTTGCCGTAGGTGTTTTCTTTGAGGTCGAATTCCAAAATCGAATTTCGAATTCGAAGGGGTTTGTTTTTTCACTCACTTTCTATATGCATGTGAAAGAGACAGAGCACAGTAAAATTCGAATGTTTCAAATTTGTGGCTGAACAATGTCAATTCGTGGCAGTGAAGATTGAAAAATTAAAAAGCTACTTTGCCTCACGCTCGAATCAAAATCGCGTTTTGTTCACTGTTGTCTCGCAGCAAAAGCGGCATGTTTGAGCTGCTGTAGTGAAAAATATTTTAATAATGCAATATAGTCAGTATACTTATTTATCTAAAATTATTTCAAACAGTGTGCGATGATTTTCATTCAATGTTTACTTAGTAAGTCAACAGAAAAAAAGTTTACTGTTACAGAATAAGACTGCACGGTAGGTACGTGTGCTTGTGTGTGTAAGGTACCTGCAATTAAAGCTCGCGGCGATCAGCTGAGTGGCGGCGGCGGTCAATACACCGAGCGGATTTTTGAAAGGCATGATTACAAAAAATATTATTAAGTTTTAGTGAGTTATTTTTTCATGTATTTATATTCAGTTATAGTAGTATATTCACCCCTTAAAATATTTTGCAAATGCATATCAACACTCTGTATTAATTTTTGATTACCTAAGTCGCACTCTCCTATTTTACTATATCGTGACAATAGATTATCGTGCCTTGTATTGTGTGAATACTTTTAAACTTGACCACGGCTGGTGTAACCCATGCCATGGTAAAATTCTTTATGTCCCTCCACGTTTCGCCATACATGCATAGACTCACGCCTGTTTCCCAGAGGGGTATGCAGAGACTACGGGACGCCATTTGCAACGATCCTGACTCATCTCTCTTGCTTCATTCACTTCCAACAAGTTTCTCATGCATGCTCTTCTGTTTAGGGTACTTCTGACCTGTCCTTTTTTTAGGATGTCACCAATCTGGTCAAAGAACGTACGCCTAGGTCTTCCCCTTTGTCCTGTCACGTCCCATTCACATTTGCCTTATATATCTTCTTTGTCAGTCTTTCGTCATCCATCCTCTCCATGTGCCCAAACCATCTTAACATGCCTTTCTCGATGCTTGTCACTACGTCTTATCTTCTTTTACCCCACACCACTCTCTTATCACACAATTCTTTACTCTGTCGGTCAAAGATACACCACACATACTTCTCAGTGCTCTCATTTCTACAGCATTTATTCTACTTTCAAGTCTCTTCTGCCATACCCAACTTTCACTACCACACATAAGGGTAGGCACTAAAATCCCTCTTTATATTTATATATTTTCAAACAATATATTATATTTTCACACAATTACGCGATAAATACCCGTTACGTAAATATTACTTTATGTTTTGTGGATTTTTGTTTTTTGTGACAACTCTGGCACTAATAAATACTGTCTCGCTAAGGATTTTACAAACGCACAACCAACGGACACAATATACAACCAGACTCGAAACAACAACTTATGTATCACACAATGTGTCTCATGAGAGAACCGAACCCACAACACTCGGCGCGATTTTTACAGTGACGATATTCAACATAGACATACATACATAGACTCACGCCTGTTTCCCCGAAGGGTTAGGCAGAGGCACATTAAACGCCCACTTTTCGCCAGTGTTTTGATCCCACGTAATAGGTGGCGAACCTAGTGCCGCTTATCGGGATATTTTGTTTGCCATAGCCTCGTCCGTTGATCGGCAGGTGCACCACTTGCAGGTGAGGTTGGCTTGGGACCCTACGTTCTTGGTGGGAACCCTATGCACCTCGAGTTGATATAGCAATAAATTAATGGGCACCACATAGCAAAACATACTTTCTTTTTATTCACAAGTTGCTAAAGTTTTAAAGTAATTAACCAAACAGGGTGTTATGACAACTTTTCACACCATTCCCATTCAATTCTCACTTTTCTCAAATATGGGGACAGTTGGAATTGAATGGGGCACAAAAATCCCGTTGTCCCCATTACGAAAATTTTAATTAGACAGTTTTAGTTCAGGAGACTTTGGAAGACAGAAATAAGAGGCGCAAGAACATCGAAATATGATATATTCGTGTGGAATATAATAAAAATAAAACATTTACTTTACTTAAATAATGTGTCATTTTGGAGTCAAGTTTACAAATCTAAGAATATTGAATAGTATTTGGCGTTGTGTAAGGGAGCATGACCAATGGGGACATAGGGAATATATCAATTTTCGTTGCAAAAAAAAATATTTTGTGTAATGTAGACCGTATTAAAAATAACTTATATAACTGTTATTAGAACTTTAAAACATGTTCTTAATTACTATGAGAAAACATTAATAACTTAAATATTTTACATTATTTTATGCATATTTACTAATCTTATAATGGTATGCATATAAATAATTTATTTCATTCATTAATATAAATATTTACTCGTCGGTGGTGATAATTTTAGCGATAGATATTATATTTTATGAGTAAATTTTTGTAATCAGTAATTTAACCTCATGAATTATTTTTTTTAAGTATTAAGGTACAAATACTTATTTATACTACGCTTCATCTGTTCGTAATAATTTAGACTGTAGACATCAACAAAGGCTGTAGTACATAAAAAACTAAACTAAATTTAACTATTTATTCTGTAAAACTAAGTTACTTTGTAATGCAATAAATTTACGTGAAATACAAAAAATATTAACATACCTAATTCTATAGTGCTAGCTAACCTTGCAGTGAAGTAAGCAAGTGATTTCTAATTAACGAAAATAGACGGAAAATAAAAACATGCAACTAAATCTCGTAGTATTTTTGTGATATAAAAAAAAGGAATTATCACCATGACTTTTGTGAAATAACATATGCGAGAAGAGTTCTAGAGGGCCAAGAAGCCACCAGTTTTGATCCAACGACTTCTTGGTCTTCCCTGGATAAACAATCCTTCACCAGGTTCAACTTCCCAAACCCCTTACAGCCAAACCAACTGCTAGACAAGCCACTGACAGAAATATCATAGTATAAAGAGCATCTATCGGACATCGCTTCAAAATGGTACTTTATATGTTTGACTCCAATTCATACAAATCCATTAACACAATTTATTAACAAAAGAAATCAATACAGTAATTCATGCTTATTGCATAATAATAACTTAAATTCATTAACATAATATGTGATTTCACGTTTTTTTTATTAATTTCCCGCTGTGCCCAATTAATGGGGTGTCCCCAATAAAAAGCCTATGGGGACAACGGGAATACATAGGGAATAAGCGCAAAATCGTAATCTTGTCCCCAACCTTAGACCAAGGAAATCTAATGCAACCAGTATTTACAATTAACAACATAAAAACAACGCCATAATAAAAATATCGAATAGTTCATTATTTTAAATAAAATCAAGGTTTATCTACATCACAGTTAGCACTTTTTAAATATGTTACCATTCGCATCGTGGTCGAAATTATACTTATTTGTTGTATTTATTGTATTTTTGCCATACAATTTATTAAAATACGAAACATCTAAAGAAATAATTATTAAACAATTATTTTACCTGCCTCATTAATTACGTATATACAAAAAAAGTTGTTTTTTGGAATTGTGAAATGTCTTATTATGTTATGTACATCCGTGAACATGGGGCTTGCAACAATGCCGAAATATCGGTTACTCCAAAGGTACGTGGTATATATCTCGAAAGACAATTTAAAATAAGTTGAAATGACCACAAAAGTTTAAAGTCTTATCTACAAAAGTAGAAATTTAAATCATTATAAACCAGATTTCATTAAGGACTTGTGTTTTAAGGAGTTGCAATAGACAGTTTTCATGCAATTTTTACATTTTCAGACAAGCCAGGTGGTCTGGCAGATATCACATTGTATATTACCCATAGTACACACTGCTAATAATCAAGCTACACACTTTGACATTTGCACTGTTCTTCATCATCATTCTCCTAGCGTTATCCCAGTTTCAACCTGGGGTCCGCTTTCTAGTCTAACCGGATTTGGCTGAATATTAGCTTTTCCACGGAGTGACTGCGTGTCTGACCTCCGCAACCCGAAGGGATAGCCATATTCCATGGTTTAGACTAGTGTCAGTTTATTTAGAAGGTACTGACGCCCTATAACGACTGTCAAAGATCTTCATGACAACCGGGACCGACGGCTTAACGTGCTCTCCGAGGCACGGGGCAAGCGATAATTTATAATTCAATACGCACATAACTCCGAAAAGTAATTGGTGCGCGCCGTGGATTCGTACCCGATACCCTCTGCATGCACCGTTCTTATGGTGTAGGGAATACGTGTCAAAATCGTACTACAAATTTCAAGCTTGACTTGTACCCATAGTACAAGCTCTGCTTAGTTTGGTACTAGATGGCGTTGAGTATCACCATTAATAATATAAAATAACGCCTTGTACACAGGGTGTAAAAAGACCCTTAACGAAAACTGAAATCCCATGTACCAATCACTACAAACATTTTTTACTTCGGCACCATACCTGGGGAATTACTGGTTCAGGAGATATTGAGGCTCAAAGTTAGTATGAAATTTTTCTAAATAGGTACAAAATCGATGCATTTACCCCGGCAATATGTTCTTTAGATGCCCTATAACCCCATCGATAAGTAGGTAGGTATTTCGATCATTGCACGCGCGCGCTTTTAATTGCGGTTTAAAAAATGTGAGAACTTAAAAAAAATCGTTTCCCAGGTATTATTTTTGGTTGGTATGACTTGGCATGATGTCCACAACGAGTAGACTTAGGCTTGATGATGGGTCTTGTGACACCGTGTATATACTGTCCCACTGCTGGGCACGGGCCTCTTCTCACTATGAAAAGGGTAAGGCCGTAGTCCACCACGCTGGCCAAGTGCGTGGCAGACTTCACATGTCTTTCGAGAACATTATGGAGAACTCTCAGACATGCAGGCTTCCTCACGATGTTTTCCTTCACCGTTGAGCAAGCGATAGTTAACAATTTAATACGCACATAACAACGTCAGAGTGGCGACTTTTTTATTTGTATTTGACCAAAACACTGCGTTGTAAGCTGTTAGTCTCATCTCTCATATTTTTTTAAAGTTTAGACCAGTGTCATTATAACGTGACAGGTAACATAACATAACTTCACGCCTTTTAACCCCGCAGTGGTAGGCAAAGTTATACACACCCACACTTCGCCAGTTATGTTTAGGTCCAAATGTAACAGGGGGCGATGCTATTGCCATCTACCGGGCATATAAGCGAGCGATAATAATTAACATTTTTTAATACACACTTCGAAAAGTCAGAGGTGTGTAATCAAAGGTAGGTACTGACTTCCAATAACGACTGTCAAAGATCATGACAGCTGGGACCGTTGCCTTAGGCCGAGCGCATACATACAACTGTTGCATCGACTAAACTGTTTCGTCGAGTTTTGTACTTTTCGTTAGGCCTCGCGCGCACTAGCGATTAAAGTTGGCCGATAGTTTGATCGGTCAGTCGGATCAGTACAGAGTTATATGGCAGTGCGAGCACTTGATCAAATCTTCAACTATCGGCCAACTTTAATCGCTAGTGCGCGCGAGGCCTTATTTCTACTCAACCAAACAGTTTAGTTGATAGAAGTGCGCATACAATCTATTTCTTTATCTCCTCAAATCGACCAGTCTTTATTCAGCAACGCTCGAGTCAAGGTGTTTACAAACAATGTCGATTAACAAGACAGTTTTAGTTTGTGCTTTGCTTTATAGAAATTTTAAGAGACCTAAAAAAAGAAGATAGAGACGTGGCGCCGCTTCAAATCCTTATACAAGATTGGCAGTCGTGGTCACTCGCGGATCGACTGCTTAGTCGATGTTCTGCGCACCTCAATACAATGCAATACAATTTGAGCGCTTGATCGATAGTTGTCCAACTTTGAAATCAAAAACAAATCGATAAGCTTTTTGACTTTTTTGTCGAGCAACTATCCAGTTGACAATAATATGTGCGCTTTAATATATTCTTTTAAACATATGATACGCAACAAAATAGTTGTTCGACTAAAAGTTGTACGTATGCGCTAGCCCTTAATATGCTCATGAGTAATTTTTGTGTATGGTAATACAAGAAATAAAGGCCTGGTATTATAACCTAATTCGAGCAGATGGCCGATGTATGCAATCTTAGTTTTTTGCCAATAGTGCAAATAGTTATTTTTTAGCCTTATGTACACTATTGTTTTTTCAGCCATGTATAATATTATGTAAAACTAAATATAAGACATTAGGGTATTTATACCAATTAATCTAATTTAAGGCTTATTGTTGTGTACCTTTTGTATTTTTGAGGATAAATAAATTATATTATTATTATTTGTTTCTCTTTCACGGTTCTTCTTCAAGCTTATGATGTAAGAAGAATAACCGGCCCTTTGGCAGGCGTACACGGAGACATAGGTCCAACGCGCAGAGGCCCTTTGAGAGTTTATTATTATTACTAGAGGACGCCAGCAGCTACGCCTGCATTTTTTTTTAATTTACCCGTTTTGGCCGATCCCGTGGGAATTTCGGGAAATCCCTTCTTAGTGCACCCCTACGGTCCCCAAGGAACCTACATGCTAAATTTCAGCTTCCTGCGCCCAATAGTTTCGGCTGTAGCGTGTCTGTCAGTCAGTCAGTAATGCAAGGATTTTATATATTAAGATAACATTAACCATCTATTAACAAACCAGTGGAAACTGGCTTGAGTTCAAAACTTCATACATGATCACCACTTGCCCAATAGTCTTTGAAGACTCATCATCATCGCCCTAGCGTTATCCCGGTTGCATCCAAGAGTTTACTGGTCTGACATGACAGAATATTAGCTTTTTAGTTTATAAATTACTTAAGGATGCCCGCATCTACGTCCGCATATTTCAATTCAATTTAACCATATCTGTCTGATCCAACGATGTTACAAGTAAAAAGAAGTAGATACGTTATAGGCGTACCAAAAGCAGGACGCTAAACATAAGCCAGTTGGCAAGTCTGACATATGTGTGTGTGACGTCGCGAGCCGGCGTCAAAGTAAAACTAACACATGTTGTCAACCGAAAATAAAATAAAATATGTAGTTATCGATGTGTGCGTTAGTGTACCGTTTCTACGGATTGGTTATTTCGTAGGTAACATATCTACTTTTTCTTGTAATATCACTGGTCCGATCCAATAAGAATTACGGAAAATCCCTGCTTATTGAACCTAGAGATGTAAAGAACTCGAGCCTGAGTCCTAAATTTTAGGATCAGCTGACAAATTGCACAGCTCGACTCGTTACAAGAAGACCCCCAGACTAGAGCACTTAAGTTTACATAGAGACTCGAGCGCAACATGGCGCTCAGGTCATGATTCGAGCTCGAGTCGTTTTACGCGACGAGTCGCGCTCAAGTTATTTTCCATTTGGAGTTCCTTTATAAATAAACAGGGAATAAAATAGAAGTCGGAATAAAAATAATATAGGAATATAATATAGAATAATAATAATATAGAAGTAAAAATATAATACAGAAGAATATAATATAGGATCAACCTTGATACGCTCAAGACTCGATACACTCGAGCTCTTTTTAAGACTCGAGTTCTTTTTGAGACGTGAGCTTCTTTTTAAGACTCGAGCTCTTTTTGAAATACGAGTTCTATTTTGGCGCTCGAGTTTTCGAGATAGGACTGGAGCTCGGCTCGACTCAAGGCTCTGAGTTTTGTTAGTACACCGAGTCTTGTAAAATTGAGCCGAGTCTATCGAATTAAGACTCAGACTCGAGTTCTTTACATCTCTAAATGCACCCCTACGGTCCCCAAGGAACATACATGCCAAATTTCAGCTTCTTGCGCCTAATAGTTTTGGCTGTAGCGTGTCTGTCTGTTAGTAACGCAAGAATATAATATACAGGGTGTAAAAACACCCTTAACGAATACTGAAATCCCATGTTGTACCAATCACTACGAACATTTTTTACCTCTGCACCATACCAGGGAAATTACTGGTTCAGGAGATATTGAGGCTCAAAGTTAGTATGGAATTTTTCTAATTAGGGTAAGGCCACCTATTGTTGACACTCCACCAATTTATTGGCATGCTGAAGTTATTTATCAATAATAAAGTTACCAGTTACCTGAAACAATATTTATTTCGGCTAATAAATAGTAGGTTTAATCTTCTATACTACTGGCAACACAGAAACGGTCTCTTTTTAAAGATGGCGTCGCAATAAAAACGTGTTTGTCGTGTTCGGACCTGAATAAAAAAAATATCAAAATTCTTGTATTTTTGCTAAGGTAAGAGGTTCACTAATTTCAATAATATTTGCAAATCTGTTGAGTTTTGGTTACAGATACTGTTTAATTCGATTATTTAGTTATTTAGCTTGCATTTCCAATGCTAATTTTTAATGTTTACGGCAATTTACTACACTTTTTTGTGGTGCCAACATTTGGTACACAAAATATGAATCAAACCTTTTTACTGGCACATGTGCCAATATTAGGTAATTGATGATAAATTTACTTTTAAGACAAAATATACTTTATATCTATTATTTTTCGATTCAGATTTCAAATAAATGCATGTCGTAAGTTACGAACATATTTTTCCAAATTTTGGCCCACTGCCAATTGTATGAAAAACCATTTATTAGCAGTAGTGTCAATAATTAGTATTTGGGGTGCCAATAATTTTTTATTCTTTATTTTCAGTTATTTTCAAAATGAAGCCTCGTACAAAAAACAATACTAAAATAAAGATTGATAAGGTAAAGCGTAAGGTTTATTCAGAAGAAAATTTGCAAAAAGCGCTTGTAAAAATAACTAAGGGCATGAGTAAAAAACTTGCTGCCAAAACCTTCCAAGTGCCGCGGTCGACCATACAATTCCGATTAAAAAATCCAGAGCATGGCTCTAAACCAGGCCCTCCCACAATTTTAAATAGCGAGGAAGAAGAAGCTTTAGTCAATTGGATCAAACTCAGTAGCCAAAAAGAAGTTTCCCGAAAAGAAAAGAAGATTTGATAAAAAGTGTTTCGGAGTTTCTAAAAACATCCAATCGGGCGTCTTCTTTTACAAATGGTGAGAAATGGTTTAAATTATTTTTAGCCAGACATCCTACGCTTGCTTTTCGTACACCTGAAGCACTTACAGCTGCCAGCTCAACAGTGTCAGAAAATGATGTAAGAGGATGGTTTAGGCAAATCAAAGACTACTTTGATGAAAACAATTTGTTTCACATACTTTCTGACCCAAGACGAGTATTTAATGGAGATGAAACAAATTTTGTTTTGTGCCCTAAAACAGGTCTCGTTTTGAGTTCAAAAGGAGAAAGAAACGTGTATGAAGTTGATCACGCCCAGGCCAAAACTTCGTTGACTGTTATGTTTACTTTTTGCGCAGATGGCAATCTTACTCCACCGATGGTCATTTTTCCTAATAAAAGATTACCTGCAGAAATAACTACTAAAATTCCTGAAGATTGGGGCGTGGGTCTTAGTGAGAATGGGTGGATGAATTCAGATATTTTTTACGAATACATTAAGAACGTTTTACATCCCCATTTGGTCAAAACAAGCATAATATTTCCAGTCATTCTTTTTGTAGACGGTCACAAGTCTCACCTTACTTATGCCGTGAGTGAACTTTGTTCTACTTTGCAAATAGTTTTGATTGCACTTTATCCAAACTGTACAAGGCTTTTACAGCCTGCTGACGTTGCCGCATTCAAGCCTCTAAAAACAGAATGGCAAAAAACTGTATTGGAATGGCGTAGAACAAATCCATCACAGGCACTCACTAAGACTCAATTTGTACCATTGCTTAAAGTCACAATAGAAAAAGCATAAAGCCGCAAACTATTATCAACGGGTTTAGAGCAACAGGAATTTGTCCGTGGAACCCAGAAGCAGTAGACTACAGTAAATGCCTCGGAACAAAAAGCGCAAAAACAACCAAATCTCCTCAGTTCACTAGAGATAACGAGAAATTACTCTCTAAAGATGAATTTGTTAAATTACCTAGTAGGAAAGAATAAGGTTAATTGCATAGAAAAAGGAGAGTTAACATCAGAAGAGTCCATTGAGATGATAAAGAGAATCTGGCATTTCTTCGGCACACAATCAAATCACAAAATCGCAAAATCACGAAACACCATTTCTCAACCCCAAAATCTGGAAATCATAAATAAAGATTATGACTTTAGTCATTTGGACATCGAGAATATGCAAATAATTATTAACGATTGTCCAAATAGTATTGTTGAACCCGAACAATCAAAGTTAGTCTCTATTTCAGAAGAAATTGATTTTGAAAAAATCGTAGAGTGCTCAGATGAGGGGAACAAAACAATTGAAGATTTATCACAAGAACCTCATTTTGAATTAATAAACCACAGTGTTCAAATACATAATGCACCTGAAGACCAGAATATAGATTTACCAAAGTCTCAATCAGTACAAATTATTTCAGTTCAATGTAATCCATCCCTCACAGCTTCAACGCCTATGAAAAATCTTACTCCCGTTAAGTTAAACGATATTTTGATATTACCTAAAACACCGATAAGAAAAGGAGTAAAAAACTCTGTTAAAACCCCGTTTGTACTAACTTCGGCACAGTGGAAGGCACAAGAAAGTGAAAAAATCTGAATAAAAGAAGAAAAAGCAGAAGGGATCAAGAAAAGAAAAGAAGATAGGGCACGAAAAAAAATAGAAAAAGAGAAACGACCGGCGCCAAAGAAACAAAACAAAAATAAGGCTAAAGACGAAATATCAAAGATATTATTTTCTGAGAAATTTTATAAATTTGATAGTGAAGATACCATTGTTGAAAATAAAGAAAATGATCAGGAGTTAATTGGAATAAACAGAGAGCATAGAGGAGGGAGTATTGGTAATAGAACATATACCACTGCTGAAATAGAAAAAATGTTGACTGAATTAGATGACTGATACAAAGAAACGATCTCAAAATGTTGACTGAATTAGGTGATTAGTACGAACGATCTCAGTTTATTACTTTTTTTAATTTTATGAATATTTTGTTAATGTTTACTTAATTTGTTATAATCTTAAAAAGAATTTTCTAAACAATTTTCTTTGGTAAAAATAAATACCCTTTTTTATATTCTTCCCGTATTTTATTTAAGAACCTGTAAATGCCTAAATTAAAAAATCCATTCGAAGGAAATCAGTTAATATCACATATCTACCTGGAGGTATGTTATGCCAATAATAGGTTATGTTCACTGCCAATAAAGGGATTTTATATGCCAATGACTGGTCTTTCCACTCAACATCATTTAATTTAAAAAAATGTTAAATCAAACTGCTTAATCTTGAATAAAGTGTACTGAAAAACGTTCCTTAATGACATCAGAAGAGTTTAAATCCCTCTTCTTTGTTTAAATTTATATTATACGAGCAAAATTAAAAGTGTTAGGGGGATAGCCACTTAAAGTGCCAATAAATGGGTGTTTTACCCTAGGTACAAAATCGATGCATTTACTCCGCCAATATGTTCTTTAGATGCCCTATGACCCCATGGATCAGTAGGTATTTCGAGCATTGCATGCGCGCGCTGTTAATTGCGATTAAAAAAAAAGTAAAAACTTAAAAACAAAATTTGTTTCCCAAGTATTATTTTTGGTTAGTATGACTTGGCATGATGTCCACAACGAGTAGACTTCGGCTTAGTGATGGGTCTTGTGACACCCTGTATATTGATAACTAGCTGAGCCCGCGGTCACACCCGCGTCATTTAGGGCTGCTGCTGAGCACCTGTGACTTACAGCGTGATGTTATATAAACCTTCCTCTATAAATGGATCATCTTCTCTTAATTTTTCAAATCGGACCAGTAGTTGCTGAGATTGGCGCGTTCGAGCAAACAAACTCTTCATATTTATAACTAGAGGACGCCAGCAGCTACGCCTGCATTTTTTTTAATTTACCCGTTTTGGCCGATCCCGTGGGAATTTCGGGAAATCCCGTCTTAGTGCACCCCTACGGTCCCCAAGGAACATACATCCCAAATTTTAGCTTCCTGCGCCCAATAGTTTCGGCTGTAGCGTGTCTGTCAGTCAGTCAGTAACGCAAGGATTTTATATATTAAGATATTAAATATAGATTTAGCCTCTTTCTTCACTCATAGACAACTAATGTTTCTTCATTGCTTCTTATGTCGACGATGGTAGCACTTTTTAATAGATCATAGATATTTTTCTTTTTACTATCGGTTTTTGTTCTTCTTAATCTGTCATATACTTTTTTCGTTGAAGCTTGTAGGGCCGCCAACTGAAAAGAAAAATTATAATCTATAATTTTTTTTATGATAATAGGCGGCAAACGAGCAGACGGATCGCCTGATGGTAAGCAATTACCGCCGCCCATGGACACAAGCAACACCACAGGAGTCACAAGTGCGTTGCCGCCCCTTGGGGTTGGGAAAAGGGATAGGATGAGAAGTGGGATGAGGGAGAAGGAATAGGAGATAGGGCCTAAATACATTTGGAGTGTCTGTTTGTAATATTAAATTAATCCCTTTTTACTAAATGCATATGGATGTATACACGGTACATATACCGAAATGACATTTTTTACTATTTTTGTCTGTTTGTTCTCGCTAATCTCTGGAACGGCTGGATAATGGCTCATAGCGCGATGTTATATAGCCTACCTCGATAAATGGGCTATCTAACACTGCAAGAATTTTTCAAATCGGACCAGTAGTTCCTGAGAATAGGGCGTTAAACCAAACAAACTAACAAACAAAAAAAGTCTATAGTGTTATAATATATTAGTATAGATAATGCCCGCGGTTACACCCGCGTTAATTAAGGCTACTGCTCCGCTCCCATGGCTCATAGCGTGATGTTATATATCCTAGAGCCTTCCTCGATAAATGGGCTATCTAACACTTTTCAAATCGGACCAATAGTTCCTGAGAATAGGGCGTTAAACCAAACAAACAAACAAACAAAAAAACTCTGTAGTGTTATAATATATTAGTATAGATAATGCTCGCGGTTACACCCGCGTTAATTAAGGCTACTGCTCCGCTCCCATGGATCATAGCGTGATGTTATATATCCTAGAGCCTTCCTCGATAAATGGGCTATCTAACACTTTTCAAATCGGACCAGTAGTTCCTGAGAATAGGGCATTCAACCAAACAAACGAAAAATTAGTACCAGATAGAATACATACATACATACATAGACTCACGCCTGTTTCTCCGAAGGGGTAGGCAGAGGCATATTAAACGCCCACTTTTCGCCAGTGTTTTTATCCCACGTAATAGGTGGCGAGCCTATTGCCGCTTTTCGGGATATTTTGTTTGCCAGAGCCTCGTCCGTTGATCGGCAGGTGCACCACTTGCAGGTGAGGTTGGCGCCCGACCCTAAGTTCTTGGTGAGAACCCTATGCACCGTTAGATAGAATACTGTACCTTTTTAGTCTCCAAATCCTGATGCTCCTGTTTCACATGATTCTTCAAATCCATATACCTCCTAAAAGACTTATTACATATTAAACAGTCGGCATTATATTTCCTCTCCTTATGTACCGCCCACATGTGATCCCACTTCTCCTTAAGGGAGCCAAACTTTATCGAACAAACTATGCATCTATATTTTAGAGTAGTATTGTCGTGTTGCATTCGGATATGTTTCTTGTAAGTTGATAGGAGAGGGAATATTTTATTGCACAGCTTGCATGATACGGGCTTTTGGGTTTCGTGGATCTGAAAAAAAAAATATTTCTGTCTGAATCGTGTTAATAAACGAAAAGAAAGATGAAATACCTTTCTATTTGTCCCGACGTTTCGGCATGGGTTACACCAGCCGTGGTCACGGGATGATTATTAACACGATTCAGACCCGTTACATAATTTTTAATATTTTATTTATAGCCTTTATCCCCGAAGGGGTAGGCAGTGGTGTGATATAACAACCACATTTCGCCATTATTTTTTAGGTCCCACGTAATAGGGGGCGAGCCTATTGCGCGCGCACATTACCAGACTCCGTGCTGCTACCGAGAATTTCCTAACGGAAAAACCCAATAACACTTTGCCCGACCCGGGAATCGAACCCGAGACCTACCAATCCCACGCGCACATTTATGCCGCGAGACAAACGAGGCAGAAATGTGCGCGTAGAAAAAGTTTTTTTTTCCTTTTGTATTACAATTTCAATGACTAACCAGTCTTAAAATACTATACTAATGAAATACAGGGTGTAAAAAGACCCTTCACGAAAAATGAAATCCTATGCTGTACCAATCACTATGAACATTTTTTACTTCGGCACCATACCTAGGAAATTACTGGTTCAGGAGATATTGAGGCTCAAAGTTAGTATGGAATTTTTCTAATTAGGTACAAAATCGATGCATTTATCCCTCTAATATGTTCTTTAGATGCCCTATGACCCCATGGATAAGTAAGTATTTAGAGAATTGCACGAGCGCGCTTTTTATTGCGGTTTGAAAAATGTGAAAACTAAAAAAAACCTTTCCCAGGTATTATTTTTGGTTAGTATGACTTGGCATGATGTCCACAACGAGTAGACTTCGGCTTGGTGATGGGTCTTGTGACACCCTGTATAGTATACAGAACATAAAAGAAAATAATTTAGAGGGCGTCATAAAAGTCCTCCACATCGCCGTCAACTGGAAGTGCCTAGAACGCTGGCAGCATTGCCACGTTGTATGGCAATACTTAACTTTTGGGCCAAATACGCACCAGCCTTCTGGTCACGCGAGACGTCTACCTCTCTTTGCGAAATCTCTAAAAAGAGATCTTATTTTTTTTTTATATAGTCTCACGCCTGTATCCCCGAAGGGGTAGTCAGAGGTGTAATATTACACCCACATTTCGCCATGAATTTTTAGGTCCCACGTAATAGGTGGTGAGCCTATTGTCGTTACCGGGCACATCACCAGACTCAGGGCTGCTACTGAGTATTCGGAAACACCCAGTAATACTTTTGCTGGACCCGGGACCTCCGATCAGCAGTCGCATACGCTATCCACTGAACCATGGAAGCAGTAATGTGACTAGTGGCATAGTAAAAACAGAATAGTAAGATAGCTTCATACAAATCGGCCGCCGCGCTGCCGCGCTGGTTTGAATGTACGCGTGAGTCGCCGGCGCCGTGTACGCACGCACTTTTCACGCACACAATCTCACGAGCGCGGCAAGCTCGGCGCGGATTCAGTACGGGATGCGCCGCGCGTCTGATCGAGCGCATTCATGTAGTACTTCACTGCTCGCCCGCTTGAATTGTTTATATACATTCAGTTTTGTAATAAACGTTATTAATAATAAACAATGTGTTAAGCGACAGTAAATTTAACTTGTTACTTTTTCTCATTAAAAAAGGCATTTAGATAGTTATATAACGCTTAGGTAGTCAGTAGGTATTTGAGAAAAAATAAATTCAAGCTTAAATTGTTAAGTATTCAGCGCGATCACTTAAAAAAGCGGCGAAAAAGCGCGAGCGCCGACAAAGCCGGCGCCGCGGTGTAAACAAGTGACAACCCGTGCGTCAACGCAAGAGTAGGCAATTAACTCGCCGAGCGGCCTTAGCTAACCTACTATTCTGTTTTTACTATGCTAGTGGTGTATAATACAGAGTTATCTATCTAACACTTTTGCCCGACCCGGGAATGGAACCCCGGATCTCCAGATTAATAGACACATATGCTATGCACAGGCCCGCAGGCAGACACAAGATTATTTTAGAAAAAATATCAAACAAATTTCGGACGCCTTTGGGCGGCCTAAAAACTCCGAACTAGATTTAGCCATACACCCACTCGAGAAAAACAGAAGAAAATATTTAAGTCGGCGTTATACGCGATATTCCAGGGCTTATTTATTGGTATTGACAAAGAGCTCAGATATTTACATAGAGGCGCATTTCCTATGGGCGCTCTGAAGACAAACTTTCTATGACCCAAATTGCCGCTTGGCGGCGTGGCAGTCGCGCTGTGACAGCTGTCTCTACGAGTGCAAGAGAGATGAACGTTTCTCCTGTGTAGAGGAAGAGAGATGGAGAGAGAACGACGCCAGCGCCGCCAACGGCGCCAACTACGAACTACACTGACGACAGTCGCCAACTCGCCACTTGGAATCGCCACACGCAATCCTTAAGAAATGCGCTTCTATATGTAAATCTGTATTCATTGACGAGAGCAAGAGAGACGAACGTTCGTCGAGTGTATCTTAACTGCGAGAGCAAGAGAGATGGAGAACGACGCCAGCGCCATCAACGGCGCCAACTACGAACTTAACTGAAGACAGTCCCAGCTTGGACTCGGCACACGAAATCCTTAAGAACTGCGCTTCTATGTAAATCTGTATTCATTGGTATAACAACTGTCAAACAGCTTCATGACAGCCGGGACCGTTAACGTGCTCTCCGAGGCAATGATTAACAATTTAATTTGCAGATAACATCGGAAGGTCAGTGGTGTGCGTCGTGGATTCGAACCCGATACCAAAAAACACAGATTTACATAGAAGCACATTTCCTATGGACGCCCTGAAGACAAACTTTTTGCGACCCAAATTGCCGCTTGGCGGCGTGGCAGTCGTCCCTTTGTGTAAGAGCAAGAGAGACGGACGTTGTAAGAGTGTATTTAGCTACGAGAGCAAGAGAGATGGAGAAACGACGCCAGTGCCACCAACTACGAACTAAACTGGGAGCAGAGACCACTATGAGTCGACACACGAAATCTTTGGTTGCGGTTCTATGTATATTTGAGTTCTTTGACATTGCCCACGAAATTCCCTGCATACTTAATTTCATGAAAATGGTTTGAGCCATTTCTGAGATTCAGTTTATACATACGGGGTGTTGTAAAAAGACCCGAAAACTGAAATCACCACGAACCAATCACTACGAACATTTTTTACTTCGGCACCATACCTGGGAAATTACTGGTTCAGGAGATATTGAGGCTCAAAGTTAGTATAGAATTTTTCTAAATAGGTACAAAATCGATGCATTTACCCCGCCAATATGTTCTTTAGATGCCATGGTTAAGGAGGTATTTCGAGCATTGCACGCGCGCGCTTTTAATTGCGGTTTAAAAAATATGAAACCTTAAAAATATTAGTTTCTCAGGTATTATTTTTGGTTAGTATGCACCCATGGATAAGTAGCTAGTTCAAGTATTGGATGAAAAAAAAGCTTTTCCCAGGTATTATTTTTGGTTAGTATGACTTGGCATGATGACCACAACGAGTAGACTTCGGCTTGGTGATGGGTCTTGTGACACCCTGTACACAAGTATTGCTCTTATAAAGGTATTTGATAGATATACAGGGTGTCACAAGACCCATCACCAAGCCGAAGCCCACTCGTTTTGGACATCATGCCAAGATTGCCAAGTCATACTAAGCAAAAAGAATACCTGGGAAAAGCTTTTTTTTTTTCATCCAATACTTGAAATAGCTACTTATCCATGGGTGCATAGGACATTTAGAGAACAAATTGGCAATGTAAATGCATTACATTTGTTCTTAACTAAAAAATAATATGGTGACTGAGCCTCAATATCTCCTGAACCAGTAATTTCCCAGGTACCAAACCTGAGTACTGGTTCAGCTGTGGGTTGCGGCTCAATGTCACAATACATTTTTAATCGCCGAAGTAAAAATGTTCGTAATGATTAGTACAATATGGGATTTCAGTTTTCGTTATGGGTCTTTTTACATCCTGTATATGTATAGACATATATAGATGCCTCATTGATCTCCCGTCATAAATGTGCGCGTGGGATTGGGAGGTCTCGGGTTCGATTCCCAGGTCGGGCAAAGTGTTATTGGGTTTTTCCTTTAGAAAATTCTCAGTAGCAGCACGGAGTCTGGTAATGTGCCCGGTACGGCAATAGGCTCGCCCCCTATTACATGGGACCAAAAATTTCATGGCGAAATGTGGGTGTAATATTACATCTCACGCTTGTATCCCCGAAGGGGTAGGCAGAGATGTAATATTACACCATGTAATATTACATCTCTGCCTACCCCTTCGGGGATACAGGCGTGAGAGACTATAAAAAAAAATATGTATAGATAAATAATTTCTCACCTTCATATGCCTCTCAATAGAAATTTTCGCTTGGAACTTCTTCCCGCAACTATCACAAGTGTACGCGTTAATATTATGCAATTTCTTATGCTTAGTAAAATTACTCGAATCGCTGAACGTCTTGTCACAAATCTCACACTTATATATAGGCAGAGACGCATGATCCCGCATATGTTTCTTATAACTTTCTGGTTTTTGAAAGGTTTTCCCACATATTTGACATTTTAAGGCACTGTGGTCTGGTCTATGGGCATATGCATCGTTTAAAAGGTGCTCGATGAGGTGTCTTTTGCAGTCATTTCGCCTTTTGAAGTGTTTTTGACATATGAAGCAACCGGGATGCATTTTGTCTGACATTTCTCTGTTTTGAAGATGATCTGAAAGAAAGGAAATTTTGTTAATATATTGGTCCGTGTGGTGATGGATTAAGAATACGGAATGTCACCACCCCATGTCATGCCATGGGTGTCGTAAGAGCCGACAGAGGGAGCATATTATGCAGAGAACAGCACTGTAAGAGAAGGAAAACTTGATACAAACCCTATACCAACCAGTTTGGCCAGCGTGGTATAGTAGGCCAATTCCTACTTTGAGTGGCCTAGTCCAGCAGTGGACTGTTAAAGGCTGATGATCACTTATAATATGTAGTTATAGCCCAGTGGTGTACGTAACGGACTGCCGAGACGATGGTCTCGGGTTCTATTCCCAGGTACCCTAGGCACACACCTCTGACTTTTCGAAGTTATGTGTGCTTTAAAAAGTTAATTATCGTTAAGTGCCCGTGTGGATGAAGATGGCAATAGGCTCGCACGAATATTAACATTGGGAACCTGGCGAAGTGTGGGTGTGTAATACACCTCTGCCTACCCCTTCGGGGATAAAGACGTTGATGTTACGTTACATATTTGTAGTTTTCGTAAGAAGAAATAAACTCTTCTTTTTGTTGTTACACGCCTGTATCCCCAGAGAGGACATAGGTATAATATTACACCCAGATTTCGCCGTGTAAATTTTTAGGTCCCACGAGCCTATTGCCGTTGCCGGGCACATCACCAGACTCTGTGCTGCTACTGAGAATTCGGAAAAACCCAGTAACACTTTTGCCCGACCCGGGAATCGAACCCGGGACCTCCGATCAGCAGACGCATACGCTATCCACTGGACCACAGAGTCATAAAAGTGTCTGATTTTACTAGTTTAGAATTATCCCCATTTATGAACTAACCCTAAGAAAAAAGTAAAAACTACTTACCCAACAACTTCTTAACAAAAGCATTGTCATAAGGCTTCTGTGAAACCAACTTTACCTCTTCCACCTCTTTTTGCCCCTCCACAATAGTCAAATGTAATTCCCAATGGAAGAAAAAGTCACTTTTATCCAAATATTCACTGCAGACCTTACATTGGTACTTATAACCCATTGATTCATGGGTACTTGTTGTAATCATTCTGACTGAGACGTAATTCGTTCTTATATGCATCGAAACATGGGAAAGATAGGCAGAATACTCTTCAAAAGAACGAAAACAGACCGGACAACATTTAAGATTCAGACCATGCCTAGTAAAGTGGTCGAGATATTTTCTAAATGACTTGTACGTCGTAGCACATTTGGTGCAACTATGGTACCCATTAAAAGATTCCATATCGCATTCTTCTTTCATATGCTTTCTGAAGTCTTTATGTACGCCTACAAAAAGGCACCTATGACATTTATATAAATTCGGTGTTTTTATTTTGGGGTCTGTGCTTTCTTGCATCACTAGCATTGCGTCTTGCATATCTTCTGGCATTTCCATATCTTCTTGCATGTCATCTTGAGTTACTTGCATCGTTCCTTCCTCAACTGGCGTCTGCATAAAATTGAAATCCAATCTAATAATGTCATCCTCATATTCATCCTCCTCATCTTGCATTTCTTGCTTCACCTCTTTCGGTTCAATTTTGATGCCGAATATTCTAGAAACATCGTCTCGTGGTTCTAATTTTACTGCAATATTTTCTTGCATCTGACTTAAGGCGACATTTTCTTCTTCTCGCAACTGACTTATGGCGTCATTTTCTTCAATGTCAATTAATTCTTGCTTTATCTTAACTGGCTCTGGATTTTCTTCTTCTATAACGAAGTTTTCTACTATTTCTGTTTCTACTTTTTCTTGTGTATCTTCGCTAGGAGACCTATTCTCTTCGTCAGGTAATTCGTTGTCAATTATACCTGGATCAGCAATTGGTAATTCGTCAATTATTTCTTGTTTTATCTCTAATTTAGGCGCGTCGGCTACTATTGGAGTATCTGAAAAAATAAAAAATATTGTTACTCGATGTTAAAAATCGATCTCACGCGTTTTTCTTTTCGGTTTCTTGCTAACAGCGCCCTACTGGATCAAATTCAGCCTAAAAGTTGCCCTACAGAACCCTCTACCAGAGATTATTCCACTTAAATTTGTTCAGCAATTCCAGACTATCACGGACAAACAGAAAGACAGAAATCTTTTTAAAAACATTACCATTCCTTTTGGCTTCGCCGTAGTCCGGAAAAAGGGTTATTTAAGATATCGTCTAGCTATATTGACTGGGGAAAACAGTTAATTTGCAATCACAGACAGAAACTTCTTTTACTCACGCCAGTGTCCCTGATCGGGTAGGCGGAAGTATATTACACCCAAACGTAATATGAATTTTAGGTCCCACGTAAGGCGGCGAACCAATTTTATTTTGCCTGACTCCATGCTGCTACTGGGAATTCGGAAAAACACAGTAACACTTTTATCGGGAATCGAACCCGGGACCTTGATCAGCAGACAGTCATAAAGAGGAGTCAGTCCCTCAAATAAACTGACAGTAGTCTTAGCCATGATATATCGCTATCCCTTTGTGTTGCAGAGGTCAGACAGGCAGTCGCTCTGTGGAAAAGCTAATATTAGGGTACTGCTCCGCTCGTGTGGCTCATAGCGTGATGTTTTATAGCCCATAGCCTTCCTCGATAAATGGGCTATCTAACACTGAAAGAATTTTTCAAATCGGACCAGTAGTGCCCGAGATTAGCGCGTTCAACCAAACAAACTCTTCAAACTTTATATATTAGTATTAGATTTTAGTTAATATTTACCTGTTATGTAGGACTCTCAGCCAGGGAAAGCGGTGCAAATGAAGAAAAGAAACAAGTATTATATACAAGTTATGAGCAAAGCATTTAAATTAGTACATGAAATAAAATTAGAGTGTTAAGCAGGGTTGGAAATTATTAAGATCACAAATTTCTTGATAATTATGCGATAATAGGCGTGTGTCCACTAAGAATTAATCGGTTTGATTGTAGTATCTATAGATGACTTTAAGATGTTAATAAAAGTTTTTTATTTATTATAAAAAGGTAAGATTAATGTTATTTTTAGGATTCTAAAACTAAAAATAATGTTTTTATTCTTGTGACAGTGAACACCAATCAGAGAGCATTACGTCAAACAGTACGTCCGCCATTCATGTTGTTGACGTTTTAGTAGTAAATACAACTAAAACGTCAAACTTTCTACCTGTCAAATCGAATATAACAAAATAAAAGTGGGTACATCAGACCAGACTTCATTCACGGTTTGTTTTGTTTTGTACTTTGTGATATCACTCAACCGCCACGATGGTTTACAGCGTTTTCGTGTCAAATTCAAAAAGGTTTTTAAAAAGCCGTTATTAGTAATGTTGCTGATCGATTTTTGAAGAAAAAAACAGGTATTTCAGTTTAACATGTAATAAAGGAACGAATCAATCGCTAATTACATTTTAGGACACAAGCCTATTATGCGATAATTATTAATCATTGAAATTATACTACAGTTTACGGATTTTATCGCGTCATATTGGTTTCAATAAGTTATTACATTTAAACAGAATGATCTAGAAACTAATTCTTTTAATTTATTACTAGCCCACGTTTCGAATTCTTTACAGGATTCATGGTCACGGGCAGACTGAGGTGATATGGCTTTTTCTTGTTGGCTACATCTTGAAACGAACTTCAATCAAAACTTACTACAAGCTATGAATAAAGATTTACATAGAAGCGCAGTTCTTAAGGATTTCATGTGCCGATTTCAAGTGGAGACTGTCTCCAGTTTAGGTCGTAGTTGGGCGGTTGAAGGCGCTGGCGTCGTTCTCCGTCTCTCTTGCTCTCGTAGTTAAGATACACAGGAGGAACGTTTGCCTCTCTTGCTCTCGTAGAGACAGTTGTCACAGCGCGACTGCCACGCCGCCAGGCGGCAATTTGGGTCAAAGAAAGTTTGTCTTCAGCGCGCACAGGAAATGCTATATGCAAATATCTGAGCTCTTTGCTACAAGCTGCCAACGAAGACATGTCAATTCTTACCAACAGTCAAGTGTCAGTTACCCTTGCAAGAGGCCGGTGTCTACAAAATGGACTGTGAATGTGGGCGCTTATACATTGGACAAACCAAGAGAAGCGTAAACTGTAGTTTAATTTCAATAATTAATTATTAGAATTAATATTTTGTCGATATTGGTCTAGGATTTAATGTCGAGTTTTCCATCTCTTCGCAAAGATATAATTTTATTCCGCCACTACACGGAATTGTCCTAGCTGACTTAAATTTTAAGCTTCTTAGTTTTTAGTTAAATTAGACCCTCTTCTCTGTTTTCTATCGAGCTGAAATTTTGTATGCATGTACATGTACATGTACATATGCAATATAATGACGTCACGGAGCCGATCTGATCATGGAGCTGGAAGGTGGCTATCGGAACTCCGCAATATAACGACACAACCCCCTCGAGTTTGGGCTCGTTTGATTCGTATTGATGAGTACTTTCAACCTTATGTTTAGCGCATATCATCATCATCATCATCAGCCTTTTATACTGTTCCACTGCTGGGCACGGGCCTCTTCCCATTATGAGAAGGGTAAGGCCATAGTCCACCACACTGGTCTAGTGCGGGTTGGCAGACTTCACATGTCTTTCGAGAACATTATGGAGAACTCTCAGACATGCAGGTTTCCTCACGATGTTTTCCTTCACCGTTTAGCAAGCGATAATTAACAATTTAATACGCACATAACTCCGAAAAGTCATCGGTGCGCGCCGTGGATTCGAAGCCGGGCCCTCTACGTAGCAGTCTGTCGGTCTCTCCACTAGGCTATCGCTGCTTAGCGCATATGAATGCTTGTTATTTAAAGGACTTTAATTTTCATTTATTGGACTCGTTATTTCACAGTTCAAATATAAATAATAATCAAATATTTTCATAGTCAGAAATCATAAGCATATCTTGTAAGAAGTTTCGGTTTCTTCAGATTATAATTTACTAGATGATCCCGCGGTTACACCCGCGTTATTTAAGGCTACTGCTCTCCTCCCGTGGCTCATAGCGCGATGTTATATAGCCTATAGCCTTCCTCGATAAATGGGCTATCCAACACTGAAATAATTTTTGAAATCGGAGCTATACTTGTTAAGATTACCGTTTAACTAAACAAACAAACTCTTCAGCTTTATACAGGGTGTAAAAAGACCCGCAACGAAAACTGAAATCCCAACAACATATTTTACTTCTGCACCATACCTAGGAAATTAATGGTTCAGGAGATATTGAGGCTCAAAGTTAGTATGGAATTTTTCTAATTAGGTACAAAATCGTTGCATTTACCCCGCTAATATGTTCTTTAGATGCCCTATAACCCTATGGATATGTAGGCATTTCGAGAATTTCACGCGCGCGCTATTAATTTTGAGGTTTAAAAAATGTGAAAACTTGTAAATGTATATTATTAGTATAAGATGACAAGTATTAGATTGCAAGCGAAGATAAAGAGGTTGAAAACTCGACATTAAACCCGTCTAGCCAGCGTGGTATAGTAGGCCCAAAGCCTATTAACTCCAAAGCTATTGAGATGCATATGCATACAGATAGGAGAGGCCTATGACCAGCAGTGGACTGCAAAGGCTTTAAGTATGTAGCTAAATTGGACAAGCATATACAGGGTGTAAAAAGACCCTTAACGAAAACCGAAATCCCATATTGTGCGAATCATTACGAACATTTTTACTTCAGCACCATACCAATGAATACAGATTTACATAGAAGCGCAGTTCTTAAGGATTTCGTGTGCCGATTCCAAGTGGGGACTCTCTCCAGTTTAGTTCGTAGTTGGCGCCGTTGGCAGCGCTGGCGTCGTCCTCCGTCTCTCTTGCTCTTATAGTTAAGATACACAGGAGGAACGTTCGTCTCTCTTACTCTCGTAGAGACAGCTGTCACAGCGCGACTGCCACGCCGCCAAGCCAGGCCTCCGTCACTGGCTCAAATTCGCGCGATAAATACCTACCATTTCGTGTATCCATATGGATACAAACGACAGAGGGCCGCCGCACGCCCGGCAGCGTGTAGGTACGCATGGCAAGTTTCCCGCGCTTTCTTATAGAAATACCGAAACCACGAAGTTATTGTGCAGTGGCTGGCCCGATGGGTGTTAAACGAACAAAACAAATGCAAAACTTGTTGTTGGAACGAAGTTTTGGAACGAAGTTCCTTATCGCGCGTTGCGAAAGGGGGCTAGACGGAAAAAATTAAGATGAAAAGTTGAAACGACACTTTTTGCTACAGTAAGCTATTGTAAGCCGAGCGGCGTGCGCATGTATCTCTGTCTGTCTCTCTCTCTCTTATAGAAAGCAAGCATCATGTTCATGCTTTCTGATCACGAAAATGACATCTATTTGGGAATCCAAGATGGCGGACGGGACAGTTTAAATAAAATTAATATGTGTATCATTTTCGGGGTTTTAATATATTCTGGTCACGAAAATGACATCTATTTGGGAATCCAAGATGGCGGACGGGACATTATTAATAAAATTAATATGGGTATCATTTTCGGGATTTTTATGGATTCTGGTCACGAAAATGACATCTATTTGGGAATCCAAGATGGCGGACGGGATATTTTTAATAAAATTATATGGGTATCATTTTCGGGGTTTTTATAGATTCTGGTCACGAAAATGACATCTATTTGGGAATCCAAGATGGCGGACGAGACATTATTGATAAAATTAATATGGGTATAATTTTCGGAGTTTTTATGGATTCTGGTCACGAAAATGACATCTATTTTGGAATCCAAGATGGCGGACGGGACATTATTGATAAAATTAATATGGGTATAATTTTCGGGGTTTTCTGGATCCTGGTCACGAAAATGACATCTATTCTGGAATCCAAGATGGTGAACGGGACATAATTGATAAAATTAATATGGGTATCATTTTCGGGGTTTTTATGGATTCTGGTCACGAAAATGATATCTATTTTGGAATCCAAGGTGGCGGACGGGACATTATTGATAAAATTAATATGGGTATAATTTTCGGGGTTTTTCTGGATTCTGGTCACGAAAATGACATCTATTTGGGAATCCAAGATGGCGGACGGGATATTTTTAATAAAATTAATATGGGTATCATTTTTGGAGTTTTCATGCTTTTTGATCACGAAAATGACATCTATTTGGGAATCCAAGATGGTGGACGAGACATTTTTAATAAAATAATATGGGTATAATTTACTGGGCTATCATGTATTCTGATAACGTAAATGACATTTATTTGGGGATCCAAGATGGCGAACGGGACATTTTTTGTAAAATTAACAATTATTACTAAAATTGAGCCTATTGATTAAGTTTATATTACACTAGAGGACGCCAGCAGCTACGCCTGCATTTTTTTTTAATTTACTTACCCGTTTTGGCCGATCCCGTGGGAATTTCGGGAAATCCCTTCTTAGTGCACCCCTACGGTCCCCAAGGAACATACATGCCAAAATTCAGCTTCCTGCGCCCAATAGTTTCGGCTGTAGCGTGTCTGTCAGTCAGTCAGTAACGCAAGGATTTTATATATTAAGATTATATTTGTTAATAATATTAAATATATTTTAACTTAAAAAAATAAAATTTCATTACAATTTCTTCACTAATTAATCGAAAGGAATTTCGTTCCATCCGGGTGTCCCTTGACACCTCTCAAGCAGTTTTTTTTTTCATTGCCGACGAAGGACAAACAATGATTTATGTAGTATGTTATGGTCTTATACCATAAATTGATATAAGTGGGCACTTATATAAAATTTCGTCTAAAAATTGACACCGTTTATTTTATTTAGAGCAAAGGTAAGAAAGGAAATAATAGGTATGTAAATGTTAGTTAATTGATAAGTTAAGGTTATTACTAGAAATAAATATAAATGTTTTTATTAAGTAAAATCTACTTAATGTCAGAATCTTATGTACGTACTTACTGTACTGTCTGGTATTATGTCCGATAAACGGAAATAGGCAATAGGCCCCTACTACGTACGATTATAATACATTTTATTTACTTTTATAACATACTAGAGGACGCCAGCAGCTACGCCTGCATTTTTTTTAATTTACCCGTTTTGGCCGATCCCGTGGGAATTTCGGGAAATCCCTTCTTAGTGCACCCCTACGGTCCCCAAGGAACATACATGCCAAATTTCAGCTTCCTGCGCCCAATAGTTTCGGCTGTAGCGTGTCTGTCAGTCAGTCAGTAACGCAAGGAATTTATATATTAAGATTGTATACTTATTATTACTTAATTATTATATATGTTAACAATATGTATTTACTAACTGAATCGTGTATATATAGGTAAGTATTTAGCAATTTAAAATATGGTTATTTCGCAACATTCGTTTTATTAACAAAATCATTATAAGAACAACCCTAGTGCCTTCGTTCGATGACGCGCTTGTACGTACAGTCACGCAATCTGCAACTCTTTGCGTGAGTACTTAGGGTACATTTCTCTTCATTGCAAACAACGGATATTATTATTAAGATTTAGTAGGTGATTATAGAGTAGGTATTTTCGATTTTGTATGGGAGTGATGTATCTGTTACGAAGTAACTATTTAGTAATCTGTGGCCAAGCGGCAATTTGGTCCACAGAAAGTTTGTCTTTTGAGCGCCTATAGGAAATGCGCCTCTATGTAAATATCTGAGCTCTTTGACCATACTGGGAAATTACTGGTTTAGGAGATATTGAGGCTCAAAGTCACCATTCAATTTTTGTTGTTTATTACAAAATCAATGCATTTACCCCGCCAACTAGTTCTATAGATGTCCTATGCACCCATGGCTAAGTAGGTATTTCGAGCATTGCACGCGCGCACTTTTAATTGCGACTTAAAAAAAAATCTTTTCCCAGGTAATATTTTTCGGCTTGGTTATGGGTCTTGTGACACCCTGTATATTTTGTTAATGTAGTATGCGGCAAATGAGTAAGTCGTCTGATGGTAAGCGGTTACCGTCGCCCATGGAAACAAGCAACACCACAGGAGTCACAAGTGCATAGCCTTTTGGAGTGGGAAAAGAAATACGATCAGAAGTGGGATGAAAGAGAAGGAATTGGGGATGGAGCCTCTGGCATTCTCACTCACCGAACGAAACGTAACAGTATAAATACTGTTACTTTAAGTCAACTTTGTGTGATAATCAGTGATCGGATAATTGGATGCATATTCACCTAAAGTTCATTTTTGGCTAGGATATTATTATATATATATTATTACTTCTTAAAACATTTTTTTTTTTAATATAAATTCCGGGATTACAGAAAATTCGGGAATGTGAAACTACTCTGTAACATGGTGAGGAAACGACGTGTTTAACATGTGGTTTTTGTTTAAAAAGAAACTGGTCTCCGGGATTACATAATTATTAATGTGTATTTACTTGAAGTTAATTGTAAGCTCCCCATCAATTTATGAGTATGTTGAGTGTAAGAGGAATGGTAGGCAGTGTGTGCTGTTGTATCTAAGTTAATAAATGGTTTTTTTATGTAATTCTTATTTATTATTCGTTTGAAATAAATATTTTGAAAATTGAAGAAAATTAAGAGGATTTTATTATTTTAGAGCTGTTTTTTGGTACAAAAGTTAAAATAAGTAAATTTACCTACACCTGATTTGATTGTATAATAAAAAAACGAAATTTGTCGATTCCGTAATCCCGGGAGTTTTCGATTCAAAAGTGCATTCCATAATAGCCAACACCTCAACTTTAGGTAAATATGCATCCGATTATCCGATCACTAGTGATAATATATAAAGTTAAGTTTATATTCTGTGATATTATAAAATGTTATAAAATATTTTCACGCACCTTTAATTGCTATTTGTAGTAAATCTTCGCCATTTTCTTGGTTGTACAGCAAACATAATTTCGGTATTAAAATCTGTAAAAGAAAGAAATATATATTTTTAGGTACTTAAATTAGCTGTTTCTTGGGTAATTTTCAGTATAACGATAACAGCGCCACCTACAGGATCAAATTATACTACATAATTATGTAGTACAAAGCTCTACCCTTACAAGTCCTCTTTATTCCCGTGAAAGACCCATTCAAACCGGTTCAACAATTACAGAGATTATCCCCGACAAATAGATGGACAAACAAAATAAAAAACAATAGTATTTATTACATGGTATCATGTAAGTAATTTTTAAGTAAAATTAATTTATTATCAATTTAAGTAATTTAAATTAAAAAATATGTTACGTTGGTTTGGACCTTTGGAACGGATGGATGAAAGAAGAAATACGAAAGGAGTGTATCGTGCGAGAATGAATGGAAATGTCGGCAGGCGGACGTACGCCGCCCAAATACTGAAAAAAGGCCAAATAAAAAGTACCTATAACCGACGCACATGCATGATGAGGTTAATGAATGTCGAGGAAGCGAAAGAGGTATGTTTGAACCGAAGCATGTAGCGTTCCATAATCCATAGTCTCTGCTAACCCCAATGGGAGACAGGCGTGACGATATAGATAGATACATAGATAGATGACGTTCATAAGAGCCACTTTGTGACCTAGATGAATAAATGATTTTGACTTTAAGAAACAAAACCGTCTCCCGCAGCGCTGACTACGTGAATTATATCCTTTCTCTGACACTATATATTTGTAAAACCAATACAAAAATCCGTTCGGTGGTTTTCGTCCTGTCAGAGCACAGAGCGAAAAGGGGACTTACATACATACATAGACTCACGTCTGTTTCCCGGAAGGGTAGGCAGAGACTACGGATCGCCATTTGCAACGATCCTGACGTATGTATCTCTCTTGCTACATTCACTCCCATCAGATTCCTTATGCATGCTCTTCTGTTCAGGGTACTTCTAACCTGTCCTGTTTTAGGATGTCTCCAATCTGCAGGCCGATTCAGAATGTCACGATAAGTTATCGTACGATATGTCAAATTATTGTCCTCATCTTTTAGCCGCCTATCAGAGATATTTTGAACAAATATTCATTGAATTCGATTTATTTATTAATTTACTACATACTGAATGCATAAAATTGATAGGAAATGCGATAGTTTTGACAAAAAATGAGCTAGCCCATTTGACAATTAACGAAATCGAATGTCAAATGAGATATCGAACGATTCTGAATCGCCCCCCAGGTCAGAGAACGTCCGCCTAGGTCTTCCCCTTCGTCCTGTCCCATTCACACTTGCCTTGTATATCTGCTTGGTCAATCTTTCGTCATCCATCCCCTCTACGTGCCCAAACCACCTAAGCATACCTTTCTCGATGCTTGTCACTACATCTTCTTTTACCCCACAACACTCTCTTATCACACAATGCTTTACTCTGTCAGTCAAAGACACACCACACATACTTCATTTTATAATATGTATAAAACCAGAACTAATTTCATTTTAATTTATACTATGTTTAGACTAGCTACGACCCGAGACCTCCCAATCAGGAGACGCATATCGCCATCCACTGGACCACAGAGGCAGTCAGATAACGTTATAGAATTACAAAAAACCCGTAATTCGGCCCGGCAGATGGCGCTGTTGGCGAGATACGGCAAATAAAGCTGGTCAAACGGCGAGCAACTGCTAGTAGATAAAAAAAGCATATTATTATAAAGATGCCACTCACCTTGTCAAAAAATTTCAGTAGCGATCCTGATATGCTGCTATGATGTTCTTTAAGCACATGCTGGGTAGCAGCCGGATCATCAAGGAACACAGTGTAATTCTCACACAGCATACAACTCCTCACGATCACAAACTTATCCGAATGAAACATCAATATGTGCTCTGTCTCCAAGCAAGAACGACTTATATGGAAACCACATATTCTACACTTGACACTATCTGTCTTACTACTCCTATGAGTATTATACCTTAACCCGATAGGGAATAGTCTAAAACAGTAACAGTGGCCGGTTACCCCTTTCTTCGGACAATCATGAGCACCGTTGTTCACATATTTTGTTTGGCAGAATTTACATTTGCTGTATGAAACTGGTACGATTATATCTGAACGTACTGTGTGCATGGAAGTCATATGTGAACGGTACTGTATTTGTGAGTGGCAGACCGCACTGCAGATTTCACAGGTTTTCTTCCACTGATTTGCTGTTGCCGGTATACCAGTTAATTCTGAAGTTGTATGACTGGTGTTTTCATGACATTTTAGTAAGTAACATGTTGGAAAACTCTTCAGGCAGTATATTACTCGGCAAGTATAGTGGTCATCTGCTCGCCTGTTAGTACTTTTATGTATGGGGTATGCATGACCACATTGGGGACATTCCCCATCCATACTAAAATGTTTAATCTCTTTAATATCTTCCACAGACTTATAAGCGATCACATTCGCTTCATAAAAAGTGTATTCCTCCAATTCAAGAAGGTATTCATCATGCTCTTTTAAATGTGTGACGAAATTTGATAAATACCACCAGGCTTTTCTGCAAATATAGCATTTGTAGAAAAGGGGTGAAGTTCTATATTTCGGTGGCAGTAGCATTTGCCATTCTTGCCATTGATCAAATACTTTCTGCAATTTTTCGTCGTGATTATCTCTATTTTGCAACTGAAAACGTCCTAAGCAGTTCTTTACCTCAATGCAGAGTATTTTATCAGCAACCGCAGTGGACTCTTTCATTATATTGTCTGTAACTTTCAATATAGCTTCCCGGTTTAGAACGTATGTTTCTGATAGGTCAGCATTTGAGAATTCGTGTTTCGCAGGTATTTCGGGGTATACACGTGCTTTCACTGCTGGCGAATGTGAGTATACTCTGCATTCGCTTAAAATTTTAGGCAGTTGATGTGTCCGAGCCACAACAAGAGGTGAATCTGGTCTTAATTCATCCGAAAGTTGCGTCTTATCAATGACATTTTTCTTTTTTTCTGATGTTACTTTATTTATTGCTAATTTTAAAGAGTCTTTCGATGGTGTTCTTTTCTTGAGCGCAACTCGTAAAGAGTCTTGCTCCTCGTCTATAGCTTCGTAGGCATGATCTCTGTTTTTATCTTCGTCTATAATTAAATCTGAACTGTCCTCGTCAAATTCTTCAACGGCTACCGTTACGGAGAATTCTCTAGAAGGTTCTTTTATAGCAGTTGGTTTTGTTTCACTGTCGATTAGAGCTTCAAAATCATCACCAGTGTCTACCGATGCTTGTTCAGTTTTTATTGTTTTTATCCCTTTCAGCTCATCCTCAGATTTCACTGATATTAAAGACTGTTCAATAGTCTGTAGAAGTTTGGCTCGATTTGCCTGAAAAAGAAATAATATATACTGTATACACCATGTAATTGAAGTCAGTGTTTTCTCGAAAAGTACCTGTAACATTTTTTTACAAAATATACAAAAAAAATGCTTTTCGGGAAACCACTGGCTTAAAATACACGGTGTATACGTACAATGCCCAAACTTGACGCTAGTACACCATAAAGGCGAAAATCGCTTAGCAAGACATGGTAACGTCCAGTTCACAACAAACGTAATATGGGAGTGTGGTTTTGTATTATTGTGCGTGTGCCTCGACTCTAGGATCGAGTCAAAGGATTTTTTTAAACTAATAATTTACACCCATTACACCCATATTTCGCCATACATTTTTAGGTCCCATTTTTAGGGGGCGAGCCTATTGCCATTACCGGGCACATCACCAGACTCCGTGCTGCCACTGAGAATTTCGGAATAACCCAGTAACATTTTGACCGACCCGGAAATCGAACCCGGTACGTCCGATCAGCAGTCGAAAACTTAAAAATAAAAAACTATATCTCAGGTATTATTTCTGCTTAGTATGACTTGGCATGATGTGCAAAACGAGTAGGCCAAAATAACTTCACGCCTTTTTATCTCCGAAGGGATAGGCAGAGGTGTATTATACTGATATTGATGATGATGAATACCCAGAGTCTCTAAGCTGACTCAGCAGTCTGCATTCTGCCATAAAACGTCACTGAGAATATTTGAGTTAAGTGGTTTGAACTATACAGCGGTTAAAGTGTGTTACCAAATGAATGTACAATCCAAATTGTAATATCTTTGAAATTGTAATATCTTTGTTTAATAAAGTTAATTAACCTTTGAATGCTGCAATACCAGACACAATAGAAAATCTATTATGCATTACACTGATCAGTGTATTGGCACTCAACAAGTTAAAAGTTAAGTGTTAACAGTGCCATCAGTATACAAATACAAAACCTTTAGAGTATGTATAATAGGTCTATTGTCTCTTTTTTAAGAGACAGATGGTTGAAATTGACTAATAAAATCCTGAAACTATGTTTATTGGTATAGGTATCCCCAAATTTAATTCCCTCTGAAGTTGCTGCGTATAGCTGCACAATAATCGAAAATTGTCAGCGGGACGGGGGCCGGTAGCGGGAGGAACTTCACGATTCGTAACGGGACCCGGAACTGTTTGGTCGGTTTCAGATATGTCCGAACGCATTCGGCTATGATCAGTTGCATTTGGATATGTTCTATCGCAATTTGAATTTGTGTTCGAATCTTCCGTAAAGTACAGTCGCTAATGGGTCCACGCAACTTTAAATTATTTTTTTATTATACATATGTCTAGGCATTTACACATAGTTTTCGGATTTTTACGCAAACCGATAAATATCCGATTTCAGATTTTGAAATCGATTTCAAAAACCGATTTTAGAAATCGATTTCAGTAGCGGATGTTGGAGCGTAGCGTCCGACAAACGTAAACAAACGAAATCTTTTTGTATTTTAGGCATGAGACCAATCAAGTCAAATAAAACCTCCAAACATAAATTCCTAATAACTACTTGCAATTTTCAAAATAAACATTAAATAGTTGCAATCTGAATTAGATATTATCGCCTCGATATTTAGTTTTATTTTATCTATTCAATCTGGAATTCATAAAACCGCCAAAATCCAAAACGATTTGCTTGCTTGGCGACAGTAAAATTCGCTTCATCTCTTTCGCTCTTTCAACGGATCAGTAAGTTAGGAAGAAAGGGAAATGAAATTCGCTCTCTCTCATTCTAACTAGTCGTTTGGTAGTGTGAAAGAGAATGAATGAATATGAAAACTATCGAAAACGTAAGCTTTAGATTTACTTTGTAGTTTGGTTGCGCTTGCAACATTTGGTTTGGATTTGTGTAGTTTGCGTTATTGTGGTATTGTTTTCTAAAATTGTTTTTTTTTCACATTGGAATATCGATACGATACGATTTCTGACTGCAATCAGATTTCAGATTCGTTTTGATATATCGGTCTCATGCCTACATATGTCGTATTTTAATTTGCTTGTTCCTGTTTTAGTTGCATTTTTTTATTGGAATTTTTTACGTATATACCCTTATGTCTATACATATATTCACTTAATATTTTGTTTCATTGTTTGTCATCCACCAAGAATATTCCTCACCTCTTTCATGAATCAATAACGAAAATGGAGATGTGAGTTTTCAACATCTGTTTTAGTTGGTTCACATTTGGTTCATCAGTTTGCTGTCACAATTAACTATAACTTATTTGTAACAAAAATATATGTAAGTATAGTGTAATCTAATCTTTTTGTGAAGCTTTTCTTTTTGACTGTCCCTGCGCAAACACCTGCATGGTTTAACTGCAGAGAGAGTTTGGCGAAAACTATATAATAAGCGAAGTATACATATTTTTTTTTATTTCTTTAAATCATGTAGGTTATTTTTCAATACACCAATGCGACTGGTCAGTGCGTTATACAAAGCCAAATCCTCTTATTTACTTACAATGCTATTATAACCATAATTAAGAATGGTCAAACTACGGAGGTCTCGGGTTCGATTCCCTGGTCGGGCAAAAGCGTTACTGGGTTTTTCCAAATTCTCAGTAGCAGCACGGAGTCTGGTGATGTGCCCAGTAATGGCAATAGGCTCGCTCCCTATTATGTGGGACCTAAAAATTCATAGAGAAATGTGAGTTTAATATTACACCTCTGCCTACTCCTTCAGGGATACAGGCGTGGGTCTATAATAATAAATAACTACAGCAGTGGAATATGGAAGGCTATATGACAGTGATGGTTTATACAAAAATCAAATATTTCACATCAATAAATAGACGAATTGTCATGGAAATTCATTAATTTCTGATGCAAATATAATATTATAGGCATGAATCCATGTTCTTGTCATAAAATGTACTCTTTTGATTAAATATGTCAAAAAAAGAATGATGAAGTTCTACTTTCAAGACTTTGTAAACTTCTTAGTTTGTTTTCTTACAAATATTCATACAATATCGTTTACTAAATGCTAATAAACAGTTTCATATATCATTGTTTACATACAAACTGCAAGGTAGGCATAAAACAATTTATAAATTACACAAAAATTGCGTTGTAATCATATTTTGAAAGGGTACATTAACAGTAAATTGTAAACCATCTGTCATACATTTCGAAGGTTACCCAATTTTAATGCGAATTACCTTCATTATTACTAATTTAGTTTACATAAAGCAGAGTTAGATTGTTCAAGTGACGTCAGTACTAAAATAGATCGCGAATTGATTACGTCTTCTGAAAGAAAGCGGTAGGTAGTTATTACAAGCGCATTTTCAGCTACCCACATGACCTAATGTTATTTGACTACCATAACATAGCGTTAACAAAGAAAAATTTAACAGAAATAAGCATATTACAGGCATTTTCGTGTATTAAGTGGTAATGGAACATCGCATCCGATCCCTAACAACTTTATATTTTCCAGAGAAACTTTGACAAGATGGAGGTACATTCTACCTGCAAATTCATAACATTATCGTCATCACTATCACCGCATTCCCGAGGCACCAGCTTCGACTTTCTAGTCTTTTTCGTCGAAGACTCCGACATTGTTACATTTATAACATTTCACGGTAACAACAGTGCACTTTTTACTGTTAACTTTCACAATATTGTTCAAATTTAGATCAACCACTTCGTGTTAAATTCCACAATGCAAGATGTCCACTATAACCCGGCTCATTTAAGGTGTCGTAGCGTTATTAGAAAACAAAGCTGATCTCTCTTTCTTACACACGCCGAAATGATTGACACTAGCAATGAAATTCTGGAAATGTCAAACAATTATCGCACTTTTTTATATGTCCGTTTAGTTATTATGCTTGTCAAGAAGGTAGATGGGTAGTCGTTGACAGACGCGTTCTAGTTCATTCATAGTAGAAAGCGTAAGTACCTACCTACTAATAAAATGGTTATAAACATCTCAGAAATATTCTGGTGGATCTGAGCATAGATTCAGTACAATCAATTTGACTGTTGGAGGGTAGGATTGATTTTGATTTGATTCATCGGGGTATTCATGAGATTTCATACGTGCCAACACGTATCTAAACCACAGATTACAAAATCTAAACCGTAACAATGAAGAATGGAATATAAGTACCTAACACTACTAACACTACCATAATTTTATTAATATAAGCTTCGCTCGCGTAAATTCGGGGTTCTCTAGTTATAGTACATAATATATATCATAAATGTTCGGGGTAACACAAATCTCCTTTATTGGGCGGATACTTCTATAATTGTAGTTTTAATTGTAATATAACTGAAAAACGTAAAACTGCAAAGTATTAACTCATACAAACTCCTTAGTACTAAGACTTAGTAGGACCTCTTTGGTAGTACTCAAAATGTTATCCGGTGTCAGTGACGTTACGCTAGATTGGCCATTATGGCGACTGCGATTTGTCTGTTAGAACAATTAGAATTTAACAAAATACTCGACAATCCGAATTTTGCGGATATATGTTGTCGACTCGAAATCTTTATTTTTTAATGTTTTATTATTTAGGGAAAGTTTCGATGTACTCCTTGACGAAATTATTAATATAAGATTTGACACTGCGATAGCAGCGCAGTCCATCGATTCCAATGTGAAACATTCCGAAATCCACAACTAATTACAAATTAAGTAAAAAAACATTTTGCAGTGGACTAAATTGTGAATCTAAACCATTCTCGAGTCCCCTTGAACACACACAAAAAATTTCATCAAGATCGGTCCAGTCGCTTAGGAGGAGTTCAGTGACATACACACGCACACAAGAAATATTTAAATTAAGATTTTGTCGTTAATAAAAAGTACCTATAACCGACGCGCATGCATGACGAGGTTAATGAATGTCGATGAAGCGAAAGAGGTATGTTTGAACCGAAGCATGTGGCGTTCCATACAGCGTTGCCAACTCTACGTCTTTTTACGTAGATCTACGTATTTCGGACCCCATGGAAGAATAACTAAAGCATGGAATGAACTATATTTTTATGAACAAATTGAATATAGCTACACTCTTCACCCATATGACAAATTAGAGTTGCCAGAAGAAGATGGCACTATGTTTGTCAGTTAGGGCTAAAGACAATTTGAACACAAATTTCGTAACTTTTTAATTTTTTTGTGATTGAGCAAATCCGCTATCGATATCGATCGAGGAAAGGTTATTATACCATTAATGATTATTTCAGTGATAAGGATAGGTGGTCACTTACACTAGCCAACTCTTGATTTTTTTAATTTATATAGAGACCTTACTTTTCAGTTTTTTTTTTTATATAAAATCTCTAGTTCTATTAATTTAATATTCATGCATTATTAGGTCATTCAACTTACTACATTTACATTTTCATTGTTGTTCCACAAATTTTATTAAAATTTGCTACAGTGTTAGATGAAGGTAACTCGTTATCATGGGCTGGATACTAACGTTTTTGTAATTTTTGTGTATTCATATACCGCCACTTTCTGTAACATACTTTTCCACCATAGTTCTGAACATGATCGCGAGTTGCCTACATTATAAAGTGTAAGTGGATGCTCCTGTTACACAAGATTCACATTTGAAGACTACTACAGCACTTAATTTAATAACTACATATTTTGTATATAATATGTATGTTCTTATTTACTATTTACAAGTAATTAATTACAATGTGAAACAGTTGCAGCTCCTTACAAAAACAAAATATGTACCAAAACACTGGCGATTAAAAAGAGTGGCCACGAGTTTTATTGCCCGTTCTTTCTCGTGGTTCTACCTATTGCTTTGCGAATGGGCAGTAAATGTAAATGTAGAAGCATTATTAATTTACTTTAAAAATTTGACGTTCATAAGCGTCACGTTGTGACCTAGATGAATAAATGATTTTTGACTTTGACTTTGACTGATCAAAGTTTCAATAATATAGGTTCAAAATCAAACAGACTTGTAAAAGTAAGTATGTACATGTTATACATTCCGTAAGTTTGTGTCCACAGCAGTCAGAACGCTAGTTACATACATACATACATAACGTCACGCCTTTTATCCCCGAAGGGGTAGGCAGAGGAATATTTCTACACCCACTTTTCGTCAGATATACTTTAGTCCCACGTAATAAGGGGCGAGCCTATTGCCGTACCGGGCACATTTCCAGACTCCGTGCTGCTACTGAGATTTTCGTGACAGAAAAACCCAATAACACTGCCCGACCCAGGAATCGAACCCGGGACCTCCCGATCCCACGCGCACATTTATGCCGCGAGACCAACGAGGCAGTCGTATAGGGTTTGATGTCGAGTTTTCCGTCTATACGCAAAGATGGTATTTGCATCGTGTTATCCCTTAGTCGCCTCTTACGACACCCACGGGAAGATAGGGGGTGGTGACACTTGTATTCTATGCCGTCAACCACACGGCGAGTTACAGAACGCTAGTTAATGGATAGTATTTATATAATTATTACACAAACTTGCATTTTTAAACGGAATCTATATTTTTTTGTTTCAAATGGGTACTCAGTAGCACATAATAATGAAGCGTCACAGCATTTTTTTTAACTTCAAGCTAATCTCACGTGTTTTGTCACCAGCCGCGCGTGAAAGGTATTTTTTAATAACACTGTTATTTTTCACGTGATCTAAAATTATCAAATCCTTCTTCACGATATTTTCGTTTTGCAAACTATCAAGTATATATGGGCGCAAATTAATATATAATGATTATATTGTTACGAAAATGTTAATAATATTTAAGATTGATATTTAAATAACTATTTGTGAACACAGAACTGAGAACTTCACTACTTTAGAATATTAGACACTGTATTGACTGCTTCACTGTTTTATAAATATTGGGTATTTAATTACTCGCTTAATAATTAAGATAACTCCAGAAACTTTCAAAGTAAAATCAATTAGTATTAAATAACATTATTCTGATACTTTTATGTTAACGGTAATAAATAACCTGCGCTTATATTTACATCCTGTTGATAGCATCCCATCACCATCTGTTGCGAATGTTGTAAAGCAGCGTTTGATTATTACAATAGATTTGTTATTCGTATAAAATAAATCATATGGTGTTGTGCAATATTCATAACAATATTAATGTTGATTTTTGATAATAAATTGTACAGTAATTTCAATTATATGTTGAAAAGGAAGTGGCAGTTGTTAACATTAAGTGTAATGACGGTTAGTTTATAAAAAGGATTGTAGGTCACATTTTAATTCAATTCTGTGCTAGAAATCGTCTGAAAATAAACCAAGTAATATTACGTGAGTCTTTTTATTATAATGGAGTCTGGACTGGACACGATAACCCTAACGTATCGCCGACATATACGTGAATTCATAGCAATGTTCTTTTTCATCAGACGTTTAGAACGTTGTCTTAAATAGGTAATTAATTTTTAACAAACGTCTTTTAACAAGCTGCTCAAGGTGAAAAACTTCTTTTTGTAGTTTTTCTATTGTACGTAAGTGTTTAGCGCACACGATTTTCATCGCTTCTGTACCTACTGGCGGAGAAATTGTAACTAACGTAGGCGCTTTAGTGCTGGTTGTCGGAGAAACAGAAGATGTCTCATTTATAGAAGGCGCACGCGTACACTAAAGAAAGAAAAAAGCCACGTTTTAATGCAAAGCAGTATATTAAAATAAATAAGCATACCCTTTGTGTTTGCCACCCTAGCAATCACTGATGATACCTGAAGCTTGATTTATAGGCCAAAGCCGATTGATAAAAAGTACCTTACACCTTTTTCTGTACTCCCATTACTCCCAGCAACGTGCATTGAACTTTTTATGATCGATTGAGTACCTAGTCAAAATGTGAAAGCTTAACAAATAAATAAATTCACTTACATTTATAATAGGTATTATTAGTAAGGATATAGTAAAACTATGAAATGAGTGGATGTCGTCTAACAGCCTGGCCACGAACGGCCGCGACACGCTGAGCGACAAGCGATTACAATGTTCATGCCGCTCTCTATTCTGCCGCCGGCGCTGTCACCTCAGTGCAGAACTAAAATGCACAAATAAACATCGAAATCGCTTGTCGCTTAGCGTGTCGTGGCTTTTCGTGGCAACAGTGTAACTGCAGGTAGCTGGCTGAATATTGTTTATAACATACATACATACATAGGCTCACGCCTGTTTCCCCGAAGGGGTAGACAGAGGCATATTAAACGCCGCCCACTTTTTGCCAGACTTTTGATCCCACGTAATAGGTGGCGAGCCTAATGTTTTGTTTGCCAGAGCCTCATCCGTTGATAAGCAGGTACACCACTTGCAGGTGAGGTTGGCTTGGGACCCTACGTTCTTGGTGGGAACCCTATGCACTGATAATAAAATTGTAGAAAATATTAAAATTAAATTATTCCTTTGGTCGAGACATCGAATGGAGCCCAAGATCCGACTCCTGTTTGGCGCTGCTACCCTAATAAAAGTAAAAGCAAGTAATTATTTAAACACTCACACTGATACGTTTAGAATGGAGGAGTAATGTTGGCACAGAATTTTCTTTTAGTCTGCGCCATCTGTCATTACTATAAAAATATTCCGCAGTAAAATGCTTGGATTGGAACAAATTCTATGGTGCTTTCTAGGCACCCAATTTTCTCCACGACATACTGCAGCAATCCACTTATTTTATAAATCTTTATCACGTGCACAAATAATCTAAAAAGTAACGAGATAAAAATATACGGTGGATAGACATATCGATAAGATTTCTTACAACACTTGAAAAGTCGATAAGTATAAATATTATACGGCTAAATTCAAAATCATGATAGAACTGTCATAAAAGATGAATCACTAAAGTTATATAATTTGATGCTAGGATGATGTATCTTTGATTCTTGGTCCAAGAATTTGATGGCATTAAATTGTCTAAATTGTATCTTACACGTCAGTTGACTGTGTTCAATTTTTCAGTACTAGGGCTACCTCTATGTATATATCCAATCTCTTTGTCGGACCCTTCCCGCGAACCTACGTACTTCAGGCTCAGAATCTACGTATTTTGCAACAGATAACCAAATTAGCAAAAAACGAGATTTTACTAAGAAGGCAGCATTATTAAACACAAACTCCACGTAAAAATGGACCTATCTGATATTTCGGTCCATGTTTATTCCTACCGAATTAGTTTAACAAGTACTAACTAAAAACATTTCGACAAATATAAGTCAATAATATTTGCATACACACCCGGATCGACGTTGGAAACACTTGTTTTACTAATTTTTACTCTCTTTATCTTAGATATAATTAAAAGTACGTAGATCTACGTACTTTCACATTTAAAAAGTACGTAAATCTACGTACTTTTTAACTCCGATCTACGTATTTTGGAAAATTAGAGTTGGCAACACTGGTTCCATAGTCTCTGCCTACCCCAATGGGAGACAGGCGTGACGTTATAGATAGATAGATAGATAGATTTTGTCGTTATCACAATGCAGGTGACCAGTAAATAAGGCACAGCACAGTAATGTAAAAGCTAAAAATTTGTTTCTTTGCTTAAATGCGCTTATCTAAAGGACTACTGGCTCTAATTAAACACATTTTTTGTTTGATTCGAGTCGATAGTTCGATTTGAATTATTATTTTCGTGTTGCATAGCCCATTTATCGAGGTAGACTTACTACATAACATCACGCTATGAGCAGGTCCCTCAGTATCGCGGTTAGACTAGGCTAGTCTTAACTATTAGTGCATAAGGTAAGGGGTATGTCACGACGACGAGGCACATCATAGATTAAACACATAAACTTACTGGTAAGGCACATGCTCCCATCGGCCTCATCCTTACGGAAACGGGAGTCCGACGAGATACAGTTTATTATTATACATTAACAAGCTTGAGACTAGTAATAAGATTTTTCTTCTAAAAATATTAGTTTTATGATCCGTTAAGTTCCTTGTTGTTTTTGCAATTTAACGGTGACATATACATGAGAAATGTAGGGCTCATAGCATGACTTGGCTTGTTAGTTACCAAAGTTAACCAACGCTCGTATAACTCACTACATGGATGGGTGACCACGTATAGCATTGAACATTTATAAACATCGGAACACTCTTGTAGTTCGGCGAGCACGTAACGTCGTCAGCTCATTAACGTCTTGGGGCAAAAAACAGGTCGTCTGAAAACGCCAAAACCAAAGTTGGCCACACTTGAATCAAATCACACGAAAAGCAAAAAAAAGAAGATTAAAAATGACTAATACCTATTTGTTTCTTAGCTTTGGTTTGATTTTTAATTTTTAATTTCTGATTTGATAATTTTTAAACTTCGGTTTCTAAGCAAAATTTCCAAACAGATCACTGATTGTCATACCAGTTTGACTTTGACAGTTGTGTTTGTGCAGTTTTTGCTTGTTTCACAACGCATTTCTCATTTGCTTACATTATTCATTATTGTATTTTAAAGGGATTTGGAACAGTATTATATTAAAAAATGGCTGTAAGTACCCTGCAATATTATAAGGTTTATCTAAGATGACAAAGTGCTTGAATTACTGCCGGTCTTTGTGTACATAACCTCACTTTATAAACAATCGCGTTTTCCTTATAATTTCACGTTTTTGTTTCAATACTATTTTTTAAAAAATTTACAGTCCATAGCAGCGGCACAGGTGCAAGAGGTGCGATCGATAACTCGGATCGAACGTATTGGTGCGCACTCTCATATTCGAGGTCTCGGATTAGATGACTCCCTCGAACCGAGAGCCGTTTCTCAGGGGATGGTGGGTCAGAAAACGGCGAGGAAAGCCGCCGGAGTCATACTGCAGATGATTCGAGAAGGTATTGCTGAAATAAATATATTGAACTAACAAAAAAGGTTGCTATGGCAACATGTTTATTCAGATTTTAAGTTTGTGATCATTATTAGTATAAATGTTTCCAATTTCACTAACCAAACGGCTTTAAGCATTACATACTCAGAGATAGTGATTCTCCTGTGTGTTATATGCTAAGCAATTTTAACCAGAACTTATTAGACAGCGCTAGACTGACACATGGGGCCATTAACTAACCTCTGGTAACTCCCTGTTAGGTAAGTATTGAATCTGAAGGGAAAGACCTTCTATCCAGAGTATTCCAGAGGCAGTGATTCAACTCACCATTTTCCTTTTTGTGGGCGGGCTGGTGGTTTGATTACTTAACCCTTTCAAGGAAAGTAAACGAGACACAATAGAAGTTTTATAGACGCACGCCTTTATCTCCGAAGGGGTAGACAGAGGTGTAATATTACACCCACATTTCGCCATGAATTTTTAGGTCCCATGTAATAGGAGACGAGCCTATTGCCGTTACAGGGCACGTCATCAGACACCGTGCTGCTACTGAGAATTTGGGAAAACCCAGTACCACTTTCCCGACCCGGGAATCAAACCCGGGACCTCCGATTAGCAGTCGCATACTCTATCCACTGGACCACGGAGGCAGTCAAGTTTTATTGTTATGATGTCTATAGACGTAAACTGTCCTGCAAAGTGTTAACAACAACAAGATATTAGGCAATGCACTTAAAGGTTGGCCTAGTGTTTTATACAGCTACCTGACTCTCTGACAAACACTAAGTGTTGTGGATTTGATTTACACAAGACAACATTTTGTGTGATCCTTAGGAACAAAAATATCCAAAATAAATAAAATATATTAAAATAGATCCAGTAGTTCCCGAGATTAGCATGTTCAACCAATAGGCATGAGACCGTGTAATAATTAAAAAATAAATAAATATAATTGTAAGTGGAAATTGAAAAACTATTTAAAGGATTTTGGAAATAAAGAGATGTAAATGTAAACGTGTGTTTGTTATGATTATAAGACATAACCTATCCTGTAAGGTTTAAAGTTGAAATTAAACATGTTATGGAATTCATAAACATTTATTTTTATAACTATGGGTTGTATCATAAAGAAAATACAGAATTTTAAATAATATAAGTTATATCGGGCGCCAGATACAATCCCAGAAAATACAAAATTTGCCAGATAAGTCAGTGATAGAGTACAATATGGACATTTGATCTCAAGTCAGGGCGACCTAGCCGAGATGGTAGATACAATAATTTTGTATGGTCGATGGCATTACAACTTATAAATTAGCATACCAATTGAAATTGAGGCTTTCTAGATTTAAAGTTGTTGTAAAGGAATTTAGTCTAATTTAAGTTAATTTGTGGTTATTTAGAATTATTTGAAATTGCGTTGAGGTGGAAAAATAATAAAAAAGTTACCTGTTTTAGATATACTTAGGTAATTAAAATACGAAAAGAGAGAATGTGCACCGCCATGTCCACGTGGTATTTTATGTCCACCTCATGCCCATGACGAAAACAGCATCACGGCGTGCCGAATCCAGGTAGCACGGCGGATTTTAAACTATATCCAGAATAAAAAAACGCCATAGGCTAAAACGAACAGAAATACAAGGTTTAAGACGCCATGTTCTACTCAAATGACGCGTTCCGCTAACGCCAAAAACATTCGAAAAACTCACCGTTATTCCAGAATAATAATTCCTTCAGGCGAATGAAAACATGCGCCGGAAGTATTCTTAAACGTATCAATGTGTCTGTAACAAATAGGATACATCGAAATTGTACAAATGATCCGGACAAAATCTAACGACTAGAAGAAACCAAACAAATAAACAACTCTTACCATATTGGCGAAATACAACAATATATAGGCCGATCCACGGCTTCTAAATATTAAGGTGGCTTTTAGTACCACATTTTAATGCGATTAATCCATAATTTTTGGATTATTGAAGCGTCGACATGTAGTTCGACGTACGTTCAGAGAGAAAAGTGACCATGACAGTTTTGCCATAGACAAGGTAAAAAAATTAATAATAGGGAAGCCCATTAACAAAATACCATATGTATTGACAGAAAATCGACTAATACCAACCGAACACGCGAAAAAGGAATACGCATAGGCGTACTGTAATGCGAGATAAAATCGATGCGTTACAATACATACCAACCCAAAAAAAAATAAAAGAAAGGACTCTTTCTTTTATGCCGAAAAGAAGACCAAATAAAAACGTTCAATTAACAAATGCTATAATTCCAAAAAAACTCTACATAAAACTCTATGTAAATTCAAAAAGACTCTACCTAAACTACAAGTCTCTACCAAAGTTCTAGACTCTACCAACTTCCAAAACTTCAAGACTCTACTAAAATTTTCAAAAATAAAGATAAACACAATTTAAAACTCAAAACTAATAACAAAATCAAACAAAATAAATACACTAAGTTGCTAGAGTTGCTCGATTGAAAGTGCGGTTAGGCACCCTCGCCACCGACTCTATAAGAGATCTTCTAAACTCTTGTCTAATGATTGTTTTTAGAAAGTGCGGTTAGGCACCCTCGCCACCGACTCTGTAGAGAACATCAAAACTCTTAAAGTAACCAATAAGGTTGCATGCAAATGACAACGCCGCTAAAGGACGCGTCAGGCGCGGACGCCAAATGGTGGTTCGTCACAACAAGGCGGTGAGAACATAAAAATGGAAGGGGTGGTTCGACACAAGAAAGCGGTGTGAACACAAAAAAATGGAACTGTGATCGGCATAACTCCACCAACTTTCCGGGCACAGTTGCATTCAAAAAATACAAAATTTTGTCTGTTGTGACCGGCGCAACACAACCGACCTACCGTGCACAACAGGACAAAAACAAAAAAAGAACTTGTCTATTGTGACCGGCATAACACCACCGACTTACCGTGCACAATGGAACAAGCAAAAAAACAAAAACGTTCGAGGAATGGAAAGTTCCAAGAACGCAAAAGACCTGGTTACTGCCCAAAAGCGTCAGTAACCGGCAAAAAAATATCCGGGGACCAAGTGAAAAGTTGGTTACCCCAAATGTCAAATCCAGTTGCAGGGATCCCAAAAAAGTTGTCAAATCCGGTAGACTTAAGAATAAACAAGTACCTAAATACTACACAGGAATAAGACACAAAAACACAAAAAGGTCGTTCAATACAAACAAACCGAACGATAAACACAAAATACAAATAAGGTATAAAACCTTTTAACAAAAACAAAATAAAAAATGTACATAAGATCTATTGATGTTGAGAAACGGAACCCATGGAATTTGCAAAAATCTAAAACCGAAAAGTACCTAAGCAAACTTTTGAACTTCAACTCAAAGTTCACAAACTGTAAAGAAGTACCTAACATTCATCATCTACAAAGTGGAACAACCTATCATTCTTCAATCTCAATCTTCAACAGACAAGTTCCGCTTCCAACAGCATGCTATACTTAAGCCAAAGTTAGGAAATCCAAAAATTAATATTTTATAATGTCTTTAATGTGATATCTACCAGAAGTCTTCTTATTCAAATCCTTTAAGAGGTAAACATTATCTGAAATCTTTTTAATAATTTTACACTTTACAAACTTAGGTGCAAGTTTAGCCGAAAAGAATGCAGGAGCATTAGACTGAACAAAATTTCTTCTCCATACTACGTCACCAACATCAAAAGAAATGACTTTCCTCCCTGAATTATAATAACGCGCATTACGCTTGTAAGCGCTTAACAAATGAGCCTGAACTCTAACAAAAATATCACTAAGTGATTTAAGAGAATAAGCAAATGAATCTCTGTCTCCAAATTTAAGTTGAGACAAATCTTCCAAAGAATTACTAAAATGATGTAAAGAAGCATCAAAAATAAGTTCTCTTCCGAACATAAGAAAATTAGGTGTAAAATCTGTAGCTAAATTTACACTACTATTCAAAGCTAACTGAATATGAACCAAAAATTTAGACCAAGTTCTATGATCTTCCTTGACAAAACAAGATATGCAAGTTTCTATAGTTTTATTATATCTCTCTACAGGATTGTTCTGAGGTGTATACAGAGTGTTGTAAAATATTTTAGTAATATTATAACTTTTCATAAAATCTACAAAATGTTTAGAAACAAATTGAGTCCCATTATCACAAACTATAATCTTAGGACAGCCAAATTTAAGAAATATTTCTTTTTCTATACTTTTACAAATTGACAAAGTCGTTGCTTTAACTAAAGGAAAAATCCAGCAAAATTTAGTGAAAACATCTACAACAGAAAGAATGTACTTATGACCAGAATAACTTTTAGGCAGAGTTCCTATAATATCTACTGAGAGCATGACCATTGGACGATCCACTTTCTTAGGGTTAATCATAATACCTAAAGGTGGAGAAGTACTATGTTTATAAGCTTTACAAATTTCACAAGATTTAATGTAATTTTGAACATCATTAAACATCCTATTCCAAAAATAATGTTGTTTTAATTTTCTTAAAGTTTTATGAACACCAAGATGACCTGATTTAGTGTCATCATGATTAGATCTAATGGTATCAATAATATGTTCTTTAGGAATAACAATTTTCCAATTCAAACGACTAGTAGGATCAAATCTATTCTTACAAAATGTATATAATGTTTTATCTTCAACTCTAAAATTTTTATACCTTAAGGGAAACTTTTGACAATCTACAAATATTTTTCTAAACCAAGGATCATCAATATCGTCGTCAGGAGACATAATATTCTGTATAGGAGAAACTTTAATAGCTGCAACTTCTATTCTAGACAAAGCATCAGGAACTAAATGCAAAGAGCCTTTTTTATGAATAATATCAAAAGTAAATTGTGAAATTCTTGCAGCCCATCTAGCTAAACGACCAGTAGGATTACTAAGGCCTAACAACCATTTTAAGCTAGCATGATCAGTGATTACTGTAAATTTCATTCCCTCAATATAAGGTCTAAAATGTTCTATTGAATCTAAAATGGCAAGTAACTCACGTTCTGTAGTACTGTAATTACGTTCGCATTTATTAAGTGATCTAGAATAAAAAGCTATGGGGTGTTGTTCGCCGTTTTGATCTTCTTGACTCAAAACGCTACCAATACCAACTGAACTAGCATCACAATGTAAAAAGAAAGGTTTTTCAAAATTTGGGCATTGCAAGACAGGTGAGGAAGTTAATGCTTGTTTAAGTTTATCGAATGCAATTTCAGCTTCGTCATTCCAATCAAAAGATCTTTTAGGATTCTTTTTACTAGAAGAAGTTAATTTAGTTAATGGAGAAGCAATATCAGCGAATTTATAAATGAATCTACGGTAATAAGAACATAATCCAAGAAAACTTCTGAGTTGTTTTATATTTGAAGGACGAGGAAAATTATTAATTGACTCTAATTTAGAAGGATCAGTGTGTAAACCTTTACTATCAACAATGTAACCAAGGTAACGCAGTCTTTCTTTACAAAATTCACACTTTTTTAAATTAACGGTAAGTCCAGCGTCTTTAAGAGTTTTATGAATTTTCTTTAAATACTCTATATGAACATCAAATTGTTCATTTATAAGGATCAAATCATCTAAATAGCAGAATAATACATTATCAAATTCAGGACCAAAGAGTTTATCTACTAATCTCTGCAATTCAGCAGGTGCATTGGTAAGCCCAAATGGCATTCTAACAAATTCAAATAATCCTTTACCGGGGACTACAAAAGCAGTCTTCTCACGAGAAGAATCATCAAGGGCAATCTGAAGGAAGGCCTTGGATAGATCAATTGTTGAAATAAAACGAGCTCCACGAAGGTTATCTAAAATTCTAGAAGGGTAAGGCAATGGATAACTATCTCTAATTGTAACAGAATTTAAACGTCTTGAATCTAAACATAATCTAGTACTACCATCCTTCTTTTCAACAGCAAGGACGGGGGAACACCACGGAGATTTAGAAGGCTGAATAATGTTTTCCCTAAGTAATACTTCAACTTCATCATAAAGTTCTTTTTGTTTAGCCGGACTCAAAGGCCAATGTCTTTGTTTAAAAGGTTCACTAGTGACGTTAATTTTATGTTTGACAAGATGTGTAAGACCTAAACCTTTCTTCTCATACGAGATATCTTCAAAAAGAGCAATGGTTTCATCTAATGTTTGTTTCTCAGAAGGAGTGAGCTGTGAAGAACAAGTTACTGAACAAATTTTAAAATTATCATTTTTAACTAAAGTTATATTTTTCCACAAGTCTTTAGCAAGATTAAATTTAAGCCAAAAATCAAATCCTAATATAATAGGAGGTTCAAAAGAAGGTATAACCAAGAATGTTACGACCTTGGTAAGGTTATCACAAGTAACTGGAATATCTAAAGTGCCTAAAACTTTTTGTGCAGAACCATCAGCTGTGTAAGCTGAACTAGAAATTGGTTTTAATTTGTAACCTAATTCAATAAAATGCTGATGAAAGTTTGAACCTAAAACACTAGTATTTGAACCGCTATCTAATAAACCAGAAAATTTTTCACTACTGACTGAGAATTCTAAAAATGGTCTACTATCATTATGCTTAACAAAGAGAATAGGGGCTGACCTATTTAAACTGAAAAATACTTTTAAGTAATCCAACCAGTCCGAAAATTCCTTATTGCGAGTGGCAATGTCAGGTGCATTACTAGACCTAATCTTAACCAATTTAGACATCGAGGCATTCTCAGTTTTAACAGAAACTGGTGCTCGATGCAACGAAACTAGTTTTTTGGAACGGGTGAAGTTTTCTTCTCCGCGTTGCAAACATCACAAAATTTGGTTATGACACCCAACTTCCTGCACTTAAAACACATAATTCCAGGTACAGTAGTACAATGTTGGTAAGTGTGGTCAGTAGATTGACACTTGAGACACTTAACACTATCTGTCCTAGCAGCGTTGGAGCGAACCAGTGGCTTCTCAACTTTAAAAGGATTTGAAGAATCCCTAGCAAAAGCTTTTCTATTAACAAAAACTTCTAATTCTTTACCTAAATTGATAAACTGTTCAAGAGAAGTAACAGGTCTACATAAAACATAAGGTGTATAAATAGGTAACATGTTGTTTTTAATAATATTGATCATGACCGGTTCTGTCAAAGGAACTACTAAGCGACTAGACATATCCATTAGTTCAGTGATAAAGTCGGGAAGCGACTCAATAGGTTTTTGCTTACGTGTGCGAAGGCTCTGGTCTAAGAAAAAGTCATACTCAGGCTTGTCAAAGCGCTTGAGTAAAGCTAGCTTAAGCTGTTGCCAAGAGGCAATGGTAGAACGAGTAGCACGAAACCATTTAGCAGCAGCACCAGAAAGCAAATCTGAAAATGAACCAACCAGCAAAGCTTCATCAAAGTTCTTGTAAAGGAAATACTCTTCAACCTGAACAATAAATTCTCTAACGCAAGTATTACCTTCAAAACAAATTTTACTCCTCTTCAGGTCAGGTAATCTGGTTAAATGTGGTAAGTTTTTCCTGATATGGTCATTCAATGAGTTGTAAGATGATAAACAAGGTGCACAAGCCGAAGAAGCAAAAGCAGGACCTCCATCATGCGCATTGGCTAAGAAAGGATCAGGAACTCCCGTCATATCAACCGTTATATGAGCCATGTTGTCCTCCTGTGTGTAAGTACCAACAGAATTGTGACCATCCTTAATCTCAGGCAAAGGTGGAAACTGAACCGACTTATCCATGATGAGAAGCAAAAATGTCCTATAGTAACACTCAAAAGCAACCAATAAGCAAGTAAACTAGTATAATTCCAAGCTAAGTTAAGTTAAGGAAGAAAGATTCAAAAGAAAAGTTAAGTCAATGAACCTTCAAAACAAACTAAAATGATTCAAAGTTTTTAAGGTTATGTTGTCAAAATTTTAAGTTATAAGTTTCAATATTAAGTTTTTAAACCACTGAAAAAAGCCTCGATTTCATTACAAAGTTAAATGTTAATTGTTACACATCACTATTCACTTATGTTTCAGTATCAAACAATTTATGTCTAAGTATTATCTATGTTTAAGAACTGTACTAAAGTCTTATCAAGCAAAGTTACAATAAGAACCAGTAAGGTTGTTATCATATGAATTCAGTAATAGTTTAAGCTGAAAAAGATTTACACACAATGTATACAGGTTATCATAAGAGAATTTCAACTATAACACCCATTATGTTATGTTTGTCAAAGTAAATAACTGGTATAACACATATCTGAGCTTATATGTGAAACCAAAACATAGAATATATAAAACATTAAGATATGTTTACCCAAAGGCGTTAAACATACTTATAAAACATTAAGATATGTTTACTCAAGAACGTTAAACATATTTAATAACAAAATGAGTCAAATAAGACACCAAAATAATATGACACAATGATAAAATAAGATAGTTATGTTGTTTACATAACCATCAACAAGTTTTAAACGCAACCTCAAGTAATTAAATGATAAAATGCCTATTTCAGGTCCCTGTGAGCTAGCGCCAATTGTAATATTTAAAAAATAAATAAATAATTGTGAGTGGTGATGAAAAACTATTTAAAAAGTTTTGGAAATAAAGAGATGTAAATGTAAACGTGTGTTTGTTATGATTATAAGACATAACCTATCCTGTAAGGTTTAAAGTTGAAATTAAACATGTTATGGAATTCATAAACATTTATTTTTATAACTATGGGTTGTATCATAAAGAAAATACAGAATTTTAAATAATATAAGTTATATCGGGCGCCAGATACAATCCCAGAAAATACAAAATTTGCCAGATAAGTCAGTGATAGAGTACAATATGGACATTTGATCTCAAGTCAGGGCGACCTAGCCGAGATGGTAGATACAATAATTTTGTATGGTCGATGGCATTACAACTTATAAATTAGCATACCAATTGAAATTGAGGCTTTCTAGATTTAAAGTTGTTGTAAAGGAATTTAGTCTAATTTAAGTTAATTTGTGGTTATTTAGAATTATTTGAAATTGCGTTGAGGTGGAAAAATAATAAAAAAGTTACCTGTTTTAGATATACTTAGGTAATTAAAATACGAAAAGAGAGAATGTGCACCGCCATGTCCACGTGGTATTTTATGTCCACCTCATGCCCATGACGAAAACAGCATCACGGCGTGCCGAATCCAGGTAGCACGGCGGATTTTAAACTATATCCAGAATAAAAAAACGCCATAGGCTAAAACGAACAGAAATACAAGGTTTAAGACGCCATGTTCTACTCAAATGACGCGTTCCGCTAACGCCAAAAACATTCGAAAAACTCACCGTTATTCCAGAATAATAATTCCTTCAGGCGAATGAAAACATGCGCCGGAAGTATTCTTAAACGTATCAATGTGTCTGTAACAAATAGGATACATCGAAATTGTACAAATGATCCGGACAAAATCTAACGACTAGAAGAAACCAAACAAATAAACAACTCTTACCATATTGGCGAAATACAACAATATATAGGCCGATCCACGGCTTCTAAATATTAAGGTGGCTTTTAGTACCACATTTTAATGCGATTAATCCATAATTTTTGGATTATTGAAGCGTCGACATGTAGTTCGACGTACGTTCAGAGAGAAAAGTGACCATGACAGTTTTGCCATAGACAAGGTAAAAAAATTAATAATAGGGAAGCCCATTAACAAAATACCATATGTATTGACAGAAAATCGACTAATACCAACCGAACACGCGAAAAAGGAATACGCATAGGCGTACTGTAATGCGAGATAAAATCGATGCGTTACAACCGATATATCAAAACGAATCTGAAATCCGATTGCAGTCAGAAATCGTATTATATCAATATTCCAATATGACAAACCGATTTTAGAAAATGCAAAACAATACCACCATAACGCAAACAATCTAATCTGAACCAAACGGTGCAAGCGCAACCAAACTACAAAGTAAATCTAAAGCTTACGTTTTCGATAGTTTTCATATTCATTCGTTCTTTTTCACTCCTCCAAACGACAAGTTAGTTAGAATGAGAGAGAGAGCGAATTTTATATCCTTTTCTTACTAACTTAGTGACCCCTTAAAAGAGGGAAAGAGATGAAGCGAATTGTCGCCAAGCAGGCGAATCGTTTTGGATTTTAGCAGTTATATGAATTGCAGATTGAATAGAAAAAATAAAACTAAATATTGAGTTGATAATATCTAATTCAGATTGCAACTATTTAATGTTTATTTTGAAAATTGCAAATAGTTATTAGGAATTTATCTTTGGCGAGTTTTATTTGACTTGATTGATCTCATGCCTAAAATACAATAAGGTTTCGATTGTTTGCGTTTGTCGTTTTTCACGAAAGTTGACCACAAATGGCGGCCGTCGCGCATATGTACATTCGTGCACCAATGGCGTTGCTCCATTCTTGACGCATTTAGGGAATGCGTCAAGAACGGAGCCACGCCATTGGCACTCCACCCGCGCCTCACCCCGCACAAACACGGGGACCTAAAAAATGATTTCTGCGCAGTGGTCATCTTTCGTGAACCGACCTATACCTACGCTAGGCTCTAACATCCGCTACGGAAATCGATTTCTAAAATCGGTTTTTGAAATCGATTTGAAAATCTGAAATCGGATTTTTATCGGTGTGCGTAAAAATCCGATAACGCCCATGCCTATCAACCAAACAAACAAACTCTTTAGCTTAATAATATAAATACAGAAGTATAGATAGATTTTCAAGTAGAACTGTTATGACTTGAATAATTAACTTTATGTTTTCAGGGAAGATCGCAGGCCGCGCTGTATTGCTAGCAGGACAGCCAGGCACTGGCAAGACGGCAATAGCCATGGGTCTGGCACAAGCGTTGGGCCCCGACACACCATTCACGAGCATGGCAGGTTAGTTTACCAAGCATTTTTAAGATAATACACAACTTAACACAAACTTCACGCCTTTTATCCACGAAGGGGTAAGCAGTGGTGTTTTTACACACCCACACTAAACTTCGCCAGTTATGTTTCAGTCCCAATGTAATAGGGGGCGAGCCTATTGCCATCTACCGGGCACATCATTAAGCAAGCGATAATTAAATTATAATGCTCACATATCTTCGAAAAGTCAGAGGTATGTGCCCAGGGTACAGACAAACATCCATGCACACAAATGTTTGACTTGAGCGAGAATCGAACTGGCGACCATCGTTGTCGTCGTTTACAGTCGTATACGCAGTCACTACGTCACTTCTATCGACATTTTATTCTTTTGTGGACAAAAAGAATTAAATTATTTTTGTCTGACAAAATGTTATTTTCTTGCAGGCTCTGAAATCTTCTCGCTAGAAATGAGTAAGACTGAAGCATTGACACAGGCCATCCGCAAATCTATTGGCATCAGAATCAAGTAAGTAACTTATTTAGTACTAGCTGTTCCCCACGATATCATCCGCTTTATTTTCACTCTATCGACAACATCACTAACTATCGGGTCAGGTTGCAGCCTATATGTTGCCCTCTACTTTCTAGTCAAAGTACAATTAGATATTCGTTCACCCATTCCAGAGATTACATACATACATAGACCTCACGCCTGTTGCCTGAAGATGTAGGCAGCCTACGAAACGCCATTTGCAATGATCTTGACATATCTCTTTGCTTCATTGACTGTCATCAAATTTCTCATGCATGCTCTTCGGTTAAGGGTACTTTTAACTTGCCCTTGTTTAGGATGTTTCCATTTGGAGACATCCAAAAAAATGACAATCCAAAAATGTCAATGTCATCTAATGTGTGTTTGTGTGTCTTTCTGATTGTCCAGAGATTACCAGTCCTGAGCAATCAGAAAGATAGGCAGACAGACCGACAGACATACAAAATTAAAACAGCGGTTGTTGTTGGTTATATTAATTACGCGTCAGTCTGATACGCATTCAGCATTAGGCGGGTCCACACAGACCGAGCAGCCTCGCGAGGAAAATGCTTCGCGAGGCTGCTCGCTCTGTGTGGACCCACCTATTGAATGTGTACTATAACGCTTTGAGCTTGGTATGCGCTAAGTACCGAGCCTGAGGCGTGTTGTTATAACTCGCGCTCCAACCGCTTGTATGAAGGTAAAATATTATCAAAGTCAAAATAATTTATTCATGTAGGTCACAACGTGACGCTTAAGAACGTCAAAGTTTAAACTAGGGCCGGCACTCTTTTCTAACGCCAGTTTGTTTAATTTATAAAGATTTTATTTTGTAAGGTGTTGCAAGTGTTTCATATTGTACAGTATAATTACTTGTAAATAGTGAATAGCTACAGACATAATACTTAATTAACAATAATTACATAGTATTATAAAACAAAGTCTGTCTTCTGTCTGTCTGTCCTTATGTATGTTTAAATCTTTAAAACTACGCAACGGATTTTAATGCGGTTTTTTTTAATCGATAGTATGATTCAAGAGGAAGTTTATATGTATAATTGACGCGGGCGAAGCCGCTGGCGACGTCTTTTTATATTTAACTTACTTTAACTAAATTGTCTTTTTTGTTCATTTTTTTATTTTTGTTGTGTATGCTAAAAATAAAATCTATCTTTTTTTTTTCAGAGAAGAATCAGAGATAATAGAGGGAGAAGTAGTAGAAGTGGTGGTTGAACGGGCGGCCGGCGGTGGTGGCGCAAGAGTTGGACGTTTGACGCTCAAGACCACAGATATGGAGACTAACTATGATATGGGGGCTAAGATGATAGACTCGCTGTTGAAGGAGAAGGTAGGTGAAATAAATAAAAAAGTTGTTCATTGCCGTAAAATATTAACAATGTTAAAAACAATATTCTATTAGTATAGTTGATTGAATCAGGCGTTACTTGGCGGAACTCCATTGTAACCTAATGGAAGGAAAGAGGAACCCACCACGCACCCTCTAATTGACCACCCCAACTATTGCAATAGAAAAAGGTTGTCAATATCGAACTCCTCTAAAAGGATAAGGGATATAGGAATGGTATGGGTTCCAGGAAGATACCTGACTTGCAGTATCCCGCTGTATGCGCCGACTATTCTTCGACACGTGTTTCGCCTCTGCACGAGGCATCCTCAGGAACGATAGGCAACGACTGAGCCTAGTTAAGCCTGTTTTGTGAGTCCCTGATACGACTCAATACTTTTGATATGGCTCTTTCAGGGGCGTATTTTGATGGGCTACGTGACGTTCATAAGCGTCACCATATAACCCAGCCGAATGGATATTTTTTTGATATTCATAAACGTCACATGTTGCCTTACTTAATAAAAATAAATATTGATTTTACGTTCATCTGCTTCACCGTGTGACTTAAATGAATATAATAATTATATTTGAGATTTAGAAGTTATGATAATGACCTAAGTGGTTAACATATTTTTATTTGACGCCACTTTGTCATCGAAACAAACAACTGTTTGATTTGACATTCATAAGCGCCTTGACCTAAACAATACTTTTTTATTAGATTTTCTTCTACGTATTTTTTCATGTACGTATTATTCGACAGGTCCAAGCGGGCGATGTTATCACTATCGACAAAGCCACGGGCAAAATTAACAAACTAGGTCGCAGTTTTGCCAGAGCAAGGGATTATGATGCCACTGGTGAGTAAAAAACACTTACAAACTAGCTGACCTGTTACACCGTGTTTTTTAAAGCTACTGCTCCGCTCCCGTAGCTCATAGCGTGATTTTATATAGTATTTAGCCTTGCTCGGTAAATGATTTATCTAACACTGAAAGAAATTTTCAAACCGGACCAGTGGTTCGAGATTAGGACTTATATAGCCCTTTGTCAAAAAATCTATAGGCTATATGTATAACATCACGCTTACAGCCGCGGGTGCGGAGTCGTAGCCTAAATAACGTGAGTGTAACCGTGGGCTCACCTGGTTAAGTCATAAAATTGACGTTCATACGCGTCACACATTGAAGTTCATGAGCGTCACGTAGTGACGTAAATGAAAAATATTTTGAATTGGCTTTGACTTGATTTTGCCTCGTCTCACACAGGTCAGCAAGCCCGCTTCGTGCAGTGTCCCGAAGGAGAGTTACAGAAACGCAAGGAAGTAGTCCACACGGTCACACTTCATGAGATTGATGTCATTAACTCGAGGACTCATGGGTTTCTGGCTCTTTTCTCAGGTAAGAGGAATATTTCATATTTGTATACATACATTCACTCACGCCTGTTTCCCGAAGAGGTAGGCAGAGACTACGGAACGCCATTTGCAACGATCCTGACATATCTCTCTTGCTTCATTCACTACCATCAAGTTTCTCATGCATGCTCTTCTATAGAGGAATATTTTGCCGCGCAATTTATAAGCGCAGTTAAGAACAAGTGAACGATATCGAGAAAAATGCGGTTGAAGTTAAAATTTGTTTGAGTTTGCCTACAATGAGGGTTTTCTGAAATTATGCCTACTAGGCGGCAGCACTGAGACGCCAGGTCCAGAAAACTGTCAGAAGTGTCAAAGCGCCTATAACTTTGCACATATGTGTGTACGCGTCTGTACTGTTCACATTGTGATTTCAGCATGAATGGGCCGGCTCGACCGGGGAAGTACTACCCTCTCACAGAAAATCGACGTAAAGTAACAATACCTGAACTGTTGCGTTTCGTTCGGTGAGTGAGAGTGCCGGAGGCCCTATCCCCTATTCCTTCTAGTCCTCATCCCACTCCTCATCCTATCCCTCTTCCCAATACCAAGGGGCGGCACTAGTGACTCCTGTGGTGTTGCTCGTGTCCATGGGCGGCGGTAATTGCTTACCATCAGGCCATCCGTCTGCTCGTTTTCCTCCTATTACTATAAAAAAAAATTAACTCATCCCACTTCTTCTCCTCTTCGCATCCCAAAATTAATTTGTAGAATTTTAGATGACGTATTGGTTGATTTTCTCAGGCGACACTGGTGAGATTAAATCGGAGATTCGCGAGCAGATAAACAGTAAAGTGGCGGAATGGCGCGAGGAAGGCAAAGCTGAGATGATACCCGGAGTACTCTTCATTGATGAGGTAGGCAAACCCTTAGGTCGGTCACCGACACTTTATCTTGGTTATCTTTCCGTTAAATTAATCTGACAATGCGCGCGCAGTACTCAGAACGCATCCCATCCCATATGACAATGCGCGCGCAGAACTAAATAAGCAAGTTGACAGTTGGTTTTCCGATCGCCGGTTATATCATTGTCGGTGAACTTGGGTCTTGGAGTACAAGTTTCTTAACCGGGCAAATGCGAGTCGGACTCGCGGACAAAGGGTTCCGTAAATCTATTTTATAGCCCGTTCTTTTTCGCGGTTCTACCTATTGTTTTGCGAATGTGGCAATAAATGTTAGAATCATAAAGCAATTAATTTAAATTTTGACGTTCATAAGCGTCACTTTGTGGCCTAAATGAATTAATTATTATGATTTTGACATCACCACTCATGTAAATCTATACTCGATTTGGTTAGGTACTTAACTAAAGGTAAACAATCTTGATGTAACTTTTTAAATTACCAAATATTAAACAAATAGACTACTGCTTAAACCAAGGGTTCAATTGATTTAGAAATTATTGTTGTTGTATTTACATTGATCTTTAGCAGCATTTTATTTTTAAACAGATTTTAGATTAAAAAGTCACATCAAGATTGTTTACCTTTAGTTAAATACCTAACCAAATGGAGTATAGATTCATTAAGGCCCGTTTCGATATTCGATCTATACATATATTTGAAGATTCGAGATACATGTTTGACATTATGTTGTATGGAGAATAATATATGTCAAATGTGTAAATATATAAAATATTTAAAAAACTGATAGATCGCATCTTGAATTCAGCAGTAAGTAATAATTTTATAATTTGACGTTCATAAGCAACACATTGTGATTTAAATAAATAAATAATTTTAATTTGACCAGTTTTGTTGGTGGGTTGGGTGAAGCCATATATATAGTTGAATGTTGGGTGAAGCCATTTTCCCCAGTGTGGCTAGGTTTTATTAAATAAAACACTTAAATGTCTTTTTTCATTGAAGGATTCAAATGGTTTGGAGGGAGGATAGTCCCTTGTTTCTTACTAAATATTGTAGAATATTAAAATGATAATCGAATACACATTGTTGTTAACATTCAATATAGTAAAAATAAAGTAAATTATTACGATATGATCGATTTCTTTTATGAAATTCCTAGTGGATGCCCACAGTTACTAATGTAGATTTTTTGAAATTTACCTGCTTTTGCCTGTGAGAATTTCAGGATTTATGGATTTCCTCTCAGCTGATGTTAAATATATTTCATCATCATCATCATCATCAGCCTTTAACAGTCCACTGCTGGACTAGGCCTCTCTTTTGAAAGGAGGAGTTGGCCTACTATATCACGCTGGCCAAACGGGTTGGTATAGGGTTTGTATCAAGTTTTCCTTCTCTTACAGTGCTGTTCTCTGCATAATATGCTCCCTCTGTCGGCTCTTACGACACCCATGGGATCATATGGGGTGGTGACATTCCTTATTCTTAATCCGTCACCACACAGACGCTTGTTACGTTCAATATTTAAGTCTACCTTATTTTCCCAGGCACACATGCTGGACATAGAATGCTTCTCCTACCTCAACCGGGCCCTAGAATCAGAGACAGCCCCGGTAGTCATAATGGCGACCAACCGAGGCATAACCCGTATTAGGGGTACTAACTACAAGTCTCCGCACGGCATGCCGCTAGATCTGTTGGACAGGATGATCATCGTACCTACGCAGCCGTACCCGCACCACGAGCTCAAGGAGATACTTAATATCAGGTAAAAATAAACCTTTTGCGCATTAGATTAGAGTCCAATTTTCAGAGGCATATTTTCCAGAGAACTGAGTTAAACAGTACACTTCTATATTCAGTGTCAAGTTAATATCAACTTTATATGTATCAGGTTAGAGTGTATTTTTCAAAAGTGTGTTTTGGGTAATGAGGGGAGCGGGGATTCTAAATTTAAATTTTATTTTACGGATATGCGACAAGGAACTGACGGCTTTAAGTATGTTAACTTAGAGTCCAATTTCCAAATTCGTGTTATAGGTAATGAGAGGGGTAGTATATTATGGAGTAGTATATGCGTGATAAGTGACTATCAGCGTTATGTCTATTGAGTTAGAGTGTATTTTCGTACTGTGCGGCATAACTCGTATAAGAGACACGAACTACAAGTCGCCACACGGCATGCCGTTAGATCTGTTAGACAGAATGATCATCGTACCTACACAGCCGTACCCGCATCACGAGCTCAAGGAGATACTTAATATAAGGTGAGTTTCAACCCTATGGACCTGAATTTAAAGTCTATTTTACAAAAGTGTGTTATAGCAAGGAGGGGGGTTAATCAGTGTCAATTGAATATCGACCTTAAGTATCTTTAGCTAGAGCACACTTTTCAAAGGCAGATGATCTGTGTTAGTAGAATGTCAACACCGATTTTCAAAAGTGTATTCTAGATAATGAGGGGGTCTATATGTCCAGTGTCAAGTGAATATCAACTTTATATGTATGAGGATAGAGTGTATTTTTCAAAAGCATTGTACATATGTATGAGGATAGAGTTCGTTTTTCATAAGCGTCTTCTATATGAGGGGGGGGGGGGAACATAAACCGTGGTAAGTAAATATATACTTTATTTGTATAAAGTTAGAGTGTATTAACGTACTGTGGTGCATAACCCGTGTAAGAGGCACAAACTACAAGTCTCCGCACGGCATGCCGCTAGATCTGTTAGACAGAATGATCATCGTACCCACGCAACCCTACCCGCATCACGAGCTCAAGGAGATACTTAATATACGGTGAGTTTCAACCCTATGGACCTAAATTTAAAATCTATTTTACAAAAGTGTGTTATAGGCAAGGATGGGAGATAATCAGTGTCAATTGAATATCGACCTTAGGATCTTAAGCTAGAGCACACTTTTCAAAGGCAGATGATCTGTGTAAGAACAATATCAACACCAATTTTCAAAAGTGTGTTCTATATAATGAGGGTGGGAGGTTCTATAATCAATGTCAAGTGAATATCAACTTTATTTGTATAATATTAGAGTGTATTTTTCAAAAGCTTTGTATGTATGAGGGTAGAGTGTATTTTTCAAAAACGTGTTCTATATAAATGGGGGTAGTAAAACCGAGGTAAGTAAATATATACTTTATTAGTATAAAGTTAGAGTGTATTATCGTACTGTACGTCATAACTCGTATAAGAGACACAAACTACAAGTCTCCGCATGGCATGCCGCTAGATCTGTTAGACAGGATGATCATTGTACCTACGCATCCGTACCCGCACCACGAGCTCAAGGAGATACTTAATATAAGGTGAGTTTCAACCCTATAGACCTAAATTTAAAGTCTATTTTACAAAAGTGTGTTATAGGCAAGGAGGGGGTATAATCAATGTTAATTGAATATCGACCTTAAGTATCTTAAACTAGAGCACACTTTTCAAAGACAGCTGATCTGTGTTAGTAGAATATCAACACCGATTTTCAAAAGTGTGTTCTAGAAAATGAGGGGGGGGGGGGGGGCACGTCTATATTCAGTGTCAAGTGAATATAAACTATTTGTATAAGATTAGAGTGTATTTTTCAAAAGCTTTGTATGTATGAGGTTGGAGTTCGTTTTTCAGAAGCGTGTTCTATATGAGAACATAAACCGTGGTAAGTGAATATCTACTCTATTTGTATCAAATTAGAGTGTATTTTCGTACTGTGGTGCATAACCCGTATAAGGGGCACTAACTACAAGTCTCCGCACGGCATGCCGCTAGATCTGTTGGACAGAATGATCATCGTACCCACGCAGCCGTACCCGCACCACGAGCTCAAGGAGATACTTAATATAAGGTGAGTTTCAACCCTATGGACCTAAATTTAAAGTCTATTTTACAAAAGTGTGTTATAGGCAAGGAGGGGGTAATCAGTGTCAATTGAATATCGACCTTAAGTATCGTAAGCTAGAGCACACTTTTCAAAGACAGATGATCTGTGTTAATACAATGTCAAGACCCATTTTCAAAGTGTTCCATGTTTTAAAATGAGTGGGGCACGTCTATATTCAGTGTGAAGTGAATATCAACTTTATATGTATGGGGATAGAGTGTATTTTTCAAAAGATTTGTATGTATGAGGTTAGAGTTCGTTTTTCATAAGCGTCTTTTATATGAGGGGGGGGGGGAACCATAAACCGTGGTAAGTGAATATCTACTCTATTTGTATCAAGTTAGAGTGTATTATTGGAGATACTTAATATTAGGTATGTTTCTGTTTGTTATTTTGTAGCAGCTAGTATTATGTGGAACAGTAACAGATGGAACAGATACGCGTATTTACCTGATACGACTCACTCCTAGCTCGTAGTCCACTCCTTTACATTCTGACAAGCTCCGCTAAAGAGAAAACACCCACTAGGCCTCTTCATTGAAAGGAGGAATTGGCCTACTATACCACGCTGGCCAAACGGGTTGGTATAGGGTTTGTATCAAGTTTTCCTTCTCTTACAGTGCTGTTCTCTGCATAATGTGCTCCCTCTGTCGGCTCTTACGACACCCATGGGATGATATGGGGTGGTGACATTCCCGCAACGACAACACAGCCTACTAGACACCTAATGTTTTCATTTCTAAAAACAAAAAATTCTGTCAAAGCGGTGAGGTATGCGGGGCAAGGGAGGGCTACAAAAATGCATTCTAATTGGCCGGTTCAAAATTGCGGAACGTCATAATTCATATCTAGTGTTGGGATTGGTCTTATATAAGACGTATAAGTCTAACGTGTTGTCAGAAAGTGTTCGCCTTACGTCTGCCGTCTGGTAGGTTGGGTTGTCGTTGCATTCCCGTATTCTTAATCCGTCACCACACGGACCATTCTTAAATCCGTCACCACACGGATCGTCATGTCCTTAGGATAGGCATAATAAACATGTAAATATTTATTTTATCCATATCGTTTCAGATGTGAAGAAGAAGACTGTCAGATGTCTGCGGACGCGTTGACAGTGCTGACTAGAGTCGCCACCGAGACTTCACTCCGTTACGCCATACAACTTATAACCACGGCATCGCTCGTGGCTAAGAGGAGGAAGGCTAATGAGGTGTGTTGCTCACTCATTCAGTTCATCACTTACTTTCTTATTCGTTCAGTCTCTGTTACTCACCCTCTCAAACACTGACTTTATCCACTTACCTAGTCGCTCAGAGAATCATTCTCTCAGTTATGAATTATGATGCGTCCACGCTGTAGTAACATTAGTTGAGAAATAAATAAATTTCACCGCCAAATTTGTCATACAATTTATCTAATACACCTCATATTTCTCAGGTGTCCATGGAAGATGTCAAGAAGGTTTACTCCCTATTCCTGGACGAACATCGCTCGGAGCAGTTCCTCAAAGAATACCAGGATGAATTCATGTTTAATGATGGTGCTGGGGGTAAGTTAACATTGGAATAACATACATACATACATTAATACATACATACACGATGTCAAAGGCCGCTGAGGAATTGTTTGGTCTGATACCCGCTGCAGAATTTCACCACCGTACAACTTAAAATTCCACCCTCATCACCTTGATGAGTGGCGTTCTTCTGCCATACGATTCACACGCCATTTCCTGCTTCGTACGACCAAACTGTGGAACCAGCTACCTGCAGCGGTATTTCCAAACCAGTTCGACATTGGAATCTTCAAGAAGCGAGCATATTCCTTTTTAAAAGGTAGGCAACGCACTCGTGATCCTTCGGGCATTGCAGGTGTCTATGGGCGGCGGTGATTACTTACCATTAGGTGACCCGCTTGTTCGTTTGTCTTCCTATACTATAAAAAAGACCCATCACCAAGCCGAAGTCTACTCGTTTTGCACATCATGCCAAGTCATACTAAGCAAAAGTAATACCTGGGAAACGAAATAATTTTTAGGCTTAGAAATGTAGATATAATTTTTTTTATAGACCCACGCCTTTATCCGCGAAGGGGTAGGCAGAGGTGTAATATTATACCCACATTTCGTCATGAATCTTTAGGTTCCACGTTATAGGGGGCGAGCCTATTGCTGTTACTGAGAATTCGGAAAAACCCAGTAACACTTATGCCCGACCCGGGAATCGAACCCGGGACCTCCGATCAGCAGCCGCATACGCTATCCACTGGACCACGGAGGCAGTCAAGTAGATATAATTATGTATTCTATGAACCGCGCTTGTAATGCTCACGATATCTAACTATCCATGGGTGCATAGGACATCTATAGAACAAATTGGCGCGCGAAATGCTAATTATGCTCACATAATGAGCCCCAATATCTCCCGAAACAGTAATTGCCCAGGTATGGCGAAGTAAAAAATGTTCGTAGTGATTATATAGCCTTCCTCGATAAATGGGCGATCTAACACTGAAATAATTTTTCAAATCGGACCAGTAGTTCCTGAGATTAGCGCGTTCAACCAAACAAACAGACAAACTCTTCAGCTTTATATATTAGTATAAGATATATTACAGTACTAGCTTTTGCCTGCGGCTTCGCTCGCCTTAAATTCGGGTTAACACAAATCTGCTTTATTGTTTGGATACTTTAATAATATTCGTCAAAACCATGGTCCAATATATCTCTATACACACTTTCGTATTTGGAATATTAGTAGAGACAATCAGTTTAGCCAGTTTAGCGTGAAATCGGTACATACATACAAACAAACACTATTTCGCATTTATACCTAATATTAGTAGGGATTAGCCAAGGCAGTTACAATTTTATTATCTTAATATATAAAATCCTTGCGTTACTGACTGACTGACAGACACGCTACAGCTGAAACTATTGGGCGCAGGAAGCTGAAATTTGGCATGTGTGTTCCTTGGGGACCGTAGAGGTGCACTAAGAAGAAATTCTGAAATTCCCACGAGATTGGCCAAAATGGGTAAATTTGAAAAAAATGCAGGTGTAGCTGCTGGCGTCCTCTAGTTAGTTTATAAATTATGCGAACAATGCGACATTGCACAATATGACAATATATGATGTGACAGTACTGACAGATATATATATATATATATATATATATACGATAGCACATGCGCAGCACTCTATTATTACAGCGCAAGCGTAATAACTTTCAATAGGTAGATTTGTGGCCTACAAACTTCGACCCTCCCTACAGTCCCTCTCAGTTTATTTTTTGCAACTAAAGGTATCCTATGTGTTTTTCCTGGTTCTAAGCTACCTCCCCACCAATTTTCAGCCAAATCGGTTCAGCCGTTCTTGTGTTATAAGTAGTGTAACTAACACGACTTTCTTTTATATATTACAGTATTAAAATATTAACTATTGGTACAATAATAATATGTAAATTCAATTTTCGTTAACTTTTAAACACTGCATATTGATGATTCTTGTGTTATTGACGTCTAATACACATTTTGTTTGTTTCAGACGCCCCGCAACTGATGGAGGTGTCCCAGTAATGTAGTTAATAACAGTTCCAAACTATTCGCTTTAATTTCACTAGGATGAAGTCATTTCGTTATATACAAGTTGTATTTTAAGTTACTCTAAGTTTTAATGTAAGTTTGTAATAAAATTACTGAAAATATATGTGGTTTTATTTATAAAAATATGGTGGATGTGAATTTTAAAGTTGGGGGTGAAATACAACCCTTAGTGGACATGATATTAAAGTGTCAAATTATTAAAGCCGGCGCGCACTGACGTCGCGGCACGGCACGGCATAGCACGGCATGTATCGGCAGCCTGAAGGACGCTTCGGCATGCCGCGACGTGCCGCGGCATGCCGATGCGTCCAATTGACTGGAATTTAGTATCAATAGCACTTCTTGCTGAAGATGAAGAACGACAAATACAAACTGATATGTCGAAGAGAAAACAATCCTGGATACATTATTTATTGAGAACAAGATTTACTAACGGTGAATTCAGGAACTTATTTACCTACTGATTACGTCGTGGCACACTGCAGGACGCCGTGGCATATCGCGGCGTCCCGAAGTATGCCGCGACGGGCCGCGGTACGATAGTATCGAAAGATAAAGATAAAGATAAAGATAAAGATATATTTATTTGCTAAGACACGTGTATATAATTAAAACATTAATAAGATGCTTATTATAGATGTCACATAATAATTTGTTTCAACATGTCTGACCATTGCTGGCTTACAAATATCGAATATTAATAATGAATGACATACATTTTAATAATTAATAAACTTGTTTAATAACAAAATGTCAATGTAATATTATATTAAAAAAAAAAAAATTAGTAATATGTCAGGAAATAGTCCAAAATATAAAGTCAAAAATTCAACATGTCTGACCATTGTTGGCTTACAAATATCAAATATGAATAAATTTTAATAATTAATAAACTTGTTTTTAATAACAAAATGTCAATCAAATATTATATATAAACAAACAAATCAGAAATATGTCTCATAAAAATGACTTGATCAGTAATAAAATGCCGTGCCATGCCGCGACGTCAGTGCGCACCGGCCACTATTCGTTTTGCGATTCCGTTATATTGATAACGGAATCGCGGCAACGGAAACGGAATCGGGAACAATTTCCATACATCCCCATCCCCCATTCTTAAGGGCCGACAACGCACTTGTGACTCCTGTGGTGTTGCTTGTGTCCAAGGCCGGTGTAATAGCTTACCATCAGGCGAGCCGTCTGCTTGTTAGCCGCAGTGGCGTAGCTAGCTTGGGTGGCACCCGGGGCGGCGGTTTGCAGATGACCTTTTTTTTTAGTCGATTCCTAACAATGAGATGGTCTTGCATATACACCACTATTGACAGTCCTCTGATTAAAATTACTAAATAAAATTAATAAACCGATTAAAATACGACTAAAAGTGCAAAATCGTGACAATAGACAATTAAACTAATCGTGATAATGTTTTTTAAACTTGTAAGTGAGATACAAGAAAGTTAAGTGAAATTAAAACATATCAGACAGTGACCTTAAAACCTGCAAAATACTGTGATAAAACTAAATTAAACCTCTATACACGAAATTTTGAAGTGCAACAAAACATTATAACAGTGATTGACTTTAAATTATTTGAGATAATGTTTAGTATTTACGAAAAATTTCGTTTTTTATTTGAAATACCAAAAGCACGAAGAAACTATCGCCATCTAATTGTCGACCATTAAACTAAACGATAACACTGCTTTACCAAAGGCAATATTATGATGTTGCTTTATCAAACCCAGTGTTGACAACCATAAAATCTCTGTTTTATGATTTAATAACTAAGAAAAGTGCCATCTATCTCAGATATAAATACACCTCGTTGTCACAAACGTCAAAAGTGCGTGAGGTGCCTTAAGTAGTGACCAAATTGAAGCATCACGGTAGCTGTTTCCGTGGCGCAATGTTGTAAGCGGTCTGATGATCATACTGAGGTGCATGGTATCAAATCTCAACTAAGGAGAAAGTTCTTGCGATTTGAAAAAAATACTTAACAATTCATAATAAAATATTATAATAAAATGAGTTACATGGACAACGAAAACGTTACTCTGAGGAGAAATAGAACTTATCTAGACGAATCTTTCAATGCCTCATTCACATCAACTAATTCGAATTATCTCGCAAAAAGTTTAATAGATTTATCAACAGCTCATATAGAAGACACTGAAAACTATGAATTAAAATTAGAAATTGAAGAATTAAAAATGAAATTAATATCGGCAAATAATGAAATCGACAGTTTAACATTAGAAATAAAGGAGTTAAAATTGAAGAATGAAAATAAGGATAGAACTATCAGTAAATTAAAAACTATATGTAGCTCGCCATTTAGCAAGACTGATAAACAAATCTAAACGAAAAACAAACGAAAGTCGAGATATTTACTTGTGGAGGAGCCGCAAACACAAAACATGAGCATTATGGACCTAGGACTTCAATCAAGCGAAGAAAGCGAAAAGAATACCGGCGAGATAAACAAAAATATGTCTACGCACAATAATAACATGCCAATCCACTCCTTGCCCATCGATCATGACAATACGATTAACTTACGACCCTTATCACCCACTCTACAAACACAGCGGAATGAATGCACACAAACTGATGAGAACTTACAGGGCAATAAAAACCTGGAGAACAAAAACGAATTGCTTATTTTGGGAGGACAGCAATGCGTTCGATTGGCTACACACCTAATGCATTCAAGGCAGAACTCAACATTTCAAAATTATCAAATATCGGCTGTTACAAAACCTGGCGCCTCCAGTGAACAAATATTGCAACCAAGCTATCAATTCAACGACAGCAAAAACAACTGTTTAATTGTTTGTGTTGGTGAGAATGACTCTAATCCTAATTTAATTGTAATCGAACTATCTGCAATGCTAAAACGTATCAAAAATGCTCAGATTATAATATTAAAAGTCTTGCAAAGTGAGAGTCTGAGTGAAGTAATGTTAAATAACACCTTAAAGATAATTTGTAAGAATTTTACCAATTGTAAGTTTGTTGATTTAGATTCATACATAGATAAGAGAAACAGATATCACTGTCTTTCAGAAATGTGTAACAAAATTAACTATATACTTGATTATCAATATTATTATAAAAAGTTTCTATCCTTCAAGTCTTCTAGGGACTCTAAATCAAATTACAGTAGAAAAGCGACTTTACGAATGAATAACGGTACCACAAAAGAATCGTTAGCATTAGTGCCAAAGAAAGGAACAATCCCATACTATTTTAAAGTACTGTCTTCAAGTAATAAAGGGAAATTAAAAATACCAACTACACCCAAAATTAGTAAGTTTTTTCTATAAAAATGGCTTAGACGAAAATAAATGTTATGTTACGTTGTTCCATCAAAATATAGCGGGACTTTTGAACAAACAAGAGCAGGTAGAAATATGCTTGAATGAGTTTAGAAATGATAAAAAAAAGATTAAAATACTATGTTTTTCTGAAACATTTGTGCGAATGGGCGATGAACCCAATATTTATCTACACAGCTTCAAGTTAGGCTCAGTTCACACCGAAATGGCAGCGGCTGGAAGCGACGCGCAGCGGCCGGCATCGAAGAGAAGGCTTGCGGCTGCCCGCGACTGCTCGCGCCTGCCCGCGACTGCTCGAGGCCGCGCGCGACTGCTCGCGCCTGCCCGCGACTGCTCGCGCCTGCCCGCGACTGCTCGCGGCCGCGCGCAACTCACGTCACGGCTCAGGCTCACGCTATTCCTATGCGCAGTTTATATTCTACATATAACGAGGAAACACGTGTGTAATTAGCTAATAAAAATAAAGTAGTGAGTGAGCGGCGCGGCGTGAGCGGGCGGGGCGGATACTTCCAGCGGCCGCTCGCGCCCGCCCGCGCCTTCCAGCGCATGCTCGCGGCCGCTCGCGCCCGCCAGAGCGGTCGTGCGCACGACGTTTTCAAGTTTGTCAAGTGACTCTATGTATTATAGTCATGGTGATAAAGACTAAAATTATATGACACTGAAACTGCTCTCCGCTGCCCTTGCGGCCGCTGCCATTTCGGTGTGAACTGAGCCTTAGGGAGCTCTTTCTGTAGGAAGTCGGAAAAGCGGGGTGGAGTATGTATTTTAGTAGACAAATATATTGAATGTAAACCCCTAAAAGTTTGTAATACCATATCATGTGAAAAAGTGTTTGAATGCTGTGGTGTAGATTTACCATCGTTGCAGTGTATAGTTATTTGCGTCTACAGAATACCAAACGCAAACGTGTCTATCTTTTTTGAAAAATTTGAACTTTTAATGCATGAAGTAGACTCAAAAATAAATAGGCGTTTAATTATTGCTGGAGACCTGAATATAGACCTCCTAAAACATAGCAATTCCACATGCAAACTAAGGGAATTTATTCAAAATTATAACCTTCAGTCTCACATTGAAAAACCGACACGGCAACAAACTTGCATCGACCACATTTATAGCAATATCAAAGGTGCCGTTGGTAATACACATCAGTTATACTTATCGGATCACAATACTGGACAAACTCTTGGTTTCCCTGCAAATACAGGCAAAACAAAGCCATCATTTATGTATATGTGGCGAAGAGATTACAACAATGATAACATATTAAAATTTAAGAGCTGTCTAGCAAGCTTATCATGGAATGAGGTATATGTCGAAACAGACAGTGATCGTGGTTTTGATTTGTTTCATGACACTTTCACTTTGTTTTATAATCTATGCTTTCCTCATTACAAAGTTAAAATTAACACTTCGATTACTTCCCCGAAATGGATAACCAAGGGTATTAAAATGTCATCGAAGACAAAAAGAAAATTTAGGTAACTACTTATCTTACAGCGATAAAAATAATGAAATTAAGGCAAATTACACAAAATATAATAAACTTTTAAAAAAATGTATAGCAGCGTCTAGAAAGGTGGTAAATAATAAATATCTTTGTAATGCTCCGAATAAGTGCAAGGCCGCTTTGGATATCATTGGAAATAAACTCGACAATGTAAAGAGTCGTCAAGACATAAAACGCATAAAACACAACGGTAATATAATAACAGATCCAATAATGATAGCAAACACGTTTAATAAATTCTACATCGAAAAAACAAAAATCCCAAAATTGACGTCTCCAAATTATAAACTGATTGATAAGGTGGATGCGTCAATTTTCATAACACCCTGCTCTGAGCGTGAAATTAGAAAAACTATTAAATCATTAAATGATACTAACGCCGTTGGTTATGATAATATAACCACCAATATAATAAAAAGAACTTGTAGTGAAATTACGCCTATTCTTTGTTATCTCATAAATATTTCTTTTACGGAGGGCACTTTTCCTGGTAAGCTTAAGACTTCAATAGTCAAACCGATTTATAAAAAAGATGATAAAGAAGAATTGAACAATTACCGACCTATAACCCTTATACCGGTGTTCTCAAAAGTTTATGAAAAAGTGATGTATTCCCGTATCACAATTTTTTTGAGTAAACATAACGTAATTGTAGAGGAATTTGTGTGGCACCCGGGGCGGACCCCCCCTTCCTACGCCATGGCGTAGAAAGGGTGCGCCACTGGTTAGCCGTCACCTATTACATAAAAAAATCGATGTAATTCACAAACCACTAAAAAAAATTGCGCTTTATTTCTATGCACTTGATATAAAATTTGCATGGAATAGGAAGCTGCCCGCGCCGTGTCTGCGCCCGACGCCATTTATGTGTGGCCTGCGCCTTACCGGACACATCACCAGACTCCGTGCTGCTACTGGGAATTCGGAAAAACTCAGTAACACTTTTGTTTGCCCGACCCGGGAATCGAACCCGGGACCTCCGAGCAGCAGTCGCATACGCTATCCACTGGACCACGGAGGCAGTAAATAATATATTTTCAATAATTCCTCTATCCTTCGGGTGCATGTAGGTATGACTCTGTACGAAGTCGTAAGTAACGGAAGCAGTAGCGACACCACTTTACAATGTTAGTGGCGCGTTCACTCGTTGAACAAACTTTTTTCTGTTTTGTCTCGTGTGAGTGTGTGGCCAACTCTGGTGTACGATTATTTCAGACCGCCCGAAGGCCTAACCTGACCTAACGATTCTTGTCGTGAAAAGAATTGCGACCTAGTAAAGCTGTAGGTAGGTACAATCGAACAACTTCCTGCTAGACCACCATAACGGCCCGGTCACGACCTACAGCGGCGAGTCGGACGTAAGGGCGAGAATCGCTCAGCGAGACATCGTCGCTTCCAGCGCTACTTTACACACACATTGACACTCGTATAAAAAACCAGTTTCCAGTGTGCCTCGACTTTCGATGGGGTTGAGGTCTGGCGATTGTGCAGGCCAAGGCAATACCAGGATAAAGAGCGAGCCAAGTGATTTTTTTTCAAACTGGTCCAGCGTGTTTGATTGAACGTGTCCTCCGAATCACAGTAGCGCTCTGATGTAAAATGCCGCCCACGGTCACCCATCCAAGTGGTGGCCTGTGCAAGCGTTGATTAACAATTTCGACCAATTACAAAATGACAAGCCAATTCACGCTATGAGCGCTTATCATCATCATCGTCCTAGCGCTATCTCGGTTGGATCCAATATTTGCCCGCCTTGGAGCCCAAGGTCCGCTTACTGGTCTAACCAGATATAATAATAAATAATAATAATAATAATAATTTATTTATTTATCTTTCTACAAAAATAGTATATATAATTCTAAGGTAAGTAAGTACTAAATTATAATGGGTGCCTGTACTAGGTTGGACCTGTGCTACAGGCGGTAAGAGCACTATCATATGTTTATTATGTTTACTACTAATTAAAATGTTTATACTAATACTTATTACTGCCTACACTATTTATAGTTACATAATTGCACGAGTACCTACAAGAGCAATGCATAGTTCGGAGTTATTTTTGTAATATAATATGCAATAACAAAGTCATGACATAGGTACAATTTATTTTAGTACTGCTAGCAAATCTTCGGTCTGTTTATAATCCAAAGATTGTAAATACTTATACACTAATTGCTTACAGTTGAAATAATTTACGTCATATATAAACAATATTTTGTTTAGTTTGTTATATATAAATGGCCCTAAGAAAGCATAAAACCTGTTTGTGAAGACGAATTTAGATTCGGAAAGTGCAGTACATACAATATCTTTACGCCTCTTATTGTTAGTGAGATTAGTATCATAAGTTAGCGTGGTGTGCTGTTTTAGGACAATATACATTACGAAAAGCTGTCGTACAGTTAATACATTACATAGTTCATATAGGCGGTGCGTGGGAAAGCGAAAAGGCTTACAGATTGCCACTTTTAGAAGTGCTCTTTGGGCCCGTTCAATCGGCAACATTATGGATTTTGGAGCCCCGCCCCATGATGTGATACAATACTGTATAATAGACTGACATAGGGCCTGATATACACGTATGATGAGCTTATTATCTGCTATGTAACGGAGCTTTTTAAAAACGAAAAATAGTTTACGTATCCTGGAAGTTAGGGCCGCTATATGTTGCTTAAAAGAGAGGCAATCGTCAAGTATTACTCCTAAGTATTTAATGTTAGTGGTATTATGGATAACAGGGCAAGTGCAAAGGTTAAGTGACGGGTCATTACAGTTATGAGCATATAAGGTGTTATTACTTAACTGAGTTGGTGGCTTCCGCATAGAGAATTTAAGGAATTTAGTTTTATCTGCGTTTAGCGTTAGAAGATTATATTTCAGCCAGTTGTTTACGATGTTAAATCCGCGTTGAGCAAGATCATGTACCTTCTCGGCTGTGTCAGCGGCAAAAAGGAGCGCTGTATCATCTGCATATGTAATAATTTTGCCATGATCTAAGGTTTGATTACAAAGGTCGTTAATGTAGACTAGGAAAAGGGTAGATGCGAGGATACTTCCTTGTGGAATGCCATATTGAGGTATTTTTAATTCTGCGCTAGAAAACTCGCCGATTCGAACACTTTGGTACCTGTCCTTTAAATAGTCAGCAAAAAATTTTAATTGTGTGCCTCTTATGCCAATGGCTTCCAGCTTTTTCAGAAGTTTAGGTATGGACACCGTGTCATAGGCCTTAGCTAAGTCAAGGAAAATTCCAATGACATGCTTTCTCTTCCCCAGTTCTTCTGTCACATAGTTCGTTAATTGATGTACCGCATCTGCTGTAGACAACTTAGGTCTAAAACCGAACTGAGAAGTGGATAGCAGAGCGTTATTTTCTAAGTATGTCATTAATCTACGTTTGACTATTTTCTCTAAGACTTTAGCTATTGATGGTAATAGCGAAATTGGCCTGTAGTTTGTTATAAGACCTTTTGTACCGCTTTTGTAAATTGGGACTACCACTGCCTTTTTAAGGTATGTGGGAAAAACGCCCTCAGCAAGACATAGACGGTAAATGTGGGTCAGTGGAGGCACAAGAATATGTTTAAAATGCTTTAAGATGTTGTTACTAATGTTGTCCCATCCTGCTGCGCTGTTATTTTTTAAAGTTAGTATGACACGTTCCACTTCGTTTTCATCTGGATCTAGCATAACAAACGATCTGCCGCTCTTTAAATGGGTTGAGAAATTTGAGTGATTATCACAAAGGTTGTTGCCACATTGACTTTGTATTTGTTGTGCAAGTTTTGTTCCTACGTTGACAAAAAAATTATTTACTTCGTCAGCCGACGATTGAGGCGATTCTTTTAAATGTAATAAACTTGTATCGACTATATTTTCTTTACAGGTATAGGTAACGGTTTTTAGGTACTTCCACAGCTTTTTACTGTTATTACCTGCGTCATTTAGTTGTTGTTTGTCGTACTCTATTTTTATTTTCCTGAGCAGATTATTACAAAAATTTCGGTACCTTTTATACGAAATTTGCAGTATAGGGTTGTCGGGACACTGTTTAGCTCTTAAATGTAGCTTGTCTCTATGCCGAATACATCTAATCAAACCTGGAGTTATCCATGGTTTCAAGTTATAGTTTCTCTTACTAACGGAATAAATTGTAGAATTTCTAAAAACGCTGCTTTGCACTGTATTAATAACATAGGCTAATGAATTATTTGCATCAGCACTATTAAAAACTGGGCTGAAGTCAATGTTGCTCAACGTATGTTCTAAACCACTCATGTTTATTTTAGTTTTTACTTGCGGTCGTCTAATGTTCTGTGACTGCGCTAAATCCAGTATGATAAGGACAGCGCAATGGTCAGTTATGGAGGAGTTAGTGACAAGTGTTATTGACGGAAACCTAGCTTTAAGCATGACGTGATCTAAGCAGGAGCCGCTCTGGTGTGTAGGGAAAGCATGAGAGGGGAAAAGGCCATGGTATGCACATAGGTTTAGGTAGTCTTGGGTGCCGGCGTCACAGGTATCAGCATTTAAATTTATGTTTATGTCACCTGTTAATATAACATTTTTATAGTGAGTTAGGCTTTGTAATATGCAATTTAAAGCGTCATTGAAATGGTCTAGGTTTCTAAAACATGGAGGTCTATAAATGGCAAGAATTGCAATATCGGTACCGATATAAATCACTAGACAGTTGTGTTCTTCAACCTTCGGTTCTTTAACAGTGACAAGTAGGGACTTTTTTGTATATATTACCACGCCGTCGTTTTGATTTAAAGATACCGTGCTTTGAAACCTGTTGTACCCTGACAAAGCTGGTAGTCTATCGTTTCTGTTAGCTAGCCAACATTCTGTAAGAATGATGACGTCGCTTTCAGCTTTTAACCTATGTAAAAATATGCTTAAACTATCAATATTCTTATAAATACTGCGGATGTTCTGGGTTAGTATTGTTAATGGTTTGTTAAAGTTCGATATGTATTGACTGCAACTTTCCGTATCGCACATTTTTGAAGAATGTACAGAGATATTGTCTAACTCACTAATGACTTCGTCAATCATAGTATTTACGAAAACTAGGGTGTTACTAGATCTAATACAACTGCAAAACTTATAAACAGGGACGGCGCTCTTAGGCGCCCTCACTATAATCTACAGAGTTAATGTACCTTGTCTCTGCCATTTTTCTCGCTGGACACTCGGGGTCGCCTGTTTTGTGGTCACTCGGTTTTTTGAAGCGGAAGCACGTCGCACATTTAGGAGTACTCTCTTTCTTAGTGCATTCATTTGCTTGATGACCTACCTCACCACAATGTCCACACGTGTCTACGGTCTCACGGCAGGTCTTTGCAGCATGACCATACTGCTGACATTTAAAACATCTGGTCACGAGTGTAAAATCTCTAACTGGGCAAGATGTCCAGTTGATGAAGACTCGTCCTTGTGTCAAAAGTGCTCGTCGAATATTGGCAGAAACTTCTAGTATGAAGTTGCAGGTAGGGGCTTCTCTTTTGCCGGATTTGTGGCTAAGTTTGATGGACGTCTGGAACGATTCTCGGGACAGGTTGGGCAGCTTGTCGGCTAGATTTTGTTCGAATATACAGTCATAAACCTCTTCTTCTCGCATACCCGCTGGTACTCCGATAACTACGATACGTGGTCTTCGTTTTGGGGGCTCTTCCACCTTCAGGCCCGAGCTACTAAGCTGTGTCACTTGTCTAAGCTTTTCAATATCGTCCTTGGATTCTGTGCTTATAATCACACCTCCGTTTTTTGTCTTGCGTAGTCCTCGCACCTGTAATTTCATTTGTTCTGGGCAAATGATTTTCTGGACGAGAGATTTTGTTTCATCACTAGTTTTTTGCTTATCACTTGGATAAATAGCGATAGAGCTCAAATTTTTGGGGCACAAAAAGGTATTTTTGTTGGTTTTAACCATATCAGCAAAGGACTTCACCGCCTCTGGTTTAGCGCAACTTTCCTCTATGGTTTCAGTAATCGATTGTTTGAAATCTTTTAGATATTCGAAAAGGTCTTGTTTTTCTCTCAGAGCTTCCATTTTTGCAGTTACTAAAATGTTGTGATGCTTCAGTGCTTGATAATGGGCAGTAATTTGCGCCGCGCCACCGCTTATTTTTCTAGCGATGTAATTGATTTTTAACTTTTGATCCGAATTTAACTTTCCTTCGGCCGCAATCTGGCATATTTCATTAAGGCAAGAATCCATTGAAGACATCCAGGATTTGATTTCACTGGAGGTCAGGACTTCAAATGACTCCTCAGCAGCATGTTGCTGTGGCTGCGGGGTGCTGGGAGGGCTGCGCTGCGTCATCGTACTCCGATTAAACGGGCTATTTTGTATATTAGCCATATCTAAATTCATATGACTAACATAATTCACGAACACACTGACTCAGCGTATAGGCATATAACGCGGTAAGTAGGTCACAGATTTTATGAATTGCGAAAAACATGTAATTATTTAAGTATTGGTACAAAGGCACGTCTACTTGCTTTGAATGCAATACGTATTGTGTATGATATGACAGAATATCAACTTTTCCACAGAGCGACTGCCTGTCTGACCTCCGCAATCCAAAGGGATAGCTATATTCCTTGGTTTATACTATGTATTATTTTAATTGAGGGTGAGGGTACTATAATAGTGGCTCCCCGTAACGACTGTCAAAGATCTTTATGTCAGCCGGGACCGACGCCAACAGTTTAACGTGCTCTCCGAGGCACAGGGCAAGCGATAATTAACAATTTAATACGCACTTAACTCCGAAATGTCAGTGGAGCGCGCCGTGGATTCGAACCCGATACCCTCTGCATAGCAGTCCGTTGGAATCTCCACTAGGCTATCGCTGCTAATGAGCGCTTCATAATTAAGTATATTTATTGTAAATAACATTTTAAAAAGTATTGCCAAAATAGCTTAGTGACGGCAGCCATGATTGTTTTCCGAATTTGGAATTCCTAACATCTGCATGCGTAACCACACGTTTTCCCGCCAATATTATTAAACCGTTAAAAAAAGATTAAATTTTGATTCGCTCCCATTGCGATGCATAATAAAAAAAACTAATAAAATTTTTGATTGCTTCTTATTTTTCTTAGAGTGGCTTCGATAGAATTATGTTGGAATATTTAAAATTCTTTTTATTATTTAATAATATTATTTTACTATGGGCGGAACAAGACGAATTAAATACCAAAGGTATGTTTTCTTTTAATCTAGGCCATGACACTGCGCTAGGATTAAATTTATATAAAATAATACAACATACATACATATACTCACGCCTTTTACCCGTCGGGGTAGGCTGAGACAACGGAATGCCACTTGCTTCTGCCTTACAAAACTCACGCGCTTTCTCTACATTCATTAAAAAATAATATGGTAGGAAATTAGGAAAACCTAATACTATAAAAAAAAAACCTTTGAATTTAAAGTACTTATCTAAAGATAGGATTTACCTACTGTGTTTTGGTGCCACGTAGAAATTTTTATTTTGTGTATGTGGCTCTGATGTTGGTTAGGGAGTAGTGTAGTAGGTAGTTTTCAGTCCGCCCAAAAGCCTCTGAAATGGCCTGACTTCTTGTCCTGAAACATGAACCAGGACCGACAGGACCAATAGCTTAACGTGTCCTCCGAAGCACGGTAGAGGTCTTAGACAAATGCCGCAATGGTCAATCATACAAGAGGTGACCTGTGCAAGGGTCGCTTAACTTTGCCGATGGATTACGATCGGCATCGGCTTAGAACATTTGCACAAACTGACTTAGGACCTGCCCTTTCCTCTCTGAATATGTTATGAAACAGTTTATCAAGTGGCGTCGTGGGATGTGTCCCCATTTTTTTTCTAACACGCCTTCAGGATAAGTTCTAGTGGAGAGGAACTTCCGAAACAGGAGATCTTTCGCAACCTGATTCTGGATTAGCCGATTTTAGTTAATAGCTAAAGATGATGTGCGTTCCGCGACAAAAATAATACGACTGACCACTGAGAATAATCTACACAGTAATATTACATGGCGTAACTGCAATTAGCAAGACAGCGAATACCCATGGGCCCCCGACTAAAGAACCCTTACTCAGAAGTACGACAGCCAAAAATATCCACGCACTAGGTACTGCTCATGACTGCATGACAATTCACAAGCAGGCATGCCCATGCCATCATGAATTTGCCAAGGAATTCTTAATAGCCACTCTAAAAACTTTGTCCTCCACGCGTTATCCCAGTTGCAACCCGGGGTCCGCTTACTAGTCTAACCGGATTTGACTGAATAAGTATTAGCTTTTCCACAGAGGGGCTGCCTGTCTGACCTCCGCAACCAAGAGCAGAATCAGCCATGGTTTTTTAGTGTCAGTGTATTCTGAGGTACTGACTCCCTATATCGACTGTCGAAGATCTTCATGACAGCTGGGACCGACACCTACAAACTAAAATTAACAAATTAATACGTCTATGTCTTTAAAAAGTCAGTGGTGCGCGCCTTGGATTCGAACCCTATATCCTCTGCATGGCTATCGCTGCCCTTCCTTATTTCTTCCTTGCATTTTTAATATTTGCCTAAGTATAATATTTATTTTGTTCAACAGTTATTACAATAAAGAACTTAATGCTATGGCCGAACGCGACTGTGCCGTTTTACGTCAACCCCGAACATTTTGGTGAGTACCTAATGATCAACAAGCAGCAACAGCTTCGGAAAATTGGGCATATTATAAAACAAAGAGATCGCCATGCTCCTATTAGCGTTATCCTGGTAGCGTCGACGACTTCCGCCTTGGAAACCGAGGTCCGCACACTCATCATCCTTCTGGCATTATTCCAGTTGCAACTCGGCGTCCGCTTACTAGTCTAACCGGATATCACTGAATATTAGCTATTCCACAGAGCGACTGCCTGCATGGCCTCCTTAACCTATAAGAAAAGTGATATTTATTTTCCACACAGCGACTGTCGTCTGACCTCTGCAACCAAAAGTAATAGCAATATTCCACGGCTTAGACTAGGATCAGTTTAATTCAAAAGTACTGAATCCAATAACGACTGACAAAGATCTTCATGATAGCCGGATTTGACGGCTTAACGTGCGTCCGAAACACTGGCAAGCAGGGGCGTCGCCAGCCGATTGCCTAGGAGGTGGGGGGGGGGGGCAAGTTGATATGGAAAATGAGAAAAGTACTGAGAAAAGTATAAATTGTAGGGATTTTTGAGTCTCTAGGGGCGGGGGGGGGGGGCAGCTGCCCCCCCTTTGTCCCATCTTGGCGACGCCCTTGCTGACAAGCGATTATTGACAATTTGATGGGCAACAAACAACGCTATAGCTGTGGCACATTATTGGTCGCACACAATTGAATCGCCATTGATATGAAAAGAAGAATAACAATTTGATGCGCAGATAACTTTGACTAAGTCATCAGTGCGCCACATGGCGTGGGCAAGGGCCTTGCCACGGGGAGGCAGAGGGGGACAGCTGCCCCTCCCTAGAGATTTAAAAAAACCCTACAATTCATCCTTTTCCAGTACTTTTTTCATCTTCTATATCTTCCCCCCCCCCACTAGGCCATTGGCTGGCGACTTTGCCCCCCCCCCTAGGCAATCGGCTGGCGATGCCCCTGGGCATGGGTTTGAACCCGGCAGCCGTCTGCATGGAAGCCCGTTGGTGTCTCCACTAGGCTATCTCTGCTTTTTCTTTGGGAAATTTGGAACGATTATGGTACCTGCTGGCATTGGCGTATATTGGGATATTTTTGAGGATATTCTTCAAAATACAATAGTGGGAAATTTCTTTTAGATGTCAAGAATTTCTATTCTGACACCAAAATTGTTAGGCGGGCTCTAGACCATTCTGGGACGGCCACAGCCCACCTGGCCCGCTTGCTATTTTCGTCTATGCCCGCTGGCCTCTGCATTATCCAGAGAGTGACGATCCTCTTGACTGCGAAGACTTGAGAAGATGATGATTTTCCTTTTGATTTCTTTCCAGACCAAGAGCAAACCCTAGCAATAATGACAGCCCTATCCATCTTCGCCTTCAAGACCTGCGTCAAATTCGCACCAGTCATGGACATGCCGAGAGACAACCAGCATGTGATGGTCTTCGTCAACCCTGAGGGCATTAAGAGGTGTAAGATTGAAACAAGCGGACACTCGGTTTATGAACCTCATGTGAGTATGAAATAACAACATTTTAACGATTTGATAGATAGCGTTTATTGCGTGAATTGGCTTGCTGTTACGTCGGTAAAGTTAAGCAAAGCTTGTACAGGACGAATTATGAATCTTTTAGGTGACTTAATGGAAGCCAAAAAATTATATTGCTTCGAATTTAAATATCTGGTCTTGGGCTAAAACTGTTTCTTAGGCCTTGCTTCGCGGACGTAGCACTAAATGTTAATGTAGAATCTCTCAATCAATAAATTTAGGTAATCTTAATATATATATTAATTATATAAAATCCTTGCGTTACTTACTGACTGACAGACACGCTACAGCCGAACCTATTGGGCGCAGGAAGCTGAAATTTGGCATGTACCTATGTTCCTTGGGAACCGTAGGGGTGCACTATACTAAGGGCTTTCCCGAAATTACCACGGGATCGGCCAAAACAGATAATTAAAAAAAATGCATGCGTAGCTGCTGGCGTCCTCTAGTTAACTTATAAAATTGACGTTCATAAGCGACACATCGTGACCTAAATGAACTAATTATTGTGACTTTCTTGTTAAGTTGTTATTGTAGGACCTAATTGAATACATTGAAGTTCATAAGCGTTGTGACATTGTGACGTTTATAATAATAAATAAGGGATTTCGATTTTGACTTTCTTGGTTTTTTATTTCTTTTATATGGTAATAGGCGGCAAACGAGTAGACGGATCGCCGGATGGTAGGCAATTACCGCCGCCCAGGGACACAAGCAACACCACAGGAGTCACAAGTGCCTTGCCGGTCGCCCCTTGGGGTTTGGAAAAGGGATAGGATGAGGGAGAAGGAAAGAGGATAGGGCTTCCGGCACTTTCATTCACCGAACGAAACGCAACAGTTTAGGTACTGTTACTTTACGTCTATTTTCTGTGAGAGGGTAGTACTTCCCCGGTCGAGCCGGCTCATTCATGCTGAAATCAGCAAGGCTCTACTACCTGTTATTTTTTATTTTATTATAGTAATTAATGTTCATAAGCATCACACCGTAACCCAAATGAACAAATTATTTTAACTTTGACTCTCTTGTCTAGTTTGATACAGCAATTAACGTGCATAAGCGTCACTTCATCGTTATAGTAATTGACGTTCATAAGCGTCACATAGTGACCTAAAAGAAAATTATTTTTACTTTGAATTTCTTTTGTCCAGACGGTTCTCCTCGGCTACGAGTGTCTCCAGTCCCCCCAGATAGACATGATGATCATGCGAGCGCTCGGCTTTCCCTTCGAACACAACAGACTAAGCAGAGACCTATACATCGAGGTCCTCATGGAGAATATTGAACCAGGTATTTATTTAGATATACTAGACTTAGGTTAGGTTCTGGAAGGTCCTGAGGACCTTCCACTTCGGTAGATCGACGATCTTGTTCGGATCGCCGTCAGCAGATAGATGCGTCCGCTCAAAATCGGTCTATGTGCTACCACTATGTCACCCTCGAGCCTTCTAGCGATATTAAGGTTTTAGTTTGTGGAGGTATCCAAAGAGGGGCAAGGGGGTGGGGAGCAGCTCAACCTCCCGAGACTCAAAAAACCCTACAATTCATACTTTTCTCATTTTCCATATCAACTTGTCCCCCCCTCCCTAGGCCATGGGCTGGCCACTTTGCCCCCCCCCCCTCCAGGCAATGGGATGGCGACGCCCTTAGAGATATTATTACACACAAAAATCATAACGCCTCTCTGCTGCGACTGAAAAAAGGACAAACATACATACATACATAGTCTCACGCCTATAACCCCGAAGAGGTAGGCAGAGGTGTATTTCTACACCCACTTTTCGCCAAACATACTTTAGTCCCACGTAATAAGGGGCGAGCCTATTGCCGTACCGGGCACATTTCCAGACTCCGTGCTGCTACTGAGAATTTCGTGTCAGAAAAACCCAATAACACTGCCCGACCCAGGAATCGAACCCGGGACCTCGCGATCCCACGCGCACATTTATGTCGCGAGACCAACGAGGCAGTCACTCATAGACAATCACGAGGACAAACATACTGTTGCATTTATAATATTAGTATTAATAGAACTTAGGTTCGCAACCCTCGACTCCACAAAGCATCTAAGTCCTTCCATGACAATTAACTCTTTAGTGTGTCCATTGATAAAAACATGTTGGCAAATGCTTAGTGTGGAAGTCAACAGCCTGCTACGCAGACGATCTGGAATTCAAAGTTTAAGCCCACGGCCACAATTATTCAACTACATAAATACATACATAGACTCACGCCTGTTTCCCCGAAGGAGTAGGCAGAGGCATATTAAACGCCCACTTTTCTCCAGTGGTTTGATCCCACGTAATAGGTGGCGAGCCTATTGCCGCTTATCGGGATATTTTGTTCAACTATAATTTATTTATTTATTTATTTGGATGACCAACAAGGAATAACACATACTGTATTTTATTAACATTGAACAATCACAAAACCTGGTGCATTTTCAATTACAGGCGACCACATCATGCATATTATTATTATAATGTCATAAAATCTTAATATATAAAATCCTTGCGTTACTGACTGACTGACAGACACGCTACAGTCGAAACTATTGGGCGCAGGAAGCTGAAACTTGGCATGTATGTTCCTTGGGGACCGTAGGAGTGCACTAAGATGGGATTTCCCGAAATTTCCACGGGATCAGCCAAAACAGGTAAATTTAATAAAAATGCAGGCAGCTGTAGGCGTCCTCTAGTACCTATTACATAAAAACATCATAGTTAAAACGTAAAAATGAACAAGTAGAAACATTAAAAATAGAATATAGCTACAATACTACTAAATATAATCGCTTGCATAAGCTTGCCTCCATGAGAAAATCTGCTGAAAATGTCTCATTTTTAGGGTTCCGTACCTAAAAGGTAAAAACGGGACCCTATTACAAAGCCTCCGCTGTCTGTCTGTCCGTCTGTCCGTCTGTCTGTCTGTCTCATAAACCGTGATTGATTACAAATCTGAAATTTTTACAAATTATGGAGTTTGGTTGCCGCTATAACAGCAAATACTAAAAATAAAAAAAATAAAAATATTAAGATCCCATACAAAAAACGTGTTTTGTTTTTCGTATTTATTGCTCAAAATTACTAACTGTAACAGGTAGACGCTTTAAATTTTCACAGAATATGTAGTTGTATATTACGTTTCAAAATAAATAATTAAATAAAAAAAGTAAATAATAAAGGGGGGCTCCCATACAACAAACGTAATTTTTAAGCAATTTGTTACTCGATCTTAATAAACAGGTAGAAACAGGTAGTAGTATTTAAGTTTACATACAACGAACGTGATTTTCTTTTATAGATGATGGTACGGAACCCTTCGTGTGCGAGTCCGACTCGCACTTGCCCAATTTTTTCTGTAATATACGAAAGACACAAAGTCCGCTAACCCGCTCTTGTGGAGCATAGTGGACTGTGGTTTAACCGTTCTTATAGAGAGAATATGCCTTTGCTTAGCAGAGGGAAAATTTATTTAAAATGGTTATAATAATAATTTTGCCAATCTTCCTTTTGTCGCTATAACCCTCACGAGGGCGTTGCCGTGAGGATAAACAAGTATTACAATAAATAGTTCAATGTTTTGATAACACCATTATAGCAACTCATATCGTACCAGCGGCGGTAAATAAAAGATAAAATTAACAATATCTTAATAAATTACCTCGCGACAGTAATTACTTGATAAAAGAGAGACTTCGAATCCATTGTTTTTATCAGTTCACTGTCAATTACACTGAAAACATGTCTACTCAAGAATATAAATTGTACGAAAATATATACATTGAGACGAATATTCAATCAAATGAATATGATGCTGTGATACTTATCCTGTATCCGGAAGAACTAAATGTGCCTATCCCAAAGCATATAAGCAGTTTCATTGCTGAAATTCCTAAGCTGGATCGACATGTGACGAAAGTACCGACTGTATGGGGCTGTGATTATGTGTCCGGTGGAAGGATTATCCTGTCTCCTATCACCAAGGTCTCTGGGTACCACGACGCCAGGGTGGTTAAAGAAGCTGCTTATAAAGGCATGAAGAGAGCACTAGATGCAGGATCGAAGAAACCTCTACTGGTTGTTCAGGATGTGGTCAATTTTCCGGATGGGCAGCTGGTATGCATTTTGGGAGCATTAGAAGCGTTGTATAACCCTCTGCAGCTAAGAGAAAGGGATAGTACCAAGAATTGGAACAGGATTGGATTCCATTCTGAAGAGAAGAGAAGCGAGGCTTTTGAGAAGAAGGTCAGGAATGCTATTGCTTTGGAGAAAGCTAGGGTTTTCGCAAGGGATATTGCTGGAGGCGACCCGGAAAGGATGTCTCCGGAAAATATAGTTCAGTATGTGAGCAATAAGTTTTCTGGGCACGCCAATATATCTATTAAAGTCATCAATGATGATGCTACTATTGCTTCGGAGTATCCTCTACTTGCAGCAGTTTCTAGAGCCTCAAACCGGATCGAAAGACATAAACCAAGAGTCATGGAAATTGAATACAATCCTTCTGACCCTGCTAGAGTAACCGAAACCTTAATCCTTGTTGGTAAAGGAGTGACTTATGACACTGGTGGCGCTGATTTGAAGATCTCAGGCAAAATGGCTGGCATGTCCAGGGATAAAAGTGGTGCTGCCGCAGTGGCTGGCTTTCTAAAAGCCTGTTCATTGCTCAAACCACCTCATCTGAAGGTCGTAGGCATACTCTGCCTCTGCAGGAACTCCATAGGATCCGAATCGTATGTGCCTGATGAGTTACTGGTATCTAAGAGTGGAAAGACAGTAAGAGTGACGAATACGGACGCAGAAGGTAGATTTGCAATGGCCGATGCCCTTTTCAAAGCTGGAGAAGACGCTATGAAGGAGCTGAACCCTCATCTATACACGATAGCGACTTTAACTGGTCACGCTCGTCTTTGCTATGGGGATTACACTGCTGCGATGGACAATCATTCTGCCAGGGGCACCAATCATGCTAGTAAGCTGCAGTTTTCTGGAGCCAGGATTGGGGAAGGTTTTGAAGTGTCTTTCATCCGTCCTGAAGACCTTGCAGTCAATATTGGGAAGTGCAAAGGAGATGATTTGCTGCAGGTAGACATGGATACCAAATGCCGTCACCACCAGCTCGCTGCTGGCTTTCTTATCAAGGTTGGAGGACTGGAAGATAAGAATGTAAAGTATACGCATTTAGATATCGCTGGCGCTGCAGGGTCCCCCCCACAAGAGCCTACTGCTGTGCCAATTCTGTCCTTATGCCATGTACATAAAGTCCTTTTGTGATTGCTTTGTTGATGATAACGATCTTAAAGTGTCGAATTATTACAGTGTTTTATCAGATTTCAGATAACATTAGTTCAAAGGTTTGGAAATTAATCAAAAAAATGTCTATATGAATAATTACTAAGAGTGAGAATTAGTGTTTGGCGTTATTATTTATGTAATCAGGACCGTTTAAAATTTTGTCATGAAAATTTGCTTCTCATTGAAGTACGATTAATGACGATTACTCTGTTCTTTGCTTGCTGGACTGGTATGGTAGGGTTCGATTCTAGGACTAGCCTCAGAAAAATTGTTCCTGGCTTTTTTTTTGATAATACAATAGATGTGAGTATAACTTCATGTACTTATTTGAAAACCCAGAAATGTGGAATTGTACTTAATCATAATAAAGTATGTAATTATTTAATGGTAGTTTTTTTTAAGTGTTTTAGTTTTACCCGAGGTTTTGCGGTAACAACGACGTTCTAAGCTTAAACAAGCAATATTTACATAATTTATGTCAATATGTCACGCTTACACTTTTATACCAATAGCCGAAGTCAGTTCATTAAATGTTTTCTGACTGAATATCATTCATGTCGGGTAGTAGTTAGTAAAATAATATATACATATCAAACGCATTTCAATGAATGCTTGAAAAATTGATAACTTAGACACCTCCTTGCCGAAGACACTCTGCAGGTATAAGGGTCGGCGCAAACGGGCCACCGACCACAGCCACCGGTGGCCAGCGACAGCCACTTAACACAATTTTTCAGGCCACGCAAGACGCCGACACCCGACACCGTCGCATTGCTGCACCCCCCGCTCACTTAACTGTTAGACCTTCTAGGTATCGCACACGCCACCATGACGCCTCAATGAATATTGACATATTCATAGCGGGATATAAAATGTGGCGGCTGCAGAACACCGGTGGCTGCTGCTCGCTTCTGAAGTGGCGGAAGCGCGCGACAGACACCGGTGGCTGTGGTCGGTGGCCCATTTGCGCCGACCCTAAGGATTGATATCAAAAAGCTTTGCTTGCACGCACCATAAAACTATTTTGCCTATAATTTGTAGATGCAATAGGAACCCGAAGAGGGGGATTATAACGTATTGATCTTGGTGGCACATTATAATATATTTTCACCACAGCAGCTCAAACATGCCGCTTTTGCTGCGAGACAACAGTGAACAAAACGCGATTTTGATTCGAGCGTGAGGCAAAGTAGCTTTTTAATTTTTCAATCTTCAGTGCCATGAATTGACATTGTTCAGCCACAAATTTGAAACATTCGAATTTTACTGTGCTCTGTCTCTTTCACATGCATATAAAAAGTGAGTGAAAAAACAAACCCCTTCGAATTCGAAATTCAATTCTGGAATTCGACCTCAAAGAAAACACCTACGGCAACGCAAAAAAAAAGATATTTGTAATAAAGAAATTACTTTTTTTATATGTTATTGTTTACATGTTTAATTTATTAAGTATTGGATTTTAATAAAAATAAGTCTAATTAATAGTATAAAATTAGTATTTAACCAATACATTTTTATTTAGAATTACAACACAATGATACATTTGAAAAATAAACATCAGGGACGCGTTATTAAAACGCGATTTAAAAAAGTAGCGGGAATAAAAATCTCGCTGATGCTGATACAGTAGGTACCTATAGCGTAACCTGTTAAATTATATTAATATATAAAATAATCTAAAAAGATGAGTGAAACTAGCGATGATGACTGTACTTTAACACCAGAAGAGTTAAATCAACAAGTGATTATGCATAATTCAATCTATTCCTGTTCATTTCTATGTCTCCTAAGTAATATGTGTTCTCACTGCTGTGGTGAAAAGTTATGTGTGCTACACGAGAGCAAAGTTTTTTGTATCTCGTGCTGTTAAGTCCCTCACCACGCTCAGGATTCTAACTTTGATTCACTCGCTACGCTCGTGAATCAATCATAGAATCCTTCGCTTGCTCGGGACTCAAAATCAGCACTCGAAACAAAAAACAACTTTGCTCTCTTGTTGCACAAATAACTATTTCTCTAGCAAATCAGGACAATCAATTTTGTAGTTCACTATCTTGAGCAGGAAAGTGAAGTCGGCAATCTCTCGTCGGTTGCTAAGTGGCAAAATGTGCAGTTGTTTGCACATTAAATAATCATTTTATTGTTAGGAATCTATTGATGAAAACATAAATACATAATAAACCGTTTTTGAATTCGATCAATATACCTACTTAAAATAAGATGGGTTTCAGATTTGGGAAGCATATTCCAAGTGACTCCTTACAAATGTGCAATATACCTAGTATTTTAACAGTTAGGTATAGCTAATTATTAGCCTATAAAACGCTACTCTGAAACCGCTCATAGAGTGGCGAAAGAGACTTCATGCAATCTGGGGGCACGGCAGTGCCCCCACCAAGTCGAGCAAAAAAGCGGCACGGCCGTACCATCCTTTTCTCGAAGCAATTCAGGCCATTGTTGACCCCCTATAATTTCGTTGGGAATAAAACTAGAAGCCTGATTGTTTAGTAACCATTCAGGCATTGTATAAAGATGGTGTATTTCAAATTTCATTCAATTTGAACCAGTAGTTTAAGAATTATAACGAGTCAAAATTCTTAATTTTGTCACTCACTGACCGATCATCAAAAGTCTAAGGCACTTCTAGCGAACATAGAAGCTTCAAATTTAGGAAACAATTAGTGTTTAGGGTATGAACCAAGGAAAAACTAAAATATATTTCAATGTCGGTCCAGTTTTCGAGATACATTAACTGCATAAATAACTTTGTAATCCCATATGAATATAAAGGATTACAAAATTAAATTTACAGTTAGAGCTTTAATTAAGAAAATTCGCTGTTGGTGTACAAGTAGTAGAAGGTGCCGGAAAGGATAAATGTAAGACTATCTACAAAAAGAAATGAGATCCCATAAAAACAATACTTGTCAAAAATACCAAGTCTCGCAACCGTAAAAAAATGTGAGATCCATGTAATACCAAGTCGGTTAATTAAAAATCCTTAATGTTTAAAATAATTATATTGACTTGGCAATCATATTAAACAATCTAATTTATATATGGATTACTTATGAGATATATTGTGTTTCCATGCGATGGCCGAGTCAATCTATTTATTTAAAACATTAAAGATTTTTAATTAACCGACTTGGTATTACATGGATCTCACAACTCTTTACGGTCGCGAGACTTGGTATTTTTGACAAGTATTGTTTTTATGGGATAGGTATTACACCGCGAGAAAAAAAGGATTTGTTTTGCTATAGAAACTTACAACATAAAACGCCCTGAGCTACTTTCTAGAACTTTCTTCTCTTCGCAGGTGCGGTAGAACTGTTCACCAAAGACATAGGACTACCAGTAGAGCTCCGAGCCCAGCCTTACGACGTGAACAGCGTCATGCACTTCGGGTCAAGAGATTACAGCAAGAATGGACATAGAACTATATTGTTTAAAGTAAGCTTTTCTTTTTTGGGTCATTTTCTGGCCAACTCTGGTGTCGGAGTATTTACGTCGCAAAGGTTCAACCATGGACTATCGAGTATTTTGCCGGGAGAAAAACCAGGACTGCTTTACGTGTCCTTCGAGGCACGGTATAATGGTCGCGGCCTGGTGTAAATGCCACAAGCGGTTACCTATCAATATCCAACCTGCGCAAGTGTTGCTTAAAGACAACTCCCGCAGTAGGACTAATTTCTGTGTCTCGAGGGACTTTACAAACACACAATGGACACCCAGACTCGGAGCAACAATTTGTGAATCACACAAAGTATTGTCTCGTGTGGGGATCGAACCCACAACACTCAGTGACGTGTCAAGCGACGAGGCCGCTTCAACCACTACGCCAACCGTGCAGTCAAGCAACTCTGCCAGCTAACTAAGTCAGTCTATGAGTAATATAAGGCTCGTGTCCAGAAGTGGAAGTCTACTAGTTAATCAATTTTAATTAATTCCAGAGCGCCAACGTCCACCAAAACCGAGTCGGTCTATCAGCGACCGATCTAAAGAAAATAGAACTAGTCTACGGCCCAGAATGTATGAAAAGAGATCGTCAGGAAAAGATAGAACTCTGCCAATCGTACCCCGGAGTCGCAAGGAGGAAACGCGAAGTGAACACACCAGAAGCCACGAAAAGCTTAAGAGTAAATCCGAATATAACTCCACCTGCTGAAGTTATTGAAGATAAACTTTCAGAGAACGACCAAGAAGTCAAAAGAGCGAATTCCGGAGAGCACAAAGATGAAAAAGAATCCAAAGTCTCCAGTTTACTTAAGCAACTGGATATAGAAGACCAAGCGCAGGAAGTAATTGACCAAGTGTATAAAGTAGCTGCGCAAGCGTTGAAGAACGCCAGAGCTAGATTTTGCAACGACACAAGTGTTCTACCTCTAAAGTTTGATGACGCAGATATAGGTGAAACTACTGATATTCTAGGAATTCTACATAACGTAGCAAACTATGCGAAAAACATGGTAGAACATGCTGTGGCAAATTTGACGATATTCTGCCAGAATCCGGAGTCTATAACTGCATATCAACGTCAAAAATGCAACTGGAGATTCGATAGTAGATGCGCTCCAACCTACAGATCGACACACCATGGTCCAGTTATGTATTCGACACAGCACAGACCATACATCATCCAATCAACAAAGCACAGAGGACAAGCTGCAAGCTATTCCTACGACCATGTCGCCTGGAGGTCGAGAAACGACTCTTCAGAAGTAGAAACGACTACAGCTCAGATTCAATCCAGAAGGAAGAGAGAAGCTTCAGAAGCGAAGAAGACTTCTGTGTCGAAAGACAAGCTGCAGAAGGAGAAAGAAAAGGAGAAGGCGATAAAAGGGAACTCCACTAAAGATACCAGTGTGACGAGTAAGAGACGGTTTTTTGAGAGTCAACGGTACAAGTAAGTGGACTGTAATTTTATTGACTCGGTGTCTTAAAACTTTTGGTCACCGTATTTATGTTAAGGGTACTTACTACAAGAGCTAAATGTTTCAAAGTATATGATTCAATGCAGTTAACACAATCAGAAAATATATGATATTCTTCAGGATATAATCTAGTTAAGTAGTGTGTTGAAAACATAATACAACTAACTTTAATCGATAGAAAAAAATCACAAAGATACCTCTAAAAAAATATTTTAACGAGTAAAAACTTAAAAGCCATATTAAAACACATACAATCATTCTGATTTTTTGACAAATTATTCCACAAGCAACATACCAACGAAATACTGTTTTATTGTTTTAATCCAATCAATATTTTTCTGTAATTAATTTATTTTTTAGTTTGTAAAATGTTCTGAACCGTCTTCGTCGCGCTTCTCTTTCTTATGTATACAATCCGACAGGGACAGCGAAATAGCTCTTGTAGTCCCCTTAAGGTGACAAGCCAAAATTAACTTAGGGCACTATGTTAACCTCCTAGCGTTAAACCAGTTGCAACCCATAGCTTTGCCACATAGAGACTGCCGTATGACCTCTGCATAAAAAAAGGAATAGCGATAAAGGTACCATGGCAATGAATACAGATTTCGTGATCTGTGTATGTGGTAAAAAAAAAAAATACATATAAGCGCAGTTCTTAAGGATTTCGTGTGCCGATTCCAAGTGGGGACTGTCTCCAGTTTAGTTCGTAGTTGGCGCCGTTGGCGTCGCTGGCGTTGTTCTCCGTCTCTCTCGCTCTCGTAGTAAAGATACACTGGAGGAGACGGAGACAGCTGCCGCAGCGCGAATCCCACGCCATCAAGCGGCAGTTTGAATCGCAGAAAGTTTGTCTTCAAAGAGCCCATATGAAATGCGCCTCTAATTAAATATCTGAGCTCTTTGACTGTGGCTTAGTCTAGTGTCAGTTGGGTCATAAACAAATATTAGGGGTAAAAAAAAATTATTAAAAAAAGTCTATTTTTTTCTTCTAAATCAGCATTCATTATAAAAATAACAAAAGTATTAACTTAATAATAATATCAGAGATCAATGACTTGTTTTCTGGCAAATATGTAACTTTTTAATTTTTATGTGTCCACAGAAAAGGCTACAAAGTCTACAGAAAAGATAATTATGAAAGTTTTAACTAACAAAAGTATTAACAAAACCTTCGAAAGCTTAACTAAAATATCAATTGTGTTGTACTTTACTGATTAGTAATAAACTATAAAAATAGAAACAAACTAATCACGTGCAAAAAAAATATTCTTTTTGATCTACAGAAGTGACTTCCCTTCTGTTGACAAAATGATGATAGGCAATAAAAAATAAATAGAAACAAAAATAATAAAAAACAGTGGATCCATTAACTTGTACTTGTAAGTTCCCTCTACAATATGGATGCATCTTATTCACTGTCTGTATTTGGATTAATAAATGGTTTTTTATGCTGCTGTGGACGAATAATAAAGTCGTCTTCATCTGCACTAGACAGTGAAGAAGAAGATGAAGAACACTTTACTGTATGATCGACAAATATTTTTAACATGTTGCGGTGATGAAATAGTATCATCAGAAACAGAAAGGAGTCTCAATCAAGCCTTCTCAATCGTACCCTTCACGTCCACACAAGACTGTGAGGACGTGAAGGGTACCTACGATTGAGAAGGTTTGTCTTCTGAAGTAGTTGGACTTATAAGGTATAATCTAAAAGATACAGTAGTAGTTGTAAAACATAGTTTTATTTAATTACGGTATTGCGTGGTTGGCCCATCGCTTATTACATGAAAATGTGTAATATTCGGTGATAATTCTTTGGATAATTCATCTTTCAGATTTGGTGCTGGTGTCGCGGTGTGTACTGATCAATAGTCTTGACTAAACCTTACGCCTTCTTTTTATGTTACCTTTCTCGGTATTTACTTCTTCTTTCTTCAATCGCTGCTTCATTCAAAATTGCCCGAGAACGGCGCATACTTTGATTTTTCTGTTCGCCCCGCCTTCTCCTTTTTTCCTTCTCTATCTTTTTTTTCTTTGAGGTATGTTTGCTAAAACAAAATAAGCTACATGCAATATATGCGTCCGAAACCAAAAACAAGCCAAAAGGCACATACAAACAAACAATCTGAGACAATAGTCATTTTGTAGCGTGGTGCACTTTAAATCAATTCGTTTAGTCGGTACTCAAATTCTCAAGTCTAAAGTGAGGGCCTTACGGGCCAGTTTAGAACAACACTTAAAAGAACAAAACTGACCGACGTAAGTAAAATTAGCAATAGTTTATAAAGAGGTTTCTGAAAAAAAAGCAGAAGGAAAATCACCAGCGCAATGTCATTATTATCCATTCTGTTGACCGATGTCTCTTCGGTGGACTCAGAAGCACAGAAAAGAAATCTACAGAAGGGATGGTCCTGTATAAAATCCCAAATAAAGTCTTCATACTTTAGGTTAGAAAAGCAACAATATAAAATTCTTAAAAAAGTTCATTCGATTCAATAGAATAGAGCTTTTCGAATAAAATTTAGTGTTTACTTACCAAAATATTTGATAGCAAGGAAAGACACACGATCTTTGACGAAAACTTGGAGATATAATTTTTTGGGTCTATAAAACACGTGGATCATTCACTTCACATCGGCACAATGACAAGTGACAGCTACATATAATTGCCAGTGTAAAAATAAATAGAATCGACTAGTCTTGTGTGAAATCCAATTTTAGCGTCAGGTTTTAAGGACCACAGAATGGATACAAATTTTAGTAACGAACTGTTTAATCCATTTTTTTATTATAAATAATTTACATTATTTTTTTTAATTTGAAGAACATAAAAGCTCAACATGTTAATAATTATATTATTAATAGTCTGATTATGCCAGGAAGAATATTTTATTTTTAATATCCATGCAAAGTTCCAAACTCCTAGTGGTAACAAGTCCACAGAAGGGGACTTTATTATACTGTGTGCAATCAAAAATAGATATTTCATGAAAATAACTAGAACATTCCTTATTGTACGTATAGGTTAGTGCTGAATCCAAATCCATATTAAAAATATATTTACTAAGTCTAATAAATTTTGAGAAATTTAGTGATAACATTTTTTTCGCTGGTTTTGATTATGACCCAGTTAAGTTATTTGAAAGGTACTTACTCCCTAAAACAGTTGTCAACGATCTTCATGACAGCCGGGATTGACGGATTAACGTGCTGTCCGTGGCACGGGCATAGAGCATAGATATTTATATAGAGGCACATTTCTTATGGGCGCTCTGTAGACAAACTTTCTGTGACCCAAATTGCCGCTTGGCGGCGTGGCAATCGCGCTGTGACAGCTGGCTCTATGAGTGCAAGAAAGACGAACTGATGTCACCCGCCAACACGCCAATTGGAATCGGCACACGAAATCCTTAAGAAATGCGCTTCTATTAGGTATGTAAATCTGTATTCATTGGCACGGGGTAAGTGATAATTATCAATTCAATACGCATATAACCTCGAATACGCGCCGACTTGGATTATAATCCGATACCCTCTGCATGGCAGTCTGTTGGTATCTCATCATCATTCTCTTAGCGTTATCCCAGTTTCAATCTAGGGTCCGCTTTCTAGTCTAACCGGATTTGGCTGAATATTAGCTTTTTCCGCAGAGCGACTGACTGTCTGACCTCCGCAATCCGAAGGGATAGCTATATTCCATGGTTTAGAGACTAGTGTCTGTTTATTAGGAAGGTACTGACGCCCCTGTAACGACTGTCAATGATCTTCATGACAACCGGGACCGACGGCTTAACGTGCTCTCCGAGGCAAGACAAGCGATAATTAACCATTCAATACGCACATAACTCCGAAAAGTCATTGGTGCGCGCCGTGGATTCCCCTGCCGATACCCTCTGCATGGCAGTCTGTTGGTATATCCACTCGGCTATCGCCGCCTTTGTCTGTTGGTATTTCGACTAGGCTTATTTCTGCAATGTGATGAAATCAGATAATAGAACATAACTTGTCGCCATATTTACTGGCCTGTCGCTTTAGTACAGTCTTAACCTAGTGTGGGATTAGATGACTATGTCTGACTTGTCCTTGGATATTTATCACCAAATAAAAATATACCTTATTCCCTTGTATTTAGAGCTAAAAAACAAGAAAACAAATCGGAGGTAGAATGGACAGGCTCATATATTTCTGACGAAGTTAACGGCGATGTGTCAAAACAGTCATTAGAGAAAGAAATGGGAGAAATCAATAGTCCATTCGGTCAAGCGCCGGGCGAAGTCAAAATACACAAGAAGATTGATAAAGCGCCTGAAAAAGTTAAGGTAAGATAATTTTTGTTCCTCTTCTCTCACTATGAGTCTCATAGTATGAGAAGAGTAAGGCCATAGCAATGAATACAGATTTATTTAGTTATTTTATTTTATTTTATTATCACACAAAACAGATTACAACAATTTTACTATCAATCCGGGTTGCAACCCACAAAAATATGTGTTCATACAAAGTATATCTTAACAAAATTTATCTAGTATGGTGTAAGTTAAGAATTAAGACTAGTTTTAGTTTATAAGCATGCAAAATATAAGCTAGTTCTTAGATATTTTGTTTATAGTAAAGGATATCCTTTAGTGTTTTACTAAACGAAATTAGGTTATTGTTAAGAATATCGAACTCTAAGTTGTCCTTTGCCACTTCGTTACACTGACGAGCCATTCTAGTTAGAGGGTTATAAAAAGAGGTGTTGTTTTTATATACCTTTAAAGCAAAAACTCCTATTTGATTAGACCTACGCGCACTATAACTTGTGTTAAAAGTCACTTCAGAGAGTAAATCGGGAACATCTAATTTGGAATGAATAATTTTGTGTAAATACACGAAGTCAAAATACTTTCTACGGTCTTTGAGCTTTTGAACATTGAATTTTAACAGACGAGTCTCGTAGTCAAGGTTATTTACATAGAAGCGCAGTTCTTAAGGATTTCGAGTGCCGATTGCAAGTGGGGACTGTCTCCAGTTTAGTTCGTAGTTGGCGCCGTTGGCGGCGCTGGCGTCGTTCTCCGTCTCTCTTGCTCATGTAGTTAAGATACACAGGAGGAACGTTCGTCTCTCTTGCTCCCGTAGAGACACCTGTCACAGCGCGACTACAACGCCGCCATGCAGCAATTTGTGTCACAGAAAGTTTGTCTTCAGAGCGCCCATAAAAAATGCGCCTCTATGTAAATATCTGAGCTCTTTGGCCATAGTCCACCACGCTGCCCAAGTGCGTGACAGACTTCACTTGTTAAATTGACCTTCGTATTCTTGACACTGTGAGTAGGGTAAGGCCATTGTCCACCACGCAGATAATTTTTTTTTTACCACATTCACACAACACCATCTAGTCCCAAACTAAGCAGAGCTTGTACTATGGGTTCTAGACAATGACTAAACAATCATATATACTTTTTTTTGTAAATACATACATAGAAACACCCAGACCAAGACAAATATCCATGTTCACGCACACAAATGTTTGACTTGAGCGGGAATCGAACCCACGACCTTCGGCGTGGCAGTCGCTTACACTACCGCTACGCCACCCGGTCGTCAATTGGGGTTGGCAGACTGCACAGGTCTTTGGAGAAAATTGTGTGACAATATCAGGAGTGCAGGTTACCTCGGGATGTATTTTTCACCATTTTGCAAGAGGAGGTGTGCGTAGTGGGCTTGTATCCTATGACCTAGGGGGGCAAAGTCGCCACCCGATGGCCTAGGAGAGGGAGAGGGGGCAGGTTGATATGAAAAATGAGAAAAGTATGAATTGTAGGGTCTAGGGGAGAAGGGGAGGCAGCTGCCCCTTTCTGCCCCCCCCCCCCCTTGGCGACGTCCTTGCTTGTATCTAAGACCCTCTGCGAAGCAGTCAGTTGGTCTTACTACAAGGCTATCGCCGACTTTAAGGTAGAAGAGCCTTGCTGATTTCAGCATGAATGGGCCAGCTCGGCCGGGGACCTACTCTCACAGAAAATCGACGTAAACTTACAGTATCCATACTGTTGCGTTAAATTCGGTGAGTGAGAGTGCCGGCGCCCCATTTCCTATTCCTTCTCCCTCCTCCTCATATACCTTGCCCAACCCATAGGACGTTAGCTCATTTGTGATTCCTCTGGTGGTGCTTGTCAGGCCATCCGTCTGCTCGTTTGCCGCCTAATACATAAAAGAAAAAAAATTCATACTTTCTAATACTGATTAATGAATCAAATTATCAATTTTAATCCTTCTTTTTAATATTAATTTTCTCAGGATGTATTAATAGTAGAAAATGGAGCCAAATATGAAGTTAAAGATTCGAATGAATTCGAAGCAACGACTCAGAAAGAAAAGAAATACCCCCACAGATTAAAAATCAAAGAGAAACTAAAGATCAAAGACACTTTCGAACTTCTAGAGGATAAAAAGAAGATGAAAGAAGAAAGGTAAGGCAAATAAATGCTAAATAAAAAAACTTATGTTAAACGGTTTTATTGCAATAAGAATGATGTAAGTATATACAGGGTGTCATAAGACCCATCACCAAGCCGAAGTCTACTCGTTTTGCACATCACGCCAAGTCATACTACTCGAAAATAATACCTGGGAAACAAAATATGTTTTTAAACTTAAAAAATAGACACATTTTATTAGCGGCAATGTATAGCGCGCGCTTGCAGAAAAAATTGGCCAGTGCGAGAAATGCATTGTACCTGCGCTGGCCGTATATACATAGTAAAATAAGAATCTTATCCGGCCGTATCTTTTTATACTATGGTATGTACCTACACCGTGTGCCGCGGTCGACCTAAGGGCGGTTTCAAATTAGCGTATTTTTCTGCGCGTATACGGTCGTTTTAGCATACGTGCTTACACGCGCGCTACATTATGCGCTACAAAAAACCCGAACTCGCATAAACGGGCATATTTCGGTGTGTTCGCTCGAAACGGTAGTGATATCGTGTCAGTATAACGCTTACACGAGCTTAGACGCGCGTCAACGCTCGTACGAGTTGCGCGTGTGCCAAAAGGCACGCCTATACATGCGCTTCCAAAAACCAGCTTATACGCGCGTATAAAACGCTAGTTTTTAAGTTTTGTAACCGCCTTAACGGCGGCAATTTATGATCACGTGGTCGCGCGGCCGAGGGGAATGAACTCGCAGCTGATTGCTAGTAGGCATACACTGCGTTTAGGGAACTTTACATACATACATATCGTCACGCCTTTTATCCCCGAAGGGGTAGGCAGAGGTGTATTTCTACACCCACTTTTCGCCAGATATACTTTAGTCCCACGTAATAAGGGGCGAGCCTATTGCCGTACCGGGCACATTTCCAGACTCCGTGCTGCTACTGAGAATTTCGTGACAAAAAAACCCAATAACACTGCCCGACTCAGGAATCGAACCCAGGACCTCCCGATCCCACGCGCACATTTATGCCGCGAGACCAACGAGGCAGTCAATAGGGTTTGATGTCGAGTTTTACGTCTCTACGCAAAGATGGTACTTGCATCGTGTTATCCCTTAGTCGCCTCTTACGACACCCACGGGAAGATAAGGGGTGGTGACACTTGTATTCTATGCCGTCAACCACACGGCAAGGTTAGTCCTAGCTACCAGACCGCACCAATCTTCGCATCAATCAGACAAATATTAAATCGTTGGGCGTAGGCTTTGCAGAGTAAACATTATGAGAGAAATTTCACGTGCCCAACGATTTTCAGGTATCTATGCAGTTTAATTTGTTAATACAAGTATGGAATTGGTAGAACCAACGATGGCAAAAGACCAGACGGTATGTCTTTACTGCCATGGAAGCTGGGTAGGCCTTTGGTGTGGGACGCAACATGTGTCGATACCCTTGCACCATCTCATCTTCCTAGCACAGCGGGTTGTGCGGGCGCTGCTGCTACAGCGGAGTCTTTCAAACGGCGCAAATACATGAACCTAGTAGGGGATTATGTATTTGAGCCGTTTGGAGTCGAAACGTCGTTTGGGACCATGGGGTCCAAGTGCGAGATCTCTTTTTAGAGATCTCTCAAAGAGATTGGTTGACGCCTCACGTGACCAGAAGGCTGGCCTGTATATGGCACAAAAGATCAGCATTGCCATACAACGTGGCAATGCTGCCAGCATTCTGGGCACGCTCCCAATTGATAGCGATGTGGAGGATTTCCATGACGCCCTTTAAAATTATTTTTTTGCCTTTTTTATGTACCTACTGGTTTTTATTTGTTAGGTACTTAAGTAAAGAAATAATTGTTTTATTTTATGTTTACATATATAGTCACCTAGTAATACTTTAATTTTCTAGAAAATGTATAAAATTTATGTAAGTAGAACCGACACGGTTTCGTCGGTTGAAATAAATCTTAGTTCTGATCAAGTTGGCGGCAACCCCTGCCTTATACAATGATGTACTAATCGCTTTCTCATTTCTATATTGTCTAAAGGTTAGAAAAGAAAAGCAAGCCGGACACAAAATTAAAGAAATCCCGATCGCAAGGTGACGGACCTGTAACAGTTGCCATGACGAAGCTGAACAGAGAGTTCTACAACGAGAGGAGATGGCCTGAAGGGATTGTGAGATATGTCATCGCTCCGCTTAAAGGATGTAAGTATATACAGTTTTATTTGACACTTATTATAAAAAGGCAATAATTAATAATTCCATATACAATAACAAAAACAAATCAATAATCAACAATAACAATAATAGTGGCGATAGCCCAGTGGTGTACTTAAGTCAAAGGCTTTCAGTCTCGATACATTTTCGAGTCCCGAGAAAAAAATTCGAGACTCAGCCCGGTCTCGAAATTCCCCGGAAAAATGAGACTTTCGAGACTCTTACAAAAAAAAGGTTCCATACACATAGCTTAGGCATTTAGGCAGTTCATGCACTAAGTTTATACCTAATGTCCTTTATTAATCCCCAGACTGTTACATTATCACAAACATACAAGTATATATTTTTTGCATTTTTGTAATAGATACGTAGAAAGCCGTGTGGTGACGGATTAAGAATACGGAATGTCACCACCCTATATCATCCCATGGGTGTCGTAAGAGCCGACAGAGGGAGCATATTATGCAGAGAACAGCACTGTAAGAGAAGGAAAACTTGATACAAAGCCTATACCAACCAATAGTAGGCCAATTCCTCCTTTCAAAGGAGAGGCCTAGTCCAGCAGTGGACTGTTAAAAGCTGATGATGATGACTGACAATGACTTATTTCCTAGATGATCTAGACGACATGCGGAGCCGTTTAGCAGAAGTAACAAGAATACTAAAGAGGAAGACGTGCGTCAAGCTAGAAGAAGTGACGGCTGAGGAAGCTGAGAATTTCGAAGACTACCTAGTGCTAGATGACAGTCCTGACTATGTCACCGGCAGAGTTGGGGGGAAACAGGTATGTTTCACTACCTTAACTATAAAGTAATAGGTACATTTAAAAATTATAAGTTTATTGGAATTTTATTTAAATTTTGTGACAGGTTATGTAGAGCAAAGCTAACTTCAACTTATCTATATTAAATTAAAATAAACATAATTATCAACATCACACGAAAAAAATTAAAATTTGAAATAAAAATATGAACATAAACATAATTATAAACAACACACTGAAAATTTTATTTAAAAATAAAAGAGGAAATAAAAATCTTTAAAAGATTTTTTGATTGATTAACAATTAATTATATTCTAAGATTGGTTTAATCTACCCTGAATCTTCGTTCCATTATAGACGATGCCCATGGCATTAAGTCTGCTGCCTATATAGGTAGGTACGCTGTGTATATGAAGAAATAAATAAATAAATAAACGACTTAAATGATTATTTTTAAATAATTCGGCCAATACGTAGAAAGTATACTTATAGGTACTTACCTACCTTTTGCCCAAATTATTTTTATAAAAATAAGGTTTAAAACTGGTATAACGGCGACAAATAAATAATTAAAGACTCTGAAACAAAAGATCTAGCAGATCTAGGTGATTTCAAGATAGAAAACACACTGAACAACAATATAATCTGTTTTATCAAATATTTTAAGTAGGACTGTCTCCGTGGTCCAGTGGATAGCGTATGCGACTGCTGATCGGAGGTCCCGGGTCAGACAAAAGTGTTACTGGGTTTTTCGGTTCCGAATACTCAGTAGCAGTCTGGAGTCTGGTGATGTGCCCGGTAACGGCAATAGGCTCGCCCCCTATTACGTGGGACCGAAAAATTCATGGCGAAATGTGGGTGTAACAGTTAGACCTCTGCCTACCCCTTCGGGGATACAGGCGTGAGACTATAAATAAATAAAAAATTAAGTACCTACATCAATTTGTAGGCAGGTAAGTAATAATAAAAATATCTTAAACACAGCTACAAAATCATATTTTTCTAATTATGAGCCATAAAAAGATAATTTATTGCATATTAATATCACACTGGTTTGAAATTGCATGCTCGCATATAAATGATCTAATTATAATTATATGTGAGAGACTTTTTGAATAAGCTTTTTTTGAGTTATCTAGTTACATCTAGAAACTTTTAAACACTCGCGTTGCATGTTTATAAGAATATATATTAATATACGGGAATTAACGCGAACATGCATTAGGTATTACATACTTTATTTTGCTTGACGTTTCGAGACGGTTGCACGTCCCGTGGTCGCAAGCTGACTGGTGTAGCGATGTCACGTCTCCGAGTGTGAGGTAGAAGATTCTATTTCTACCCCCGGGTCGTTGGTTTATAGAAGTACCGGCGCAAAATACACTAATCGTATCAGTATATTGAATGAACATTCGTCGACTGCGCATTAAAGTGGGGTGTTGTTAGTCGAATCACTGGATTCCACGCCGATGACAATTTGAAGCCCTCTTCCCGATTGAAATTTTTATGTTTTCTGATTTCGATCGCTTCACGCACAACTCTTGGGTAAAAGTGGCGTTCCGTGGAGAGGAATTGGGGACGATGAAATTCAATCCAGTGATTGGTGCCCGATTGAAGTAAATGTTCCGCAATCGCCGATTTGTTCGTTTGACGGTTCTTTACAGCTGCAATGTGCTCCTTTATACTTTAAAAATAAGGTATGTAAATACCTATTTTTAAAGTATAAAGAATTAAAAAATTGAAAAAAATTTAAAATATGGGTCGGGCAAAAGTTTTATTGGTTTTTTCCGCTACGAAATTCTCAGTAGCAGCACGGAGTCTGGTAATGTGCCCGGTACGGCAATAGGCTCGCCCCCTATTACGTGGGACTTAAATAAATCTGGCCAAATGTGGGTGTAATACACCTCTGCCTACCCCTTCGGGGAAACAGGCGTGAGACTATTAATAAATAAAAAAAATATTTTCGTTTAGTCCAATACATGTTCGTGGAATGAAATCTGAAGAAGGATTGAGGATTGAAGGATGAAGAGGACGGAACGCTTCAGCACGCCGCGGAATCGAAAAGGCGATCGTGTTCCCTCTCTCTTTCTCGCTCTAGTAAATGACGGTCCTAAGTGACAGAAAAGGATAGAAACATATAAAAGTGCGATGCGGTGCTGATAGGTGTAGCTCAACCCTTAATGAACATGACCATGAATGACCGATCAACGACGCAGATACGTGTACACTGAGACGCATTATGACGCGGTCCACTGGACCACGGAGCCAGTCCGTATTTAATTCCGTATTAAATTTAAATATTTTCATAACTGTTCTATAATAAAAATATTGTATGTATTAAAAACGAAGAAATCAATATTAAACAATAACACACGTTTTTGTCAGCCTACATAATTACAAAATTATGCTAAACAGTTCTTTGTTTAATATTAATTTCAATCAAATAAAATGAAATTAAGATTTTTGTGCTATTTTTTTCCATGTTTATAAATTTATAATTAACTAAATCATTACAACGCTTTTACTTATTTCTTCAAAATCTCGTAACTTATTTTTATTATTGTACTTATTGTTGTGTTGTATTAAGTATTGCAAATACAGGTAAAAATATCCGAATTAAATTTCCCAAAATAACTGCCCAAAAGTCGCGGCTGTATAAAAAGGGTCATCGCTCGCTTCATCGAGCAAGCCAAAAAAAAAAGAACACGTTTTTGAGCCCCATTTGGCCCCGTTACACCGAAATGGTTTCAATAGTTTTCTAAAAAGGTTCTGGATTATGCTCTGACTTTCTAGAGTTTTTTAGATACTTATGCATGAAAGTTGTAAACTGGAATGTTCTGGAATATACTATAGGTATGTAAACTTATTGTTGGTATTAAAACAAGTGGGGCAATTTGATAATTTTGTAAGTATTTATATTTACCTACTTGAGCATTCATATGAGCACTCTCGCAAATGTTACAAAACAAACGAGCGTATTTTAGCGAGCATTCTCACGAACATTCGGGCGAGCCTTAGAATAGGTATAGAAAATACATAGAATTCGTGCTACAATGGCGGTTAAACCCAATATATATTTACTTCACTTTGACTTATGATTATAATCAAGGGTAGAATCATCGTAGTTTGTCACAAATTTTAACAAACAACCCAACAAACATTTATGACGTTGAGTAAACGTTTTGTTGGCAACTTAATGTTATTTAATATAATCGTATAAACGTCATAAGGACGTTTACTCGACGGCAAAAGGGCCCACTTTATTCAACTTAAGGTTCTGGCGAGCATTCTAGCGAATGGACAGTAATTTTGCTTCGAACTCATTGCTGGTAAGAGCGTTCACTAGAAATATCGTGAAAATGCTCGGTTCGACAAAACAGGAAACGGCGAATGCTCGCTGTTCTGTTACAAGTAAATGCTCAGGTGTATCTGCGCCATAACAGAAAAACAAACAAGTTTTTCAGCGAGCATTCAGTCGAGCTTTCTGGCGAGCATTCTAGCGAGTGGACAATAATTTACTTCGAACTTTTTGTAGAACGTTCGCTAGAAAGATCTTGATAATGTTCGTAGCGATGTGACAAATTAAAAACGGCGAATGCACGATGATCTATTACATGTTACAAGTAAATGCTCAAATGTATCAACACCATCATTATGTCTTGTCTGAAGTTGCGACAAATCCGACAATTTATACACAGTGTAAAAAGACCCTTAACGAAAACTGAAATCCCATGTTGTACCAATCACTACGAACATTTTTTACTTCGGCACCACACCTGGGAAATTATTTATTTATTTATTTAACTTTATGCACAAACAAGTGTACAGAGGCGGACTTAATGCCTAAGGCATTATCTACCAGTCAACCTTTGGGTGATGCAGAGATAAAGATATAATAAGTGCATTTAGCGTTAAAAATACAGAAAATGAAAAAAAAATATATATATATAGTATAACAGATTTTAGGATTAATTAATCATAAAATATATGATAAACCTATTTACATACCCTAGATATATACTTATTTATAAATACATACATACATGTGTATATAATTATATATATTTGAATATAAATATATATATTTATAATAAATATTATAAATACATAAACGATGATTCTATTACAATTCAGCCAATGTATCAATGTAAATCTGTCGAACTCTAGTTTTAAATGTAAAACGGTTCGTGGACATCCTGATTTCTGGAGGGAGAGCATTCCAGAGAAGGATAGACTGGATATTAAAAGAAGCATGTACCAAGCTAGAGTTGTGAGAAGGACAAAGAAGAAGAAGATTGTTTGAAGAGCGAAGATTTTTAAAAAATTTAAATTACTGGTTCAGGAGATATTGAGGCTCAAAGTTAGTATGGAATTTTTCTAATTAGGTACAAAATCGATGCATTTACCCCGCCAATATGTTATTTAGATGCCCTTTAACCCCATGAATAAATAGGTATTTCGAGCATTGCATGCGCGCGCTTTTTATTGCGGTTTAAAAATGTGAAAACCCAAAAAAGAACCGTTTCCCAGGTATAATTTTTGATGCCATATGATCCCATTGATAAGTAGGAATTTCGAGCATTGCACGCGCGCGCTTTTAATTGCTTTTAAAAATCGTTTCCCAGGTATTATTTTTGGTTAGTATGACTTGGCATGATGTCCACAACGAGTAGACTTCGGCTTGGTGATGGTTCTTGTGACACTTTGTATATAGATACTCGTACTTATTGAAAGACTGGAAGATGCCCGCAGCTACGCTTGGACATTTTATTCTAATTTAACCGTTTCTTTTCAATCCCGTGAGAATATCGGGAAATCCCTTCTTCACCCCTACTACGGTTCCCAAGGAACATACTTGTATTCAGCTTCTTGCCCCCAGTAGATTCGGCCTGTTTCCCGGAGGGGTAGGCAGAGACTACGGAACGCCTTATGCAACGATCCTGACATACCTCTCTTGTTTCCTCACTCGCATCAGATTCCTCATGTATGCTCTTCTGTTCAGGTCAGGGTACTTCTAACCTGTCCTGTTTTTAGGTTGTCTCCAATCTAGTCAGAGAATGTCAATCAGCAACGGAAGAATATTATGTACTAGCAAAAAAACAAGCTTTTCAGCTTTATACATAACTAGAGGATGCCCACGGTTACACCCGCGTTATTTGAGGCTACTGCTCCGCTCCCGTTGCTCATAGCGAGATGTTATATAGCCTATAGCCTTCCCCGATAAATGGGCTATCTAACACTGAAAGAATTTTTCAAATCGGACCAGCAGTTCCTGAGATTAGCGCGTTCAAGCAAACAAACTAACTTATAGATACAAATTATTACTTTTGTTTGAAATAGCGACAAATAATACAATTATACTAATTGACAGATGATAAGTGATCACGTGCCTAGCGCGCATACATTGATAATTATTGTTTAATGATATCGAAATATAGGATACACACATGCCTAATGTAAAATACTATTTTTTTTATAGACTCACGCCTGTATCCCCGAAGGGGTAGGCAGAGGTGTAATATTACACCCACATTTCGTCATGAATTTTTAGGTCCCACGTAATAGGGGGCGAGCCTATTGCCGTACCCGGCAATCCAGACTCCGTACTGTTACTGAGAATTTCCTAACGGAAAAACCCTATAACACTTGTTAAACTGTACCTTAGTGCCGTGGATTCGATAGGACCTATCGAATCCATAGCATCAAATAAAGGTGCAGTGCATGCATTAAAAGAGCCATAAGTCAAATTTTGACAAAATCCTTCTTCAGATTTCATTCCACGAACATGTATTGGACTAAACGAAAATATTTTTTTTATTTATTTATAGTCTCACGTCTGTTTTCCCGAAGGGGTAGGCAGAGGTGTATTACACCCACATTTCGCCAGATTTATTTAAGTCCCACGTAATAGGGGGCGAGCCTATTGCCGTACCGGTCATACCAGACTCCGTGCTGTTACTGAGAATTTCCTAACGGAAAAACCCTATAACACTTTGCCCGACCCGGGAATCGAACCCGAGACCTCCCAATCCCACGCGCACATTTATGCCGCGAGACCAACGTCGCAAAAAAATACTGCATTATTATAATCTTGTATTTTATTTTAAGGCGCTACCTCGAAAATTTACTATAATGCATTCTATATTTAGTAAATAGGTGAACGTTTTAACCCTATAAATAAACTAAGACTATAGAAATGATTGGCATGTTCCCAGTATTACAATGTAGCAGATATGAAGAGCATTGCAGGGGTAGCCAACTTCATTAAAAAACAAACAAAACAAAAAATATTTTATTTGCTTCTCCAAATCTTAAAATACATTTTCTTACTTAAATTTACAGAAGGCGGTATGTGGAGAACAAATTAGGCAACTGCGTCAGCTATTGTTGCAGTTATAAAACTACAACGCTGGTATTCTCGCAGGCCTATATGCAATTATAATTATATAAGATTAAATTTACCTATAAATAAATAAAATATAATAACGAAAAATTAATATTTATATACACAAAATTATATACAAATATATACGTATATAGTGTACATATTATTAATAAGTTTTATATTATATATATTATTATATACAATACACAATACATGCCTCCGTTACATCAAAATTAAAATTAAAAATAGCAAAGAGTAATTTGTTTGTTGCATTAGAGCTAAGATGCATTTTAACAGGCGAATCTATCTGGGATCTACCAATTCCATACTTATTTAAACTTTCAATTCATCATCATCAGCCCTTTATACTGTCCCACTGCTGGGCACGGGCTTCTGTTCACTATGAGAAAGGTAAGGCCATAGTCCACCACGCTGACCAAGTGAGGGTTGGCAGACTTCACATGTCTTTCAAGAACATTATGTAGAACTCTTAGACAAGCAGGTTTCCTCACGATGTTAATTCCTTCACCGATAAGCAAGCGATAATTAACAATTTAATACGCATTTAACTCCGAAAAGTCATAGGTGCGCGCCGTGGATTCGAACCCGAGACCCACTGCGTAGCAGTCTGTCGGTCTCTCCACTCAGCTATCGCTGCTTGTCTGAACTTTCAATTAATACTTACATATTATAGGTAGGTACCTCGGGTGCTCGAAAGACATGTGAAGTCTGCCAACCCGCACTTGGCCAGGCGTGGTGGACTATGGCATTAGCTTTCTCATAGTGAGAAGAGGCTCGTGCCCAGCAGTGGGACAGTAATTTTTTTTTTATAGACTCACGCCTGTATCCCCGAAGGCGTAGGCAGAGGTGTAATTTACACAGTGACATGGGTCAGTTACAGTGACATGGGTCAGTTATAATTTAAATATTATTCATTTCGTAGTTTTATTAAAAGGTAAAAGGAGACCAATATTCTGACTGAAAAAAATACAAGAAGATTGATTTAGCAGTTGTTCAGGGGACTACAAGAGCTTAACGCGAGTTTTATAATGCTTCAAAGTATACGATTTTCAATGTAGTTAACTTAAAAAGAATCCTGAAGAATACCATAATTATATTTTTCTAATTTTAAGCTAACTTAAAATTAGAAAAATATATGGTATTCTTCAGGATATAATCTAGTTAAGTAGTGTGTTGAAAACATAATACAACTAACTTTAATCGATAGAAAAAAATGGCAAAGATACCTCTAAAAATATTTTAACGAATAAAAACCATATTAAAATACATACAATCATTCTGATTTTTTGACAAATTATTCATCAAGCAACATACTAACGAAATACTGTTTATCAATTCAACATTTTCTGTAATTAATTTATTTTATGGTTTGTAAAAAGTTCTGAACGTCCCGTCGTCGTCGTCGCGCTTCTCTTTCTTATGTATATGTTACGGTAAGAGTGAATAATTGAAGATTATTAATAATTATCTATTATTATTCATAATTACCGAAAGTCGAGGTTAAAGTGATAAATTAATCACATTTGTCGGTTTTTATTAATAATTTAATCCTAGTAGTGATAAATGTAATAAGTGGCCAATTTTAATAAGCTGAGTTGACGGACCCCTGCTTCGCAGGGCTCCTATTTTGGGTGCAGGGTCACAAGAGAACCTAACATAACCTATTAAGTTTTCTGAGTGGATAAGTTTCCTAAGCGGACGAGACTTTTAAATGATATTTTGTAGAACGATCGGCATATTATTATTTGGTGTGCAATTAGTATTTTAGTGAACGAATATAGTTATTTGTGCAACAAGAGAGCAAAGTTGTTTTTTGTTTCGAGTGCTGATTTTGAGTCCCGCCCGAGCAAGCGAAGGATTCTATGATTGATTCACGAGCGTAGCGAGTGAATCAAAGTTAGAATCCTGAGCGTAGTGAGGGTCTCAATAGCACGAGATACAAAAAACTTTGCTCTCGTGTAGCACACATAATTTTTCACCACAGCAGTGAGAACACATATTACTTAGGAGACATAGAAATGAACAGGAATAGATTGAATTCTGTATTAATCACTTGTTGATTTAACTCTTCTGGTGTTAAAGTACACTCTTCATCGCTAGTTTCACTCATATTTTTAGATTATTTTATATAGGGGTTAATATAATTTAACACGTTACGCTATACTGTATCAGCATCACCGAAATTTTTATTCCCGCTACTTTTTTAAATCACGTTTCAATACCGCGTCCCTGATGTTTATTTTTCAATTAATGTATCATTGTTGTAATTCCAAATAAAAATGTATTGGTTAAATACCAATTTTATACTATTAATTAGACTTATTTTTATTTAAATCCAATAATAAATTAAACATATTATAAAAAAACATAAAAAAGTATGTAATTTCTTTTTTACAAATATCTTTTTTTATTTGCGTTTCCGAAGGTGTTTTCTTTGAGGTCGAATTCCAAAATCGAATTTCGAATTCGAAGGGGTTTGTTTTTCACTCTCTTTTTATATGCATGTGAAAGAGACAGAGCACAGTAAAATTCGAATGTTTCAAATTTATGGCTGAACAATGTCAATTCGTGGCACTGAAGATTGAAAAATTAAAAAGCTACTTTACCTCACGCTCGAATCAAAATCGCGTTTTGTTCACTGTTGTCTCGCAGCAAAAGCGGCATGTTTGAGCTGCTGTGGTGAAAAAGTATTTTGCGTAACGCACTTCAGTGTGTCCCTAAATAAATACCTGCTGGTCAAAAAACATTGGGTTTTTATTTATTTTATAACTTTTACCAATATGTGTCGTGAATTATAAATAATTACTACTAAAAGTAATAAATTTCGATCGTTTATTCACATTTACCAAAACATGTGGTTATTATTAATCATCATATCAGCCAAACGACGTCCACTGCTGGACATAGGCCTCCCCCAAAGTTCTCCACACAGACCGGTCTTGAGCCGCCCGCATCCAACCGCCTCCCGCGATCTTGATGAGATCGTCGGTCCACCTTGCGGGGGGCCTACCTCTGCTGCGTCGTCCGGTACGTGGCCGCCACTCCAGAACCTTTCTGCCCCAACGGCCATCGGTTCTTCGAGCTATGTGCCCTGCCCACTGCCACTTCAGCTTGGCTATCCGGAGAGCTATGTCGGCGACTTTGGTTCTACTGCGGATCTCCTCATTTCTGATTCGATCTCGCAGGGAAACTCCAAGCATAGCTCTCTCCATCGCCCTCTGAGTGACCTTGAGCCTTCTGATAAGGGCCATAGTGAGCGACCACGTCTCTGATCCGTAAGTCATCACTGGCAACACACACTGGTCACTGACTTTCGTCTTGAGACACTGCGGGATATCGGACGAGAAGATATGTCGTAGCTTCCCGAACGCTGCCCAACCGAGTTGGATTCGACGATTGACCTCCTTCTCGAAGTTGGACCTACCTAATTGGACTACTTGTCCCAGGTAGATATACTTGTCGACAACTTCGAGCGTAGAGTTCCCAACCTGAATAGGAGCAGGTACAACATGGACGTTCGACATGATTTTCGTCTTGTCCATGTTCATCTTACGACCTACTTGTTGGGAGACTCTACAGAGGCCATCGAGCATTGTGCCTAGGTCTTCCATGGTCTCAGCCATGACTACGATATCGTCTGCGAATCGAAGGTGAGTGATGTACTCGCCGTTGATGTTGATGCCGAGTCCATTCCAGTCCAGAAGCTTGAAAACATCCTCCAGCGCAGTGGTAAACAGTTTCGGGGATATGACATCCCCCTGTCTCACTCCTCGCTGGAGTTGAATACGTTTCGAACTCTGGTCCTGGAGGCGGACTGACATAGTGGCGTTTTCATACAAACACTTCAGCACTTCGATATATCGGTAGTCAATCCGGCACCGTTGGAGAGACTGTAGCACCGCCCAGGTTTCGATCGAATCGAAGGCTTTCTCATAGTCCAGGAACGCCAAGCATAGGGGCTGGTTATACTCCTCGGACTTCTGTATAACCTGCCGCAGCGTATGTATGTGGTCTATGGTACTATAGCCTTTACGGAAACCGGCTTGTTCGGGAGGCTGGAAGTCGTCTAGCTTGCTCTCGAGACGATTCGTGATGACCCTCGAAAACAGCTTGTAGACGTGGCTCAGAAGTGTGATGGGTCTGTAGTTCTTTAAGAGGGTTTTATCCCCTTTCTTAAAGAAAAGCACCACCACACCTCTATGCCACGCCTGTGGCGTTTTGCCCTCGAGAATAACGGAATTAAATAGCTTCCGAAGGGCTTCTCTAGCGGGTGCACCGCCAGCCATCAGAAGCTCGCTCGTAATTCCGTCATCACCCGGCGCCTTGTTGTTTTTGAGCTGTTTGAGAGCCACACTAATTTCGTGCATGCTGACGTCCGGGATATCTTCGGTATAGTGTCGGGTCAATCCAGCTCTAGGTTCTGACGCTGGAGTACTTGCGGGTTGTTGCGTTGTCGTGTACAGCTGTCCATAGAACCTTTCGATCTCCTCCAAGAGCTCAGGCTTGGACGATACGATTCTGCCATCCTCCGTCTTCAGCTTTGTCAGCTGACTCTGCCCAACAGACAGATCCCTCTGGAACACTTTGGATCCCTTATTCCGCTCGATCGCCTCACGAACACATTTTGTGTTGTATTGGCGGAGATCGCGAGTCAGAGACTTAGAGATCTGTCTGTTGAGGTGCCGATATTTCGGCATGTCGTCGGAGGATAGCAGAACCATCTTGCGCCTTTCCTCTAACAGCTCGAGGGTCGGACCCGAGATCTTGCTGGTTCTCTTGCTTTTCTGGGGCTTAAAGAATTTAGCCCCTGTTGTATGGACAGCATCCCCGAACCCGTTACTGTACTCGTCCACATCTACGCATTCGCCCAGGCATTCGAAACGGTTCTTGAGTTCGAGCTCTCGGAGTTTTGGATATGAACCGGTGCCGGTCGGAGCGTGGACTTTATCAACCTCAACCGTTCGAGGCTTGTACAGATATTCAATGTGCCTCTTACCATTCGGTGATCGCTCCCCACTTTAAGTGAATTGATCACGGAGACATCATTGAATATCTGCCTCTTCGTCGACATGATAAAGTCTTTGGTGGCACCGTCTGGACTTACCCAGGTCCACTTGCGGCATTCTCGCTTCTTGAAGAAGGAATTCATCATATAGAGGCCTTCCTTCTCCATAAAGCTAGCCAGCAAGTGACCCCGGGAATTCCGATGCCCATAACCAAATTGCCCCACTCTCAGCTCATCACCGTCGCGTTTGCCCAGTTTCGCGTTAAAATCTCGCGAAACTGGGCAAACGCGACGGTGATGAGCTGAGAGTGGGCTTATTATTAATAATTTTGTAAAAATATTAATAATTTTTAATTAATCAGATTTACCGTGACATATACAATCCGACAGTGACAGCGGTTGTAAGCGCCTTAAAAATGTTATTGTCTTGTCGAGATCGACCGGTTTGCCACCCCTGCCGTAGACTATAACCATAGTAAAAACAGAATAGTAGGTTAGCTAAGGCCGCTCGGCGAGTTAATTGCCTACTCTTGCGTTGACGCACGGGTTGTCACTTGTTTACACCGCGGCGCCGGCTTTGTCGGCGCTCGCGCTTTTTCGCCGCTTTTTTAAGTGATCGCGCTGAATACTTCACAATTTAAGCTTGCATTTATTTTTTCTCAAATACCTACTGACTACCTAAGCGTTATATAACTATCTAAATGCCTTTTTTAATGAGAAAAAGTAACAAGTTAAATTTACTGTCGTTTAACACATTTTATATTATTAACCTCTTGTATGCCGGAATGCCAGACACAATGAAAAAGCTATTGTGTCTCGCGTAGATCTGCGTTCCGGCATACAAGGGGTTAATAACGTTTATAACAAAACTGAATGTATATAAACAATTCAAGCGGGCGAGCAGTGAAGTACCTACATGAATGCGCTCGATCAAACGCGCGGCGCATCCCGGTATATAATATTGCTCTGTGGCGCATCCCGTACTGAATCCGCGCCGAGCTTGCCGCGCTCGTGAGATTGTGTGCGTGAAAAGTGCGTGCGTACACGGCGCCGGCGACTCACGCGTACATTCAAACCAGCGCGGCAGCGCGGCGGCCGATTTGTATGAAGCTATCTTACTATTCTGTTTTTACTATGCTATAACAGTATGAGATAATATCAACATCTGTAGGCCCAGATAACTTCAGAATTGGAACAAAATATGTATAATGTAATAATAATTTGACGACCGGTTGGCGCAGCGGGAGTGTAAGCGACTGCTACGCCGAAGGTCGCGGGTTCGACAATAATCTGTTTAATTCTCCGTGGTCCAGTGGATAGCGTATGTGACTACTGATCGGAGGTCCCGGCTTCGATTCCCAGGTCGGGCAAAAGTGTTACTGGGTTTTTCCGAATTCTCAGTAGTAGCACGTAGTCTGGTAATGTGCCCGGTAGTGTTCCTTAAACATCGATAGTCAATCGATTAATCGATAGTATTTTAACTATCGAAACTATCGATTGTCTGGGAAAAGAATCGATAGGTATTTTTTGTAGGGAATTCTTCAAAATGTGGGTAAATTTAAACCAATAGTGGATGTGTTATGGGGCATGGGTAGGATCATTGAGTTTATTTATAAAACGAAAGTGTATATTTTTGTTTTTATTTGTTATTTGTGTCGAATATCATAGTTTTTATATGAAGCTAATGTAAAGATTAGCTTGTACTATTCCTCTTTCTGTGCTATTAGCGTAAGTTGATTTTTCTACGTTTTCTTCTCCCCGAAAGTGGCGACTTTTTTGGGTAATTTCGATCATTGGTTTGATAACACGTTTATTATAAAAGAAAAGGACAACGGGAGTGCCAGCGAGTGAAGAAACGTTAACAAAACTACAAAATAAAATTGTTATTATACTTTTACGTTCAAAATGGATGGAAAAAATAAGTCATCCGTCTGAAAGTTTTTCAAGACAGTGGACATTCTTATTTAAGAGACTTATTTAAGAGATCATCTGAAAAGAAAGCATAATGAGAAGTTAAGTGAAATTGAAGGTGAGCCTTCCGCTGCTGGTGGACATAGACGTGACTATGTGAGGGATCGTCTTCTGATTGATGATGCTTTTACCTAAGTTGGAAATTAGTAATAAATATTTTGATTTATTAACGCTATAGCATACAAAATTGTGTTTTATTTAATATCTTTACAAAACTCGAATACGGGGCAAACTATCGATTAACTATCGATTTATCGATTTTTTTTTCAAAAACAATCGATACTATCGGAATCTCTAATAATCGATGTTTAATCAACACTAGTGCCCGGTACGGCAATAGGCTCGCCCCCTATTACGTGGGATTTAAAAATTCATGGCGAATTGTGGGTGTAATATTACACCTCTGCCTACCCCTTCGAGGATACAGGCGTGAGTCTATAAAAAAAACTGTTTAATTCTGCAACCAGCGTGTGCCTATAGTGCCTAACACATTTCAGCTCTTACAAGCGTAACTCATATGATTTTTATAGACAAAACGCCTGTCTCCGAAGGGGTTGGCAGAGATGTAGGTAATACCTGTCACACCCATATTTCAGCGTATTATGCATTTAAGGTCCCACGTAATAGGGGACCTAAAATTGATATCATAAACGCAATAGCAGCATGGAGACTCCATGCTGCGATTTCAGAAAAACTCATCACACTTTTGCCCGACCCGGAAATCGAACCCAGTACTTCCCTATTAGCAGACGCATACTCTACTAAACCACGGAGGCAGTCGTATTAAAACCCTCTACAAAGCAAATAGCTGGCAAATCATCATCATCAGCCCAGTATATAAACTGTCCCACTGCTGGGCACGGGCCTCTTCTCACTATGAGAAGAGTAAGGACATAGTCCACCAACACGCTGGCCAAGTGCGTGACAGACTTCACATGTCTTTCGAGAACATTATGGAGAACTCTCAGACATGCAGGTTCCCTCACGAGGTTTTCCTTCACCGATAAGCAAGCGATAATTAACAATTTAATAGAAATTCAAAAATAAAATAAATAACATAATATAGTCTTAAAACTAAGCCGCTCGTATATACATTATACAGGGTGTAAAAAGACCCTTAACGAAAACTGAAATCCCAGGTTGTACAAATCATTACGAACATTTTTTACTTCGGCACCATACCTGGGAAATTATTGGTTCAGAAGATATTGAGGCTTAAAGTTAGTATAGAGTTATTCTAATTAGGTACAAAATCGCTGCATTTACCCTACCAATATGTTCTTTAGATGCCCTCTATGACGCGCGCGCTTTTAATTGCGGTTTAAAAATTGTGAAAACTTAAAAAGAAAAACGTTTCCCAGGTATTATTTTTGGTTAGTATGACTTGGCATGATGTCCACAACGAGTAGACTTCGGCTTGGTGATGGGTCTTGTGACACCCTGTATGTAATATCAACAGTAGATCACATGTTCGAGTCATGCTTGGTATAATATTGGTTGTTCACGTCCTTGACAATGAAAAACGAGATAAAAAACATTCTATACAACAGCTGTCATTATTTCTCAGAGATAAAAAGATGCGTAAAATATAATTATCTATACGTATAGACTATACAAGTGACTGCCTCCGTGGATCAGTGGATAGCGTACGCGACTGCTGATCGGAGGTCCCGGGTTCGATTCCCGCGTCGGGGAAAAGTTGGGTTTTTCCGAATTCTCAGTAGCAGCACGTAGTCTGGTGATGTGCCCGGTAACGGCAATAGGCTCGCCGCCTATTACGTGGGACCTAAAAATTCATGGTCAAATGTAGGTGTAATATTACACCTCTGCCTACCCCATCGGGGATACAGGCGTGAGACTATAAAAAAATATACAAATGAATAAAAAGCTATAATGGCCGCAGCTACGCCCGCATATTATTTTTATTTTAACCGTTTATGCCAAGCGCTAGGGAATCCGTTCTCAGTGCACGCCTACGGTTCCAAGGAACATAAGTACATGCCAAATTTCCACTTCTTGCGCCTTATAATATGGCTTGCCTTGTCTGTGAATCAGTCCGTAACGCAAGAACTAGTAAATAAACAGAAGAAAGAAGTGTCTGTTTGTAATTTTTCACCCTAAAAATTACACAAGTAACGACTCCCCATATTGACTGTCAGAGATCAACCGTTTATTATACGTATAAACTAATAGTAATAAATAAAATAACACATAATTTGCGTACGAACGCTTGTTAAAACTTTCATAGCGTTAGCTTCAAAATTAGCTGATTTGCAAGTAAACTCTTTACTCCTCCAGTCCTCCTAAGCCTTTCTCAATTTGAGTCTCGATAATATTGTTACTATTGTTAGTCAATGAGCATCTGCAGGCCTATTGCGTATTTTTGACAGTTACAGTTACCATCGCCACTTCGATGTACACCGAAGTTTGATGTCAACCAAGATTAAGGTTCATTTGGTATTGCGTATGACACATATTGTCAGTGCCTATCAAATTGTTGTTAACACTTCACTATTTTTTATCGACACCATGCGACTGATTTAAGAATACCCATTGCATCATTAAAACTTTATGGATTGTAAGACTTCTTAATTTAGCAATAAAATTCGCTTCTGAGATATGAATTTGGCGCGAATTGTTGGAAAATATGTCAGCATCCATTGTCCAATAAAAAGTTCAAAAATATTTGTTTTGATTTTGTGTATTCGCTTGTGAAAGCCCAAACTAATTTTGGTAGAACAAGATTCATCGTAAGTGTTATAAATATAACTTATTTAACGTTGTTTGAGTATTTTTGTTTCATTTCTATTGTTTTTAAACTAATAATAAGTGGATATTGTGAAAAGTGAATGACTTTGTGATATCAAACAAGTCGGGACTGTTATAGGTACATTGTTGTTTTAAATATAGGTATAAGTAAACCATATATTTTCAAATTATAGCACAGCTGTTTTCCGTTGAGCTTGTGGCATTAGAGGATTAATTTTCTCCAACACTTGCTGGAAACCAACTTTGCTCAAGCGAAAATTGGCAATAAATTCGCCTTCTGGCAACTGCAGTGGGTCACTAGCATCCCGTAAACGGCGTCGTTGGATGCGAACTCGCTTCTTTTTCCGCTGTTTTTCCGCAAAATTGAGCAATGAAGGTCGTGAAATATCTACAAAGCTTACAAAGGACACTATATAAATCAAACAAAGTAAGTTTTAAATGTTTCCGTGCAATATAGGCTTCAGTGATAATCACTACAACTCGAAAAACACTACCTTTGAGTGGTGTCTTTCACGAAGGCAACTTCAACCGAAGTGACTATCAATTTGATGCCCACTAAGCTTAGACAATCGCAATATCGATACACAATCATCTGTCAAAATAAGGTTCAGTGGCTATCAGCGACACCGGGTGCCAATGACGTCATCTCAGTTAGCCACTGATGTTAGCCGATACGAATTTTGCTGTTTGACAGTTATTTGATGTACACTTTGCCAAGTGATCATCACTTTCAGTTGTCAACTGAGATACACAATAGGCCTACTGGTCTACTAGACCACGCTGGGCAGACGTTAGGGTTTCTTCCCTAGCAGTGGAAGAATAAAATAAAAAAAGGCAATCCTTAGTGGTCGACTGCACACTCGCACACACGATCCAAATAATATGTTTTCTCCAGTGTCCACTGTGCTAACTTTAGTAGATTAGGCTCTGCGATGTCAGTCACGCACGAGACAAGCATGTTTATTTATTTATAGAAAGATAATAATACTTGTCTTTATTTAACATGGCAACTTATCAAGAAAACAGGCTGTTTCAACACGGTCAATAAAAACCATACGATATTAATATTATCCAATTTGACGTTTGTTTAAAAATAGAACGCCGCGACGCAGACGGACGTAAACTCACGTGGACCGGCGTAAGCGATGACTGAGATAGCAAATTGTTTACGGTTCAAGGACGCGAGTGCGTGAAGGACGGAGATATGCAAGGGTATTGACGTCAAAGAGAGGGATGAATGAACTGAGTTGCCAGGTTGCGGCAACTTGCTTGAATGATGGGAAAATTGAGTTGGTTGAGTTTAGTAGTAGATTTTGTGTATTCTGTTAGACTTGGGATAAATGAAATGACTGGTTATTAAATTAACTTTCATTTTAATTAATGTTTACCGTGTAGTATAAAATATTAAGTAACATTTAGAGCAGAGCAAATTAATTGATTTTTAAGATTTAGAGAGAGATTAGCTAATAATGCTAAACTAATGATTTTACCAGATACTTGTACAAATATATGACATACAGTAGGAATGAAAGTAATTAGTTTCCAGTACCTGTAATATTACATGAATTAAAGTAATAATTCTAAGGATACTTACTTTTTTATATATGTATTTAGCATGTGATTTTTATATTTCATTAATTTATTTGATTTTAAAAAGAAATGCCCGCACTGCGATTAATCGCGGGAGACTGTATCTATGGACACAAAGTAGGTACACCTACTTTGTATTCGAAACAATAATGAATCATAATTAAGAACATAACATAACTTCACGCCTTTTATCCCCGAAGGGGAAGGCAGATGTGTATTACACAAATACACACCCACTTTTCGCCAGTTATGTTACGGTCCCAATGTAATAGGGGGCGATAGTTAATATTATAATAATTTTAGTAATAATATTGTATGGATCCCACAAAATCTCGTGTGGGGATCGAACCCACAACGCTCTGTGCAGATCTAAACAGCAAGGCAACCGTCGAAACATTACGCCATACATTTAGCATATTATATGGATAGAGATTATAACAGTTTGTCGTCAAATTTAAAAGCAAACTCATTAATTAATCGTCCTAATCTCAATGCATTTGATTGAAGTGAAAATTGCTAACTTGTATATTTAGCAGGTCTAACTCAACTTTATAAACATATCTTTGGGAACAATAGCGCTTAAATGTAATCTTTTACAAGGCGTGATTAAATATTGTAAATTGACTGATAAGTGATATAGATAAGTGTACTAAATAAATTATTTGTTTTATTATTTCTTTTTTATTTACATAAGAATATTTAAGATACCGATTATCAACATATTTATTTAAATGGTCGAAAGTACTTGTTTACTAATATTTTAACTTCTGAACCAGGTGAATAAATTTAAGCACGCGATCCCTAAATTACAATGTTCTTATGTGAATAACAACCGACTAATTAAACAACTATGCGTACTTTAAATATATTTCATACTGAAATAATTAAATCACTATAATTGTTAACATAAACCTAGCATGTTGGTAACAGCGTGCCCGAAATGTGGTAAAGTGCCAATGCGAATCGACACTTTCCGCGCTGGCCACCCCAATTCTAGAACATTCGACAAACGGCGCTCGCCAATTGGCTGGCGTCAATCGAACCTTCTCGACACCCATTGGCGGAGAGTATATATACGGGCGAAAGCGCGGCAACGTCAGTGATTTCAAATACAGAATACAGAGGGAAGTTTTTGTTGAAACTAAAATCTCACGTGTTTGTTTTTGTTGTTTACGGCTGTGACTAGTGACAGTAGTGACGTAAAAATGGTTGCCATAGGAATTGATTTGGGTACTGCGTACTCCTGTGTGGCCGTTTGGAGACAAGGAAGTGTTGAAGTGATCGCGAACGAGCAAGGAAACCGAACGACGCCATCTTATGTCGCGTTTACACAAACCGATCGCTTGATAGGCGAAGAGGCGCGAAACCAGGCCGCGTTTAACCCATGGAACACTGTTTTTGGCGCGAAGCGTTTAATCGGACGGCGGTACGACGACATCGGCGTTCAAATGGATCTCCGCCATTGGCCCTTTCAAGTTGAGAACGAAAACGGTAAGCCAATGATTTTAGTCAATTATAAAGGTGAGAAGAAGTCTTTCGCGCCAGAAGAGATTAGTGGTATGGTGCTTTTTAGGATGAAGGAGATTGCTGAGCAGTATTTAGGCGCGAAAGTTGATAAAGCGGTCATCACGGTCCCTGCTTATTTTAACGATTCTCAGCGGCAAGCGACTAGGACTGCGGGTGCTATCGCCGGGTTGGAAGTCTTAAGGATTACTAATGAGCCAACGGCGGCTGCGCTGGCGTACGGCTTAGACAGAAAAGGTGATAAAAATGTTTTGATCTACGATTTAGGCGGGGGCACTTTTGACGTTTCAGTTTTGTCCATCAACGACTCCGTCTACGAAGTAAAGTCTACAGCTGGCAACACTCGTCTAGGCGGCGAAGACTTCGATAATCGTTTAGTCGCTTATTTCGCTGAGGATTTTCGTAAAAAGTATCATATAGACATTACAGGGAACGCCAAAGCTCTGAGAAGATTGAAGACCGCTGCTGAAAGGGCCAAGAGATTCCTGACTTCATACACCGAGGCGTCTGTTGAAGTTGAAAGCCTTAGTGATGGAATTGACTACAAAGGAAGAATCTCAAGAGCTCTATTCGAAGAACTATGCTCTGATCTGTTCAGAGACACATTGGAGCCAGTGCAAAAGGCGCTAATCGACGCAAGACTGAGGAAGAAAGATATAGACAATATAATCCTAGTCGGTGGCAGTACGAGGATACCAAAAGTCCAGTCGATGCTCCGGGAATTCTTCGATGGAAGGAATCTGACGACGAGTTTGAACCCTGACGAAGCTGTAGCATGCGGTGCTGCCATCCAAGCGGCCATTTTGAGCGGACAGCATCACGAGAAGATCAAAGACCTCCTTTTAGTCGACGTAGTGCCACTATCTCTAGGCATAGAAACAGTCAGAGGAATGATGTTCAAAGTCATAGATAGAAATTCCCCAATCCCTTGCACGAAGACCAAAGAAATTACCACTCTAAACGACTACCAAAGCAGCATGACAATAGAGATCTTCGAAGGAGAAAGAAGTTTGACACAAGACAACAATTTACTAGGAGTCATCGAGCTGAATGGTATACCACCAGCTCCAAGAGGTGTCGCCAAAATTGACATCACTTTCGATATAGATTCGAACGGAATACTGAACGTGTCAGCAAGAGATAGAAGTACTGGCAATGTAGAAAGTATTACTATCAAAAATGAACATCGTCTGAACCAGAAACAGATTGGTAAGATGATCTCCGACGCTACAGCGTATAGGAATGAAGATATAGAAAGTAAGAGAAAATTGGAAGCAAGAAACCAGCTAGAATCCTACGTGTACGAAGCAAAGAGAACGGTGATGGAGCAAGGAGAGAAACTAACAGAAGAAGAAAAGGAATTCATGGATGAAGAATGCAGGAACGCGTTGGATTGGCTGGAGATTAATATGGACTGCTTAAGAGAAGAATTTGAGAGGCAGATGACAGAGTATATGAGAAGATGGTCAGGGGTCATGAGGAAGATATACGGACTTCCGTGGAGGCACAGAGCTAAGCGGCAGAGGAGTGAGAATTACCAAGAGCTGCTGGAGTATGAAGCTGCTATGATAGAAGAGATATAGGAATGAGAAGAAAGGAGAATGAGTTGGAAGGCTCAACTGAAAGATTCAGAACTTATAAGTCACGGTAACGAAAATTTTATCATACCGTTTAGACTGTTTCGTTCAAAATAATGAAAGACTTCAGAATTCGGAAGATGTATTAAAGAAACTATCGAACGATTAAGAAAAAAATTAATTCGTTCGTCAAACTAGGTTTTTCTCGCAGCTTCGCCGAATTTGTCAATCATAGCAACATATTAGACTATTGTACTTACCTATGTTACTCTGGTGTATAAGCTGTAATCCTGCAAAGTTGCACCAAAATCCGTTAAATATTTTTTGAGTGAAAGAGTAACAAACATCTAATCAAATATCGCCACAAACTTCTGCAAAGTGTGATCGAAATTAGTTAAATAGTTTTTGCATGAAAGAAACATAGGTACATCCATCTATCGCCACAGAATTTCATCGTTTATACACGTAATAGTACTTAGTAGGATGCAAAGTTGATATACACTTTATTCATTGACTGGTATTCAATCAACTTGCTATGAAACGGTTCATTGATTGACGCTGATGGATGTAATAAAGTGCATTGCATACAACAAGTCGATTAAAAACCAATACAAACTGTCAACAAAACTACAGAGAAACTTCTAGAAAAGTGTTACTTATTGCAGTTCTAAGATCTTGTGAAAATATTCGTAATGAACTAATGCATTAGATGCAGTAACTCTGTGATTTGTATTAGTAACAAAACTTTTAAGAAACTTCCAGAAAATACTCAGCGTTTTGATTATTGTTAATAATTAACCTAGTTTTATTCCTACTTGATATTTATATCGTATAGCAAATCAACAAAACATAATTGTTAATTTTGTTCATCTGTAAAAATAAAATAGGGAATGTTCCAGAAAAGTGTGCTCGATACGTAACAAACCGATTTTAAATTATGTAGGTATATGAAACTTTATGGAAAATCTAGAAAAATGTGCTCGAATGTTCAGAGTAATCTTAAAACTATTGTTATAGTTATTTATGTCTTAAATTATTGTTATAATCACAGTTATAACTACTCAATTTCTCTCCGCTCCATTGCGTATAAAGTTGAGCCAAATATGTAGGTAGAATGTTTTGTAAACTAACAACTGTCAAATAAATATTAAAAGAAATGTTTTATAACTAATGGCTCTTTCATATAAGACGGTTCGTGCCGGACTGCTGCGAGAAATGAAGCGATGAATTTTTATTTGTTGAGCGCACGAGAGCACTATTTAATGGACTGCTTATAAACTCCGTGTCGCAGGGAACTTATCAAACATTCAAACAACAAAAACAAAGCAGAATAATTAAGTTATTGTTATTTGATCAAGAGAAAGCATAATCTTCTCTCTCTTAATCTCTTTGTTTCAAAGTGGTGCGTAATCCGACAACAACCGTCTTCTTTGAAAGTACTAGTAATGTTTCAATTAAAAAAAAAACTATTTGAGCCTTAATTTTGTAAATACTTTTACTTCATAATAGCTTAGTAATTTCTTTTTTCTTATTATATCTTTAGCTATCTAATCGACAGACTGTTCTGTCATAGTTCAATAAATTAATCTCTTTTTCCTGTTTTTTTTACTACCTTCTTACTTTCGTCTTTGAAATTGACTACTTTCATTAGACTACAAGGAACACAAAAAATGCTTGCACACGTGATGCCATTTACTTAAATAACAAAAATTACTAAAATATTATCTAACAAATAAATACAATTATTAAAATCAATAAAAAGCTCGACAGTTGTGCTCAAAATGCACTGATTTTATAAATATTTTCTATTTATTTTAAAACCTTCTCCTTACAGTAGGTAACGAACGCATAAAAGAAAGATTCACCCAATGTGGTGCAGCCGTTCGGAAGTTATGCGCGTACAAACATTTCGGTGATTCATTTTTATCTATATAGATTTATTTGACAGTTGTTCGATTCAATTCTATTCTACCTCAAATCCTTGTCTATTGGCGATGCAAAGATTATCCGCGCGCCTCTAGTGGCGAATTTGGAGGTCGTCCGGATTACGGATTCAACACTTTTGACAGCTTTCAATACAACTTTAATTGTATTGAGCTGTCAAAAATGTCGTACCCGGACAACTTTCAAATTCGCCGCTAGAGGCTCTAGCTAGAATCTAGCATCGCCTATACTTATTATAAAATTAATTGCAAATTAGAAATAAACAAAGCCCTAACATTTAACCATAATATGGAGACGGAGAAAATATAATTTTGTAGAAAATCTATATTTTTTAAGAGGTGGAAAATTCCTTCAGTTCTGTCTCTTAAGATTCAATTGAATTTCCTGTAGGAATTTAGTGCCAGAATATGTTGTGTTACTAATAAAAATCACAAAAGACAGGGTACAGGAGCTGTTCAGTCTTCCTCCTATGTCGCCATGTCCAAACCCAGAACGCTACATCAATCTCCTGCCCTTACGTAGTAGAAGACTTATGGTGCGTTTTCTTGTGATATGTGCAATAACGTATGCGGGTAGCGTGTTTTTAGTGTCAATTTTAGTTTATAAGTGTAACTCGTAAATAGGATGTAACACAAATGGTTAGACAAATACGACTAAAGCCGACTATGACTTCATAGTCGGCTCATAGATGAGAGAATTAGTATAGTCGGCTTTAGTCGTATTTGTCTTACCATTAGGAAGTAGTAGGTAGGATCAGAGACTAGTACTAGTCTTTGGTAGGATCTTAGCCGTTAAAAGCTTTGAAAATGCTAAATCTGCTTAGGCTAGTGCACGGATTCTAGGCTCATCAGACATAACGCTGGGACGATAAGGAGTCATTACATTCAGTACAAAAAGCATTTTAATCTGTAATATGGCTGAATGTGGAAGTATGTACCTAAATCAGTTGATCAGTTATATTACAATTATTGTAATTTTGAATCGTTCCATTTTACAACATAACTTAACTTCACGCCTTTATCTCCGAAGGACTAGGCAGAGTGTATTACACACCAACACTTGGCCAGCTATGTTTTGGTTGCAATTTAATAGGGGGCGAGCCTATTGTATTGCCATGTAGCTATGTACCGGCACATTATTTAAAGCGAGTGATATATTTTTCATCTGTTAATTGATAAATACTTAGTGCTGTTACATCCTATTTGTAAACAATACCTTTATAATTTGTTATATTTTTAGACAATTTTGCTCACAACATAAATTGTTAAGTTTATAAAACTTTATGACAAGTTGTGATGATAAATTGTTGATTTTAGGAATATTATTTTATTAATTGATAATATGTATTTTTAACTTGGACATCAATAAATAATTTGATGTTTTTGCTGTTTTATTTGAAAACACACACATTATATCTACATCTTTATTTCGAAAATTATCGCCACTGATTATCTGATAGAAACGAAATACATTTAAAGTTAATATAGTTTTAGCTAACATAAAATTTAAGTGTCTGTTTGTGATTTCAAAATAACTTTGTTTTTCAAGTACATACCAAGTTATATAAAATAATTTAGCGGGAAATTGCGCAATTTAGCGAAACGTCGTCAACAAAGAGGTAGGTACATATTTATATATCATAAATAAGTTTTACGCGATTACCGCTAAATTATTTTGTATGACGTATACAAATCGCGAAAGTTTAATATCGATTAAGAAGTGCATGCGGTTAGTTACACGATACCAAGTCATAAACAAACTTTTTAAAAAATTTTGTCTGTCCGTCTGTCTGTTTGGCCAGGGTAGGTTCCGGCCGTCGTCCAGGCCATGTTGGCGGAAGACATCCGGTGGGACGCTGTGGTCTCCTGTGAAGCGGTCATGCTCCAGAAGGAGGCCGCCGAGTGGGATCGCGAGAGAGCTGATCCCACTCGCAGACGCAGGCGGCGTCGTGGCGGTGGTAATGGCCGCTAGCCTGACTCTTCCTTGGGGCCGTGGGCAATCAGAGATGGCAATCTGGCTGCCCGACCACGAACGACCCCGAGAAGACAGAGGTCTCGGATAGCCGAGGGACCACTGTACTCGCACAGTACGAGGTAGCGAAGGGAAGACACTACCAACTTAACCCTTCCAGAGACTGAGCCCTACTACGGGACAAGCGTAACGGGACCCAGGAACAGCACACCAGCGTTCCCTGTGCCACATTCTTTTGAGTGCTGAGGCGGCTATCGTGGTGGTTTTAGTCGGTAAACCCGGTTCCGACCTGGGGAGTCCGACGTACCCTCTCTACCCGCCACACGGAGAGGGACTCGCAAAAGAGTTTCCCCACGTAAAAAAAGGTAATCTCTAAAATGGCTGAACCGATTTGAATGGGTATTTTTTTTGACGCGGCAGTGTCGTCGAAATACCGAAAATAGCGCGGGTGAAACCGCAAGAAATACTTAGCTAATATTTTATGTAGTGTGAGCTCAATGCGATGATTATACTTTTTGTCCACACGGCTACTCGTCAACCTTGTCACTTTGGCCTTTGTACCGTTCTTATCGCGTAGAAAATAAGAATCAAAATCCTACTCTAACTGTTAAGCTTGTATTGGCGCTGTGTGTACACTCCGCAGTCCACTTCAAAGGAAAAAGACAGATGACTCCATCCTTATTTTGCTTCTATAGCTACTAATCCATCTGGAAGTTTTTTTTTATAGCCTCACGTCTGTATCCCCGAAGGGGTGGCGAATGTGGGTGTAATATTACACCGACATTTCGCCATGAATTTTAGGTCCCACGTAATAGGGGGCGAGCCTATTGCCGTTACCGGGCACATCACCAGACTCCGTGCTGCTACTGAGATTTCGGAAAAACCCAGTAACACTTTTACCCACTGTCGACAACATGCCAACATGTCGGAGTCAGCTGTCGAGACAGCGTGCTGTTCAATTCCATAGAAATATTGTGTGACGGATTAAGAATACGGAATGTCACCACCCCATATCATCCCATGGGTGTCGTAAGAGCCGACAGAGGGAGCATATTATGCAGAGAACAGCACTGTAAGAGAAGGAAAACTTGATACAAACCCTATACCAACCCGTTTGGCCAGCGTTGTACCTATAGTAGGCCAATTCCTCCTTTCAAAGGAGAGGCCTAGTCCAGCAGTGGACTGTTAAAGGCTGATGATGATACGTCCACCGTTGCTGGTGTCGGTGTCGTGCCGGCTAGTGAAGAAACGCTCTTAGCGAATCATCATTATCATGAGCCGGCCTTATTGCCGCGCAATTTATAAACGCAGTAACATTTTTGAGAAAAACGCGGTCTAAGTTAAAATTTTGTTTGAGGTTGCTGACACTCTGACCATGCCATCTGCCTAGTGTCATCTGCCCCAGTCTGCTTTTAACGGGGAAGTCGTATCCCAGATAACAACAAACTTGCAGCAAGTTTAAATCAAACTTGCTAGTTTCACTGTGACAAACTTGCATTAAGTTTGTTTTCCAAAGAATTTGGATGACGACGAGCACAGCTGGTCGTCGAGCACCTCCTGCTGTATCTAGGATGTCGACCGACCACAAACATGTGCTCGTCGTCATCCAAATCCTTTGGAAACTAACTTCATGCAAGCTTGTCACAGTGAAACTAGCAAGTTTAATTTAAACTTGCTACAAGTTTGGCAAGTTTACATTGTTATGTATGCCACTACCCACCGGGACACATGAACTAAATGTGTGTCAACCACCCCGATGAAAGGCGACGCTAGCGCCATCGGGGCAGATGCACCAATTTTTCCATGTGCCCCGGTGCCGGGGCAGATCACGATGTAGGGACTCACTCCCACTGAGCCCGATTTTCGGCTCTTCGTGTCCAACCGCTGTAAGCCACTCTGCGTATCGTCATTCCACCTAGCCAGACGTCCTACACTACGTTTTCCAAGGCGCGGTGTCACCTCTAGCACACCAATTCAAACTCTCATAACTAACTCTGGTGTCGGAGTTTTCAGTCCGCACAAGGTGTCCGAAATGGATTACGATTCGATCCTAAGACAAGAACTGGGATTGATGAATTCACGTGGCTTCGAAGCACGCTAACGCTTTGATGTAAATGCCATACAAGCCATCACCCCAGTGGCGTAGGAAGGGGGAGGGGCGACGGCGGTCCGACCCGTGTGCCACCCTTTTTGGGGTGCCACCCATCCAAATGCAAAGGAAAGCAGCGATAGCCGAATGGATATACCAACAGACTGCCATGCAGAAGGTATCGGGTTCGAATCCACGGCGCGCACCAATGACTTTTCGGAGTTATGTGCGTATTGAATTGTTAATTATCGCTTGTCCCGTGCCTCGGAGAGCACGTTAAGCCGTCGGTCCCGGTTGTCATGAAGATCTTTGACAGTCGTTACAGGGCGTCAGTACCTTCTAAATAAACTGACACTAATCTAAACCATGGAATATCGCTATCCCTTCGGGTTGCGGAGGTCAGACAGGCAGTCGCTCCGTGGAAAAGCTAATATTCAGCCAAATCCGGTTAGACTAGAAAGCGGACTCCAGATTGAAACTGGGATAACGCTAAGAGGATGATGATGACCCATCCAAAAAAGGGGTGACACCCAAAACTCAACTTGATTAGCACGTCATCCGCCAACTACCGCCTCGGGTGCCACCCAAGCTAGCTACGCCACTGCATCACCCATCTAAGTGATGATCTCAGTGAACGCTGCTTAATTTTGCCGATCGATTACGAACGACAAGCCAAGTCACACCATGAAGTTCGTCATGATCTCCCCATTCCTTGCATCGCCATGTTGTGACTAAATAATAGATTTTGATTTTCCTCGACTACTCCCGCTCTAGGAATAAATCCTCATGGGAAACTTTACAAACACGCAATCAACGGACACACAAGGATTATATTTCACACAAGTGGCATTGAAACCATGACACTCTGCGCAGTGTCAAACGCATTATGTCAACCGTGGCGTCGCCAGGGGCAATGAATACAGATGTACATAGAAGCGTAGTTCTTAAGGATTTCGTGCGCCGATTCCAAGTGGAGACTGTCTCCAGTTTAGTTCGTAGTTGGCGCCGTGGCGGCGATGGCGTCGTTCTCCGTCTCCCTTGCTCTCGCAGTTAAAAAATACTACAGGAACGTTCGTTTCTCTTGCTCTCGTAGATACAGCTGTCACAGCGTGACTGTCACGCCGCCAAGTTGCAATTTGGGTCACATAAAGTTTGTCTTCGGAGTGCCTACAGGAAATGCGCCTCTATGTAAATATCTGAGCTCTGTGCCACGACACTGCGCAGTGTTAAACGTATTATGTCAAACATGGCGTCGCCAGGGGGGGGCAAAGGGGCAGCTGCCCCCTCCTAGAGATAAAAATATCCCTATAATTTATACTTTTCTCAATACTTAAATTCTCATTTTCCATATAAACTTGACGACCCTCGCCCCCCCCCCCCCTCCTCCCTAAGCACTCGCCTGTCGACGCCCTTGATGTCAACTGTTATGTCATTAGTTATTCTGTTTGTAATATTAAAATAACCGCTTTTACTAAATGCATATGGATCTATACACGGTACATATAACGAAATGACATTTTTGTCTGTCTGTTTGTTCTCGCTAATCTCTAGAACGGCTGGACCGATTTTGACGGGACTTTCACTGGCGGATAGCTGATGTACCAAGGAGTAACTTGGCTATAAATTAACCGGGTACGCGAAATAGTTCCCTCAGGACGCGGGTGAAACCGCGGGAAACAGCTATTTAATAAATAAATATGACTTTATACCTTCTCTTCCAGCACTTCGGCTGCATAGAACTATTCAAGGGCGGTCAACACCGGCAACACGCCGCCATGATGGTTATGGCCATGCTGGGGTTCTATTTCGAGGTGGCAAGACACGACCGGGATAAACACATAAGGGTTCACATGCGCCATGTAAGACCAGGTATGTATTTCATGCTAATATCATAAATACCTCCGTAGTCCAGTGGATAGCGTATGCGACTGCTGATTGGAGGTCCCGCGTTCGATTTCCGAGTCGGGTAAAAGTGTTACTGGGTTTTTCCGAATTCTCAGTAGCAGCACGGAGTCTGTAGGCTCGCCCCCAATTAAGTTGGGACCTAAAAATTCATGGTGAAATGTGGGTGTAATATTACACCTCTGCCTACCCCTTCAGGGATACAGGCGTGAGTCTCTAAATTAAAAAATATCATAAATACGAAAGTCTGTCTGTTACGCTTTCAAGGCTACTGTTGAACCGATTGTGATGGAATTTCACATACGGGTAGTTGAAGACCCGAGATAGAAAACAAAAAACATGGACTACATTAAATTTCTTTTCAAAAACCAGCTACTAAACTAATGAGGAATTAAAAAATATTAGATACATTCTACCACATCATTCTACCATTTAGTAGAATAATATTTTTCACACAACACCATCTAGCCACTAATTAAGCAGAGCTTGTACCTACCTACCATTGGTACTACGCAATGGATAATATACTCACGCCTGTATCCCCGAAGGGGTAGGCAGAGGTGTAATATTACACCCACATTTCACCATGAATGTTTAGGTCCCACGTAATAGGGGGCGAGCCTATTGCCGTACCGAGCACATTACCAGACTCCGTGCTGCTACTGAGAATTTCCTAACGGAAAAACCCAATAACACTTTGCCCGACCCGGGAATCGAACCCAAGACCTCCCAATCCCACGCGCACATTTATGCCGCGAGACCAACGAGTCAGTCGATAATCACTATTTTTTATTTTTTTGTAAAGACTTACAATGGTGTACGTAACGGACTGCGGAGACGATGGTCTCGGGTTCGATCCCCAGTTACCCCGGGCACACACCTCTGACTTTTCGAACTTATGTGTGTATTAAATGGTAATTATCGCTCGCTTATTAATGTGCCCGATAGATGGCAATAGGCTCGCCCCCTATTACATTGGGACCGATACATCATAACTGGCAAAGTGTGGGTGTGTAATATACCTCTGCCAACCTTTCTGGGATAAAGCCATGAAGTTATGTTACTTACAATATTATACATAAAAACATTGCGTGAACATGGATGTTAGTCTTGGTCTGGTTACTAGACACACATCCATGCTTACGCTCAAAAATGTTCATCATCAGCCTTTAACAGTCCACTGCTAGACTAGGCCTCTCCTTTGAAAGGAGGAATTGGCCTACTATACTACGCTGGCCAAACGGGTTGGTATAGGGTTTGTATCTAGTTTTCCTCCTCTCACAGTGCTGTTCTCTGCATAATATGCTCCCTCTGTCGGCTCGGCTCTTACGACACCCATGGGATGATATGGGGTGGTGACATTCCGTATTCTTAATCCATCACCATACGGACAAAAATGTTGGTCCAATAGTATTGACCACTAGCTTTCTTGTAAGTATTTGTCCATAAGAAAGCGTCTGTCTTACCTCCTCAGATAAACTTCACCATTTCGAGAGGATCCGAGATGAGGCTACGTTAGACCTGCCCTATGACTATCAAAGCGCGATGCACCCGGCTTGGCAGTTCTGGAGAAAGATCGGCAAGACTGGCATATCCACTGTTGCAACTTACAAACAACAGGTAAACTTAGTTTAAGGATAACTTAATAGGGAATATGCATGATTTTTTTTATTGTTGCTATCGTTTATTTGTTTATATGATACCGTAAAAAAATATAGTCGTGGAGAAGTCAACATTTATTTAAAATTAAATGTTGAAAATTGCAATAACATTACGCTGGTTTAAACACCCCCATTTTAGCGCGCTTTGTGGTGACGTCAGCGTTCTCAACGTTTTACAATGTCTGGTACTGTTTTGACACTTTTGACATATTATCCTCTGCGAACCGTGTCGTCATTGGGGTCTAGCGAAACGCAACGCTATTGGCTACACCGGGTAACCAATAGCGTCGCGTTTCGACATTTAAAATTTCGCTCGTAAATTTTTCAATATTTTATTAATTAATATTCGCAATTTTAGTGTGAGTGCATATAAAATAATGTTAAAGATGTCTTTCTTTACCGATAAAGAATAACATAAAAATATATTCGCTTATATATCTGAATCTCACGCATATTCCCTATTGCCTACACTCCACCCTCTATTAAACATTTCATCATGTTCAGTATTGCATTTAAAAGAGAAAACATTATGGAGAACTCTCAGACATACAGGTTTTCTCACGATGTTTTCTTTCATCTATGACTAGAGAAAGCCCGCAGATGCAACCGCAACGGTGACTGTATACGTTGTCTGTCAGTTAGTAACGCAAGAACTTTATTTACACGGTGAAACTGACCCTTAACGAAAATTAAAATCTCTTATTGTACCAATCATTAGGTCCAGTGGATAGCGTATGCGACTGCTGATCGGAGGTCCCGGGTTCGATTCCCGTGTCAGGCAAAAGTGTTACTGGGATTTTCCGAATTCTCAGTAGCAGCACGGTCTGGTGATGTGCCCGGTAACGGCATAGGCTCGCTCCCTATTACGTGGGACCTAAAAAATTCATGGCGAAATGTGGGTGTAATATAACACCTCTGCCTACCCCTTCGGGGATACAGGCGTGAGACCAATCATTAAACATATTTTACGTGTTTCGTTTCCCAGGTATTATTTTAGCTTAGTATGATTTGGCATGATGTGCAAAACGAGTAGACTTCGGCTTACTGATAGGTCTTTTGACTATCATTGTTCGATCTAACCTCTTTGTTTTCGCAGGATCCCGACGGCTCGCTAATGCGTCAGCTCGGCCAGAATGATCAGCTTTTCTCGGAGTCAGATCTGATCAAGATCAACACTATCTACGGAGTGGAATGTTTCACTGACATTAATGACAAGCCAGTCAAGAGAGACGAGTGATTATTGGTTAATAAATTATATTAAATTAAGTGTCGTATTATTATTTCAAACCAGGGGCGCATTTCTTATGGACGTTCTGAAGACAAACTTTCTGTGACCCAAATTGCCGCTTGGCGCCCTTACTACAGGTTGGTACATAACCTATTTAGGGTGACAGAACTTCAACCACTTATATTGTAAATTTACCTACATTTTGTATTTGTATCTCTAATAACCATTATGCTACAATATCCTTTTTATTAATAAATCATTATTTCATTTCAATTACGAACTAAACTGGAGACAGTCTCCACTTGGAATCGGCACACGAAATCCGTAAGAACCGCGCTTCTATGTAAACCTGTATTCATTGCCTTGCAAGCGGTAGTGTAGGACGCCCTTCGGCTAGGTGGAGTGACTATATACGCTAAGTGGCTGACAGCGGGTGGACTCGAAGAGCCGACCATCGGGCTCAGTGGTGTGATATTGGATATCCAGCAGTGGACTACGCTCCCTCCATCGGCTCTTACGACACCCATGGGATGACATGGGGTGGAACATTCCGTATTCTTAATCTGTCATCACACGGACAAGGGGGGAGTAGGGAGTCAGTAGGTGTCCTAAAATATACCGCCACTGGTCTACTCTAAACCATGGCGCATCGCTATTGGATTTGCAGAGGTGAGAGGGCAATCGCTCTGTGAAAAAGCTAGTATTCTGAGGGATCTGGTTAGACCCCATGTGTGAGTGCTTAGTGGACCCTGTATTCCAAGTAGAAAGCCTTGGATTGCCGAAGACCTTGGTAACCGGGATAATACTAGGACTATGATGATACTGTATTAAAAAACTATTTCAGAGAAACGTTTAAATTTCAGGCCTATTAACCGCAAGCCGGCTTGAACTTTTGAAACGGCTTGCGATTGCGGCGAACCGACTTGCAATTTCAACATAAAACTATTTATATATTTTTTTGTTTGTAGTCTCACGCCTGTATCCCCGAAGGGATAGGCAGAGGTGTAAATATTACACCCACATTTCGCCATGAATTTTAGGTCCCACGCAATAGGGGGCGAGCCTATTACCGTTACGGAGCACATCACCAGACTCCGGGCTGCTACTGAGTATTCAGAAAAACCCAGTAACAACAGTTTTCCTTCATGGTCTTCGAGATCGAGTCGGTCTGAACCGACTCGATCTCGAAGACCATGAAGGTGGAAACACATATACGACACCCCACGCCACCCCACGCGTATTGTACCAATCAAAGCCATCCAATTTACTATGGATTGGTAAATGCAAGGATTTGATTGGTACCTATCCATACTATTCTTATTGGTGATTGGTGTGTGGGTGTCGTGTATGTGTAGGCACCTTGACACTTTTTTTTTACACCCAGACCGGCGCGGTATTATGTTTGAAATAGACAATACAGCTTTGAAAGTGCGGGCAACATTAGCCCAATGAAGAAACAATAAAACACTAATAAAATAAAACATTTATTAAAAATAACTTACAAAAATTATTTAATCTTTATTACTATAGTCCGTATTGTTATTACCTGTCACAAGGGTTCGTCACAAATTGTTTCTTTATTATTAATAATAGTTGTGTCGCTTTTACTTATTACGTCATAGACAAGAAATTCACTTTCGTAAACACGCTTTCGGAACAAACACTTTTCAGCTGTTATCATCACGCTACAAGCTGAAAAAGACGAAGCAGGTTAGTGTACCTAAACACTGGAAACCAATTGACTTATCTCTATAATTTGTTGGTAAAAGTTATTGATTGTTACCAAATGCTGCCGTGCTTCTAAATATTGCCCATCTAAAAATAACTTATGGATGCCTGATGCACCATTAGTAAGGGTGCGTTTCCATTGACGCCGCACTAGGTGGAGTGGAGCGGAAAATAGCAGTAAAAAGTGGTAAATGTTTCCAAGACGAAGTTGAAAGATCAAAAGATGGATTCCAACCAGTTTAATTCTATCTAGTCTACCCTATCCGGCGAGGTCGTGCCATGCCGCACCGCCACGTTCTCAGCTTCTTAAAGAAATAAGTATAGAGCGAGAGCACCAATCACCACAGTCCGCTCTACTCCGTTCTGTACACTGTTTACATATTTTATTTGAAAGTCTGTTCAGCTCCGCTTACGCTGTTTCCATTGAAGCGGAGTAGAGATTTCAAGCACTACGATTGAGCATCTCTGCGTCAAAGGAAACGCACCCTAATACTACGTGTATTGAAATGAGAGTCCCTGAGTCTAACAGGTCCTTTCGTCCCTCAAAACTTAAAGTAAGTCTTTGAACCTAGGCAACTAACTTGGCCTCCCCGTCGCAGTAGATACGTTATTTATCCGAGTTTCTATAATATGTTCTTCTTTCCATCGAAAAAACATCGTCTTTATAACTGCTATCACCATGGCTATCATAAAAATACTCAGGCCAAATAATATTGTGTACAGCGCCATGGAATAACGATAAAAAATTTAGTAAATACATTTTGTAGTAAACAAATAATATTTGACATTATATTGACAAACGTCAGAACCAATGAACCATAGATAAGTAATCATGGAATTTTAAATCGCAACTATTTGCGATTTAAAATTTACCTATGTAGGTAAAAAAGGACATAGTCACTTACTATCACTGGGAGGGGGGGGCATCACTGAGAGGATGATGGAGGGACCTAGAAGTACATACCTACTTGTAGTTTAACTGCGAGATCGAATCAGAAACAATGTGACCCGGAGGCGAAGCAAAGCCGCCCACATACCTCTCCAAATAGTACCTAAAGCTGAAGTGGCAATGGACGTAGCTTATAGAACCGATGTCCGTTGGGGCAGACCTCCCGCAAAATGGAACGACGACTTTTTTGAAATCTAATAAGCGGCATAGAATACAAGTGTCACCACCCCCTATCTTTCCGTGGGTGTCGTAAGAGGCGACTAAGGGATAACACGATGCAAATACCATCTTTGCGTAGAGACGGAAAACTCGACATCAAACCCTATACGACTGCCTCGTTGGTCTCGCGGCATAAATGTGCGCGTGGGATCGGGAGGTCCCGGGTTCGATTCCTGGGTCGGGCAGTGTTATTGGGTTTTTCTGTCACGAAATTCTCAGTAGCAGCACGGAGTCTGGAAATGTGCCCGGTATGGCAATAGGTTCGCCCCTTATTACGTGGGACTAAAGTATATTTGGCGAAAATTGGGTGTAGAAATACACCTCTGCCTACCTCTTCGGGGTTATAGGCGTGAGACTATGTATGTATGAATGTAGTAAGCGGCAAACGAGCAGGCGGATCACCTGATGGTAAGCAATTACCGGCGCTCGTGGACACAATGAACACCAGAGGAGTCACAAGTGCGTTGACGGCCACCCACTGACCGAAACACAACAGTATTATGTGTTTGCTTGCGTCGATTTTCTGTGAGAGGGTCGGACTCAGTGGCGGATCTACGAGGGGCCAAACCGGGGCACTTGCCCGTGCGGCAGTGTCACTGTCATGGGTAGACCAAAATCATGTCAGTGCATCGATTACGACGACACTGTTGGCAGGAGGCGCCATTATCCGCTTGTTTGCCAAGATTTTCGCCGGTTCGAAAAAACATGACGTAGACACTAGTAATACTTACACGGTCTAGCCGGTCCATCATGCTGAGAGTGAGAATATAGCCGCGCGACGTACCTACCAGGCAGTAGGACATTAGGTAAACAAGGCTGATGTTTCCTAAATCTTAACTAATACCTATAAAGTTGGTACCAAAACAAATGCTTTTTCATATTCTATCTAACTACATTTCAAATCATAGTTAATTTACTTTCACTTGATCCTTAGGCATAGCAGTAGGCACCATTATACATAGATACTTGTACTAGGTAGGTACGCTATCTTTGAAATCTGACCAACAGCTGCTCCAGGCGTTTTTTTTTTGAATCAATAATTTATTAAAGTAATGTTTGCCTATATATTTTTAAATAATAATTGTCTTAAATCTACCCAAACATAACTAAAAAAATAACTAAAGGAAAATAAAAAAAATATTAATTTTCAAATGCTAGTATAAAAATAATAACCTGCACTATTAAAAAAAAGTTTGTGGCTGTATGACAAAATCGTCTTACAAATAAAAACCAAAAGCAATATAAAAAAAGTGGCGCGAAATAAAATCAAGATTCGATGTGATGTGATTGTAAAATCAGAATAAATAACATAGGCACTGAAATCGTTTTATTGTGAAATAAATATACTTAATAAAATATGTATTAACAAGATTCAGTCAATACTTATGAAACAGGATGAGTTTCGATGAATACGGTAAGTAGGTACATACCTATTTTTTATACGCTGTAGTGACAGTGCATCGTTATTATAGCATTTATTTATTTTTAAACTGATAAAAAGACATAAAGATATTGATATTTGTTTCATTTTATTATCCTACTTAAGTTGGTACATACATAGTTACATACCTACACATTTCTGGATAAGTAATATTTTTAGTGCAGTCATGATACGGGCCACCCATGTAGGTATTTTCAATTGTTTTCTCCCATAAAATAATAGGTACCCATAGGTAAATTGAGTTAAGTCAGTCTCTCGTCTATATTTAGGAACATTGACTGTACGGTTGGCGAAGGGGTATAAGCGGCCGCCTCATAGTTTGACACTGCGCCGAGAGTTGTGGGTTCGATCCCCACGCGAGGCAACACTCTTGTGTGATTATAAAAGAATGATAACAAAAGAATAATTATAATTCATACCTTTCTATAGAAATTTTTGAAAGTTTATGCATTTTTGCCAATGTCTTAATTTTGCTAACTTTTAAAGACGATTGCAAAGTTATGGTTTAAATAACTTCGGATTTTATACATACCTACCTATTAAATACTTTGACCATCATCATCCTAGCGATATCCCAGTTGCAATCCGGCGTCCAATTACTAGTCTAACCGGATGTCATATTAGCTTATCCGAGCGACTACCTACCTGTCTGACCGCAGCAACCCAAAGGGATAGCTAATTTCATGATATAGACTAGCGTCAGTTTATTCAGAGTTATAGTGACTCCGTCGAAGAGCTCACTTCGTATAACGGTTATCAAAGATCTTCATGACAGCCAGGAATTGGGACCGTTTGCCCTGCGAAGCACGTGGCCAGCAATAATTATAAATTCAATACCTACGCATCTAACTCACAATAGTCAGTGATGCACGCCGTCGCTATCTCTATGGGTTCTGGCGGTCGTAGGTACGGCAGTCGCTCTGTAGAAAACCTGATAACTACTCTGTCATATACGTGTAAATCTTGGATGCAACGATCGTAAAGGCACATAACATATGATGATAAGACTTTGGTGTTACGGGTAGATCCGTATTTGTATACTCTTTGTTAGATCCTATCCGATTTTATCAAAATGAGTAACGTTTTTCAGGATTTTACCACTAGCGTTCTACACATAGTAGGTTTACCAATGGCGGTTGGTAAATGTCGATTTTGGAAGTATAACCTACATTTACAAATGTTTTATTTGATAATTATTTTTCATTCGATGATATTATTTCATTCCAGCTGAACACATTTACCAAAAACACCGTCTATGCGTAGCAATAGCAGTTTTAAAAACAAAACCGCCGGATATACCCGCAATACAATATTTAGAGCAGCTCAAATCCAAGATGGCGGACGCCTTTGACGATGACGTCACGATATGCAGTGATGACTTTTTAATGGATTACGATGATCCTGATGATAGTGTTAATATCTTGAATGATTTTGATATGGGTGATGATGATGAGGTCCAGAAAGCTGATTGTGATCTCATTGGTGATGGAAGTCAAGTAAACAATGTTATTGAACAGGTATGCAATTTTAATTAATATAATAACTAGCTTCTGCCAGATATTTAAATCGTTAGGTCCGGCGCGCGGCGGTTCCATTAACTGTCTACGTTTTATGTCAATCTGGCTATGCGCGTGCAGTCAGTGCAGTACTATCTACGCACCTGACAATGCGCTCGCAGCACTCGCTACGCAAGTTACTACGACAGGCAGAGTGCGCTCAGTCTTCTCAATGATGACACGTTTTTGTGGAGCATAATTATGTATGGTATGGGCACCACTAATGATGAAAATACCCGGCTTCTGCCTTCTAATTCGTCCGCGTGATGTCGGTTATTGCAACGAAATATATAGTCTATATGCTTTTCTGATGAAAAGTTATAATACTGCAAACATTAATCAAAACCCGTTCAGCAGCTGTTCTGTGAAGGAGTTACAAATACCCATCCATCCTAACTATCTATTGCTTCTCGATCTTTTTCACTTTATGCAATATATTTTAGAATGTTTAATTTGCTGCGTTTCAGCATAATTGTATTTGTGTAAATTTTTCAGCCAACACCATATTTCCCTGAAGAACCATTACAAACTACGTATTATAGCACTCAGTCCCAACCTACACCTTCCACAAATTATTCTACTAGCGCTGACGTCACTTTCCATGAAGGACATAGAAATATTGATCACGATAATATCAAAAGCAACATAGCAAACAGCAAAAGTACTATTAAAAACGCTGAAAGTAACATAAATACTGTAAATCCAAAAGAATTAGGTAAAATCGATAATCCAAATAAAGTACCAATGAAAGAAACTGCTGATACTATAAGTAATATAAAGTCTGTAAATCCAAAAGAAACTATTGCACAAAATATTCCACAGAGCGAACAAATAGTTCTGAGAAACGATACTGGTGCAAAATTACATATATATAATACAGGAATACATAATAATACTGTTAATAATTCAGACAATGAAACGAATTTTGATTCTCAACAAACTGTTTTGTATACAGTACGTGGTTTTACGCAGCAAAACACGCATTATAGTGCCAGTCAAGCTGAATTAGTTATACCGAATAAATATCTACATAACGCCGAAAAGGCTAGAGAAAGAAAGCTAGAAGAAGCTATAGCAAGCGATGGATATTCACATAAAAGTGAAAAACCAACTGATGTAAAAGAAATGAATAATCTAAGTTCTACCGTTAATACACAAAATAAAGAATTGGGAAAGACAGATAATAAAGAAATAGAAAAGCAAGTCATATCTACCCTAACGGCAAATGAAAGTATGCCCAAAATTACATCTAACAATATACTAAATGAAGATAATATTACTCAAAACATTGATAATTGTTTAATTCCAAATCAAAATGGAAATAATGTACAAACTAATGAACAAAATTCTGAAACAGTTGTTGATGCAGACAATGCTAAAGATACACAATATTCCCAAGATTTAGACGAGTATTTCAATGAAATACAATCATACATTAATAAAGAGCGTCTCGAAAATTTAAATTCACAAAATACATTGACTCTGCAATACGGAAACGAACGAATACAAAACGCTACGCAAAATAGTGTCTTCAACGAAAGTCAAACACCAATAACTAATTTTAATAAAGATAAACAAATAAATACTATAGAAGAAGAATCTACGCAAGATTTCAAGAACTTACCAGAAGAAAACCATCATGGTGAAGAATTTTCTGAACACCAAAAAGAAGATTTGGAAGAAAATAGTTTGGTGGAAGAAGAATTAGGATCGGTAGAGATTATTTCGTATAAAGTTCTAGGAGAATTGAGTAAGATAAAGACGTATTTAAGAAGAAGAGGTAGAAGGATGTCTTGTGATGGATTTTCAACAGATTCTGGATATAAAAGTGATTCTCAGATTAGGAGTTCGAATCGAGGATGTAAGTTTTCATATCTTTTTTACATTTTTGCCCCTTGCCCAGGAGTGAACGATGGGCCCTCGATCCTGGCTGTTATGAAGATATATGACAGTCGTTATGAGGATCAGTACAGTACCCTTGAACCCAGTGGCAGTATCACTGATCTAAGCCATGGCATACCGCTAACCCGTAGAGTTGCTGGTTTGAGCCACGGAATATTGAATTACTTTCAGGAAAACTATATTATTCTGGCAAATCCGGTTATACTAATGCGCGGGCTTAAAGACAAAAGTCTTGGACGCAACCGGGGTAACGCTTAAAATAGTCAGCATATGTAAATCCATTGAATACGTAATAGGGGGCGAGCCTATTGCCGTTACGGAGCATATTTCCAGACTTCGTGCTGCTACTTAGAATTAGCAAAAAAAAACAATAGCACTTTTGCCTGATCCGGGACCTCCTGATGAGCAGACGCATATGCTATCCACTGGAACACAGAGGCACTCATATATAATTATTGTTTTCAGCGTTACAATTATCAGGCATATCAATAAACCAATCTGCGTACAGCTTGTTGAACCACATCGTACAGTGCCCTCTAGTGGAAGCTACCAGGGATATCACAGCAGAAATAGCTCAGGTAAGTGGCAAAGACAGCTGGACTAACGGCCGGTTTCAATATTCGATCTATCCATAGATTTGGTAACTAGAGATACCTACATATTTGACATAGGTAGGGTAGGTATGACTCGCGTTCCAACCGTTGATTAAACTCGCTAATCTCAGAAAATACTAGTTCGATTTGAATATAATTTTTTGTGTAGCATAGATCTCATACTGTTCCATAAACAGTGCTAGCTGAGCCCGCGGTTACACCTGCCTTACTTAGTGCTACTGCTCCGCACCCCTGGCCCATAGCGTGATGTTAGATGTATAGCCTTCCTCGATACATGGTCACCCCAACACAAAATTCAAATCGAAATTTTAGATTCAATCAAAAATAATGATTAAAATCGGCGATTCTGAGATTAGCGCGTTCAACGACACATAGAAACTCGTCAGCTTTATAGTTATAAAATAGATTTCAAAATAGTTATGACATGTCTACTCAAACACATAGTTTTTTTGTTTGTCTGTCTGTCTTACTGTTTGTCCCGTTGATAATTCTGAGCAGAATTCGCATCTGCAACATTGATTTAAATACCTAAACTATTTTTATCAAAATCGAGATTTTAAAGCGATCGCATGTCTTAAATGCGGTAGCTTTACGACTTAGATAAAAATAATATCAATGTTAAATGTTATGACAAATTATAACTATAGTCAACATTTGTGAATGGGACGAACTTTACAAACCTATTTCTTTAATACATTTCAGACGCTAGGCCAATTGATAAACAGATTGCATGAAGAAGAAACATATCCGCCATTTTTGGAAGAATTGCTGGATACAGTAGATATATTATTGCGACAAGTGTATAAGGGCGCTATTAGCGATTATACTGAGGTAAAGTATCAAGAATTTTTGAGATCTGACTCTTACTGGTCTTTTTACTTGCTTTACAACTTTCACTATTTGTTTACATCATAAAATTTTAATAAACTTAAGTTTTACATACTTTTTTCGACATTTCGACGGCCTTATAAAGGTCGTGGTCGGTTTTATGTAAATATAATGCTAATTATAACTTGCTAACGGTGAAGGAAAACATCATGGGAATGCTTGCATGTCTGACAGTTCTCTATAATGTTCTCGCAAGGTATGTGAATTCTACCCGCACTTCACCAAAATTGTGAACTGCCGCTTAGTCCTTTCCATAGTGAGAAGAGGCCTATGTTCAGCAGTAGGATAGAAGGCTAATGATGAGGAATGAAAAAATATACGTCTCAATGGTCACCACGCCTATTGAGACGTGTATTTATAATTGTATCTATATTTTAAATCTTTATAGGTAATGCTTTTTGTAATTTAATTTTTCCATTACAGTTCCTAAAAAAAGACGAGTTCTTGGAACGCCTACTTCTACTGAACAAGTCAATTCACATACAGAAACATACTATCGACAAAATAACTAAAATGCTGACAAAATTTCACGAGAAACTGTCAGACGAAAATGTGACATACGAACTTACGAACATAGACGAAATTGAGAATTCATGCTACATATTCCATATTCTAGAGATATTATTAAAAAAATATATAAAAAATAAAAGCACTTCCAGTCAAAGTAACACTCAACTATCTCAATTATCGCAAGACGAATGCATTTTAAAAAAGAGCGCTATAACAGACATTTGGAGAAGAAAATGGAATCCAAATTTGAAATCGAATGAGGGTAGTCGCGAAAACCGTTGCGTTTTGAAGGATTGTAGTGACATTTTGAATAAAATTGTTGTTGATTGCGTGAATTCTTATAGTTTGGTCGCGTTTTCTGCTCTAAAGTGTTTTAATTCTATGCAATCTTAATACACTGTAACAGAACTATTATTGGTTTTACCGAAATCGCTGTTCCTAGGCATAAAATCGACCGTGCTATAGAAATAATGGCTCTTTTTGCTCTCTGCTTTACAAAATGCCAGAAAGAGAGAACAGTACCAACTGGAAAGAATATCTCTTTCGCACGTTTTGTTTGTTTTTGAACTTAAATATAAGAAATTATATTGTATCAGAATCGAATAGACTTTTATTGTCCCTACTATCAATATACCTACAGGGCGTAAAAAGACCCTTAACGAAAACTGAAACCCCATATTGTACCTACCAATCATTACGAACATTTTTTACTTCGGCACCGTTTATTCCCATCTTCCCCCGCATGTCTCCCCGAACGGGGGAAATTGGGAATTTTCGTGTCATCTTCCCCCGAATTTGTAATCGGGGGAAGATAGGAAGTTGCATTCCCATCTTCCCCCGCATGCCTGCCACCGAACGAGGGAAAATGGGAATGCTTGTTTCATCTTCCCCCGAACTTGTAATCGGGGGAAGATAGGAAGTTCAATTCCCAACTTCCCCCGCATGTCTGCTCCCGAAAGAAGGAAAATGGAAATGCTTGTGTCATCTTCTCCCGAACTTGTTATCGATGGACGAAAAGAAGTTTCATTTGTTCCCGAAATACTTTTAATAATTAATTTTGTTATTTCACCCCACTGTTATTCTTTTACAGGAGTTAATAAAATAACGTTTGATTACCAACATTTTTATAAAAAGGAATTAGTACAGCATTTTCCGTTTGAAAATCAGTCATACCTACTACTATAACAATTCCTCTTATTTTAAATTATTAATCTAAAAATCAAATATTGACAACAATATTATTGTGGTATTGCCGTGTGGTTGACGGCATAGAATACAAGTGTCACCATCCCCTATCTTCCCGTGGGTGTCGTAAGAGGCGACTAAGGGATAACACGATGCAAATACCATCTTTGCGTAGAGACGGAAAACTCGACATCAAACCCTATACGACTACCTCGTTGGTCTCGCGGCATAAATGTGCGCGTGGAATCGGGAGGTCCCGGGTTCGATTCCTGGGTCGGGCAGTGTTATTGGGTTTTTCTGTCACGAAATTCTCAGTAGCAGCACGGAGTCTGGAAATGTGCCCGGTACGGCAATATGCTCGCCCCTTATTACGTGGGACTAAAATATACATGGCGAAAAGTGGGTGTAGAAATACACCTCTGCCTACCCCTTCGGGGATAAAAGGCGTGACGATATGTATGTATGTATTGTTCTATATAAAATCAGTCTTAGAACTAGTCAAAAATGTTTTAGTATTTAAATTATTTACTTCTGGAGAAAAGCCTCTCAAAATAACCTACCTCATCTCTTCCAGAAAGTGGCTAAATGTAAAAAGTACTTAGTATTTCTCGGTCCATGATCTCGTTAATATTAACGAGATAATTGACCAACACACAGTACTTTCGTTGATACTATTTTAAACCTTCGAAACTTATTTATTTGGAATTGAAGTGACTATTCTGTGATTTTGCATGCTGTAACATAACATTGTTAAATGTATAAATAAAAGTTTAAAATTTTAGATTTAAAGAATGTTTTTATACTGTAGAATGTTAACATTTAGAGTTGCCTTGGTATTTATTGTCAAGACTGTTAATTATTATTGAAGAGTGGTTGGTACGATTGAAATGTACCTACTTATAATATATCTTTACTATTGTTGCTACTATTGTAGACAGCAAACTTTTTAGTTTACGTGACTTATCTTTGATTTTGCATGCTGTGATAATATTATTATAACGTTGTTTATTTGAAAAAAGTGTAGACACCTACTCATTGTAATTTTGATATTTATGAAAAAAAATTTGAGAGGCTTTTCTCCAGAGGTAAATAATTAAAATACTAAGACATTTTGACTAGTTCTAAGACTGATTTTATAATGAACATTGACATTTAGATTTAAATGTGTAGTGATTGTTATACCTATCTGTTAATTTTTAATATTAATTGTTAAAACGGTAAGACAGATTGAAATGTAAAATATTGTCAGTAGGTATTGACAATATTTTACAATAAGAATAAAAAATTCAATACAAAAAGAGGAAGGCTTTTCAAAATGTTTCCTTATAAGACTGATTTTAAATAGAACTAGACGTTTCCCGCGGTTTCACCCGCGTCCTGAAGACACTATTTCGCGTACCCGAAAAACCCAAATATCTTACTGACCCCTATTTTTTTTTAAATAATATAGCCTATGTTACTCGCAGATAATATAACTTTCTAATGGTGAAAGAATTTTCAAAATCGGTCCAGTAGTTTTTGAGTTTATTCATTACAAAAAAACAAACAAACGAAAATAAAAAAAATCCTCCTTATAATATTAGTGTAGACAATATTGTTGTCAATATTTGAGTTTTAGATTAATAATTTAAAATAAGAGGAATTGTTATAGTAGTAGGTATGACTGATTTTCAAACGGAAAATGCTGTACTAGTTCCTTTTTATAAAAATGTTGGTAATCAAACGTTGTTTTATTAACTCCTGTAAAAGAATAACAGTGGGGTGAAATAACAAAATTAATTATTAAAAGTATTTCGGGAACAAATGAAACTTCTTTTCGTCCCTCGATAACAAGTTCGGGAGAAGATGACACAAGCATTTCCATTTTCCTTCTTTCGGGAGCAGACATGCGGGGGAAGTTGGGAATTGAACTTCCTATCTTCCCCCGATGACAAGTTCGGAGGAAGATGAAACAAGCATTCCCATTTTCCCTCGTTCGGTGGCAGTCATGCGGGGGAAGATGGGAATGCAACTTCTTATCTGCCCCCGATTACAAATTTGGGGGAAGATGACACGAAAATTCCCAATTTCCCCCGTTCGGGGGGAGACATGCGGGGGAAGATGGGAATAAACCTTCGGCACCATACCTGGGAGATTCCTGGTTCAGGAAATATTGAGGGTCAAAGTCACGACATTTTTTTCTAATTATTCCAAAATCGTGTTTTGAATGATAAATGTAAACTTTCTCCAAGTAAACATATACAATATTTTCAATATTACCCTAAACGCAATATATGCGCTTCTAGCAATCAGCTGCGCTGTAGGCGAAGGCATTACCCTCGACCGCGGGACCACGTGATCATAAACTGCCGCCGTTAGGGGTTTCAGATTAGCGTTTTATCCGCACGTATAAGCTCGTTTTTGGAAGCGCATGTAGGCGTGTATAGGCGTGCCTTTTGGCGCGACGCGCAACTCGTACGAGCGTCGATGAGCTTCTAAACTCGTATAAGAATGAGTCCATGTTGACACTGACACGATGTCACTACCATTTCGAGCAAACATGTCGAAATATGCCCATTTACGCGAGTCCGGTATTTTGTAACGCGTAATATAGCACGCGTGTAAGCGCGTATGCTGAAACGACCGTATACACGCAGTAAAATACGCTAAACTGAAACCTCCCTTAGGTACCAGCCAACGTTTACGGCGTTGTAGAGATACGGCCGGTGCAGGCACGATGCATTTCACGCGCTATACATTGCGGCTTATAAAATGACAATTTTTTTAAGCAAAAAAACAAATCGTTTCCCAGGTATTATTTGCGCGTAGTAAGTATGACTTGGCATGATGTGCAGAACGAATAGACTACGGCTTGGTGATGGGTCTTTTTACATTAATTTACATTAATTTTTTAATTAATATTAGTTGCATAGGTACTGTCTTTCGAGATATATACCACATACCTGTCTCGAGTATGCAATGTTTCGGCACTGTTGCAAGCACTATACTATACAACACAAAGGCATGTGGTATAATAACCAAAAGACAAGAAACTACTTAATCTTAAAGGCCACGAAAGTTTAAATTCATTCACTTGATATGTTTTAACTGCAACGCAATATACGGGGTGTCACAAGACCCATCACCAAGCCGAAGTCTACTCGTTGTGGACATCATGCCAAGTCGTACTAACCAAAAATAATAGGGTAAACTATACTTAGTAATGTTGGCACCCCCCAATGATTGGCACTCTGCTGAATTATCCTGAATATTAGGAAAATCTTATATTATTATGTCACAGAAATACATTCATAAGCAGGATTAACCTATTTTTTATACACAGAACAAATATTTAAATCTTAACTATGAAACATTTTACTTTAACAACTATTTAAAAAATAATCAGGAAAATTGACCAAAAAATTAATGAAATGTTTAGGTTAGGTAGTTACTTTCCGAAGCGAAAAAATATATTTTTAATTAATTTTACACAAAAGTACCTATTTATTTGTATCTGTTATCTTCATTAAAGCTTAATAAACGTTAGTTTTGCGCTATTAAATAGATGGATCGTCTTTTTTGATAGTGCCAATGACTATACCTACTTAAAAATTGTTCAACAACATAGTCATTGGCACATTTTAGAATCATATTTTTTTCAGATTTTTGTTTGTTTTTCGTCAAATTCGCATATAAACAACTTTAGATTGTATATTTCTTCGCATTTACACCCAACTTACTATGGTACGTACGGTCGTACAGAGATAGCAACCTTTCTCTACAAAGTAGGTACCCAGAAATCAGGACAGATATCGCTTAAAACAAAGAACTTAGTATCATCTTAGTATAGACAAAAATATTACGAACAAAATGCTTGTGAGAAACTGAAACAGGGCTCATTTGCTACAATGTATCTAAGAGACAAAATGAGCTACATTAGAAAAATATGGGGAAAGAAAGATATAAAACGTGGTAAATGAAATAAGGTCAATGAGGGCTAATCCGTCATATTTTTTAGTTAAATGACTTCAGTCGAGTATAATGAGCTTGCTAAGTAGGGTCGAGTGGTTAACAATGAACCAGCAGTACAGAGTGAACCATGCAAATAATTCAGAAACGCGACGATGCCGGTTGGTGCAAACTGCATTAAATAAGAGTCTTTGAGGGGCCCTACTCTCTCCCTGGTCAATAGAGACCTAGCGGCGCAGGCGGCCACGCGCGCCTATGTTTTGTGTTTTTGTAGCGAAAATTGTATAAAAATAACGTAAGTAAAATTTCGTCTCATTCAATTTGTGTAAATACTAGCTGAATATCAATTGGATTAACGAATTAGTTGTTTTTTGGGCTTTTACTTAAGATAGTTTCGTTAAGCACCTCTTGTTTGTATATCTGGCTATTTATCCTCAAAATTTTAAAGTATAGGGTGGTACAGAATGAACCACTTTGAGAGAGTAAACAATGAACCAGTGACTCATTGAATACCATCTTCATTGTACTGTTACGAGCTGGGGTTCGTGATAAATTATAACTCACTATGCCAGAAACACTGCACTTTATTCACTAACACAAACACTAAGTATAACGCTAGATACACACACTTAATTTTCACTTCACTAGTAAAACACACTATTCAAACCACTAGAACAACACTAATAAAACACCACTAAACACTTCCGAATTACTTCCTTCGCTTGATGTTGATCGCTTTCCGTATTCAATTGAACTGTCCGGTCCGTTCGCTCCCGCTCTATTTATACTGGCCGGATAACATCACTAGGCTTTTCGAGACGACTCACGATATTTCTGGAAACGTGTAAGGTGTTTCTAGAATTGCGTAAATGTTCTATTTACACCTACGCCATCTATTAGAGGATAGATGAAACAGCCTTAAACCCGATACATCTAATCTCATGTAGTTCTCCCATTCACGGATAGATGGCGTTATTTTCAATTCGTAACACGGCCTCCCTCTTAAACGTGTTCGTCTCGAACATCGTTAGACCCATAGTAACGAGCCAACCGGTCCACATGAACTATCTTCGGTGCACCACGCGACCCCTTCTGGATTCGATAGGTGACGTCGTTCATCCTGGTAATTATGCGATATGGCCCGTCCCATCTGGCTTGTAACTTAGGCGATTTTCCTTTGCTTCGTACTGGGTTATGAAGCCACACCAATGATCTCTCATCGAAGCCTTTGTTGTTTGCCTTCCGGTCGTAGCGAGTCTTCATCTTCTCAGACATCTGTTGTCCAGATTCCCTGATGTGCTCGTATACGTCGTTCATCCTGTTGCGTAGCTCGGTTGCGTAATCCGTTATATTGCGTGGAGATTCTGGTGGAATACCGGTGATAAGGTCTGCAGGTAAACGGAGCTCTCTACCGAAATTGGCAAAAGCTGGTGTTACTCCTGTAGTTTCGTGGACCGCACTGCGATATGACAGGAGAAATGGTTGGATGTGCTTGTCCCAATCTCTTTGTTTGCTCTCCACGACCTTCGCCAGGTACCTTTCCAGTGATTGGTTAAACCGTTCAACCATGCCATCTGATTGCGGATGATAAGCCGTGGTCCTGGTTTTATGTGCACCCATTACGCGACAAGTCTCCTTGAACACCTCAGATTCGAAGTTCCGGCCTTGATCGCTGTGGATTTCCAAGGGCACCCCGAACCGACAAAAGACTTCATGCACCAGCTTATCAGCCACTGTGGTAGCTTCTTGATTTGGGATTGCAAACACTTCAGGCCACTTCGTGAAGTAATCCATCACAACCAAGAAGTATTTGTTTCCGTCCTGGCTCTCAGGAAACGGCCCAGCGACATCCAACGCTATGCGCTCCCATGGAGCTCCCACATTGTACACCTTTAATGCACCTCTGCTTCGAGTATGTGGCCCCTTGACAGCCGCACAACTTGTGCATTTGCGGCACCAATCCTCGACGTCATCTCGACAGTGGAGCCAATAAAACCGCTCCCGGATCTTAGTAAGGGTCTTCTTAACTCCCATGTGACCTCCCGAAGCACCATTGTGATAGAGCTGCAAGACTTCCGGCACCTTAGTTTTGGGCACTACCATTTGCAAATGGCACTGGTTACCGCGAGCGTTTTCCCATTTGCGGCACAGAACTCCATCCTGGACGACCAAGCTTTCCCACTGTGCCCAATAACTCTTGGTGATGGGGCTCATTGCTGCGATATCACTCCATTTGGGCCTAGGCGCATCTGATTTCTTCCATTCAAGAATCGGCTGTACATCCTTGTCATCTCGCTGAGCACTCTGCAAAGCTTCTCTCCATTCGTCGCTTAGATCCGTCTTTAGCATCCTCACTAGCGCTGCCTGCTTTGCTTCCTGTCGGCTACAGTGCTTGCACTGGTCGGGACACGGCCTACGCGATAGGGCATCTGCGTTACCATGGGACTTGCCGCTGCGATGTTGTATTACAAAATCAAACTCTTGCAGTAGTTCAATCCATCTAGCTACTTGTCCTTCTGGGTCCTTAAATTGAAGTAGCCATTTCAGCGCTGCATGGTCGGTTCACAGGTGGAATTTACGGCCCAACAAGTATTTGTTGAAATGCTGCAACGTCTTTACTACAGCCAAGAGTTCCCGCCTGGTGACGCAGTAGTTTCTTTCGGGTTTGGATAAGGTCTTGCTGAAGTATGCTATAACAACTTCTTGATCACCCTTCTTCTGTGACAGCACGCCGCCAATTCCGGTGTTACTGGCATCTGTGTCAACTATGAATTCATGCTCATTGTCAGGGTAGCCTAGAATAGGTGCAGTACACAGATGTTCCTTAAGCTTCTGGAATGCAACGTCACAGCTCTCATTCCAACAGAACTGCACTCTGTCTTCGGTGAGCTTATGAAGAGGTCGAGCAATGTCAGCAAAGTTCTTCACAAACCGTCGATAGTAGGAGCATAATCCGAGGAATGCTCTGACCTGCGTTTTGTTCTCTGGAACTGGCCACTCCTTCACGGCAATGATCTTATCCGGGTCAGTTTGAATACCGTTCTCCGAGACCACATGTCCTAGAAAGTTCACTTGCCGTCTGAATAACGCGCATTTCTTCGGACTCAGCTTCAAATTAGCACCTCGTATTTTTGACAGCACTTGCTCCAAGTTTCGAAGGTGATCCTGGAAGGTGCGCCCCACGATGATGATGTCATCCAGGTAGACCAAGCAGGCGTCTCCAATCAGTCCCATAAGCACTCGCTCCATCAGTCTCTCAAAAGTAGCCGGAGCGTTGCACAATCCAAAGGGCATGACGTTAAATTGCCACAGTCCTTTGCCTGTGGAGAATGCCGTCTTCTCTTTGTCTCGAGGATCTATTTCCACCTGCCAGTAGCCACTTTTTAGGTCTAAGGTAGAAAACCACTTCATCCCCGTCAGCGTATCCAGTGTGTCATCGATCCTTGGCAGCGGGTAGCTGTCCTTCTTCGTGATGTCATTCAATCGGCGGTAGTCTACACAGAAGCGCATGCTGCCATCCTTCTTCTTAACTAGGACAACCGGAGAGCACCACGGGCTGGACGAAGGCTCGATTACGCCTTCGTTCACCATACCGTCGATCATAGCTTCCACTTCACGTTCCCGTGCTACTGGCACACGTCTTGGTCGCTGGCGAATCGGTGCTTCACTTCCCGTGTTTATTTTGTGCTGGACTAGTGCTGTCTTCCCTATGTCGGCATCACTGGTCGAGAAAATATCCGCGAACCGGTTCAACATCTTCTGAGCCTCGGTCTTCTCTTCCTCCGACAGGGTACTTTCGCAGTCCTCTAAAAGAGTAGACACGTCGAATCGTGCACCCTGAACCTTGGCGCTGGTAGGTTGCTCTTGACATCTACGCATCCAAGCCGCTCCTTCATAGGTGCCCAATTCCGTCCCTTTCTTGAGCGACACTTCTTTGTCACTTGCATTCAGTGCGCGTACTGATGAAACTTTTGTACCCCTTACCAAGGTTCGTGCAATCTTCCAGGAGGCCTCTTTCTCTAGACCTTCGATTAGTACGCAGCGGTTCCCTCGACCAGAATTTCCTGATAAACAAACTGGTACAACAGTTTCCGACCGCGGGTGAAGAATGACATTCTTCAGGCAGTACACTTTTCCTGAAGTTGCACCTTCCATGAAGACTTCTTCCGAGCCACACTTCAACACTCCCTGGCTAACATCGATCTCGCAGCGATACTTCCGCATGAAGTCCAGGCCCAAGATGCAGTCGTCCACTATATCGGCCACGATGACTTTGTGACGGTAAATTTTGTTGCCTAGCTTCAGATCCACCTCCATTTCACCTCGGACGGTTATGTGCTGACCGGTAGCTGTTCTCAGATTCACACATTCATTGTTCCTGAAGCAGCCCCGAAGAACCCGTCTTGCCAGATGGAAACCGACGACTGTCCGAGAAGCACCCGTGTCCAATGTCAGCTTGCATGGTGTTCTGTTAATTTCGCCTTCGATGATCAGGCTGTTCCCGTCGCATGATTGCGAGATCGAGATACTTGGGGCTCTTCCATTACCAGCCAGCACCCGCCCCGCAGTCCTGGCTTCTACTCGTTTCCCTGCTCTCGCTGCCTGGCAGGCACATCAGGCGACCCCTTTGGTGGAGACAGGGTGTCACCAGGCTGCCTACGCTTTGGGCAGCTCAAACGGATATGGCCTCTTTCTCCGCAGTTGTAGCACCGAGGTGATGACAAGACTTCCCTGATGCGGTGACCTCGGTCGTCGCGTCGCACTGCTTCCACCTCCAGAGCGTGGGCTAAGGCGTCCTTGAGGTCCTTGAAGTGCCCAAGCCTCACTGCTGCTCTTACCTCCAGGTCCCGGATCCCATCCGTAAACGCCTGTACGAGGTTCCCGTCAATAAGCGCAGGAGACGACTGGTATGCCTTCCTGACCAGCTTTTCCACCTCTAGAGCCCACTGCTGCAGAGTTTCTCCGTTGCGTTGTGTCCTGTCCTTCAGCTGAGCACGATAAACGTGTTCAAGGTGCGCGTCACCGTATCTCGCCTCCAGCGCCTCCAGGAGCTTTTCGTAGGTGACGTCTTGCCCGAGTGCCTCCAACACTGTCAAGGCCCGGTCGCGAAGGCCCAAGGTTAGGGCGGTTAAGGCTTGTTCTTTGGTCCACCCATTCGATCGCATCACAGCCTCGAACTGGATCTTGTATGCAGACCATGATGACGAGCCATCAAATGGTGGAACCTTAAATCCACGAGGTGAGGGCGCTACAGCCGCTGGTGTCACTTCGAGCCCACGCAACTTCTTCTCCACTTCAGCAACACAGGTCTCGTGGTGGTCGTGTACACGCTTCTCTATGTCGCTGATACGGGCCTCATGCTGCTGAAGTTCCTCCTTGACCGCCTTCAAGTCCTTCCCTACAGCGGCGCTGAGGTCCTTCATAAGCACCACCTGCTCTTCTAGGCGGCGCGCGTGCTCCTCCTTGTCACGCTGGAGCTGTTGTTCTAGGCGGCGCGCGTGCTCCTCTTGACGGCGAGCCTGCTCCTCCTTGTCGCGCTGAAGCTGTTCCTCCAGGCGGCGCGCATGCTCCTCCTGACGGCGCGCGTGCTCCTCTTGACGGCGAGCCTGCTCCTCCTTGTCGCGCTGAAGCTGTTCCTCCAGGCGGCGCGCCTGCTCCTGCATGAACGCCATCAGAGCCGCGATGTCGGGCACCGCCGTGGAGTGTGCGCTTGCAGGCTCCACTGCAGCCGCGGAGTCACCTGATCCACCAGACGATGGAGAAGGAACGTCTCCGAAGCGTCTCTGGTCCAGGTCTTGCTGGCGCTGGTTCCTGGTGCGCACTCCTTCAGTTTCTTCTTTCGGCATAACCGGCATAATTTATCCCTTTCTTCTGACACCAATTTGTTACGAGCTGGGGTTCGTGATAAATTATAACTCACTATGCCAGAAACACTGCACTTTATTCACTAACACAAACACTAAGTATAACGCTAGATACACACACTTAATTTTCACTTCACTAGTAAAACACACTATTCACACCACTAGAACAACACTAATAAAACACCACTAAACACTTCCGAATTACTTCCTTCGCTTGATGTTGATCGCTTTCCGTATTCAATTGAACTGTCCGGTCCGTTCGCTCCCGCTCTATTTATACTGGCCGGATAACATCACTAGGCTTTTCGAGACGACTCACGATATTTCTGGAAACGTGTAAGGTGTTTCTAGAATTGCGTAAATGTTCTATTTACACCTACGCCATCTATTAGAGGATAGATGAAACAGCCTTAAACCCGATACATCTAATCTCATGTAGTTCTCCCATTCACGGATAGATGGCGTTATTTTCAATTCGTAACAGTACTAATGTAATGAACCAAGGGTTGGAACCATCTTTGGTAGATTGAGTATTAACCCAGATAAATTGCATTTATTCCTAGTTATTTTAGGAAATAAAAAAGACTAAGTAATAAAATTTCTCAATTTTAGGATGGGCCGGCGGAGCCCAACACCTTCATCCGCCGCCAAGGGGGTTTCGTTCGGGGCCGCCTGACCATCTGGCGGGTCAATACCCGTCGGGGGGTAGCGAGGAATGCTTTGGTGAAACCCTACCCTCTGGTTTTTAGTCAGTAAGAGTCTGACAGTCCCCTTCGTCCTTCCCCCCCCAGGGCGGAGGGACTGCATGAGGATTTTCCAACCCGATACCAAAAAATAAAAAGGGACTTGTTAATTAATGATTAAGAAAATAATATTATAAATGCTATTTCTACGTAGGTACAAACTTGTCTGTTGATTAGTACTTTCGTAAAACTGTAATTGTTGATATCTAAGAAATTAACGTTAATTGCATTTATGTTTACCAAAAAATATACATTTTGATTGTAACTACAAATATATGGGTAGGTACGTTAATTCTGAGTTTTATTTACCAAGATTTATTATAATCCAATAATTTTAATGCTTTGGTTATTGGCATGGTTCATTGTCTGCACACACGGTTCACTGTGTACCAGCCCCCGGTTCATTGAGTACCATTGAGTGTACACAGTGAATCATTTTCCAATAAATAAAAAAATATAAATACATTAGAAGTTATGGTACTTTAACAAAAATTAAGTACTACATAATGTAGCCTGATATATTGTCTACAATTATAAGTAAAAATTATATACTTAGGGCCCATAGGAGTAGAGTTACAGCTCTTGAAAATTTAGGTGGTTCATTGTCGACCATCTTACCCTACTTTTATACATATTTGATCATTGCAAAAAATTAAGCATTTTGTCGTCTTTACAACTCTTTTATATAAAATAGTGAAAGTGCAGTGGGTATTTAATAAAAAATGTTTTTTTAAACATTGTCCGTAGACGGATTTTCCCTACAAATTCGGGTTAATCCGTCTGACAAAAAGATTTCCTTCATTCAGACGGTTATATAGAATGTACGCCATCCGTAAATAAAAGGACGTAGTTGCCAATCAAATATGTTCGGTAAATATTCCAATATGAGGTCCAAATTCCATTTTATTGCCAAAAATGTTTTAGAGGGGCTATTCCGGCATATTTGTACAGGCAGAAGTTTTGAACCTTTTGACGGGGTTTAAACAAATCTATTGATTTTATTTCATGTTAACGGAAGACTATAGCAAAAAATAAAACTTGTATCTAAATTGCAATAAAAAGCGTTTTAGAAAATCAATAGTTTAATTTTTTTTATGGTTCACTTATTCTAAACCAAACATGAAAATAAAATGTAATGTAATATAATATAATGTAATTTTTCATTGTTATACGATCCTTTTGTAGTTTTCTTTTATAGTTTCTCACTATGGTATGGATTTGAAAATAACCACGAGGAACCTGCAATGAAGAATAACTGTATTTATATAACAAGGTTTCTTCTAAACATTGTTGAGTATAAATGTATGAAAATTAAATTATGAGTTTAATTTCTTTCGTCACGTAATGACGCATTGGTATTTAACAATATGTAACGTAATGTATTAGAACATTTAAACAACAACTAAGAAAGAAATTGGGCAAGAAAATGTAAATATTCAGTGACATATTACAAATAGACGCATCATACACGAACATTATTACACTGCTAAATGGTGGCAAGTTTACTATAGCCAAATACATGAAATGTAACCATTTCTTGATAGTTTAATCTTTACATCATCTAAAAACACAGGAAGGCATGATTTTCGCCAAGTTTAATAAAATTTACATCATGTACGGCGGCTAGCTGTGACATTGGTTAGAGCGGGACTAAGTGACTTGGACAATTAAACACCATTTATCTCATCAAAATAGAGCGCGAGCAACATATCTATGCTATAAAAGCATCTTAGTAAATATCTAAGTATTTTTCTACAAAAATGTAAGAAGAAAAAGGTTGACTACTTATGCAATGGGGCTATACCGTCATATGACGATTTTGACCCATAAAAAATAGACGGAATATCCCAATTGACAATTCTATGATCATACATTTTAAAAGTTCAATAATTTTATATTGTCTCTGTTTTATTTAATGAAAACTAGACAAAACAGTAACCCACATCTTAAACTTCGTATATACAAACTAACAAAGGTGAGAATTAAATAGTTTTATATTTACCTTGAAAATTACGGCGGCACACTACACTTCACTTTCGAGTTCAAAGTAAAACTCAATTTCAAACGCAGTTATTTTCTCTCGTATACAACTAACTCCATCTTTTGTAACAGAGTTCCAACTAAAAATGTGTGTTGTTTTATCGACCGAGTTTGCAACAGCTTCCTATGGGTAGAAAGGCTATACGCGTATATGTACGGTTTTTCCCGCCAGACGGATTTGGCCACATTGACCTTAAACTTCTCTCAAATATAGACTGAAGTATTAAAACGTTCCATAAACATTCATAAATATACGTAGAACACATGTATAAAGATCCGGATATCAAGTCTTAAGACTGTCTGGGTATCACGGTCTTAAGGACGCGTTTACGCTTGTATCAAAAAACCACATATTTCCGGTACATTTTACGACAATTTTAGATAATAACTAATAAAACTAATGATTACGATAAATTGACTACTTTTTTATCTATAATTCAATTTGAAAATAAATAAAAAATATTTAATTAATATTAATGTAAAATCGATTCGAAACGGCCTCTTAAATCAAAAATAGGCATATACTGCTATTTTTGGGAACAATTTTCTCTCTATTTTTACATTTATTTAGATTTTCAAAGATAGAATAGGGTAGTAAATATAGTCAACTCAAAAACAATTTGATTATTTTTTTTCAAAATATTGTAAATTGACTCAAAAAAAGCAAAAAATCATCTTACATTTTTCTTCTATTTTGCTCGCATACGTGTGTCTTAATATGTGGCAATAAGGTTCGTTTTATTTAGCCACTTTCTTGATTTATATATCCAAATTCTGCAATGAGATCTCAGTCTGCGCTTGAGCGCCGTCGGGAGTGGACTCTATGTCGCTTGTCGCTGCAGCCCGAAGACGAAAAAAGCAATATACGAATACAAAATATTCGCTAAAATCAATTTGATACTTCTCGTATTCTGTGCGAATTACGTACAAGCAGAGACGAGCTAGAATATTATAACTTTATTTTCTCCGTTATGTTGAGTCAGGATATATTTCGGTATTTAGATATTATTTTGTTTCTTGCGTTGAAATCTGGTAAGATTATCTGGACTGATGGTATACCATCCCGTTCAAGTGTTGCGACTGGAACTCATAAAAGAGTAGACCTAGTTATGCCAGGTTGGGGCTCATTTTATTTGTTTTGGTGAGACCCTATCACTGGTACTAGTGAAGTAACCTTCCAAGGTTATTCGATGAGTCGTGCTGGTACTCATATGTGAGTAGAGCTAGGCATGCCGAGTTTGGGCTTATTTTGTTTGTACATAAGAGACCCTACCACTGGAACTTATGAAGTAACCTTCCAGGGTTATTCAATGACTCTTGCTGGTACTCATGTGTGAGTAGAGCTAGGCATGCCGAGTTTGGGCTCATTTTGTTTGTACATAAGAGACCCTACCACTGGAACTTATGAAGTAACCTTCCAGGGTTATTCAATGACTCTTGCTGGTACTCATGTGTGAGTAGAGCTAGGCATGCCGAGTTTGGGCTCATTTTGTTTGTACATAAGAGACCCTACCACTGGAACTTATGAAGTAACCTTCCAGGGTTATTCGATGACTCTTGCTGGTACTCATATGTGAGTAGAGTTAGGCATGCCGAGTTTGGGCTCATTTTGTTTGTACATAAGAGACCCTACCACTGGAACTTATGAAGTAACCTTCCAGGGTTATTCAATGACTCTTGCTGGTACTCATGTGTGAGTAGAGCTAGGCATGCCGAGTTTGGGCTCATTTTGTTTGTACATAAGAGACCCTACCACTGCATTTTATGATGTAACCTTCCAGGATTATTCAATGACTCTTACTGGTACTCATATGTCAGTAGAGCTAGGCATGCCGAGTTTGGGTTCATTTTGTTTGTACATAAGTGACCCTACCACTGGAACTTATGAAGTAACGTTCCAGGGTTATTCAATGACTCTTGCTGGTACTCATGTGTGAGTAGAGCTAGGCATGCCGAGTTTGGGCTCATTTTGTTTGTACATAAGAGACCCTACCACTGCATTTTATGAAGTAACCTTCCAGGGTTATTCAATGACTCTTACTGGTACTCATATGTCAGTAGAGCTAGGCATGCCGAGTTTGGGTTCATTTTGTTTGTACATAAGAGACCCTACCACTGGAACTTATGAGGTAACCTTCCAGGGTTATTCAATGACTCTTGCTGGTACTCATGTGTGAGTAGAGCTAGGCATGCCGAGTTTGGGCTCATTTTGTTTGTACATAAGAGACCCTACCACTGGAACTTATGAAGTAACCATCCATGGTCATTCAATGACTCTTGCTGGTACTCATGTGTGAGTAGAGCTAGGCATACCGAGTTTGGGCTCATTTTGTTTGTACATAAGAGACCCTACCACTGCATTTTATGATGTAACCTTCCAGGGTTATTCAATGACTCTTACTGGTACTCATATGTCAGTAGAGCTAGGCATGCCGAGTTTGGGTTCATTTTGTTTGTACATAAGTGACCCTACCACTGGAACTTATGAAGTAACGTTCCAGGGTTATTCAATGACTCTTGCTGGTACTCATGTGTTAGTAGAGCTAGGCATGCCGAGTTTGGGCTCATTTTGTTTGTACATAAGAGACCCTACCACTGCATTTTATGAAGTAACCTTCCAGGGTTATTCAATGACTCTTACTGGTACTCATATGTCAGTACAGCTAGGCATGCCGAGTTTGGGTTCATTTTGTTTGTAAATAAGAGACCCTACCACTGGAACTTATGAGGTAACCTTCCAGGGTTATTCGATGACTCTTGCTGGTACTCATATGTGAGTAGAGTTAGGCATGCCGAGTTTGGGCTCATTTTGTTTGTACATAAGAGACCCTACCACTGGAACTTATGAAGTAACCTTCCAGGGTTATTCAATGACTCTTGCTGGTACTCATGTGTGAGTAGAGCTAGGCATGCCGAGTTTGGGCTCATTTTGTTTGTACATAAGAGACCCTACCACTGGAACTTATGAGGTAACCTTCCAGGGTTATTCAATGACTCTTGCATGTACTCATGTGTGAGTAGAGCTAGGCATACCGAGTTTGGGCTCATTTTGTTTGTACATAAGAGACCCTACCACTGCATTTTATGATGTAACCTTCCAGGATTATTCAATGACTCTTACTGGTACTCATATGTCAGTAGAGCTAGGCATGCCGAGTTTGGGTTCATTTTGTTTGTACATAAGTGACCCTACCACTGGAACTTATGAAGTAACGTTCCAGGGTTATTCAATGACTCTTGCTGGTACTCATGTGTGAGTAGAGCTAGGCATGCCGAGTTTGGGCTCATTTTGTTTGTACATAAGAGACCCTACCACTGCATTTTATGAAGTAACCTTCCAGGGTTATTCAATGACTCTTACTGGTACTCATATGTCAGTAGAGCTAGGCATGCCGAGTTTGGGTTCATTTTGTTTGTACATAAGAGACCCTACCACTGGAACTTATGAGGTAACCTTCCAGGGTTATTCAATGACTCTTGCTGGTACTCATGTGTGAGTAGAGCTAGGCATGCCGAGTTTGGGCTCATTTTGTTTGTACATAAGAGACCCTACCACTGGAACTTATGAAGTAACCATCCATGGTCATTCAATGACTCTTGCTGGTACTCATGTGTGAGTAGAGCTAGGCATACCGAGTTTGGGCTCATTTTGTTTGTACATAAGAGACCCTACCACTGCATTTTATGATGTAACCTTCCAGGGTTATTCAATGACTCTTACTGGTACTCATATGTCAGTAGAGCTAGGCATGCCGAGTTTGGGTTCATTTTGTTTGTACATAAGTGACCCTACCACTGGAACTTATGAAGTAACGTTCCAGGGTTATTCAATGACTCTTGCTGGTACTCATGTGTTAGTAGAGCTAGGCATGCCGAGTTTGGGCTCATTTTGTTTGTACATAAGAGACCCTACCACTGCATTTTATGAAGTAACCTTCCAGGGTTATTCAATGACTCTTACTGGTACTCATATGTCAGTACAGCTAGGCATGCCGAGTTTGGGTTCATTTTGTTTGTAAATAAGAGACCCTACCACTATAACTTATGAGGTAACCTTCCAGGGTTATTTAATGACTCTTGCTGGTACTCATGTGTGAGTAGAGCTAGGCATGCCGAGTTTGGGCTCATTTTGTTTGTACATAAGAGACCCTACCACTGGAACTTATGAAGTAACCTTCCATGGTCATTCAATGACTCTTGCTGGTACTCATGTGTGAGTAGAGCTAGGCATACCGAGTTTGGGCTCATTTTGTTTGTACATAAGAGACCCTACCACTGCATTTTATGATGTAACCTTCCAGGGTTATTCAATGACTCTTACTGGTACTCATATGTCAGTAGAGCTAGGCATGCCGAGTTTGGGTTCATTTTGTTTGTACATAAGTGAACCTACCACTGGAACTTATGAAGTAACCTTCCAGGGTTATTCGATGACTCTTGCTGGTACTCATATGTGAGTAGAGCTAGGCATGCCGAGTTTGGGCTCATTTTGTTTGTACATAAGAGACCTTACCACTGGAACTTATGAAGTAACCTTTCAGGTTTGTCAGGTTTATTCGAAGACTCTTAGTGGTACTCATATGTGAATAGAGCTAGGTATGTTCCAGTGGTAGGGTCTCTGATGTTCATACAAAATGAGCCCAAACTCGGTATGCCTAGCTCTACTCACATATGAGTACCAGCAAGAGTGATCGAATAACCCTGGAAGGTTACTTCATAAGTTCCAGTGGTAGGGTCTCATTATGTACAAACAAAATGAGCCCAAACTCGGCATGCCTAGCTTTACTTCCATATGAGTACCAGCAAGAGTCATCGAATAACCCTGGAAGGTTACTTCATAAGTTCCAGTGGTAGGGTCACTTATGTACAAACAAAATGAGCCCAAACTCGGCATGCCTAGCTTTACTTCCATATGAGTACCAGCAAGAGTCATCGAATAACCCTGGAAGGTTACTTCATAAGTTCCAGTGGTAGGGTCACTTATGTACAAACAAAATGAGCCCAAACTCGGCATGCCTAGCTCTACTCACATATGAGAACCAGCAAGAGTCATCGAATAACCCTGGAAGGTTACTTCATAAGTTTCAGTGGTTGGGTCTCTTATGTACAAACAAAATGAGCCCAAACTCGGCATGCCGAGCTCTACTCACATATAAGAACCAGCAATAGTCATCGAATAACCCTGGAAGGTTAGTTCATAAGTTTCAGTGGTTGGGTCTCTTATGTACAAACAAAATGAGCCCAAACTCGGCATGCCTAGCTCTACTCACATATAAGAACCAGCAAAAGTCATCGAATAACCCTGGAAGGTTACTTCATAAGTTTCAGTGGTAGGGTATCTCATGTACAAACAAAATGAGCCCAAACTCGGCATGCCGAGCTCTACTCACATATGAGTACCAGCAAGTGTCATCTAATAACCCTGGAAGTTTACTTCATAAGTTTCAGTGGTAGGGTCTGTTATGTATAAACAAAATTAGCCCAAACTCGGCATGCCTAGCTCTACTCACATATGAGTACCAGCAAGAGTCATTGAATAACCCTGGAAGGTTACTTCATAAGTTGCAGTGGTTGGGTCTCTTATGTACAAACAAAATGGGCCCAAACTCGGCATGCCTAGCTCTACTCACATATAAGAACCAGCAAAAGTCATCGAATAACCCTGGAAGGTTACTTCATAAGTTTCAGTGGTAGGGTATCTCATGTACAAACAAAATGAGCCCAAACTCGGCATGCCGAGCTCTACTCACATATAAGAACCAGCAAGAGTCATCGAATAACCCTGGAAGGTTACTTCATAAGTTCCAGTGGTAGGGTCTTTTATGTACAAACAAAATGAGCCCAAACTCGGCATGCCTAGCTCTACTCACATAAGAGTACCACTAAGACTCATCGAATAACCTTGGAAGGTTACTTCACTAGTACCAGTGGTAGGGTCTCACTAAAACAAATAAAATGAGCCCCAACCTGGCATAACTAGGTCTACTCTTTTATGAGTTCCAGTCGCAACACTTGAATGGGATGGTATACCATCAGTCCACATAATCTTACCAGATTTCAACGCAAGAAACAAAATAATATCTAAATACCGAAATATATCCTGAATCAACATAATGGAAAAAATAAAGTAATAATGTTCATTTAGGTATATAAAAATAAGAAACTTATTTGTACGTAATTTGCACAGCCAGGCCTATAACACATAGATACATATCACAAAAAATTCTAAGTCTCAAAGTTATTTAGTTGAACTACATTTCCGCAAATTACCGTACGTAGTACGTACTGTTGCCGCCGTGTCGCTGTAGTGACGCGATTTTGTACCTACTAATTTTGTAAACGCGTCCTTAAGGCGCACGCAAACTGTTCGGACGCGACTTACTGTCGCGACAGTAAGTCGCGACACATAGTGGGCACACCCTTTCGGACGCGGCTTTCTGTCGCGTCCGCGTCCGATACAACCATAGACACGCCATGCTGTCTATGCGATACACTATGGCTAGGTAGGAGCATATTTTCCTAATTCAGGGCACTAGCAGTTAGCACTATTAGATTATATTATTGGTAGATCTTGAAGTAAAGCAGAACTGTTGAATTGAAAGTGAATTTAACATTTTTTGACTATATTCGGTATAAAATAACTATTAAGGCCATACCATGGACAATATACGGATGACAGTAAACGTCCGCGGACGTTTGTAAACGTCCGCGGACGTTAACTGTCATTTTCCCAGATTGCTATCGGACGTCTGAACGCTCAAGGTCACGTCCGCGACAGACGTCCGATAGTGTGCACACTTGAATGGATTTTCCTTGTCCAGATACCCTTCTGTCGCGACAGTAAGTCGCGACAGATAGTTTGTGCGGGCCTTTAGGCCAACAGTGCCAATGATTGTACCTTTTGGGTACTGCCAATAACTATACCAGGGTGCCAATGATTGTACTTTTCTTAAAAAATAAGTTTAAGCACATTTTTATGCTAATAAAACGGCTTTATTAAATACGATGTTTTATTTTTATTAATGCCCATGTAAACACAATTCCGACAAAACCATAGAAAATATTATTGAATTTGTATTTTTCTGAGAATTTGTTACTTAGTAGTAGAAACCGCTTAGGGTGCCAATCATTATACTGTTTACCCTACCTGGAAAACGTTTCTTTTTTTCGAGTTTTTACATTTTTTAAACCGCAATTAAAAGCGCGGGCGTGCAATCAAGTATTAGTGCAATGAAATACCTACTTATCTATTGGGCCATAGGGCATCTAAAGAACATATTGGCGGGATATAAGCATCGATTTTGTACCTAATTAGAAAAATTCCATACTTTGAGCCTGAATATCTCCTGAACCAGTAATTTCCCAGGTATGGTGCCGAAGTAAAACATGTTCGTAGTGATTGGTACAACATGGGATTTCAGTTTTTGCTAAGTGTCTTTTTACACCCTGTATGATTTTAGAACTTTTGCTTACTATTAAGATTTTTATAAAAATTACCTTGTGAATAAGGTTGCAAAAGAAAACCACACTAACATACTAATTTACAATTTAATACAAATAACTTAAACTACCTTCTTCTCCGGCAAGCCTAACAACTTTCTAACTGATTCACCATATTTGTTCACCGTTTCTTCACTTTCCCCATCATTAAATAAACTCGATACAGCATTTTTGTATTCCTCTGCATTAGGGATAGCGGAAACATCAAAGTTTCTATACTCATCATCAGTAAGTTCTCTAGTTTCATTCTTAGTAGCCAAATACCAATTTACTAAACTTTTCTTCGAAGCATTTTTATCCCAATCATAATATTCCATATCATCCTCAGTTTTGTCTTTTTCCCATTCTTCAACATTCCACGCTTCATGGTAGCATGCTGTTAACAAATAATTCACATAGTCCAAATTCTGTGCACGCATTGGGCAGCGATCTGCTGTGATAGTAACCAAATCAGTATTACTGTCATAACGGTCTCCCACTAACCGAATAAACTTGTCTTTTGCATGTTTATCCAAGTTTAAAGTAGACAGCTTAACACGTAATGTCACAATTCTTGCTAAAGGATTCCTTATTGACGGGCTGGCATGACAGTAATCAGATGTGATGACTTCTACGGGATAATGTTTTTCAATTGCCTCTTCCGAGTTAAGTAAGTTGGGCCATTCTGTACAGAACTGTTTGATGGCTTCACATTGGCTTTTGATGACTGGTGGAGTGAGATGCAGGAAGTTGGGTATCTTCATCAACTCTGCGTTGGCTCTTTTGCCAGGTGGGGCTTGCCCTTTGGGTACGTAGCCTTGTCGGAGAGGTAGTGGCACTGAAGAGGGATGGAAGGTCTTTGGGCCTGGCCAGACGTTGCCCCAGTTCTGGAAAAGAAATGTGTTGAATTAGTACAGGCAACATTGTTCACATAGTTAAATTAGGGAGGTTTAAGTAAATATTTGCATGATTTTCTCAGTGTAATAGCAATTAACCTATGGTGATATCAATGGTAAGGGCCTGTGCCCAGTAATTACTATGAAATGAGTAAGATAATCATGTGCTAAATTGTTAAAACAATGTTCATATAGCTTATTGGCAGTGGTGTTGAAACACAGTACCTACCTAACCCTTTGTAGACATAGTTGTCAACTCAATATTTTAGATGTAAAGTCAAAAAATACATAGAAATAAACTATCTATGGTGTAGAGAAGTAGAAATATAAAAGTTACATTTTAATTCATCTGGTTAACAGGAGAAAATCCTTTGATTTTACATGATCAATTTCTAAATACAATCAAATAATACTGAATATTATCCATATGAAATCACTAATAGTATAGTCTAATAGAAAAGTGAAGATATTTTCATCAGTTTACTCTATCAGTTGTTACTGGGAGTCAAAAGAGGCCTACAATGGCAGCCACAAACTGAGTTGGTCAGATTACAGGGCGAACGACACTAAGGCAAAAGTGTTGAATGCAACCGGGCTAAGACGCCAAATACCTGGTTTTCAGCCATCCTATCAGCTCGGTCTGGCTGTATATCGCTCCTACGAGTAATTTTTTTCTGTACTCTCTCCCGTTTCTTCAAAATATCCAGAACTCTAAATTCCTCCTCTTCCTCATCTTTTCTTAGCGAACTGTCCGCTGTCGTTGAATTGTGACGCCATATTTTAGCGTTATATACTGTTGCGAGGCTACTTGGTTTGTAATTTCTGATAAATAAGCTCATTGTATTTATTATTTCAAAGAAAATACATAAAAAGATTTAGTAGCCCATTTTTAGGTTATGTCACAGATTAGAAATGACATAAGGAGCAAACCTCGATTCTTTTCACGCATCGAAAAGTTTTGCTGCGTGTAACAAAACGTGTGCTAAAGGTGAGCATGCATCAGAGATGGGTATGTTTTTCTATTACGTTGTTATGAGTAAGGATCAATAGGATCACTTCATTTATCTAACCTCGCTAAGTGCAGTTTCGATAGAAGGAGAGACTTTGCAGAACGAGATTTCTGTACGAATAAAAAAAGACTAGAAAGGGAGAGAGATGTGAAGTTGTGAACCCTAGCCATTGTGATCCTCCGGGCAGTACAATACATATTGCTTTGCAAGGTCTCGTGTGCTATATTTTAGAAACACCCTTTGTATGCAGTAATCAGCAGAGGTAAAGGCGACCGCAAGTATTGGTAAGTCTCGCAGGAAGTAGTCTTGTGAGGCCTTACGGTACATACCTATATTTTTCTGATACCCAACTTTATGTGCGTCCAGAGCATTTTTTATTGTGACGAATCTTAGATGAAGGAAACTTTTTGTTCGTCTATGTGACGAATATTCTAGGTTTTTTTATAAACTCACGCCTGTATCCCCGAAAGGGTAGGCACAACATTACACGTACCATCATTTCGCCATGCTGAATTTTCGGTCCCACGACGTAATAGGGGGCGAGGTTATTGCCGTAACCGGGCACATTGCCAGACTCCGTGCTGCTACTGAGAGTTCGGATAAACTCAGTAACACTTTTGCCCCACCCGGGACCTCCCCGCTCCCGATCAGCAGACGCATACGCTATCCACTGGACACGGAGGCTGCAGTAATAAGAGCTTTAAACACTTAGGTGAATTAGTTTTCTAATTGGATAGTTGCATGAGAGCACAAGTATGACTTATGAGGTTTCTGTAAGGGCGGGGTTTTGGGCGGTTGCCCTGAGCCTCAACCACGAGTTTAACCACCTTATTCAAAAAAAGGGGTGACACCCAAAACTCAACTTTAAACAATGTACAAAAATATAAAACAACATAAGGCACTAGCTCAGAGTTAGCCCGAAAAAAAAAGGGCACCCGCCAACTTCCGCACCGGGTGCCACCCAAGCTTTGTGATATTTCCGGACCAATGCGACCTTCAAACAAGAAAACAGCGTACTGACTCTTTTTTAAAGGCCGACTACGCACTTGTGATACTCTCCCGGTGTTGCGGGTGTCCACGGGCGGCGGTACCTAATCGCTTACCGGCAAACGATAGCTCTGCTCGTTTTCCTCCCATATCATAATAAAAATATCACGGTAGAAGCGCACGCTACTCGAGTGGGCATGCCTTAGTGACACTTAGTCTTAGAAATATAACGGTATTCCTATTTCAAATCAAATATGTCCGCCGGTCGCTATCTATCCTTCCAAGGCCAAACACCTTCTGCTGATGGCTCTACGGAAGTCGAGCTTTCGATGGCCCGTATGAACTTTGTCTGTTGAACTTCTGTATCACGGCGCTTAAAGCACAGTGGCCGTCACGTTGATACGGGATAGCGCACAATATAGGGCGGTACCTACCTAAGTCTCTTAGCCGGACGAGTGCCTTGGGACTTTATTATACCCAAACTCTTGACACCCTAGCGGCAGAAATATAAGCATGAATTGTGCTTTCTCCTGGGCACTGGATTATCATACTGGAAGGGAGATTAGAAAAATACCTTCGGAGCCGCCAAAGACCAAGTGGATCCATGTATAGGTCCACCTGATAGGCACTGGCCTCTTCAAACCATGATAATGTTAAGGCTATAGTTCTATAAACCACCACGTTGGCAAATTGCGGCTTGCAAGACTTCACATGTCTTTCGAAATCATTATAGAGAACTTTCAGACAGGCAGGTTGCCTCACAATGTTTTAGTCGTTTAGCAAGCGATAATTGACTATTTTATCGCACATAACCAGGCCTCCTTCACTCGGCCGTACCTACAGCGATAAGTGCCTACACGTTCGCGCGGCTTCCAAGCCCGGCGTCCGACGCGCCGCGCAAGGGTTGTTGACTTGAAAAATTGATTTTATTTATTTTACGAGAGCAACTTGAAAATTAGATTTTTTTGTTTGTTGAGATATCCCAACGATTATGGTGTCAAATTAAAGATCTAGTTCAAAAACCATTTTATCTGTTTGAATCATGTAAATCGCTCCACGCGTCTAGGAAATAACTAAGAATTAGTATAGTGAAAATGTAAACGACCAGATTTTTGCTGTTTTTGTTCTACGAGCTCAAATAGTTGGATATATACTTATGGGATGATTATTTATTATTAGGTACGTGTTCAAGTAGGTAGATAGACGATGAATAAATATAATAGTAGCAGCGGCAGCAAGTCGACAACCCTAGCGCGACAGCTAGCGCGTCACTCCGCGCCAGACAGCGACAGCGTTATATGTTAGAAAAGAGCGGGAACGGTTAGGTGAATATGGCATTAGGCACTGAGTGCTTATGCGAGCTGAATTGCACTTTGTTGCTTAGTAGCAAGAGTCGCAATTTCAATGAATTGGTTTGAGAAGTGGTGCTTCTGTACGTAAGTACTGTTTATTCTGTGACATAACTTCGAAATGTCACTGGCGCACGCCGCACGGTGGGCTGAAAAAGTTCGCTAGTGGACTTAGGGATTTCGAAAAAACTAAAGTGGAATATAAATAAACTAATTCCATTTTTGGATTCTATGATCAAATACAACTCAAAATTATTAGTACAATTTTTTGATTAAACGCGTGTTTTTTGAGTTATTTAATTTTAAAGATTTTTTTGTATGGAAGAAAACAATAAAATGAGAATTGTTCGTAATTCTTAAACTATCTTAAGAAAACAATGAAAGTTTATTTTTTTAGTTGGCTATTTATGCACTATATCGCGAACTGCGTTTTTTTGCGTTTTGGCGGTAATAATTTTTTTTATGTTTTATTCGACACCACCCAGAGAGGTTAAATATTAGGCGTGTTTTTTTTATCTGGTATCCCCAGTAGGCCTAATCCACTTGCTACACTTGAAAAAATCATCATTAGTCATATATCTGAAACTTAAAAAAAATATTAGTTTACCTGATTTTGTAAAAATTCCTAGAAAGCATAATATGTCGTGACCTGTAATGGGTGGTGTGGATATTTTATTGTTTATTTTTTGTTGTATTGACTTGTTAACAGTGGTAGTATAAAAAAATAGATTTCGTTTTTTTATTTTTCACTAGTTCCATACAAACTTCAAACAATTTTATCTCGGTAAGTATGTACTTTATCAAAAAAAGTCAGACTTAAAAATATTGTTTTCATTAGTAGAATCCAAAAACAAGTCTTTTAGCACCTAAGTCCACATTTTAATTTTTCAGCCCACCGTGCGCCGTGGATACGATTCGGAGACCCTGCGTTGCAGTCTATCGGCTGTTGGTCTCTCCACAAGGCTGTCCCTGAATTTAAAACATAACGGTAAAATCTGTGGCAGACTGATGGCTTTACGTGGCATTTCAAACACAGTATTGCCCTGGTGTAAATACCCCACCATTAACAGGCGGTCACTCGTCCTACTGGTGGCGTTATTACAAAAACGTTGCTTAATTTTGCAGATCTGTAACGAACAATACTACAAGTGACGCAACAAATGCGTCAGCTAGGTTTATGGTTCTCTGGGACCAAAAAGCTTTTTGTGACTGAGATACCTACCTACTGTGTGGAGGATAAAGGTGTGGTGTTCCTCCAACTAGAGGGAGGATCCTCTAACCAAGCTGGGTGATCGTGCCTGGTGGACTGTCAGTCCGACGGACGCATTTGAGAAGTTCTAACTTCGTGTGCGAACTCTGCTTGCGCGATTCATCACCTTTTTTCCGTAGAATCGTGTCCGATAGATGTCGCCGTATTGTTGTTGTTGAGACTTCGTCGTCGCTCGCTAGATGGCCTCAGTTGTATGTAGCTACCGCTACATACTGTTTCTGTCTGTGACTAACTCTGGTGACCAGAGCGCCCTCAACGATTCTTCTACTGAGACAAGAACCGGGACCGACAGCATTGCGTGCCCGCAGAAGCACAGTCGCGCTCTCATGCCACACTCGGTCACCCATCTAATTTGCGACTTGTGCAAGTGTTGTTTTACTTTGCCAACGAACGGCACGATTTATTTTATTACGAACGGCAAGCAAACTCACACTGAGCGCTACGTTGCTCGATTACAGATAAAGTTTACACAGTATTGGCGATGCAGATTATTAGCGCGCCTCTAGCGACGAATTTGGAACAAGTGTCGTACCCGGACAACTTCCAAATTCGCCGCTAGAGGCGCTAGTTAAAATCTTAGCACCGCCATTATGTAAACAGTCATGACCTATAAGTATGCCTATAACTAACATACTGGGAGACTTTCTATGTTTGGCTTTAAATGCGTCAAACCCATAAAGGTGTGCTGCACGAGCTATAAATACTTACATTTTCTATTTTTTTTTTTACTTACGCCCCGAAGTGGTGGGCAGGGTTATATTTCACCTAAATTTAGCCATATTATGATTTTCCGGTCCTACGTAATAGTAGGCAAGCCTATTGCCGTTACCGGGCACTTTGCCAGACTCCGTGCTGCTATTGAAAATTCGGAAAACTCAGTAATACTTTCCCGACCTGGGAATCGAACTCAGTTCGGAAAAGAAGAAGAAAGCAGATGCAAACGCTATCCACTGGAATACAGAGGCAGTCGCTTACTTTTACTTGACCTAAGAGATGAGAGACCTGATATCACATCAACAGCCTTAACAGTCCACTGCTGGACTAGGCCTCTCCTTTGAAAGAAGGAATTGGCCTACTATACCACGCTGGCCAAACGGGTTGGTATAGGGTTTGTATCAAGTTTTCCTTCTCTTACAGTGCTGTTCTCTGCATAATATGCTCCCTCTGTCGGCTCTTACGACACCCATGGGATGATATGGGGTGGTGACATTCCGTATTCTTAATCCGTCATCACACGGACCTGAGAGACCTGATATAGAAGAAATAAATAAAGGTTTAAAATAAAAGTGGCGCAATGTGGTTTTATTATTAATTTATTTACTTCAAATATAATATGTATATTATTTTAACTTACAGCCATAACTGCGTCTTGCGACGGGGGTGAACTCTAAAATGCAAACCATTTAAAATGTTCAAGTGAATAATAATACATACACCATTTGCGCCGGCTTTCTCGCAGCGATACAAAATCATTTTTTTTATTTCCTTACTTAATTTCGAAACTATCCTACCTACATTGACTAACTTCAAAAACAATCTACTTTTAATTTTTTTTTAATATTTTAATTTACAAACAACCAATTGCTTTTCTGAAAAAAAATATGACATCGAAAATGGTGGCGCTACTTACGCGGGCAAAATCAATTTTTAATTTTAGCATTTTTCGCATTTCATTATACCGAAAATTAAACCTAGCAAACGTTTTTTAAGTAACCTCCCATCGTAATATTAGTGGTCGCGGGAGTAGCGCCACCTATTTTCTTTGGAGGTAAACCTACATTATATTACCAAGCCTAAGTATTAGCAAGATATTTTTTTTGTATATTTTCCATTTATACAATAATTACTACGGCGTTTTGCTCCTTTCTCATCCACCTTTGGCGCACTTATTTTACGAAAGAAAAAAATTGCAACAAATTAACTTAAAAAAACAACTTAACAATTATCCCGCCAAATATTTGACAGTGTCGTATTTACGCGCGCTTACTGACATTTCACAGTTTGGGGGGAATTCCATTGACAGACTAACTACGGAATTCAATATTCGAATTATAGATAGATCTGTAGATTTTACATTCGTTTTTGACAGTTTTTGTCATAAACTCCATGCAAAATATGTCAACCACGAATCTAAAATATACAGATCTATCTATAGTTCGAATATTGAAAATAGCCGTTAGATAGCTGTCAAAAAACCATTTCAATTATTAATGTAACTTGGTTGACCAATTTATCATAATGTGCAATTTTCAATTACATATTGTTTTAAAACGCCTAGCGCGATTAGTCAAAGCGTTGCCTACTAGGCGTCTAGGCACTGTAGGAGTCTAAACACGCCTAAATAAGACACTGTCAGCTCTCGATCGCTTCTGCACAATTTCACAAAGGAATACAAATTTTACTCAACTATTGGTTAACAATTATAATTATAATGCCTCTAAACTATGGGACGGCTGAAAATAAAAAGAGGGGGGACACTTGACACAGAAATCTATGTTGATATGTTCAGTAGCACTTTCACAGCTATCGCCAAGTATACTTCATTTCTGAATGCTAACTGATAAATACTTGACTCCTAGTGACTTGAAATAGGCTGGCTGTCTATCATACATAGAAATACTTGAAATAAGATAGCTTCTTAGGTACATAAAAGGACCTCTAACCCGCCATACAGCTTATTCTCTCAACTTGTTCCAGCAAGTATTGGTGCTATAGAAAACAGATACCTAAATATATTTGACATAAACATTTAATATAGTTCATAAGAATACAAGATTAGTGTAGATGTTATAGAGAGTTTGCTTATTAATCAAACAGTTATCTACATTATGTATTTGCTGATCGACCAATGAAATGAAATGAAATGAAATGAAATGAAATGAAATTATTCTTTATTTCGTGTAAACTTTGTATAAAGTGCTTACGAAACGTCAATTTTAAATTTATCAGTTGTACAAGTTTATATTTTTATGTTGAATTAGAGCAGCTCAATCCCAAGCATTTTTGTCGTCTATATAATCGGAAATTTTATAATATGCTTTTAAACACAACTTAGTTTTAACAATTATCTTAAATTTATTTATTGTTAAATTTCTTAAATCAACATAACCGACCAATAATGTCATTAGTCGAAAATAGGAATCGCTTTATTATTGGCGTTTGTCTAAAACTAGAAGATATCTCATCACTGTTATATAAATGTTACTCGACCACCACAATACAATTTTCGACCACTTAAATTAATTTCCGACTAAAAACATTAATTTGGATTTATTTAATCGGGTAGGTGAGGTGCTAGTGATATTTCTAAGATTTCTGTGTCAATGTAATATATTTTTAGTAGACCTTAAAATCATTTAATAATAATCATATTAGGAACTATTTTGTCAATGTCCGAAGCGATCTAAGCGTAGCTAGATGTATTTTATTTATATATCGATATTCTAAAGTAGGTATATATATATTAATAAACAGCTGGTGTATAACAGGCGCGGTGTGTGTTCAAGATAATGTGAGTGACTTCACTCTTCAGTCTTGGTCAGTCACAAGAGATATCGACAAGACTTACTCCTATTCTATCATAGTGACAGCGGTAGCTCATCTGAGTCAAGTTTCAAGCGAATTTCAACTTAATTAATCTAATACAGTGTCAAACGTACACAAATAATGGTTATAATTTTATTAGACATTGGAAAATTAACTCGAATCTAGTCGTTAGAAGTGGACTCGAGTCTGTTAATTAGAAATAAACTTGACTATCATAATCTGTCCGATTCGAGTCTATCTATTAGAGCACAACTCGAGTCAGAGCATTAGGTTTCTACGCAACTATTTGCAACGTAAACAAAATTATATTGCTTAGCCGCAATATTTAGATTTGTTGGAATCCAACTTCATATGACCGCTTGAAACACGTCTCAAACGGTACCTAAACTGTCACTGAAACAATTTAATCTCACATACATTCATATTAAAACATACATAACATTTTTAAGTGAAATAACGAAATTCAAAAGTCAGAAACACCCAAAAAACTTCAGAACAGCAGCCATGTTGAGTATACATATTTTTCAATATTCACACACCGCGGCTGTGATACACGACAAAAAAAATAAAAGCACACTTACATACTAAAAAAAAATGAAAAGAGCCATATGCGTACATCACCGAAATCATCATCATTATCATCACATAAAATTATCATATACAGTTTTACATATATAGTATTATAATTATTGATATGTGGAGTTTTACATACGAATCGTTGGAGTAGAACCACGGTAATATAAAAACAATCTATCTATCAATGTTATTCGACTATAGATTTATTTTTAATTTCCTATGATTATGACTCTAGCATAGTATCGATTTCTTTTTGACAATGCTAGAATTATCTGAATATATGCGGTCAGTTGGCAAGAACGTTTATTTGTGAAATTCGGTGTAATATATATTGGGATTAAAACTTCATATAACTTAACAGGCAAGTATATTCCAAGAAATATTCTATGTATAAAATTGATAATTTGAGTGTAGGACTATATTTGTAATCATAGGTTGGGCAATTTGTGTTAGAAAAGGTATTTATTCATTACCCTTTTGGACAAAAGAGTATGAATGAAAATTGAGAATAAGAATTAAAATATAGGAAAGATGGCTAGTTCTAAAGAGATAGTGCCATGGTAGCATTTAGTAATATTTTACCCCCTTGAGGGAAGAAATGACTTTGAACCAAACATAATATACCTACCATGTATTAATTTAAATATCTTAAGGTACAACTTGTGTAATGTTCAGATCGGAAGGAATATTGAAATATTTCTATAGAATTTGTGTTGATTTTGGAAGATATTTGACTAGACATATTGTCATTGCAATAAAAGAAAGCGCGGCGATCAAATGATAGTTACAGAAACAACTAGCTTATATTTTACTTCCCACCTAAATCGCGTTTCCTAGTCTATCATAAGACATATTACATCATATTCGGACCATCAATTCGGCTGTGAAACTCCACAAACATACGAAATCACTCTCATACGTAAAAAAAAACTTGAGCAAGTTAGTGAATAATGTCGCATCCAGACCGATTTATAATAACTTCCGTCGTTGCCGATGTTTTCGTTTTTAATTCTAAAGCACTAAGTACCGAGATATAACAAGGCACTCGAAATGTCGAATCGAAATAATAGCGTACACAGAATACAAAGCTAAGGAAAGTCTGCAAACATGTCTAACTACCCCTCTTCTAAGCTACACGCTTCAATACAGAGGTTAACCATAATAACGTACACATACAAGTATCAATGTTTTTACATAAACACTTATATTTACAGCTTTTTACATATGTCGTAATAAAAAAAAGAAATTTATTAAAAATCGTTCTGAATTTTTACCGAGTCGGAAATGAAATGACAAACGTTTTTGTATAATAGCACCAAGATTTAGCGTTTTTGTTTTAAAATAGGTACGGACTTTGATGTCGTATTTGTCGTAAACATTCAATAAACTTTATTCATGATAAATTTAATTGTCATAATTGTGATTGCATTACGACAATATATTTCCATGAAATAAAGCAAGTCATAATTTAAAAAGCAGTACGTTTTATCCGTCATAGAAATACTACATTAATTTTAGTCTGTTTTTATGATGCACATTAAAACATAATTTATTCACAATTACGACAAATACCACAAGATAATTATGAGAAGGGTTTCATTCTGTTAATCAATGTCGTTATTGCAAACGAAATTATTACACAATTGAGTGAAAATATAATAGGCACAATATGCAGACGCGACATTGATCTAAAGAATCATAAAAACCAGACAGGACACTTCATAGCTAACTATACCACTTAAGGTAAGGCATATTGCCTAAACTTTTTGACACTTATTTTTTACTTTCTCATCATTTCATCTCCAACTGACGTGTGACTAAAAGTTACTGTGTGCTCATATTGTTACATAAAGTGGCAGTAAGGACCGTTAACCAAATTATATTAAAAATAAGTAATATGGCTTTCTTAGGTGTAACGATTCTGTTTCATATTTTATTTATACTCTTTGTAAAACTATATCAACTATAGTTCAGCAAAATAGCTTTTTTAACACATGATTTTTTAAATTGTAACGGTCAAGCGTGATCGCTGGAAGTAGTTAGCAGTTGAGTTAAAAGTTTTGCAAAGGCATTGTCGTCATATACGACAGAATCGTCCACCCAGCCAGTCACACGACGGCCCACAAGTATACTACAATATAATATTAAGTATAATAATCATTCCTCGAGTATAAACGTCTTATAACACTCGCATAACTTTAATTTTTTCGCGCATCTGCAGTAAAATTCCAGTCTTGCCGACAATTATACATCATTTTTAACTATTTCCGCTTTTATTTTTTTTTTAATTTATACACATTTTTTTTCGAGTACTATGAGGTTAATTCGCTCTACGCGTCTGTACAAGTTTTACAAAAAGAATTTCACATACAGTCTAGTTTCATACTTTCTAGAGATCCAGACAAGTGTATGGTGTTGAGTGGCTGGTGTACTCGAGTCTAGTCAAGTTCAGTCCATCTCTAGAGGACTCAAGGTTCACACAATTTAATTACTCGAGTTCTTGTATTGTAGAGCTTACTCTCGAGTCTCCATATTAGAAGCCAACTCGAGTCTCTAAATTAGAAGCGAACTCGAGTCTTGAAGCTCGAGGCCCACTAGAGCACAACACTATTACGAGTATATACACGCTTGTAAAAATCAAAACGAGTCTATGCATTAGAATAAGTACAACTCGAGTCCATACAATCACATGCCAATCAAAGAAGATAACAAATACAATACTCAAGTGACTAAAAACTTATAGAGAACTAAAGTCTATCTCGAGTACACCGCCTCAATCACCAAAAATAAAACGGCAGGTGAAAAAAATGCGAGGATTGTCGATGTCGCAGCACCAAAGTTGCCACAGCTAAAAATACTTAAAAACTACCAAAGACTACGACTGAAAACGAATCTTTTTTTATCTCATTTTGAATTTTATTAGTGATTCAAGATGAATGTCGTCTATAAGTCTATACAATGTCAAAAATATATAAATATATATAGTATATGATAGTAGATACTTACAATAACTATATAATTGTCAAAACTGTCGTATGTTAGCGTGAAGTAGCGTAGCGTTGCTTATTGTCGATGCATATAAGCTGCGGACAAAACAGAAAACACATATTAATTATATCTGATCTAATACACATAAATAAAATTGGAGTGTCTGTTTGTAATATTAAAATAACCGCTTTTTACTTAATGCATATGGATGTATACACGGTACATATACCGAAATTATTTTTTTACAATTTTTGTCTGTCTGTCTGTTTGTTCTCGCTAATTTCTGGATCGGCTGGACCGATTTTGACGGGACTTTCATTGGCGGATAGCTGATGTACCAAGGAGTAACTTAGGCTATACAAATTAACCGGGTACGCGAAGTAGTTCCCACAGGACGCGGGTGAAACCGCGGGAAACAGCTAGTTATATATAAAATTCTTGTGTTACTGACAGACAAGCTACAAAACTGGCCAAAACTATTGGGAGCATGGAGCTGAAATTTGCCTTGTATGTTCCTTGGAGACCGCAGAGACGCAATAAGAAGGGATTTTGCAAAATGTCCCACGGGACCGGGCAGAGACTGGAGCGGCCATAGATGAGGGCATCCTTTCGTTTATAGATCTAATCATACTTATAATGTGTGTATTATCTACCAGATTAATCACTACATAGTATAAAAAAAGTCTGTCTTCTGTCTGTCTGTCCCTATGTATCATGCTTAAATCTTAAAAACTACGCAACGGATTTTAATGTGTTTTTTTTAATAGATATAATGATTCAAGAATAAGGTTTATATGTATAATTGACGTGGGCGAAGCCGCTGGCGACGTCTTGTTCAATATAAGATCGACATTTCTATGAATTATCTGACAAATTAATTTAACAGGGCATTTTCTTGGATTTAATTTCAATGTCTATATGAAAAAGATATAGACATAGGGAGGAAAAAGGCAGCGATAGCCTAGTGGAGATACCAACAGACTGCCATGCAGAGGATATCGGGTGCGAATCCACGGCGCGCACTAATGACTTTTGAATTATGTACGTATTGCCAAAGAGCTCAGATATTTACATAGAGGCGCATTTCTTATGGGCGCTCTGTAGACAAACTTTCTGTGACCCAAATTGCCGCATGGCGGCGTGGCAGTCGCGCTGTGACAGCTGTCTCTACGAGTGCAAGAGAGACGAACGTTCCTCCTGTGTGTCTTAACTACGCGAGCAAGAGATAAGGAGAACGAAGCCAGCGCCGCCAACTACAAACTACACTGGCGACAGTCGCCACTTGGAAACGGCACACGAAATCGTTAAGAAATGCGCTTCTATGTAAATCTGTATTCAGTGGTTAAGCTGTCGGTATAGGCTGTCATGAAGATTTTTGACAGTTGTTAGTCGGAGTCAGTATTTTTGAATAAACTGACACTAGTCTCAACTATGGGGTATGAGGGATATCGCTATCTCTTTGTGTTGCGGGCGTCAGACAGGCAGTATCTATAAAAAGTTAATATTCTGTCAACTCCGGTTAGACTAGTAAATTGACCCCATTGGGTTGAAACTGGGATAACCACAGAGCAAATGGGGATAACGCTACGAAGGTGATGACATACATATCTTAATACTGGACTCACTCTTGTAGCCCCGGAGGGTAGGTAAAAATCTTAATATATAAAATCCTTGCGTTTCTTACTGACTGAAAGACACGCTACAGCCGAAACTATTGGGCGCAGGAAGCTGAAATTTGGCATGTATGTTCCTTGGGGACCGTAGGGGTGCACTAAGAAGGGATTGCCCGAAATTCCCACGGGATCGGCCAAAACGCGTAAATTTTAAAAAATTGCAGGCGTAGCTGCTGGCGTCCTCTAGTTATACATAATATGTCAAACATAATATGTCTCTGCCTACCTCTCCGGGAAACAGGCGTGAGTCTATGTATGTATGTATCTCAAACATGTATCTCTAGTAGCCACATCCATAGATAGCTCGGATATTGAAGACGGGCTGTTTAGCAGTACAATACATAATAATATGACAGTTCGATTTGAGAAGAATCGAGCGGGAATCGAACCCGCGCTCCTCGACTATACAAACATGTGTGCTATATGCAACGAAAACCCAACCTACTAGACACCTAAAGTTTTCATTTCTACAAACAAACAATTCTGTCAAAGCGGTGAGGTATGCGGGGCGAAGGGGGCTACAAAAATGGATTCTAATTGGCCGGTTCAAATTTACGGTACGTCATAATTCATAACTAGTGTTGGGATTGGTCTTATGTAAGACGTATAAGTCTAACGTGTTGTCAGAAAGTGTTCGCCTTACGTCTGCCGTCTAGTAGGCTGAGTTGTCGTTGGTTATGTGTAATATGCAGTGATATTGACTCACCCAGGCTCGTTGGCGCGAACCCCCTGTCCCCGCACTCGCACTATCACTATATATAAAGTGTCCACGCACTGACACAATAACAAAATGCACGTATAGTTCTAGTTAGTTAGCACCGCCACCACATATACACTATTGCTGAGCGGACACGTCCTGCTTCGGTTTTGCGGAGGCTGCGGAGGAAAAAATACATCTATTAGTTATTGTTTAGACTAGTAGACTAATGCCTGTTGCCCCGGAGGGTAGGCAGAGGTGTAATAATAATACTCTACCACATACGTTGTCCGTGTGGTGACGGATAAAGAATACGGATTGTCACCACCCCATATCATCCCATGGATGTCGTAAGATCCGACAGAGGGAGCATATCATGCAGAGAACAGCACTGTAAGAGAAGGAAAACTTGATACAAACCCTATACCAACCCGTTTGGCCAGCGTGGTATAGTAGGCCAATTCCTTCTTTCAAAGGAGAGGCCTAGTCTAGCAGTGGACTGTTAAAGGCTGATGATAATAATGATGATGATGACCACATACATACAACACAATCTAATCCCAAAATAAGCAGTGCTTGTACTATGGGTACTAGACACTGGATAAACATACATATTACACATTTTTCTTGAAAATACATACATATAATACTTAGACCATGACAAACATCCATGTTCACGCATATAAATGTTTGACTATAGCAGGAATCGAGCCTGCGACCTACTGCATCGCAGTCGGTGGCGTAGTGGCAGTGTAAACTACTGCATCGCAGTCGTTTACACTGCCACTACGCCACCGGGTCGTCTTTGCATTTCTCCAGGAGCCGGCGCGCGCGCGGTTGTTGTTGCTGTTGTTACTGTTGTTGTGCGTGGGACTATGTCCACTAGTGGACAGTATACTTACGCCTCTGCCTGGCGTGCGCGACGACGGACTGCGCGCCGCAGGAGCCGGCGCGCGCGCGGTTGTTGTTGCTGTTGTTACTGTTGTTGTGCGTGGGACTATGTCCACTAGTGGACAGTATACTTACGCCTCTGCCTGGCGTGCGCGACGACGGACTGCGCGCCGCAGGAGCCGGCGCGCGCGCGGTTGTTGTTGCTGTTGTTACTGTTGTTGTGCGTGGGACTATGTCCACTAGTGGACAGTATACTTACGCCTCTGCCTGGCGTGCGCGACGACGGACTGCGCGCCGCAGGAGCCGGCGCGCGCGCGGTTGTTGTTGCTGTTGTTACTGTTGTTGTGCGTGGGACTATGTCCACTAGTGGACAGTATACTTACGCCTCTGCCTGGCGTGCGCGACGACGGACTGCGCGCCGCAGGAGCCGGCGCGCGCGCGGTTGTTGTTGCTGTTGTTACTGTTGTTGTGCGTGGGACTATGTCCACTAGTGGACAGTATACTTACGCCTCTGCCTGGCGTGCGCGACGACGGACTGCGCGCCGCAGGAGCCGGCGCGCGCGCGGTTGTTGTTGCTGTTGTTACTGTTGTTGTGCGTGGGACTATGTCCACTAGTGGACAGTATACTTACGCCTCTGCCTGGCGTGCGCGACGACGGACTGCGCGCCGCAGGAGCCGGCGCGCGCGCGGTTGTTGTTGCTGTTGTTACTGTTGTTGTGCGTGGGACTATGTCCACTAGTGGACAGTATACTTACGCCTCTGCCTGGCGTGCGCGACGACGGACTGCGCGCCGCAGGAGCCGGCGCGCGCGCGGTTGTTGTTGCTGTTGTTACTGTTGTTGTGCGTGGGACTATGTCCACTAGTGGACAGTATACTTACGCCTCTGCCTGGCGTGCGCGACGACGGACTGCGCGCCGCAGGAGCCGGCGCGCGCGCGGTTGTTGTTGCTGTTGTTACTGTTGTTGTGCGTGGGACTATGTCCACTAGTGGACAGTATACTTACGCCTCTGCCTGGCGTGCGCGACGACGGACTGCGCGCCGCAGGAGCCGGCGCGCGCGCGGTTGTTGTTGCTGTTGTTACTGTTGTTGTGCGTGGGACTATGTCCACTAGTGGACAGTATACTTACGCCTCTGCCTGGCGTGCGCGACGACGGACTGCGCGCCGCAGGAGCCGGCGCGCGCGCGGTTGTTGTTGCTGTTGTTACTGTTGTTGTGCGTGGGACTATGTCCACTAGTGGACAGTATACTTACGCCTCTGCCTGGCGTGCGCGACGACGGACTGCGCGCCGCAGGAGCCGGCGCGCGCGCGGTTGTTGTTGCTGTTGTTACTGTTGTTGTGCGTGGGACTATGTCCACTAGTGGACAGTATACTTACGCCTCTGCCTGGCGTGCGCGACGACGGACTGCGCGCCGCAGGAGCCGGCGCGCGCGCGGTTGTTGTTGCTGTTGTTACTGTTGTTGTGCGTGGGACTATGTCCACTAGTGGACAGTATACTTACGCCTCTGCCTGGCGTGCGCGACGACGGACTGCGCGCCGCAGGAGCCGGCGCGCGCGCGGTTGTTGTTGCTGTTGTTACTGTTGTTGCTGCTGGCCGCGGGGAACGCGCGCCCACTGTTATAAACAACATATTACGTTATCATCAAATACATATATCCCAAATATATCCCACTTCTGAAAACGTTTACAGAAGCGGGATAAAGAGATGACTATAAAGGCTAAAAAATGAAGTGGGATAAAAAGAGATGGGCTACAAAATGACTATAAGAGCTAAAAAAAGAAATTGAAAAGTGGGATATCGAGAGATGGTCTACAAAAATGACTATATGAACTAAAAAAAGAAGTGGGATGAAGAGACGTGGGCTACAAAATGACTATAAGAGCTAAAAAGAGAAAATGAGAAGTGGCATATCGAGAGATGGGCTAGAAAAATGACTATAATTATGAACTAGGAAAAAAGAAGTGGTACAAAGAGAGATGGGCTACAAAATGACTATAAGAGCTAAAAAAAAGAAAATGAGAAGTGGGATATTGAAAGAGTCTACAAAAATGACAAAGCTACGGTAGGTGTACAATTGCGCGCTCTTTACGCAATTCCACGTCCCAGAGTGTATTTTTCGAATGTTAAATACGACCAGAAGAGCTAGAAAGTTTAAAGAAAGTTGTGTACTAACGAGGAGTGTCTGGTGTGGTGATGGTGCACGGGTCGGTCGGACTCGGACACGGAGCGCGTGCGGTCGTACGGTCGCGCGTGCGGCCCGCGACCCGCCGCCGCGCCGCCGCCACCCGCCAGGAGCTCGTTCAGTGCTGGCTGTGGACAACACAGATATATGTATTTAGTAATAATAATATTCTACCACATTCACACAACACCATCTCGTCCCAAACTAAACAGAAGCTTGTACTATGGGTACTAGATAATGGATAAACATACTTATATACTTTATTTTTGTTAATACATACATATTATACATAGAAACACCCAGACCAAGACAAACATCCATGTTCATGCACACAAATGTTTCACTTGAGTGGGAATCGAACTCGCGACCTTCGGCGTAGCAGTCGCTTACACTACCGCGGCGCCAACCGGTCGTCGTGTTTTAGTGCTGACACTGTTGTGTAGATAAAAGCACACTAAAGGGAACTATTGTTGCAGTAATATGTCAAATATCTAAAGGATCACACGCCAAGTGATCGCCAAATTCACAAAAAAATTATAAAGTCGTAAATGATATATTACATATTATTCAATCTTCAGCACATGGCACATTAACACTTCAATAACTCCATATCGCAATATCACTGGACAGAGCACGATAATCGCTCTCCTAAAAGTGACTTGAGATTTAAGGGAAAGAATGGAGGACACAAAAGTTGCGGTGCTAACTTTTGTCGATTTAACGAATGCCTTTGATACGATTAATAACAAAAATGTTCTATCCATTCCCTCTAATCTCCAGATCTCATCAGAGACGCTTTAATAGGTCTCCAAATATCTCATCGGACGGCATCAGTCCACCCAACAAGATAAGTCTTCATCAATGCGGTGTGACTTACAATCTGGCGTTCCTCAAGGTGGCATTCTTTCACCACTATTTTCTGTTTTTACGCCTGACCCAAAATCTGCAAGCTTCACTTGTAGATCGATTTACAGTTATACGTACAAGCTCTGATTGATAATATCGCTTCGGCTATCGAAGAAGTAAACCACTATTTACTATGTTAAACGACTGGATGGATTTGATTTGGTGTTACCGTAAACCTCACAAAATGCCAGGCAATAATAATTATAGGAAGCCAGCGCCTTATGAATAGTCTAGATTTTGCAACATGATCGAAGGTCACATTTAATCAGATTAGGATACCCTTCAGCCCAGAAAGTCTCGACAAGTGTCATTCGCTCCTTTTTATTTATTTATTTATAGTCTCACGCCTGTATCCCCGAAGGGGTAGGCAGAGGTGTAAATATTACACCCACATTTCACCATGAATTTTTAGGTCCCACGTAATAGGGGGCGAGCCTATTGCCGTTACCAGGCACATCACCAGACTCCGGGATGCTACTGAATATTCGAAGAGACCCAGTAACACGTTTGCTCGACCCGGGAATCAAACCCGGGACCTCCGATCAGCAGTCGCATACGCTATCCACTGGACCACGGAGGCAGTCATTCGCTCCTGATTTCTAATATCACTATCGTTTGGTTGCCACAGTAACATAAGCTGTTCGTTCTTTTTCGACTACGTGACATATCGGAAACTTATGCCAGTTCCATACCTTTTTGCACTTGGCGCATAGTGATATCGCTAATGGAATGTCACTTGTCTACCCAACAATTTGTATTTTGCAAACAACAACAATTTTTGGCTTCCACTTGGATAGCCGACTGACATTTTTCGTCCGTCAAAAAGTGACAAGACCCGACATGGGACGAAGGTAATGCTGATGCATATTTGAATGGTTGTTAATAAAATATAGTGATACTTTTTCCTGGTATTCCAAGGAAAACAGTAACCAAGGGATGTCTGGAAATTCAATTGAGAAACTCCAACAGAATTGCATCAAGAAGACCGTATCGAATGGCTCCAATAGAGCTGCAAGGTTTCCTCAGATTCCTATTAAAGAAGAATCTATAGCGAAAACTGCCTTCATCACGTCAGATGTGTTCTATGAATACGTTAGAATGCCTTTTGGACTAGTGAATGCACAGCCGGTATTCCAGCGCGCTGTAATGACGTCACAACGGACTCTTTTGGTTTACATTGATGACGTATTAATATAATGTAAAACATTCACAGACACAACACAGTTCCTGGACAAAGTCTTGACAGCCATACCTGAGGCTGGATTTACTGTGAATATCAAGAAGTGCTCGTTCTTAAAAACATCTATTGAATATCTTGGAAACGTGATGGAAGGAGTAACACGGTTCGTCCAACTCCAAGGAAGGTGGAGGCTTAAAAAAATCCGTAGGTCCCTCTATAACAAATAGGAGAATTTTATGGTTTGGCTCATTATTTCAGGCGTTTTATACCTTCCGTCTCTAAACATTTGGTTACGTTATACAACCTAACCATGACGAATGCCAGTTATCAATGGACAGTAGATTGTGAAAACGTCAGACTTGTCATTCGACGGTTGACATCAGCACCACTTCTGACCATTTTTCAAGAAGGAATTCTTATTCAGCTGCACATTGACTGCAGTAGTACGGGACTGGGTGCTGTTTTCCTTCTAATACAGGACGGCAGACAGCACGTGATTGCTTACATCATACATGAGTAGTCCTTTCTTGACAACTCCCGCAGTACGAATAAATCCTGTGTTGCTAGGGACTTTACAAACATAGACATAGAACCAACGGACATAAAGTACATCCAAATTCGAAAAAAAAATTGTGGATCACACCCGAATCGAATCCACAACACGCCGCGCAGTGTCAAGCGGTGAAGCGGCCGCTTAAACCGCTTAGACCGTGCAGTCAAAGCTATATCGCGTGCAAATACAATATTATTAAGTCATGGAACTGATCTCCATTAATTATCTCCGTGTACAGACCTAACAACAATGACGACCCAGCCTACTAGACACCTAATGTTTTCATTTCTACAAACAAATAATTCTGTCAAAGCGGTGAGGTATGCGGGGCGAAGGGGGCTACAAAAATGCATTCTAATTGGCCGGTTCAAATTTGCGGTACGTCATAATTCATAACTAGTGTTGGGATTGGTCTTATGTAAGACGTATAAGTCTAACGTGTTGTCAGATGCCAGTGTTCGCCTTACGTCTGCCGTCTTGTAGGCTGGGTTGTCGTTGGCTAACAATGATGTTATAAAGGCGTATAAATAACAGTAGACTTACCTCTAAAACTCTGAAATCTTCGATGCTGTTGAACTTGGAGAGGAACCCTTGCAGTTTAGGGTCTACCTGCAAGGCGCCCGCGTGCTTGTAGTACTTCAGGAACGCCCAGAACTTCTCCAAGCCGTACAATTGACCTGTGGATAATATATTATTAAGTCGGATTGAAACTCGGCGTAGGAGCGTATCTCATCCTCCTAACGTTAGCCCAGTTGCAAGAAGGGGCCCGCTTACTAGTCAATCGGTTTTGTTTTACAGTTTTACTTTAACCACTACGTTTTTTTTACTACATACACACATCACCATCTAGTCCCAAACTAAGCAGAGCTTGTACTATGGGCACTAGATAATGGATAAACATACATACTGGGAAGGGACGGTGTACCGAAAACTGATACCAGTGATTCAGTACATTATACTGAGACCCTTGGCGGTTCGAATTTTCCGAAAAAAAGTCTAAGAGCTCGACAATTTTCACCTAGACCAAGACAAACATCCATCATGCACACAAATGTTTGACTTGAACGGGAATCGAACCCGCGACCTTCGGTCTAGCAGTCGCTTACACTCCCGCTGCGCCATCCGATCGTCAAAGACATTTCACTGAATATTAGCTTTCCCACAGAGCGACTGCCTGTCTCACCTCCGCAACACAAAGGTATAGGGATATTCCATAGTTTAGATTAATGTAAATTTTTTCAGAAAACTGACTACCCACTGGAGTCAGACGTGTACAAGTCGCGAAAGAAAGTAGTCATTTTTGTCTAAACCCTCCGCGTACATTAATAAGTTATCGCGTCTGTATCCCCGAAGGGGTAGGCAGAGGTTTAATATTACGCCCAAATTTTGCCTTATTAATGTCAGGTCCTTGTTGTAATAGGGGGCGAGATTATTGCCGTTACCGGACACATTGCCAGACTCCAGGCTGCTACTAAGAATTCGGAAGAACTCAGTAACACACAGTCACAGGTACAGTCAGAGGTAGTCGAGCCTTGCTGATTTCAGCATGAATGGGCTGGCTCAACCGGGGAGGTACTACCCTCTCACAGAAAATCGACGTAAAGTAACAGTACTTAAACTGTTGCGTTTCGTTCGGTGAGTGAGAGTGCCGGAGGCCCTATCCCCTATTCCTTCTCCCTCATCCTACTCCTCGTCTTTTCCCTTTTCCTAACCCCGGGGGGCGGCAACGCACTTGTGACTCCTACGGTGTTGCTTGTGTCCATGGGCGGCGGTAATTGCTTACCATCAGGCGACCCGTCTGCTCGTTTGCCGACTGATACTATAAAAAAAATACACTTTTGCCTGAGCCGAGAATCGAACTAGAGTGCGTTCAGCATACGCATACGCTATCCTCTGAACCACGGAAGCAGTCTCCAATCTCCTGTCAGTTAACTAACCTTATAAAGATAATAGCATATCTTTCTATACCTTTCTCATAGTCGGCCATGGTCTCAATCTGGAAGTGCTGGTAGAGCTCGGGTCGGAACTTCCTCTCGAGCCCGTACGAGTAGAAGCGGAACAGACACTCCAGCCCGTAGCGGAACCCGGCCGAAGCGTCCTCGTTCGCCAACGTTCTACACACAAACACATACCGTTATTTAATTATTTATTATCATTAGTTACACAAACTATTCAAAGGAGGATCGTCTGTCATCCTTTATGTCCCGATCACGGCCTACAGCGAGCGTCGGGCGGCAGCGGCGAGCGTTTTCAATGTACATATTACCAGTGATCGAAATCAGGGAGCTAACATTGTCAAAAGTAGGGATATGCCTAATTTTTTTATGTGTTTCCGAAACTAGATTCTGGAAAATTTCGGATTTTTAATGAAGGTATTTTAAACTCTCGAAAAAACCTTCATTAAAAATCCAAAATTTCCCCTCCCTTAATTCCGATCCTTGCATATTACACATAATTTAATTAGTTGAGGTCTTTTTGGTGTTTTTTGTGTGTTTGATGGCCAGCTCTGGTGTCAGAAATTTCAGACCGCCCAGAGGCGACGGCATGGCCTAACGACTCTTGTGTTGAGACCAACAACAACCCAACCTACTAGACGGCAGACGTAAGGCAAACACTGGCATCTGACAACACGTTAGACTTATACGTCTTACATAAGACCAATCCCAACACTAGTTATGAATTATGACGTACCGCAGATTTGAACCGGCCAATTAGAACGTATTTTTGTAGCCTCCTTACCCCGCATACCTCACCGCTTTGACAGAATTGTTTGTTTGTAGAAATGATAACATTAGGTGTCTAGTAGGCTGGGTTGTCGTTGGTTGAGACAAAACCCGGGACTGACTGCTTAACGTGCCATCTGATGTAAATGTGTGGCGTTTACATTACGCGCTCACCAACCAAGTGGAAACCTATGCAGGCGTTTTTTTACTTTGCAGATCTATTACCAACTAATTTAGACGTAAGAAAAGAAGCACAGTTCTTAACCAGACAAACGTTCTGCGACCTAAATTGCCGCTTGGCAGCGTTACAGTCGTTCCCGCAGTGTACATTAACTACAGACCTCACTTGAAATTGGCACACTAAATCCTTAACTTCTGCGCTTCTATTCTTACATCTGAATTCGTTGCTATTACGAAGAGCAAAGTAACAGACTACTAAACTTACTAGATTGACGGCAATAGGCTTGTGTCCACTAAGAATAATTCGGTTTGATTGTAGTATCTATAAATTCATTATGATTTTAAGATCTCAATAAAGTTTATATAAATAATAAACTTTATTGAGATCTTAAAATCATAATCAATCTATAGATATATAAAAGGTAAGATTAATGTTATTTTTAGGATCCTAAAACTAAAAATAATGTATTTATTCTTGTGACAGTGAACACCTATCAGAGAGCATTACGTCAAACAGTCCGTCCGCCATTCATGTTATTGATGTTTTAGTAGTAAATACAACTAAAACGTCAAACTTTCTACCTGTCAATTCGCATATAACAAAATAAAAGTGGGTACATCAGACCAGGGGCCCAATTCTGCTAAATTAATATAGTCTCGATATCATTTCAGAGTCATTACAACGTCACAAAAAGAGTATTCTTTTAAACTATCTGATAATTGAACGAAGTTGTAACGAGATCGTAAATTGAAGTAAGTGTCAAAATATGTGTCAACGGCGAACTGTTTATTTCAAATTATACGATAATGTCATTAGGTTATCAGAATACCGCTTCTGAGTCCATTCAAAATATAATATCAATGTCATATAAAAATAGGAGAATTAGCCCCCAGACTTCATTCACGGTTTGTTTTGTTTTGGACTTTGTGATATCACTCAACTGCCATGATGGTTTACAGCGTTTTCGTGTCAAATTCAAAAAGGTTTTTAAAAAGCCATAATTAGTAATGTTGCTGATCGTTTTTGAAGAAAATATTAGGTATTTCAGTTTAACATCTAATAAAGGAACGAATCAATCACTAATTACATTTTAGGCCTATTACAGATTAGCGTTTTATTCTTCGCGTATACGGTCAATACACGCTTCAAACGATCAGCCTCACAATTACCATTGTTTTTAACCAATTACACGATATAGACCCGTTATATAAATATTACTAAGAATAAACAAATCCAACTAACTCATACAAGAAATAAAACAATTATATTCACCTAAATTCGTTATACATGGTGCGGTTGAAATGGTCCCTGAGGAAGAACGACCAGAATCTGAACAGTGTGTTCATCTCTTGAGACTGACCGATGCCCAGCTTCTTACGCTCTGCAAAACAAATAAACATTATTAATATTAATACTATAATAACATGAAAGATGTTTTTGTAACCTAAAAAATGATGGAACTTATTTTTCGTTTTTTTTATAGACTTAAGCCTGTATCCCCGAAGGGATAGGCAGAAGTGTAATATTACACCCACATTTCGCCATGAATTTTTGGGTCCCACGTAATAGGGGGCGAGCCTATTGCCGTACCGGGCACATTACCAGACTACTGAGAATTGCCTAACGGAAAAACCCAATAACACTTTGCCCGACCCGGGAATCAAACCCAAGACCTCCCAATCCCACGCGCACATTCATGCCGCGAGACCAACGAGGCAGTCCGAGACCAACAAGGCAGTCAGTAATGAATGTTATCCATTGAAATGTTTCTGTGAGTTCTTAACAATATTATCAAAAGGCAGAAGTCTGTCACGCACTTGGCCAGCGTGGTGGACTATGGCCTTACTCTTCGCATAGTGAGAAGATGCTTGGTCGGAGCAGTTATATACAGGGTGATGATGACGCTGATTTAGTGATGTAGGGGTAGATGCATACCACTGAGGCCATCTATCGTACGACGACGAAGACTATCAATACGGCGACATCTATCGAACACAACGCGATAAAATCAAAGTCCTAAATCGCGCAAACAGAGTTCACTCCACAATTCGTACATATACAGCTACTCAAGCAGATCCGTCAGCCTGCAGACCACCAGGTACCATCACTCAGCCTGCTTAGAGGATCCTCCCTCTAGGTCAGGGTCTCAAACTGGGGTCCATGGACCTCTTAGGGGTCCGTAGCATGAGTAACAGCGATCCGCAGTGACTCAGTTCAGACACTTGGTGCGACGAACGACTAAAACTACAAATATGTAATTTTAATATAAATAAAGACTTCTTTTTTATCTTAAGTTTTTCGTTCGTAGAAGTCCTTGGATTTTTTTATATTACGCAAAATGTTAAGAAACCCTGCTCTAGGTGGAGGAAAACCACACCTTAATAATAATAATAATATTATACCACATTCACACAACACCATCTAGTCCCAAACTAAGCAGAGCTTGTACTATGGGTACTAGATAATGGATGAACATACTTATATACTTTTTTTTTGTTGTAAATACATACATATTGTACATTGAAACACCCAGACCAAGACAAACATCCATGTTCACGCACACAAATGTTAGACTTGAGCGGAAATCGAACCCGCGACCTTCGGCATAACAGTCGCTTACACTCCCGCCGCGCCAACCGGTCGTCAATAACCCTCCTTCATCCTCCACAGTGACTTCTTTCTGTGTTAAGCCTGTTACATTTGTAGTTCACTACCTTCTAAATTACAAATAAATCTTATACTAATATATAAAGCTGAAGAGTTTGTTTGTTTGGTTGAACGCGCTAATCTCAGAAACTACTGGTCCTATTTGAAAAATTCTTTCAGTGTTAGATAGCCCATTTATCGAGGAAGGCTATAGGCTATGTAACATCGCGCTATGAGCGACGGGAGCAGAGCAGTAGCCTTAAATAACACGGGTGTAACCGCGGGCTCATCTAGTACCCAATGAATTACCTTTGAGACAGCGCGAGTGGTATTTGTGGTAGGCCTGCTGTGTGAAGTGGTTCTCGCGCAGTAGCCCATGGCTGGGGTGGTGGAACGTGGGCAACGACTGTGGCATCGAACCGCATGACGAGCCCAGCGTTGGGGAAGTGCCCAGTGACGACCTGGAATAGTGATAAAAGGTATAATATTAGTATTAGAAAGGCAATCGCGATAAAATTTCTGCACTTTATTTATTACCTTTAAATAGGTTAACCGTACAAGTTTCGTTGTTACTAGATAGTGGAAAAGTTTAAAATTTTGTATTTTGTTTTTAATTACGGTAGAAAAAATCTTAATATATAAAATCCTTGTGTTACTGACTGACTGACAGACACGCTACAGCCGAAACTATTGGGCGCAGGAAGCTGTAATTTGGCATGTATGTTCCTTGGGGACCGTAAGGGTTCACTAAGAAGGGATTTCCCGAAATTCTCACGGGATCGGCCAAAACGGGTATATTAAAAAAAATGCAGGCGTAGCTGCTGGCGTCCTCTAGTAATATAATGAAAAATGTATAAGAATCATCAAATTATCTCCATAAATAAAAACGTTGTTGCGGTGTAATGACATATCTGCACCTCTTCACGAAGATCATAATATAGTCAATAAATACATTCGCAAAATAGCCACCTAGTCTGGAATGGACTAATTCGTGAAACGCCTTACTTTACAGGAATTGTGGTCACGGAAGACTCTTAAAAATGATGTAAACTGTAGTTTAACTTCAAAGTTTCATCTATATTCTAATTTTATAACGTTGAAAGAAGCCCTGAGGTCGCGCAGTACAGGCAGCAGTACCTGAGGAAAAACAGCACCCTGAGGGTAGCCGTGGTCCACATCAAGAGTCTGCTGGCCTTCCTCGAAGAGCTGGGGTGGCTTGAATCACAAAACCATTCCCACGCAAAATACACGCCAAGATGTGGAGTTGCGGAAACAGCCCGTGCCATGAAGCATCATGCAACGTTGAATGAAGTAATATTAACATCATGAAACTTCTTCACTGCCTCACCTATACTATTTAACCTAGTGGCTCAGTGGTTAACTTACCCGGTGCTGTGCGTCCGAGGCCTGTGTTCGCGGATGTCCATGATCCAGCCCACATGGTGTTCCACTGGCGGGTTGAGGCTGTAGCGGGTCTTGTGCTTACGGCTCACGCTGCAACGAACGAGACAAAACACATTATTATACACTTCATTTATTATTCATCTCATAGTTTCATCATCATCATCATCATCCTCTTAGCGTTATCCCTGTTTCAATATGGGGTCCGCTTACTAGTCTAACCGGATTTGGCTAATTAGTTTTTCCACGGAGCGACTGCCTGTTTGATGTCCGCAACCCGAACGGATAGCGATATTCCATGGTTTAGACTAGTGTCAGTTTATTTTAGAAGGTACTGACGCCCTATAACGATTGTCAAAGATCTTCATGACAGCCGAGACCGACGGCTTAACGTGCTCTACGAGGCACGGGGCTGGCGATAATTAGCAATTCAATACGCACAGTATGACTCCGAAAAGTCATTGATGCGCGTCGTGGATTCGAACCCGATACTGCTATCGCTGCCTTATTTATCTCACAGTGTCTTTTACTACTGGCGTATCTAAGCTCAATTTTCATGTTAGGTCTGGGTCTGCTAAAGCAATGTTGTGAAGTTTTCTAGGTCTCCAGCCTAAAATTCCAAACCACACTTGGATAGACACACTACACCCTCCATTCGGTCAGTAAGAGTGCCGGAGAACCTATTCCCTCATCGCGCCCCTTCTCCTATTCTCTTTCACAACCCAAAAAGCAGCAACGCGCTTGACTCCTGTGGTGTTGCTTGTGTCTATGGGCGGCGGTAATCCCTTGCTATAAGGCGATTCGTCTGCTAGTTTGCCTCCCAGTTCATAAAATAGGTAAGAAAACCATAATTATAGACTTTAAGGTATTACCCTTTTTACTACATATATACTATAGAGTATTTTATTAATACATGACCGCCCCCGTTGCTCAGTTGATAGCGAATGCGTCTGCGTCCCGGGTTCGATTCCTGAATCGGACAAATGTTACGGAGTCAGGCAATGTCCCCGACGACGGCAAGAGGGTTGTCCCCTATTACGTGGGACCTTAAAATTCATGGTGAAATGTGGGTGTAATATTACACCTCTGTCGATCCTTTCGGAGGTAAAAGGCGTGAAGTAATGTTATGTTGATACATACATGACGTCTGTGGCGTGTGGGTCCTTGCTGGCGGCGTAGAAGCGCGCGGTACGTCGCGGTCGGGCCGCAGACTTGCTGCTCACCTCCGCTGTCGACTCCGTCTACAAACAGAGGATAGTATCAGGATAAAGTTGTGTCTCCAAAAATTTTATTTTATTAATTTTGTCTGTATGTCTGTTAGTGAGTGAGTAATGTTATAGTGTACAATGTTGCTGGTAGTTGTGTGTTTGTCTGTTTTTTTAGTAGGTAGTGGTACTCATGGCCGTAGCTAGGGAGGGGCATCGTGGGGCAATGCCCTACCTTGAAACCACAATGCTCCATCTTAAAAATACCAAAATACTAAGATAAATTATTCTATCCTAGTTTTTGGTATTTTTAAGGTAGGGCATTGATATACATGGTGATTGATTTAGAAGCCCGTGCTTCGGAGCAGATAAATTTTGATATTTTTTTACTTCCGCTCTACCTGTAATCAATGCTGCCCTACCTCAAATTCGACTCTAGCTACATCCCTGGTAGTACTTGGTTGTTCCTGTCCGGTGGGTGCATGTCCTTTTTGTTAGTTAGTGAAAAGTGTACCATTGTTGCTGGTGGGTTTGTATTTGTCTGTTTGTTAGTGTTACATACCTGGTTGCTGGTAGTTGCGTGTTATCTGTTATTTAGTGGGTAGTATTACCTGGTTCCGTCCGTGTGGTGACGGATTAAGAATACGGAATGTCACCATCCCATATCATCCCATGGGTGTCGTAAGAGCCGACAGAGGGAGCATATTATGCATAGAACAGCACTGTAAGAGAAGGAAATCTTGATACAAACCCTATACCAACCCGTTTGGCCAGCGTGGTATAGTAGGCCAATTCCTCCTTTCAAAGGAGAGGCCTCGTCCAGCAGTGGACTGTTAACCCTATACTTGACGATGTGCATTTAAATGCACACTTTTTTTCAAATATTCTACAAGCAAAACTAAGTAATTTTTTTGTTTATTTTCTACTCATTCACCCATGAAATGCCCTTATTTGACATAAAAAAATATTACTGAGCACTGGCGACACTTGGTGTACGCAGTATATCGCAAGATAGTGGAGCGTGCGCTTGCGTCTACTGCCTATAAGGTAAAAATCGATTGAAATCATATTATTTATTAACGAAATTGAATAAAAAAGTGATAAAAACAGTACCTAAATATACAGCCTTGTGTATTAAATATAGATTTTTTCAATTTGAAATAGTTTATTCGGAAAATTTTTCATTTGATCTTGCATGTGTCTTTAAATGCACATTGCCAACTATTAACAGACCTACCAACACTAGGCTGTGTGCATTTATAGATACATTGCCAGTTTGAAGGACATTGTTTTTAAAAGAACATTATGAATTTCAGTTAAGTTAATCTTTATTTTCTAGCCTTCTACAAGGACTTCGAGAATTTTGGTTTTGGTACCTAAGTCTGCAGCTAGTTCTGACATAGAAAAAAGTAGTTCTTATGAAAATTAACTTCATTATGCATGTTCAGTGCCATACTTCGACAATTTATTCACTTCAGTAAAATTTCTGGAACATTTGAGAAATGTTTATATACGGTATTTTTGCTTTAGGGACTATCAGGCAAAACAGGAACTGCAGCCAAACTACCTACCTACTGATAAAATCCTAAAAAAAAAGATCGTGGATCTTTTGCCCAAGTCGTTTCGAAACCAAAGATGTAAAGCAAATGAAACTAAAAGACTTTCGATGTGCCATAAGTAATGATCTCACCACCTTTCAAAGAACTAAGAAGTTTTCGAATACATCCAGAGGTTCGAAATTTACTACACCGCAGACGTCTGACTACGGCAGATATGACCAGTTTGGACACTTGCCATCATTACAAATAAAGGCAGATGTAAGAATTGCATAAAAGTCAGACTAAATTAATATGTGTAAAATGCAACGTGAGGCTTTGTTTGGTATATGGTCGTTATTGTTTTTATGATTATCATACAAAATAATAATAATAAATTTCATTGTGTACATGTCTGATTACTGATCTCTCATTATTAATAGTATTTTGTGTGTTTACAACATTTGTAGTACTTAAAGATGTTTTTTAGTGTTTAAAAGGACCTAAAAGGTCATAGACAATTATGTTGTTGTCTTTACTGCTCATATTTGATCTCGTTACTAGTAGTATTTTTTTAATAAACCGTTGTTTCATCTTAAATATGTCACGTTTCAATTTCGTCTACACATGGCAATGTGCATTTAAATGCACACGTTTTTTTTTCGACGAAGCTGGCAATGTGCATTTAAATGCACATGCTATATTTCCAAAACTATATATGTAGGATTTTTTTTGCATTTTTTAGATGTATTTGACACGTATTAGACGCGATATATGTGAAAAAAATAATGAATATATACAAACAAAACCTTTGCCAAGTAAAGGGTTAAAGGCTGTTGATGATGATTACCTGGTTGTTGGTGTATGTTTGCGAGTTTGTCTGTATGTTAGTGAGTGTTACCTGGTTGTGTGTGATGGCGGGCGCGGGTGGCGGCGGCGGAGGCTCGGCGGGGTTGGCGTGTACAGCTGGAGGGACGGCTTGCTCGAACTGTTCGCGAGAGATCAGCGACACTGTGCGGTACTGGCCCCCGCTGTTGAACGACTGCGCAGACAAACAGACGATCAATAATTATATCATATATACCCCCTACGAACTATGTTAAGGCTGTAAGGTATGGTTAAATATATAGGTACTGTTGTATTAAATGAAATGTTGTATTGTGCTTATCTTAATATATAAAATCCTTGCGTTACTGACTGACTGACAGACACGCTACAGCCGAAACTATTGGGCGCAGAAAGCTGAAATTTGGCATGTATGTTCCTTGGAGACCGTAGGGGTGCACTAAAAAGGGATTTCTCGAAATTCCCACGGGATCAGTCAAAACGGGTAAATTAAAAAAAATATACAGGAGTAGCTGCTGACGTCCTGTAGTACTACTCTATAATTATTTCTCTGTATTGTCATTACTCTATACTCAATTAGTATTATAAATTATATTGCTATACGAAATATATCTCAGTATTATTCGGGCATTCGGCGTTTCATTTACCTTCAACACCACACCGTACAAGGCCAAAGAATATCTACCCTCCGAAAGTAATCTGCAGTGGCCCATATGGAGATCCGTGAATCATTTACGAAGCCAGGTTGGCCGTTGCAGACACAACCTAGCAAAATGGTGTACTCGGCCAGTGTGTAGTAGTGCGACACTAGCGCTCCTGAACAAACCACGAGTCACGTGCTAGAGAGTCTTAAGTGTCCGCACAGACTTCCGGGTGCCGATCTATGTCAAGCCACCGACAATGCCGTTGCTGTGGCCAAGTACTGGGCTGGTGCCATTTGAAATCTGTACCAACGACTCGAGAAGAAGAAGATCATATATGACACACGGCAACGTAACGCTGACTCGTTTGTCTGGTCTCCCAATGGTACAAAGAGCACAGAGGAATCAAATGATGCAAAAGAAATGTATAATATAACAGACCGACAAACTGGCAACATTACGACGATTCGCCAGACTACGGAGATGATGTGAGTCAACCAATTGGTCATCGCCATTGTGTCTCCTAACTTTCCTCTCAATTGGGACCAAAGTCTCTAATGAGATATTTGGCTGAGTCGTACTCCAAACAGGATCAGACTTGTGCTTTGAATTGCAAAAGTTAAGCAACTGTTCCGGCGTACTCAATTCAGGGAGAATACCTACTTTTTTGCACACTAATTGGGCTTTTGACTAAATATAAGGGCCAAAATTCAAATTTGAGGTCAAATGTGTCGCATTTCATACATATACATACATATCGTCACGCCTTTTATCCCCGAAGGGGTAGGCAGAGGTGTATTTCTACACCCACTTTTCGCCAGATATACTTTAGTCCCACGTAATAAGAGGCGAGCCTATTGCCATACCGGGCACATTTCCAGACTCCGTGCTGCTACTGAGAATTTCGTGACAGAAAAACCCAATAACGCCGCCCGACCCAGGAATCGAACCCGGGACCTCCCGATCCCACGCGCACATTTATGCCGCGAGACCAACGAGGCAGTCGTATAGGGTTTGATGTCGAGTTTTCCGTCTCTACGCAAAGATGGTATTTGCATCGTGTTATCCCTTAGTCGCCTCTTACGACACCCACGGGAAGATAGGGGGTGGTGACACTTGTATTCTATGCCGTCAACCACACGGCAAATTATTATATCGCATTATTTCAGTAAGGTAGTTATTAGATAAGAATACGTTTTAGAAAGTTGGAACCAGGTGGAATTGAACCTATTTTGTTATTCTATTTCTATTCTACCACATACACACATAACCATCTAGTCCCAAACTAAGCAGAGCTTGTATTATGGCTACTAGATAATGGAGAAACATACATATATATATTTTTTTTGTAAATACATACATATTATACATAGAAACACCCAGACCAAGACAAACATCCATGTTCATGCACACAAATGTTTGAGTTGAGTGGGAATCGAACCCGCGACCTTCGGCGTAGCTTACACTCCCGCTGCGCCAACAGGTCATTATGGCACGCCTGTATCGCAATTGTGGTGCATCTAAACCGCAGGTACTTTTTGTTGATTATGGTTAGAAAAATAGCAACATTCAATAACTTGTAGCAAGCATCTACGGAGTTATCTCTAGTATTTGTTATAGGCTAGAGGACGCCAGCAGCTAGGCCTGCCCATTTTTAAATTTATCCGTTTTGGCCGATCCCGTGGGAATTTCGGGAAATCCCTTCTTAGTGCACCCTTACGGTCCCCAAGGAACATACATGCCAAATTTCAGCTTCCTGCGCCCAACAGTTTCGGCTGTAGCGTGTCCGTCAGTCAGTCAGTAACGCAAGGATTTTATATATATAAAGATTGTGGTGCTCTATAGTATGTGCTAACAAGGCAAAAGAGATCAGTGTCCTTATATCTTTTCACGCGAACCAAAACAATGCCTACTGTACTCCTTGGCTAAAAGGGACTATTACGAAAAGTAGATCACTTTTGACGTCTATTCAGGATGTTAAACAAGCTTTGTTTTTATTTTTTTAATGCCTGCCTCGTTGGTCTCGCGGCATAAATGTGCGCGTAGGATAGGGAGGTCTCGGGTTCGATTCCCGGGTCGGGCAGTGTTATTGGGTTTTTCCGTTAGGGAATTCTCAGTAGCAGCTCGGAGTCTGGTAATGTGCCCGGTATGGCAATAGGCTCGCCCCCTATTACGTGGGACCTAAAAATCATGGCGAAATGTGGGTGTTATATCACACCTCTGCCTACCCCTTCGGGGATACAGGCGAGTCTATAAAAAAAAATTATGAAGAATGGTAGCTAACGTAGTGGGTGGGTCAAAGACCGTTTTTGTTATGTTAAATGGCACATAACAAAATATTCTGAAATAATGCTGAACGAAAAGAAATTGTGGTGTGAATGCATCATAAGATATATACTTTGAATTCGTAAGTGTAATAATATGAACTTACCGATCTATTGCTAGCTGACGTGTAATCCGTATCGTTCCATAAATCTTCTTCGTAGCGCCTCAAGCCGTCCGTTATAACCTGAAACACAAATAAACAGTAAAAAAATATATATATGTACAGGTTGTCACAAGACTCATCACCAAGCCGAAGTCTACTCGTTGTGGACATCATGCCCAGTCATACTAACCAAAAATAATACCTGGGAAACGATGTTTTTTTGAGTTTTCACCTTTTTAAACCGCAATTAAAAGCGCGCGCGTGCTATGCTCGAAATACCTACTTATCAATGGGGTTATAGGGCATCTAAAGAAAATATTGGCAAGAACATAAATGCATCGATTTTGTACCTAATTACAAAAATGCCATACTAACTTTGAGCCTCAATATCTCCTGAACCAGTAATTTCCCAGGTATGATGCCTAAGTAAAAAATGTTCGTAGTGATTGGTATTACATGGGATTTCAGTTTTCGTTAAGGGTCTTTTTACATCCTGTATACATCGTTTAATTAATAATTAAAAATGAATTGAAGCTTTATAGAAGAGTATTTTAAGGGTAGTATTTAACTCGCCCTCAATTTATATCTGACTTCTACACAAAAATATACCTTTGTTCTAACAAAAATACAAATTGCACACCAAAATATACCCACTAAAATATTTCATAAAGAACACCTGTTTATAGACAGTTGCAAATCCCTAATAATAAATTAATACTCCCAATTAAAGAAGCATTTCTAATTTTAGTTTTACTCAACAGCCAAAGAATTTAATAGACTAAGTTGACGGAGCGCTGCTTCGCAGGGCTCCTATTTTTGGATGCAGGGTCACAAAAAGCCTAACATTACCTACTAAGTTTTTTAAGAAGATAACTTTCTCAAGCAGACGAGACTTCTCATATTAAATGATATTTTGTAGAAACATTGGCAAAGAACAATGGCCACTTCCCATACATTGAATGACCTGATAATGAATTATTGCGTATATAGATAAAATGTACGAAAACAAGTAGCTCTATGATCAAGAAATTATACTGTAAAGACAGTTTTTCTTATAAAGGTCTAGAAATTACATAATACAGCGAAATGAGTTCGTATTAATTTGACAGATTATCCCGTGTTCAATGTCACCGGCGGCGTCTTTACGTCAAAAACGTTCCGTTGCATCCTTATCCAATGTTTTCAACGGCAGAAATACATTTATATTTATCTTTTTATATTTTTTTTCATAAAAAAATACATTAATTTATTATCAGCTTTTAACAACTTGATTCAATTTATATATAAAATTCTGTTTTCTCGAGGTTTTGACAAAACCAGTTACGGTCAGAGAAGGTCCGCCTAGGTCTTCCCCTTCGTCCTGTCCCTTCCACACTTGCCTTATATATCTTCTTTGTCAGTCTATCGTCATCCATCCTCTCCATGTGCCCAAACCATCTTAACATGCCTTTCTCAATGCTCGTCACTACATCTTCTTTTACCCCACAACACTCTGTTATCACTAGTGATCGGATAATCGGATACATATTTACCTAAAGTTGAGGTGTTGGCTATTATGAAATGCACTTTTATATCGAAAAAATCCCGGGATTTCAGCATCGACAAATTTAGTTTTTTTACTATAGAATCAAATTGGGTGTGGGTATATTTACTTAAGTGTATATTTACTTAACATACTCATTAATTGATGGGGAGCTATAAAATTAACAACAAATAAATACACATTAATAATTATGTAATCCCGGAGACCATTTTTTTTTTAAATAAAAACCACATGTTAAAGACGTCGTTTCCTCACCATGTTACAGAATAATTTCACATTCACGAATTTTCTGTAATCCCGGGATTTATATTTAAAAAAATATGTTTTAAGAAGCCGCTTCCATAATATCCTAGCCAAAAATGAACTTTAGGTGAATATGCATCCGATTATCCGATCATGGGTTATCACACAATTGTTATGGTGACATGATGAAAGACAATCTCTGACCTGCTCCAGGTCCTGTGTGATCTTGGTGCGCGTGGTCCAGTCGCCCTGTCGGTCGTGACCGTCGTGTTTGGGGAGGCGAGCGCCCGTCTGCGTCACGATGAGGAGACGACCCACGTCGCGGTCCGTGAACTCCGCGTCTGATTCTTCGTCGGACCTGTGAAACAAACAAACAAATATATAAATGAGTATCATCATCACCGTCCTAGCGTTATTTCAGTTACATCCAAGGTTTACACGCCTTGGAGTCCGGTGTCTGCGTACTATTGCAGACAGCTTTTTGCCATCTAAATATAAGCTAGTTAACTTCTCGATAGCACTGTAACTCATTAAAAGGATTTGACATACCATACCACGCTGGTCAAACGAATTGGTACAAAATTTGATGTCGAGTTAACTGTCGTTATTTACTTCGTATATTTCTCTTAGCACTCTCTTACGACACCCATGATATAAATAACAATTTGTATTCTTAATTTGTTACTACACTGGGTATTAATTAGTTTTAATTTTATTCGCATATCGACGCTTTTAGTAAGTTTTAGGCGTTTCTGAAATATTACATGCACGCGGACGCTCTGCGAATGAACCCTAAGCTATTTAACTTCTGCGACATTTATTTCAACCTATATTATCCCATTGCTGAACAAGAGTCTCCTTACACTCCTCCAAGCATGAGTACAAGGTATAAGGGTATCTTGTGCTCATTAAAGCCAGTTCCTGGCGAAGTTATCTACATTAGCATTGGTCAAACTATCGATCACGACCCACTGGTGAGTCGCGAGCGTATATTAAGTGTATCCTGTGTACGGCGATGCTGATTCTAATTAGAATTAATAACACAGTGTTACGTGGTCAAAAGGCAATGTGTGCATTTTACAAATATTTAAGGTCTCCCTTTTTTCTAAGATAGTTAAGAGTTGGGTCACAATATTGGTATTTTTTGTATATATACAGGGAGCGGTACATATGGCACAGAACCATAGAGCATAGATATTTACATAGAGGCACATTTCTTATGGTCGCTCTGTAGACAAACTTTCTGTGACCCATATTACCGCTTGGCGCCGTGGCAGTCGCTCTGTGACAGATGACTCTACGAGAGCAAGAGACGAAAGTTTCTCTTGTGTATCTTAACTACGAGAGCAAGAGAGACGGAGAACGACGCCAGCGCCGCCAACGGCGCCAACTACGTACTACACTGACAACCGTCAACACGCCAGTTTGAATCGGCACACGAAATCCTTAAGAAATACGCTTCTATTATGTAAATTATCTGTATTCATCAGAACCGGACCGAGTGAAGACGATTGACATACAGTCACGATCCCCAGCATTGAGGGAACGGCCAGAATGAATGAACGAATTGGTATTTTTGTTTGAGGGGTCAAAGTTTATACAATTTTGGGAGTCACCGATCTAGATCATTATGCCATCGTTTTCAAGGACGATAAGGATAACATATCCTGCCAAGTGTCAGTGAACGCTACTGCACCGACGTATGGTTACACTGCCACTGTATTAGAATTAGTTTGTTACTTAGTGTACTAATCATCAAGTTGGTACAAAACAGTGTACTTATACCCAAATGACGAACGGTTGGCGCAGCAGGGGTGTAAGCGATTACCACACCGAAGGTCGCGGATTCGACTCCCGCTCAAGTCAAACATTTGTATGTATGAAACATAGATGTCTTGTTCTGGGTGTTTCTATGTAATATTTATAAAAATGTACTCACCAAGCGTCAGTGAAGGTGTTATGCCGTGGCGGAGGCAGCTCCAGCTCCTCATCCAGCTGGAAGTGCAGCTCCTCCCTCGGCTCCCCCGGCTCGGCGCTGGTGTCTGGGTCGGCGCCACCGGACCGCTCCCGGGACCCGGCCTTGGTGCGGCGTTTTACCTGCACACAGAGCAAAAACTCTAATAAATCAACTGCATAGAGTTCACGAAAACAATATTATTAAATTAAGTGAGCACAGAGAATAAAATTAAGTTAAATTTATATTAACAATCAATATCATGGTCGAGTGTGTAACAGACTTTATATGACTTTCGAGAACTTTATGAAGTACTCTCAGACATGCAGGTTGCCTCAAGATGTTTTGATATTTGTTTGTTTTTTGAAACGCTGCCATGCTTCAGAGGGCACGTTAAGCTATCTGTCCTGGTTTTCACATACGACAATCGTTAGGCCATGTCAGAAGTTCGGGCAGTCTGAAAACTCAGATACTAGAGTTGGCAACACAACACACACACGAAAAATAAGGCTCTATCCCCTATGCCTTCTCCCTCATCGTACTCCTCTTCCCATCCCTTTTTCCACCCTAAAGGTTGGCACATATTTATTTATCTTACTTAGATACTGTTACGAATGGCGTTATTTAAAAATAACGCCATCTATCGCTGAATGAGAGAACTAGAAAAATCTGATATATCAGTATTACATCTACTGTCTACTAGATGGCGTTGCTGTATCGACTGTTCCCGACTGTTACAACAATTTTCTGGAAGCGTTTAGAATGAACTAGTTTGTTATCCGACCGGTATAAATACCGCGCGGACGAGCGAGTTCACACAGTTACAGTTGAATAACCACAGCGATCAACAAACGAAAGTGTGGGAAAAGGAAGTGTGTTTTCTAGTGTTTTATTAGTGTTGAAAATTAAGTATGTATAAATGTGTAAAAGAAAGTGCAGTGTTAGTGGCATAGTGCATTTAATTTATCACCGAACCCCAGCTCGTAACAGTACTTATCTCATTTGCCATCTATGAATTAAAAAAAAGAAGAAGAATATCTATATTTATATCTCACCTCGGTCCAGCTCTCAGAGTTGGGACTAGTGTTGCCTGACCGCGGTCTTTCTTCACCACCTTCAGATTTATCGTTGCATTCCTCTGAAATATACAAAATTAAATATTTATAATTTCTTTTTATTTATTTATAAATTCACGCCTGTATCCCCGAAAGGGTAGACAGAGGTGTAATATTACATCCACATTTATAAATATAGTGCTTCAAATTCTTCAGGCCGGATTCAATGTTTACCATCCATATAATTGCTATATTTTGTATGGAATTTGTGTTACGCAAAATACGCGCCAAGACGTGGAGTTGCGGAAACAGCCCGTGCAATCAAGTATCAAGTATGGAATTTGTGTCAAATATTTTTGTAGTAGTTAAATAACAGGATAGATTAAATGTGCATATATGATAGTCAGTTAAGTTTATCTGATACAGTTTTTTATAGCCTTACACACGTCTTTATGTCCGAAAAGGTAGGCAGAATATATTATATTGTTATACTACACTCATTTTCACAATGCTAAGAATTTATAGGTTCCATGTAATAGATGCTGAGCTTATTGCCGATAGTGGGTGCATTGCCAGACTCTTTGCTACTACTGAGAATTCGGCAAAACCCAATAATACTTTTGGTCGACCTGGGACCTTCTGATCCCAATCAGCAGATATATATGCTATCCACTGGAGCACAGAGGCAGTCAAATATGTATATATCTCTAGCCAAATACATCGGGAAATAGCATATTGGAACTATAAAACATATAAGTAGATATGTACACACCATGTCTCCGTGGCACAAACTCAGGCACGTCGGGGTTCAAGTTGTCGGGAGTGGCCCGCGGCGCGCGGAACATGCGCGGCAGTGGCGGCGGAGGGACGGCCCTCAGCAGGGAGGACACAGGCGCTACTAGTGGGCCGCCCATCGTGGGCAATGGGAATATGCCCACCATCTGCTTCTTGCGACTGCGGATGATAAAAATTTATATAAATAAAAAAATTGGGCAAGTGCGAGTCAGACTCGCGCACAAAGGGTCCCGTACCATCATCTATAAAAGAAAATCACGTTCGTTGTATGTATACTTAAATACTTTATAAGTTTCTACCTGTTTATTAAGATCGAGTAACAAATTGCTTAAAAATTACGTTTGTTGTATGGGAGCCCCCCTTTATTATTTACTTTTTTTAAATTTAATTATTTATTTTGAAAGCTAATATACAACTACATATTCTGTAAAAATTTAAAGCGTCTACCTGTAACAGTTAGTAATTTTGAGCAAAATATACGAAAAAAAAACACGCTTTTTGTATGGGACCCCCCCCCCCTTATTTTTTTATTTTTTTTTTATTTTTAGTATTTGTTGTTATAGCGGCAACCGAAATACATAATTTGTGAAAATTTCAGCTATCTAGCTATCATGGTTTATGAGATACAGCCTGGTGACAGACAGACAGACAGACAGACAGACAGACAGACAGACAGACAGACAACAGAGGCTTAGTAATAGGGTTCCGTTTTTTACCTTTTAGGTACGGAACCCTAAAAATTACCACCGAAATGTATGTACGCGGTTAACTTCCAAACGACTACACCTAAATGTAAAATCTTTCTTTTATGTGTTCATTAGTCGTGTATTTGTACTCCACACGTCGACACAGTGACAAACTGTGTATCACGTCACTGTTTCCTAAGGGAGCTTGTGTACTGTACCCCTCGTATTCGTATCTGCGATGCGTATAACACGCAACCAGTAAGGCTTATAGGGGGTAGAATAAAACAAATCAGCAAAATACTTATACCATACAACCTTTCACTATCCACTCCTGGACATAGGCGTCACCTGATGTGCGTCATAGTAAGCCTACTATATCACGCTGGCCAGATAGATTAGTATAGAGTTTGATGTCAAGTGAAGAACCGGAAGCCGTTATTTAAAAACCGAAAGCCTTAGGGGCCAGGCACATACGGCAACGCGCAGCGGAGCATTCATCCACAGTCAAACTATTACCGACATTCTTCTCATCTAAATAATGCCCAAATTTAATGAACACAACAATATTCCCGAGCGCACGCGGAAAAGGCTTGTGTCCTAAAATGTACATAATTAGCAACAACATGAATAGCGAACGTACTGTTTGACGTAATGCTCTCTGATTGGTGTTCACTGTCACAAGAATAGATACATTATTTTTAGTTGTAGAATCCTAAAAATAACATTAACCTTACCTTCTTATAATAAATAATAAACTTTATTGACATCTTAAAATCATAATGAATCTACAGATACTACAATCAAACCGATTTATTCTTAGTGGACACAAGCCTATTACTCGCGCTTTGCGATGCACTTCGCTATATGTGCGTCGGGCTTAAAACGATCATGTCTGTCTATCTACCCCTACGTCAAAGCCATTCATTATTTATAAAGCTTTACATACATTCTAATGATGTACATATTTTAATTGTTACTAACCGTTTCTCCCCCGGTTTCTCCTCATTCCCTTCTGACTGCAGCGGGGGATCATCTGTGGGGTCGGATTTCTCAGTTTCTGAGGTAGACGGCTCCTTGGGGTCCTTTGCTTCCTCTTTAGTGGGCTGTGGGGGCTCCTCTGATGGTTTGGTAGACTCTGTGGTTTCTTGTGCCTGTTGGAAAAATATAATTTAATTTTTAAGTAGGTAGATACATAATTTAACAATTTTTTTTTTAAACTAGCTGTTTCCTGCGGTTTCACCCGCGTCCCGAGGGGCCTACTTCGCGTACCCGATTAATTTATAGCCTAAGTTACTCCTTGGTACATCAGCTATCCGCCAGTCAAAGTCCCGTCAAAATCGGCCCAGCCGTTCCAGAGATTAGCGAGAACTAACCGACAGACAGACAAAAATTAAAAAAAAATGTAATTTCGGTATATGTGCCGTGTATACATCCATATGCATTAAGTAAAAAGCGGTTATTTTAATATTAAAAACAGACACTTCAATTTTATTTATGTGTATAGATTCTTGCGTTACTGACTGACTGACAGTCAACGCACAGCCGGCGTAAGAAGTATTGGCGTAAGAAGCTGAAATTTGGCATGTATGTTCCTTGGGGACCGTAGGGAAGCACTGAAAAGTGATTGCCGCGAAATTCCTACGGGATCGGGCAGGAATGGGCATGGGCATCCATTAATTTATCATCTGACGTTTTGGCTCCTTTGCAGGAACAGTGGTCATGCAAGACTGACATGTCTACTAGATAGTAAAACCGAAATATCGCGACAGAATCCCAAAACCGTAGTTTGATTTCATTGAATGGAATGTATTCTAAGGTATCGGAACGCCTACATATGTGTGCAGACGTTTGCGACGTTAGAAGTCTCTGTACCCTGCCGTAGTGACCGTCTCAGTAATCAACTGAGACGGAAAGATTAACAGGGGCTTTAAACTTTCGTGCTCATTATGAGTGCATATACAGGGTGTAAAAAGAACCTTCATGAAAACTGAAATCCTACGTTGTACCAATCGCTACGACCATTTTTTACTTCGGCATCATACCTGGGAAATAACTGGTTCAGAAGATATTGAGGCTCAAAGTTCGCATGGAATTTTTCTAATTAGGTACGAAATCGATGCATTAACCTCGCCAATATGTTCTTTAGATGCACTTTAACCCCATGGATAAGTAGGTATTTCGACAATAGCACGCGCGCACTTTTAATTGCGGTTTAAAAAATGTGAAAATTAAAAAAAAAATCGTTTCCTGGGTATTATTTTTGGTTAGTATGACTTGGCATGATGACCACAACGAGTAGACTCGGCTTGGTGATGAGTCTTGTGACACCCTGTATATAGTGAAACGTAGCGGAGAGCATAAGATAGCCTAGTGGAGATACCAACAGACTGCAGAGGGTATCGGGTTCAAATCCTCGGCGTACACCACTAATTTATCGGAGTTATGTGCTTGCCCCGTGACCTCGGATAGCATGCGAGTTGTTTTTGTGTATGCGTGCGTGTTGAAAACATTGTTTTGGTAATTGATTGTGGACATTATTTAAGACGAGAAAATGTCTTGAAATACTAAAAAAGTTTGTCAGTGGAAAACGCTCTCCGCAGCACTTCACTATATTATGTGCTACAGCCCTGTCTTAAAGTATTCCTTTTCCCACCCAAGTCAGCAACACAATTGTAGCAAGAGCGTCCCCTTGTGTTGATTGTGTCCATTATTTTTAATTTTTTTTAATAGCTTCACGCCTGTATCCCCGAAAGATTAGGCAGATGAGTAATATAACACCCACATTTTGATTTTGACTTACATACGCGATCTGTCTGCTCGTTTGCCTCCTATAACTCAAAAAACAAATCAGAAACTTACCTCTGTCTTTTCCACAGCAGTTTCACCATCTTCTTTCACCGCCTGAACTTCAACACTTTCCTTCTTTCCCACTTTCTCTTCTTGAACTTCGCTCTCTATACTTGGCGCTTCTTCAGCAGTCTTCGTTTCGGAGACGCCATCTTCGGCTACCTTCGGCTTGTCTTCGGGAGTGTTCGGCTTGTCCGATTTCTCTTCCTCTGTGTTCGTGCCGGATGTAATGTCAAGTATCGGCCATTTTGTTGGCTCGAAGGCTGTTCGGACCTGGGGAATAAAAATTATTTGTTAGATTTTTAATTGTTTTAATATTGTAAGTGATTGCTATTGGATCGGCCTTGTAAATTTAGAATCTGTATATATAAAATACTTGCGTTACTGACAGACAACGGACAGCCGAAATTACTGAAATAAAGCTGATATTTGATCATAAATGTTACAAAAATAACAAATTTCTGTATCGAAAATACAGTCATTATCATCATCAGCCCTGTATTTAAACTGTCCCACTGCTGGGCACGGGTCTCTTCTCACTATGAGAACGGTAAGGTCATAGTTTATCATGCTGGCTTTGAGAATATTGTGGAGAACTCTGAGACATGCAGGTTCCCACTCACGATATTTACCTTCTCTGTTTAGCTAGCGTTAAGTAAAATATTTATATGCCGTGTAAAAATACAATTACTGCTTCAGGAGACATTGACCAAAGTCAGCATTCTTTTATTATTACAAAATTGTAATAATAAAAAAATGCTGACTTTGAAACTCGGTCCATTTTATCCTAAAACTAGAGGACGCCAGCAGCTACGCCTGCATTTTTTTTAATTTACCCGTTTTGGCTGATCTCGTGGGAATTTCGGGAAATCCCTTCTCAGTGCACCCCTACAGTCCCCAAGAAACATACATGCCAAATTTCAGTTTCCTGCACCCAATAGTTTCGGCTGTAGCGTGTTTGTCAGTCAGTCAGTAACGCAAGGATTTTATATATTAAGATAGTATTATGTACCCATGGATAGGGAGGTATCTCGAGCATTGCACGCGCTCGCTATACATTTAACGTTTCTCATTATGACTTGGTATGATGTGCAAATGTGTATATCTCAACAAGTAATCGAAAGTGCAAGTTACGTTAGTCTCGATATACGCTACTTGTAAAGAGATGTTGATGTACCCGTATTGCGTAACCCAGCGTCTCTATAGCAGAGATGTGAGGCCTAAATTACGGGCAAATTACGTTAACTAACGTAACTTTGGCCAACGACAACTTTGCCCTGTGGTAACTTTCGTCGGTGGTAACTTTCGTCGGTGGTAACTTTCGTCGGCTTTAACTTTCGTCGCTGGTATCTTTGGCCGAGGGTTACTTTGACCTGAGGTAAATTTGACCTGCTATAACATTGATCTGAGGTAACTTTGGCTTACCTTGAACCCGTTGACCAGCTGCAACTTGTCGGAGTCCCTGATGGCGTCGAGGACGAGCTGCACGTCGGCGGTGAGCGCGCGCACGCGGTGGAACGACGCGATCAGCGTCACGGGGATCGTGCCGTCCGCCGCCATTTTGCGACGGAGGAAGAAGTCGCGGGCCAAATTGTCCGGACTGAAGTAGTATTCGCTGAAAGGAATAAGGAAATTGTCATCATCATCATCAACCCTCGTTGGTCTCGCGGCATAAATGTGCGCGTGGGATTGGGAGGTCTCGGGTTCGATTCCCGGGTCGGGCAAAGTGTTATTGGGTTTTTCCGTTAGGAAATTCTCAGTAACAGCACGGAGTCTGGTAATGTGCCCGGTACGACAATAGGCTCGCCCCCTATTACGTGGGACCTAAAAATCATGGCGAAATGTGGGTGTAATATTACACCTCTGCCTACCCCTTCGGGGATACAGGCGTGAGTCTATAAATAAAAAATCATCAACCCAGTATGCTGTCCCACTGCTGGGCACTGACCTCTTCTTATTATGAGAATGGTAAGGCCATTGTCCGCCACGCTGACCAAGTGCGGCTTCGCAGCCTTCACATGTCTTTCGAGAGTATGGATTCGAACCAGACATTCTCTACGTAGCAGTCTCTTCGTTTCTCGCAGTTGAAGCAAGCCAATAAATCTCGCACTATGTATAAATCCTGTACCGTCTGTTGATTGAACGTTAATAAAAAAAGCTGTATCGCTTGAAAATTAAAACTTTCAACCATTACACAGGAGAATACTAAAGTCCAGTTTCAACAACTCTGGACAGATCTTATTTTCAAGCTAAATTGAAAACTGCGAACGAAAGTATGAGTTACCGTGAAACTAGCCAACTTTGCAAACCAGGATAACATTGCCCAAAAATCATTTAAAAAAAAAAACGGTTATTATGGAAAAGAGTTTTAGCTTGATAGCAACATTATCAATTAATAGGAAAATAGGTTATATTTATGGCAGCACTGTGTATCCCATTAACTCCCAAGTCCTGTCAGGACGTGTCAAAGGAGGTACCTGTTTCTGTGGGCCAATTTTGTTGTTTGGTATCTGACAAACTTGCAGAATTAGACAGCGGCACGGTAATATAATCTAACAGTATTGTAACTCGGCCGTCTTCGTGAGTTATATACCTACAGACGCGCCGCATGCGAGCTGCAGCACGATCGCGGCTGTGGGTACTCTTGGCACAGTCCGCACAGTTAATGGGTACTCTGCTCGGAGCGCGTAGGTATAACTCGAGTTTAGTGCGTTTGTATGGAGTTACAATACTGTTAGATATTATTACCGTGACAGCGGTGAATCTGGATATATTATAGACATTTCATTCTTCACCAAAACAAAGCTATACTACTACTATACTAAAAGTGTAATACTCACATCTGCTTCTTAATCAAATCCTTAAGCGTAGCGTGATCCAGTCCGATACCATAGGGCGCGGCTGTAGCCGCCGCCGCACCGTAGTAGAAGGCCTGCGCCAACGGCGGTGCCAGTGGGGCCCCTAGAGCGGCCAGTCCCCCACCCAGGGCCCCGCCGAGGGCCCCGCCCACGCCGAACGGGACCACCACCTGCGCGACCCCGCTCGATGACACTCGCAGCTGTTTCATATGATATGGTATGTGATGACTCGTGACACCCCCGGTGATTGTGGTTGGATTTTGGTTAAAGTGGTTATGTATTTTTACGGACAATATTAGCACACAGACATCATTATGTAAGTTTTGTAACAGATAGGTATTTATACAAAGCGCAACTTTAGCAGCAAAGAGACATAATTATGTAAGTAATTTGAAATGAAAAACATTTCGACGACGAAGACTCAACTCAGAAGTCGGAATAACTTAGCCAAATTTCTGAAGTAAAATAATTCACAATAGGATTTTAGAATACAAATTCGACTCTATATGCATTAAAATAACTGGCTTTAAGCAACGCATACATATAGGTCATAATGAATAAAAATTTACTTATTTTTTCAGATACCAATAAAATAAACTTTCTTTTAACACAGAAACATTGTCAATGTCTTGGGGCTCCAAGTCCAATGCAAAACCTAATCTTATGGCGGGGCCCCGTCAAAATTAAGTTTTAAATTTATATAAATTATCTGATAATTCTATTCAGTGACATTAACTTTGGTAAAGCATTATATTTTATTATTTTCGTTACTACAGTTAGTTTCATTTACTCAAATATTACCAATCTGTTACGAAATAAGTTACATAAACAAAGTTACTTTTAGTGTGCTCTTAGGGGATGATTGTACTCTTTATTATAATCTACTTTTTCTGAGGCAGACAAAAAATAACAATTATTTTTTGTTTTTCAGTCTGTCTGTCTTTTATCTTTCTGTTTGTCCGGGGTAATTTCAATAATAGCTGAACCAGGATCTTAGTGGGACTTTCACTGGAAGACAGAGAACTTAGTAGAGCTTCGTATAGGCTGTTATACCCGGTAGATCGATCACCCCTAAGAAGTTTTTATTATATTAAGAAATCACGCTGAATATCAGTAGAAGTTATAGAACATCACAAGACGATGTTAATATTGTGTATATCCAACCAAAATCATGATTGTTAAATGAACATGAATACTTATATCTAAAGATGACATTTGGAGTTAGTGTGTTAGTAATTTTAAAAGGTGTAACTATAAAGTATGTTCATGATTCATCATCATCAGCCTGCAAGAGTCCACTGCTGGATATAGACCTCTCCAATGGCAAGCCACTTAGCTCGATTTTCGGCTTTTTTCCACTTCGCGTATACCGTCATTCCACCTAGCCGGAGGGCGGTGTACACTACTATGATACTGATAAAAATTTGTAAATTATCATCACCGATATGTCACGGCAAACAAAAAGAGTGACCGTGAGTTTGAATGCCCTTTATTTCTCATGGTATATCCCTGTCTACGCATTTCAAATGTGGCACTAAATATATAATTGTAGATTCATTATGTAATTTACTTCAATGTTGACGTTCATAAGCGTCATCTTAACATAAATGATTAAATGATTTTCACTTTTAATATTTGTATAGAATCCATTACTATATTATAAATGCGAAAGTGTGTTTGTACGTCTTTCATTCACGCATAAGCTACTGAAACATGACCAACTTTATAGTTACGCAGTATCATGGTATTTGTTAATAAAAGCTTTTTGGACGACTACTAAGATTCTCTTCAATCCAAGACAATATGAAATTGTTTTCAGCAAAATATCGCATGCTCATCATCATCGTCGTCCTAGCGTTATCCCGGTTGCAGCCAAGAATTTCGTCTTGAAGCCCAGGGCTTACGAGTCTAACCAGGGGGGCGATTCAGAATCGTTCGATATCTCATTTGACATTCGATTCCGTTAATTGTCAAACGGGCTACCTCATTTTTTGTCAAAACTATCGCATTTCCTATCAATTTTTTGCATTCAGTATTAAGTAAAATAATAAATAAACCGAATTCAATGAATATTTGTTCAAAATATCTCTGATAGGCGGCTGAAAGACGAGGACAATAATTTGACATATCGTACGATTACTTGTCGTGACATTCTGAATCGCCCTGCAGATTTGATAGAATGTTGGTCTTTCCAGAGAGCGACTGCCGTCTAACCTCCGCAATCCAAAGCGATAGCGATATTCTATGGCCTAAAGGAGTGTTATGATCAATGGTACTGATTCTCCATAAAATTTCCATTTAGGTTGTGGAGTTAAGATAGCAGTCGCTTTATAGAAAAACTTGTATGCAAATTGGTAAATATTAATATATCTCACGTGCCAAGAATGGTGAATATGTGGCTACCTATTTCATGTATACCCTTCTATCTGTATACAACCATATTTTGCGAGCTAGCAAATTATTTAAATTCTGATAAATCTAGTAGGACTAGTCCGCAACAGCCAGGCTCCAAGATCTCTTGAAAGTCTTGGATGCAATTCTAGTTTTATCCAAATTGCATCCATCCATTATGATGGTGATCTTGGATAGAAAAAGTTGCGGATCAATCCGATAAATAACAACGCAGAGCGATGATGATTAACATTGTTGAGCCAAGTGTAGATGCACAAATATGCAGGTATCTATTTTATATAAATTTTAATTATTATGAATGATACAAACTGAAGTTAAATGTCACAACCAATTTACTTTTATTATAGGTAAGGCAATTTGAATGGTAATCTCGTACTATCATATGTATAATTGATAAAAAGCAAATTATGTACATCAAAAAAACAGATACCTGCTGCGGGTCTAGTATGAGTTTTACCCTCCATCGTCACAAAAATTCGACGACGTCTAAATGCGCCCCCTAGTGGACTCTATCGATCGCTACTATCCGCTAGGCTCTTTTAGGAAATGTATGAAAATTGTTCCCGTCGACCTGTCTATCGTCACCGTGTAAAAGTCACACTAGCCCCCTGGAGATTTTTGCATCTGGACGGGACTATGTGGTACAAGCTCCATACCTGCGCCAAATCCGGATGGTGCGGGAACTCATGGTGGTGATACAGATGGTGTGGGGTAGGCAGAGAGGGCAGGGCCGACGCGGGGCGCGGGGCGGAGCGCCGGGCGCCTCGCGCCCCACCGCGGCCGCCTCGAGTACGACCACCCCCGCGGGAACGGCTTTCGTCGCCGTTCAGGGATACTGTGTCTGTTGGAAAACATTAAGTACTTATATTATAATTTGTAAGTCATATCATTGGAGACTTCTGAAATCAATGTTATAAAGTTTCTACGGAATCCAGCCTAGAATTTCGAATCGGTAAAATTCGGCGATGGACACTAGACCATACTCCGGCCTCCCTGCTATAGACGCCTTTATTTATACGCTATAAGATCTGTGGGCGAATTTGTATGAAAATATGGCGTGATAAATCCCACTTTAAGATTTCGTCATTTACGCGATTTCAGAAAACTTTCAAAAAGTTATTAATGCGCGCTGTAGATTCGAACCGGATACCCCCTGTGGGCCAGTCTGTTGGTATCTCCACTAGGCTATTGCTGCCACTGCTACCCTATAGTCCATCTATATTACAATACGTTCAGTAATAATAACTGCAACCAGCTCTGAAAGATCTATTTGCATTTCGTTTACATGATTCATATTATTTTCTGATATTCTAAACTTGTATAATACATAAGTATTTATATGTTTATCCCAACAAGTAATCGAAACTGCAAGTTGCGTTAGTTTTAACATAGGCTACTTGTTAAGAGATGTTGATGTACCCGTATTGCGTAACCCAGCGTCTCTATACCAGAGATGTGAGGCCTAAATTACGGGAAAGCAAATTAACCAGGCCCAAAGAACTGACGCTACTTTGCTTGATCGAACCCCAGGTCTTCAGCATGAGGTCACCAACAAACTTATTTGAAAGCTCAGTTATAGATAAGTATATAAATCAAGTAAATTATTATATTATATTTACCATCGATAATCCTTAGGGTAGCTAAGATGAAATACAATTTGAATTAGATCTTTTGTCTATACAAGAGAAAATAAATTAAAAGGAAATACTTATTTTTAAACTTTCATATGTGCTAAACATATATGATGAAAGTACTCGTTAATACAAATAAACCAAGCTCAAACTCTCAGGAGTTGTACCGTTATATTGCGGAAATCCTATAGCAAACTTAACTAACTACGGAAACGCCAATTGCAATGATCGTGACATACCCCTCTCGTGCTAATTTAGTGCATATTAAAAACCAACATGATGTCTCACCGTTCTCGGGTCTCGTGGAGTGCTGTGGCCCATGCTTGCCGGGTCTGGCCGCCTTCACGTCGATGTCCAGAGGCACCCATTTGTGCTTGCCAGACTTGCTGCCGCCTTTGCCGGCACCTGACGAATAAAGAAATGGAATGATTAATTAATTTTACGTGAAGATTTATTTATCTAGAACTAGAGTTCCGTAATCGATTTTAAACTTTCGCGATTTGTATACATCATACAAAATAAATTAGCGGGTCTTAATCGCGTACAATTAATTTATTTAAGGTATAAATACCTATTTGTTTCCGACGTTTGGTCGCGCGAGAGTTCCGTAGTCTCTGCCTACCCCTTCGGGAAACAGGCGTGAGTCTATGTATGTATGTATGCCCGCACCTACCCCCAAGTGTTTTATTTTAATAGAGGAATCCCTTTTAGGCCCACTTGCGTAACGTTTGATTTAAGTCACTACTTAATTTAAATTTGTTGAACAGAGTTAGCAGCATAAAATAATTTAACTTAAAAGTATTTAGCGTCCTCTTGCACAACAACAACGCTTAGATTTAGTTAAACATTTTATGAGGTCGGTAAAGTAGTTTCCACGTTTTGTTTCATGCCATTATGACTTTTTTTCTCGTTAAATATATCTTAATTCAATTTAAGAAGTGTTGTGCAAGTGGGCCTTAGTGTGCCCAAGGAACACACGTCATGCCAAATTTCAGTTTCCTGTGTCAGTCAGTCACGGAAGAATTTTATACATACTCACGCCTTTTTCCCGTCGGGATAGGCAGAGACAACGGAACGCCATTTGCATCATTCTATCCTTACAAACCTCACGCGCTTCCTCTACATTCATTACTTTTATAATTTTTAATTTTATACATACAGGTAGATAATGTAAAGGTGCCTTGCTCATTTCAAGAATAAGGGCCGGCCTGAACGGTACTACACATACATACATATGCTCACGCCTTTTTCCCGTCGGGGTAGGCAGAGAGAACGGAACGCCACTTGCTTCTATCCTAAATTGGGGACGTCTTGAAAAAACTGAAAAGTCCGAAGCACCCGTAACCGGCGAGCATGTATGAAAAGAGTAATGAATGTAGAGGAATCGCGTGAGGTTTGTAAGGTACTACACTCCCACAGATTATCTACATAAACTAACTACGTTTCGTTGGGCGAGTGACAGTGCTGGAGACCCCGTTCCCAATTCCACTCCCTCATCCAGCTCATCCCACTGCTCATTCTATTCCTTTTTATTCCCATCTACTGAGACGGCAACGCCCTAAGGACTCCTCTAGAGTTGCGATTGTCTGCTTGTTTGCTTCCTATTACTTACATTAACATAATCAGCTTTTAACAGTCCACTGCTGGACTAGGCTGAGGCCTAGTCCAGCAGTGGAGTAGTTTGAAAGGAGAAATTGGCCTACTATACCACGCTGGCCAAGCGGGTTGGTATAGGGTTTGTATCAAGTTTTCCTTCTCTTACAGTGCTGTTCTCTGCATAATATGCTCCCTCTGTCGGCTCTTACGACACCTATGGTATGATATGGGGTGGTGACATTGCGTATTCTTAATCCGTCACCACACGGACAATTACTTTCATTAAAAGAAAAAACAAGCTTTCGCAATTTATATGGCACAGATGGCAAGGTTTCGTTCTACTAAACAAGATTTAATTCTATTGTTTGCCTCTTCATGATGTATCAATAGAATTAAAAAAACGATGTCTTGTTTTTTATTTCTATTGATATATTTATTAAAAAAATATTGTATGTCTATCTTAACAAGTAATCGAGAGTACGAGTGTGGTACGTCTCGTCATTCGCTACTTGTTAAGAGATGTTGATGTACCCGTATTGCGTAACCCAGCGTCTCTATAGCAGAGATGTGAGGCCTAAATTACGGGAGAATGATGCTAATCCATACAGTAATAGTTTTACTGGAAATGAAAAAAAGTAGTTTATACATTAAACTGCCATTATTATGCCATGCCAATTCATCAATTCAGTTGTAACTCTAATTTACACTATTTATTGTTAATATATTTATAATACTCTACTTAACAGCAAAAAATATGACATCACTATCCCATATTTTATACAACATCAGACATTTCATAAAAAGTGGTTAGTTTGACTAGTTGGCAACATCCCCATTATGCACCATTTGTGTAAGGCGCAAAACTTCCCATTCGTACAATGCCCTATTCGCAAAACGTTCCATTCAGTTTTTGTTATCCATTTCCATCTCATCCCAGCTGTTGGAACATGTTTAACATTCTGCGCCGACCCCAAGTAATATGGGAACAAGACAGGCAGAAGAACTATATCAGCTGTTGGAAAACAAACAAAAACTTATATTTTGTCAGGTGTTTTCTTGCTCAAAACCATTTCTAAAGTACTGTAAATAACGAATTAGATTACATATGATGTTTTGCGCCTAAACCAGATAAGTCAGATGACATGCAGTCACCAACATTTCTCTTACATCATAATGATACTCCGTGTGGTGACGGATTAAGAATACGGATTTTCACGACCCCATATCATCCCATGAGTGTCGTAAGAGCCGACGGAGGGAGCATATTATGCAGAGAACAGCACTGTAAGAGAAGGAAAACTCGATACAAACCCTATAACAACCCGTTTGGCCAGCGTGGTATAGTAGGCCAATTCCTCCTTCCAAAGAAGAGGCCTAGTCCAGCAGTGGACTGTTAAAGGCTGATGATGATAATGATACTGACCTGAGCTCTTGGCCTTGTCGGCGTGTTTGTCGTGGTGTTTGTCGTTGTGTCCCTGGTGGTTGTGTAGCGGCTCCACCTTCTCCACGCGAGGGGGGTGCGCCGGCTCCTCGGGGGGCTTGCGGTCCGCCTCCTGGAAATAATGACAAGAAAAACATTAGTCATAAGTAAAGGGATGGGATTTCAGCATGAATGGACCGACTACAAAGAATATCGTGGAGGCATAGTGATACAGATCGTGCTGGCTCCCTCAATCAAGGTTGAGCCGTACGATTGCTGTTGAATGCGGGCCATCAGTGGGCCGAGTCAGTCAAAAGCGTCAGACGATATCCTGCATTGTACTTGCATATTAAACCCTTTTTTGTCTGGACTTTAAAAGAAAAAAGATGAAAGAAATAGAAGTGATGAAAAAATACTCTGAGTTTGTTTCGGGCTTTCTTCTCAAGAAGTCATTTAGCTAGGCAAATCCAAAGCCGGCATCATCTAGAATAAGGTTTTGACTTGTATAAGTGTTGTAAACAACGACAACCCAGCCTACTAGACGGCAGACGTAAGGGACGACAGGGAACACTTTCTGACAACAAGTTAAGACTTATACGTCTTATAGGTATAAGACCAATCCCAACACTAGTTAATGACGTACCGCAAATTTGAACCGGCCAAGTAGAATGCGTTTTTGTAGTCCCCCCTTGTCCCGCATACCTCACCGCTTGGACAGAATGATTTGTTTGTAGAAATGAAAACATTAGGTGTCTAGTAGGCTGGGTTGTCGTTGGTTGTAAACAACCAAAATGCAGAAATAAATATGTCTTTATCATCATCATCGCCCTAGCGTTATCCCAGTTACTTCCAAGACTTTTCGACTTGGAGCCCGGGGTCCGCTTACTGGTCCAACCAGAGTTGAAAGAATATTAGATTTTCCACAGAGCGACTGCCGTCTGCCCTCCGCAACCCAAAAGGATAGCGATATTCCGTTGTAAAGACCAGTATTAGTTTATTTGAGGGCACCGACTTCCCGTAAAGACTGTCAAAGATCTTCAAGATAGATTTCAGTAAAAGATTTAGAGTTAGTTGCACCCGGAACCGGCGAGCATGTATGAAGAATTGAAGAGAGTAATGAATGTAAAGGCAGCGCGTGAGGTTTGTAAGGATAGATGCAAGTGGCGTTCCGTTTTCTCTGCCTACCCCACGAGAAAAAGGCGTGAGTATATGTATGTATGTATTAACAATTACTGGAGATACCAACCTACCAGGTAGGGGGTGGTATTGAGTGTATTTTCCTTAGTGGCATCTTCCGACACCCACGAAAACCAGTGGGTTAGTGATATTTTGTATCCTTAATCCATCACCACACACTAACACAATATCCAAATAAAGAAACACTACTGTCAGCATCCTACATGATGAGATGACGCTTCTTATAAGGAAATTTATAAGGTAGAGCTCATATTTTTTGAGAAAAAATGGATAAATATCGAGTACAATAATCCTGTCAGGTGATGTCTAGAATATATTGATTAGCACTCGCTCGAAGCCACGTGAACAGCTAGTTTAGCTAGTTTAGCTTGTTTAGAAATAATAGGCATATCCTATCGGGTATAATCATCACCTAAACATGTAGGCATTTACGCGTGGTGTCAATACTAACACTGATTAAAAGGATATACAATTTTATTATACACATCAGCAAATACGTACTTAGCTACAGCTTGATTGATGGAGAAGGGAAAACATTAAAAAACTTAAGTTTAAGTTCCATCAGATTTCTTTTTTTATGTACAATCAAACAAGGCGGCGCTGGACCAGTTTGGAAAAATATCCCTTGGCTCGCTCATAGAGTCGAGGCACACTAGAAACTGGTTTTGTATACGAGTGTCAATGTGCGTGTAAAGTAGCACTGGAAGCGATGATGTCTTGCCAAGCGTTTCTCGCCCTTATGGGGGTCTAGCGGGAAGTTGTTCGGCTGTACCTAGTAGTTGGTACACCAGCAGACGGATCACCAAATGGTAATTGTTTACCGCTGTCCATGGACACAAGCAATACCAGAGGAGTCACAAGTGCGTTGCCGCGCTTTAGGATGATTAGAGGAATAGGAGGCGAAGCAGAGAGGAAAAAGGGATAAGGCTTCCAGCACTTACCGAATGAAACGCAACAGCATAGATAGTGTAACTTTAGGTTATTCAGTAAGTCGTGTTAATACTGTTATTCTACCGATCATATTGTGTGCAAACAAATATGTATTTCCTTTTCTGATGGATACATCTCAATTTATTGCAATTTCCAAACGCATTAAACAGCTGTGAAGTTGTTTAAGTCGTATTCTACCTGTTACATTGAGACCAGAACAAATATTTACACTTCCCGATAGATACATTTTAATATATTCCACCTCTACCTTTCACCTGTTTCCCCGAAGAGGTAGCCTTCGGCGACACAGGTGTGAGGCTATAATAAATATACATATTGCCTCCGTGATCCAGTGGATAGCGTATGCGACTGCTGATCAGAGGTCCCGGGTTCGATTTCCGGGTCGGGCAAAAGTGTTACTGGGTTATTCCAAATTCTCAGTAGCAGCACGGAATCTGGTGATGCGCCCGGTAACGGCAATAGGCTCGCCGCATATTACATGGGACCTAAAAATTCATGGCGAAATGTGGGTATAGTATTAAACTTCCGCCTACCCCTTCGGGGATACAGGCGTGACGCTATAAAAAAGCTTTTTTTTTATAGTAATAGGCGGCAAACGAGCAGACGGATCGCCTGATGGTAAGCAATTACCGCCGCCCATGGACACAAGCAACACCACAGGAGTCACAAGTGCGTTGCCGCCCCTTGGTATTGGGAAAAGGGATAGGATGAGGAGTGGGATAAGGGAGAAGGAATAGGGGATAGGGCCGCCGGCACTCTCACTCACCGAACGAAACGCAGCAGTTTAAGTACTGTTACTTTACGTCGATTTTCTGTGAGAGGGTAGTACTTCCCCGGTCGAGCCGGCCCATTCATGCTGAGATCAGCAAGGCCCTACTACCAAAAAGCTACGTGTTTTGTAATTCTACCAATTATATCGAGAGCATTACAAATATTTCCACTTCCCGATGGCTACATCTCAATAAACTGCAGTTTCCAAACGCATTAAACAGCTGTGTAGCTGTTGACACAACAGAGAACCGACCTTGGAACCGCTCGCGCCCCGCTCCCCGCCGCACAGTGCAGTAATCAAAAGAAATATTGTTTATCTTTACGGTTGTTTCGCGTTATCGCTCGAGACGGCGGCCATTTTGTATTGTGAGATGTTGAAGTTTACGAAGGTCGGGGATTGTAGAGGACTGGATTGTGCTATCCGGATTTGATTAGAAACCGGAGTGTTAGGGAAAGGGCTTGGAACGCGGCTGGATTAGCGATAGGATGATGATGATTGAGAATCTGCCGATAATATACGGGGTGTAAGGGACGGTGTACCGAAAACCGATACCAGTGATCCAGTACATGATACTGAGCCATGGGCGGTCGAATTTTCCGGAAAATTTTCATGAATTTTCCGATTTTTCTTTTGCATTTTTTGCCATATAATGTAACGAAATAGTAGCCATAGTCGACCCGCATCAATATTTTTGTAAAATACTAAAGATTAAACATGTACATGGCGCGTTTACTCTGACGTGACATCGGCAGCACAGGGCGCGCACCAGTACATCGTAATCACTGCCGCTACCACCTGGAGGGTAGGGCCGTAACAGCTGATAGTGCGAGTTTGCGTGTTCCTATATACATCGCAATTTTTTGGAAAATTGTCGAGTTCTTAGATTTTTCCGGAAAATTCGACCGCCAAGGGTTTCAGTATAATGTACTGAATCACTGGTATCAGTTTTCGGTACACCGTCTCTTACACCCGGTATGTGGTGATCAAGAATACAAAGTGTTATTAACCCATGCCGTGTTTTACTAAAGTTTAAACCAGTATAAGTTCATTCAGAGGTACTGACTGCCCGTAGGTAATGTTGTGAAAGATGATCATGACAGCCGGCATTCAATACGCATGTATATCTCCGACAAGTTAGTGGCACGCGCTGTTACGAACTCGATACCAAAGAGCTCAGATATTTACATAGAGGCGCATTTCATATGGGCGCTTTGAAGACAAACTTTCTGCCTCAAATTGCCGCTTGGCGGCGTGACAGTCGCGCTACGGCAGCTGTCTTTCCTGCAGTGTATCTTAACTACGAGGGCGAGAGAGACGGAGAACGACGCCAGCGCCGCCAACGGCGCCAATTACGAACTAAACTGGAGACAGTCCCCACTTGGAATCGGCACACGAAATCCTTAAGAACTGCGCTTCTATGTAAATCTGTATTCATTGCCGATACCCTCTGCATAGCAGTCTGTTAATATCTACACTAGGCTATCGCTGCCTAATTCACTTAAAATTAATCATTAAAAGTATTCTTCCAATCAACATAATCTAACAGCCAAGAGAATTGTACCAAATCGCACAACAGGATCAGACGCCAAAGGTCACAGAGGTCAAGGGCACACGTCCGCGACCTCGTCCTTGACATCAGACGCGACGGCATCAAATATTTAACAGAAAACGTCTGGGTGAAGCGCTCTGTTACGTTTCAAGTTAATAAAGGAGTGGCGAAGGATAGAAATACGGATACTGTTGTACAATTTTCTTTAATTTTCTCTTTCGAATAAAGACAACTCCCGCACTAGGACTAAATCCTGTGTCGCGGGGGACTTTACAAACATACAACTAACTAGTGTTGTAAAAGAACTGAGTCTTTATAGTCCTAATATTGAGACTCGAATCTTTTTTTGAAGGCTCAAGTCAAAACAGAATAAGTAAAAGCTCAAGCCTCTCTGATTTTTAGTCTTCTTAAAATAGACTCTAGTCTTGAGTTCTCAAGACTGAGTCTTTTAAAGCAGCTCACTCTTTACATAAAGAACTCAAGACTAAGTCCTTTTAATAAAAACTTAGCTTTCCTAAAAAGAACTAGCAACTTGAGTCCTTTTAAAAAAGGTCTCAGTCTTACGAAGTCGGTTAATAACGTGACGATGATTTACATGTCTCTTTTTAGCCATATTTATTGTTTATTCGAACTTAATAAGTGATTACTTTGACAGCAATCCTCTACTTAAACAATAGGCTAGTTGACAAAAAAAAATTTATAAGTCCGTCCTTTAGATTATTCAAAAATAAGCGATACGTATTTTTTTATTTGTAAATTAAACCAAAAATGACCAAGATATACCTCATTAAAGTTACGTATAACGTCACACCGTGCTGCATTTTTTCGCACTAGATGACGTCACACGTAACTTTAAAGGGCTATATCTTTGTTATTTTTTATTTAATCGAAAAAAGAAAAAATACGTGTCCAATATTTTTTTATAATGTAAAATACGGACTAAATAAAATGTAATTATTTTGACCCTGGAAACTACCCTATTCAAATACTTCATAACATGCGAGTATTTTTTATTAAGGCTGCAGTCCTGCTGTACAATTCATGACTCCTAAGACTTGAAAGAACTTAAAGGACTCAAAGAGCTCAAAGGACTGAAAAAAAAGAAAGGACTTAAAATAAATCTAACGACTCAAGAAATTTTAGGACTGAAAGAACTGAAAAGACTCAAAAGAACTCAAGACTCAGAAGACTAATTAGTCATGAGTTCTGCAAAAATAATTCATAGCCGCAAAATGAGGTCTAAAAGACTCAGTTCTTTTACAAACATACAACCAACGGACACAATGAACACACAGACTCGAAACAACAATTTATGGATCACACAAAGTGTTGTCTCGTGTGGGAATCTAACCCACAACACACGGAACAGTGTCAATTGAATCAATACTTATATCACTGCAGGAATGGGAAATCACTACAGCTAAATAGGCTATCCCGCAGTTTAGCACACTGCTAAGTGTTTATAAATTACGCCAGTGGATAAAAGTGCTTGTGACAGGTAGTGGTAGAATCCTGGATCCATATCCAGGATTTTATCATCATCCTCATCATCCTCCTAGCGTTATCCCAGTCTCAACCTGGGGCCCGCTTTCTAGTCTAACCGGATTTGGCGGAATATTAGCTTTCCACGGAGCGACTGCCTGTCTGACCTCCGCAACCCGAAGGGTTAGCGATATTCCATGGTTTAGACTAGTGTCAGTATATTTAAGAGGTACTGAAGATCTTCGTGACAGCCGGGACCGACGGCTTAACGTGCTCTCCGAGGCACGAGACAAGCGATAATTAACAATTCAATACTCACATAACTCCGAAAAGTCAGTGGTGCGCGCCGTGGATTCGAACCCGATACCCTGTGCATGGCAGTCCGTTGGTGTCTCCACTAGACTAGGCTATCGCTGCCTTATATCCAGGAATTAGCGAAGTCTATAAAATAGCCAGGATTTTATAGACTTATGTATATAAATATTTTATACGCTAATGCCTTCCTTAGTGCTCGCCTGAACTCTCCAAAGAACATATTCTACATGCCCAACAGCTTACGCCTAGTAGTTTCGTGTACTCTCGTTTTTCCCTGGATGCATCGTCTCATGCGCCCGTCCTAAAAGCTTGTCTCGTAAAAGAATCGAACCCACTATACTAAGAGATGCGTTAAACGAAGAGGCGGTTGTTAAAAGTACTATCCCATCGGTACAAGAACTAGCTCTTTGTGCTACCACGACTAAAGTTCGCAATTTCCAAGGGCCAAACCTTTGGGGTAACGAAGAATACGGCTGAGCTGGGCAGCATATAGGAAACTCCGTCAAGTCTTTTCGTCACCCCTCCCGCAAAGCCTTATGACAAAGGTCTTCAACGAGTGCGTCCTACCTGTTATGACTTACGGTGCCGAGACGTGGACACTGACGGTGCGACTAGTCCACCAATTTAAGGCCGCTCAGCGAGCTATGGAGAGGGCTATGCTCGGAGTTTCTCTGAAGGATCGAATTCGTAATGAAGTGATCCGACAGAGAACCAAAGTAATCGACATAGCTCAAAGAATTAGCAAGCTAAAGTGGCAGTGGGCCGGCCACATATGTCAAAGAACCGATAACCGTTGGAGTAGTCGTGTTCTAGAGTGGAGACCGCGCCTTGGCAAACGTAGTGTAGGACGTCCTCCGGCTAGGTGGAGTGACGATATACGCATTGGCTGGCAGCGGCTGGACACGAAGAGCCGAAAATCGGGCTCAGTGGCGTGCCATTGGAGAGGCCTATATCCAGCAGTGGACTCTTGCAGGCTGATGATGAAATGAATGAATGATGATGAAACCTTTGGGGTTCTGCTGTCTCCGTTAGTCTATGTCGTTTTCTGGTACTCACCGCATTCCCATTGTGGTGCGCGGGGTCGGCATCGTGCGGCGGTGGCGTGGAGTGACACCGGGCGCCCGACACGGCTGCCCCGAGCGTCGGCCAGTCGCCTATGTCCGTGAAATCTGACGCCTGGGGACAACAGATGAAAAAAACATAAAGAAAATGTTGTCAGAAACGTTCAGAAAGAGTCATACTAGAGGGACAACAGAGAACAATATAACGGAATGTTGCGTACGCATACGTTTAGAAAGATCCATACAGCAGTTGACTTCCGAAATCAACTGTGATTCGTAAAATACACTACAGCAGATCAGATTTGACTGCACGGTTAGCGTAGCTGTTTAAGGCGCCGTGTACAGCTACTGAGTTCAGCTGTTGCTGTCACTGTCGGATTGTATACATAAGAAAGAGAAGCGCGACGACGACGGGACGTTCAGAACGAGTTATTTATCATTAAATACATTAATCCTTACAAATATCTTATTCCAATCGATAAATAAAAACAACAGTTCCCTTTATTATTATATATTACATCACTGTTATTAATATTATCAAGATTTGTTTATAAATAATACAGTTACAATTGCTACAATTTCAATTTAAATGGTTATTTTATGGTTTTTTTTATCGAGAAAATTTACCGAAAACGTGTTTTGAACACAATGGTCCCCCCATAAATATGATCAAGATTAACATATATTTTTAGCTGCTCTAAAATGTATACATTTGGCTAAAAAACTGTTTTGTGAAGCCTATTTTGACTAAGTACAGCGCACTATGGTTCGTCTAGAACAAGCTAGCTAGACAAAATTATTTTATTTGATTTTTATGTCTAGATGCGGTTAATAAGCAAAGATATAAGGTTTTTGGTACTTTTTTCAAGGCAGTTTGTCATTTGAGCTGGTATCATGAAAAAAAAAACATTTATCGGGCATATGTGTATAATATATTTTTTGAACATTTTATAAAGTGATTTATCCCTCGACGTCGCTATAAAATCTAATAACAGATGCATAAAATATCTAAGAACTAAATCTATTACTCATTATCATCACTATCATCAGATGAATCATCCATTGAATAGTCATGATCGTGAGGGGCAGAACTATGAAAAGTAGAAATCATATTAACATTTTGTTCCTTACAGCTAGGTGGGACAATTAAATCTAATACTTCAGTTGGAAGCGTACCTATTTTCTTCCGAGGAACTTCTCGTAAACCGTTTATTACAGGGTCAGATGTTATCAATAACATATTAAGTAAATCTCTATTCGTAGCCTCCCGTGATCGCTTTCGTGTGTTGTGCTCACGAAATCTTCTGCAGTCCTTATTCCGAGCTTCCTGTGCTTCCTCGGAAAGCTGGCCTATAGGTAGAAGGGACGCGGGACGATCTAATTACTTCGCCACTGTGCAAAAGTATTTTGTGGACAGTAGCGGGCATGTAATACCATGAATAGAGATTTACATAAAGTTGTCTAGTTTCTTGAGCTAAGTTAACGAATTTTTCAATATTTATATCATATCCCGATGATAAAGTGCGAAGTAGTATGCCAAATTTTTGTATTAGTGAAACATCTAACCCTGTAATATCGGCACTAGCCTCGGGATTTCCAAAAAATCTTCGCGCGGTGTTCCCGTCATTAGTGTTACCGAACCCTGGTTTTGGTTTGTCTACAATCAAGCCCATTTCGCTTTTAAATCGTTTTTTAATGTCATCTGAACGTTGTTTCACACTAGCTTTGTCTTCGGCTGTTCTTAACTGCCATTTTTTTATATTTAGTCGATAGCTAATGTGAAGCAAGCATTCAAAGCACCTTATCCAAGCGTGCAACGTAGACAAACCAAAACCAAGATTATCTTTGTCCGCAGCAAACTCTTTTGACAGATCATTCATCATTGTTGGAGTTGCCCCACAAATAAAACATTTTTGTGAGGAAGAAGTTTCGGTCAGAGCATTGCAAACTTTTCCGTCAATCATTGTTAAAAGCATAACATGTGTGACAGATACTTCGGTCTCCATCACCTTGCAGGTTGTCGGCAATAAAGCGTTTATCTCTTCTAAAACCTTATTGGTTTCCGAAATCGTAAAATCTTTCGTTTCCTTAGAAAAGATAAACTTTATTGGCCGACAATACATTGTAGAACAGGGCCGAGGATTCTGCCACACAATATTACCACTTTCATCTTTCAATTGAAGAGGAACGAAAGAAAATACAAATAAAAACTCGTCACTATCGTCACAATTAGTGAATTTTTGTTTGTACATACTATGACCGGAACTTCCATCACAACCCCATTTACTGATTAATGTGAATGACGTGCAAGGTAACAGACTATGAACAACTTCTTGTTGTGCTGAAACTAAACGTTCGGCAGTCTTATCAAGAATTGCCTGAACTTTGATTTCAGCATGCGTTTCATTGACTGTAATTTGTTCACCTGACGGGTAGCAGGCTATTTTAGCCTTTCTAACACTGTACATTGACGGAAACACCTTATGTCCAGCTTTAATACTCCACTTCCGAGTCTGCTTATAGCTATGGCTACTTGATTTACTATCAACGTAGTACGCTAAAGCTTCCTCACTTGTTAAACTCCTGGGGGCACTTTCTTCACTCGTGGTCTTGGTTATTGAAGGATCACTAGTCACATCTTTAATTTGACGTGCTACACTTCTCTGCCCCGAGATTCGAGCTGACACTTCAGCGGCGTAAATTAATTCACTAGCACTTCTGGACTGTAATAGATCGTCTACACGTCGTCTCTTCGTTTTGAGACTAGAATGTTCAAAATCTTTAGTAGGTCTTCCGGGTCCCGGTTCTCCAGATGTAGTTGGCAGAGATAAATAAACGGACACATCGAAAGATATGTCAAGACCCTCCAGCCACGTCGAATACTTTTGTAGGAATCGCTCTCGATTTCTTCCACAGCTGCTCCACTTTTCAGCAAATTTCGTTGAATATCTTGAGATTAGTACTTTAATATCTCGCAGAGACTGCTCCGTAACACCATCAAAATTATATCTCAAAGATATAAACCGAAAGAGCTCCTCATTCCGCGTTTCCTTCGGGTGTTTCAGCCATTCTTCGAAAAAATCCATTCTTGAGACGGTAAAAACTGTTGAAAGAAAAAAATAAATAAAAATTAGTTGTGCAAATATATCGCAATGAATTTTTTTACGTATAACTACTAGACACTTATGAGAATCGTATATGATAGGTTCTACGGTGGGGACAAGTGGGGACATGTTATTATTTGACCGATGAATTTGAAAAAATGAGTAAAAAAGTGGGTGAAAATTCAAACATTTCATTTTATAAGACTAAAGAATGAAGTTCCCATGTTGAAAATGAAATAAAATATAACTACTTACCCTTACGTATACAATCCATCACAAAAACACTTTCACAAATTTCTTTTAGTGACATAAACAATGCTATCAAATATGATGTAAAAATGCAAATGAATGCCCTTTAAATAGTCAACATCTTATAAACATACCTTAATGACGCTCTTAATGAGGGTAGTATTGATAATTAATAGGTGTAATCCTCAATGTATAGGGGTAATGAGTTCGTAATAGTAATTAACTTCCAGGAATTTAAGAGTTGTTTTTGTCTAGCTAGCTTGTTCTAGACGAACCATAGTGCAGCGCCTTAAACGGCCGCCTCGCCGCTTGCACTGCGCCGAGTGTTGTGGGATCGATCCCCACACGAGCCAACACTTCGTTTGACCAAACAAAAAGATCAGATAGTAGTGTGAGCTGACTTGGGCAGACCCAAATTACTATTATTACTTTTGATTCCAAGCCGATTTCCAGCTGTTTACAACCATAATCCGAAAATGGTAACATACATATATTTAGAATTTTGAAACTATGTTTTTAAAGACAGCATCAGAAATACATAACCGTCGCCGCGTTGTGGTCTATTTTGCCCTACATTAATGTGCGATAAAGAGAGAAATAAGAGCAAAAATGTTTCCAGGATTGAGACTTTTCGCATAATTGATTAAGTTGTTCTTAAAAGCAATCCGTATATTGTTTACAAACACTAAAATGTTTCTTAAACAAGTTAATCTGATAGAGCTATTAATCTCATAACTAGGTAACTCAATCTATTTAAGTATTTTCGTTTTTCGGGTGAATGTATGGCCTACTCTGATGTCGGAGTATACAGACCGCTGATGGATTCCTGGGACAGGAACCGGGACTAACGGCATTGCGTGACCTCGAAACGAAACCACGATTGTAATCATCTTCGGCCCTGTATATAAACTATCCCACAGCTGGGCATGGGCCTCTTCTCACCATGAGAAGGGTAAGGCCATAGTCCACCACGCTGGCCGTGCGGGTTAGCAGACTTCACATATCTTTAGAGAACATTGTGGAGAACTCTCAGACATGCAGGTTTCCTCACGATGTTTTCCTTCACCGTGCACCGTTTAGCTAGTGATAATTAACAATTTAATACGCACATAACTTCGAAAAGTCATTGATGCGCGCCGTGAATTCGAATCCAAGACCCTCTGCGTAGCAGTCTGTCGGTCTCTCCACCAGGCTATCGCAGATATCAGTGATCATACGATAGTGATCATGATGATGTAAATTGTAAATGCCACAGCCGGTCACCCATCCAATTGCCCTGTGCAGGCATTGGTGAAATTTGCCGACCTATTACGAACGATAAGCCAACTCAGGCTTTGCGCGCTTCAACATTTTTAGGGTTTTTAGGGTTCCGTACCTAAAAGGTAAAAACGGGACCCTATTACAAAGCCTCCGCAGTCTGTCAAAAGTATTTAAGTATACATACAACAAACGTGATTTTCTTTTATAGATGATGGTACGGAACCCTTCGTGCGCGAGTCCGACTCGCACTTGCCCAATTTTCAAGTAATAAACTGTTAAGACTTAAGAGGTATTGACATTAAAATTTAAGTGGGATGACGCGGCGACTTCGCAATTCAGTGTCAAGATTTGTAGTTTTTTTTTTTTTTAACAATAGCATTAATTAACGATGATATTTTTATAAGCATAGGTTACAAGTATTCATGAAGGGCATAATAAAGGTAAATAAAATAAGTAATAAGTTCCTCGTTGGTCTCGCGGCATAAATGTGCGCGTGGGATTGGGAGGTCCCGGGTTCGATTCCTGGGTCGGGCAGTGTTATTGGGATTTTCTGTCACGAAATTCTCAGTAGCACAGTAGCAGCACGGAGTCTGGAAATGTGCCCGGTACGGCAATAGGCTCGCCCCTTATTACGTGGGACTAAAGTATATCTGGCGAAAAGTGGGTGTAGAAATACACCTCTGCCTACCCCTTCGGGGATAAAAGGCGTGACGATATGTATGTATGTATGTAAGTAATAAGTTTTATTCGCGAATACTATACACAAATAATAATAGGTAAACAAATGTCTAAAATATCCGCCGAAAAGCAAACATTGACTAATCTGGTGAATAGAAAGTTCCCTCTAGTTAAACGATCTTCGTTCCATTATAAGCTCAATTTTAACCTCAAACATTTTATTCTTAGTATGACACAATTCAGATCTCTTTATAATGCTACTGCTACACCTGCGTTAGCGTTAACGTTAATGGCAATGGCCAATAACGCGTTAAAAATTCGCATTGGAAATTAGTATTTTAACGCGTTAAAACGTTGGCCACATCTACGTAGCGCCTAAATTAACGCGTTAAGACGCAGGTGTAGCAGGAACATAAGCATTATTGCAAAGAGACGAATCTCGTGACCAAAAGTCTGGTAGGATGTACCAAGCACAAAAAATATTGCATTGCTATACAGAGTAGCAATGCTGCCAGTCTTCTGGGCATGTTCCTAAACGACGGTGATATTATGGCGGTATTAAAGGGTGTCATGAAAGGAGGAGTTTCATGAAGACCTTTAAATACGTACGTCGCACTACGGGGTACGCTTTTCAATATATCGCATCTCTTTGCAATAATGCTTTTCCTATTTATTCGAATTGTTTATATTTATTTTATTATACTTATAGGATCATAATTATAGTGGCGAAATTGATAAGTGATAGATAAATTTATTTTCTCGTCCGTTCTCCACAATTACCTGTGCATCATTCTCCACCCTGGCCCAACTCCTCCTCGGCCTGGACTTGCGCCTGGCAGCCACCCCCGCGGTCATGGCCTCACACACCGTGCTTGCTATTGCGACATGTTATCACAAAACACTGTTCACTTTGACACTGATCGTTGTTGTTATACACGTGTATCCATATTCCGGAAGGTATGCTGAGTCACTGATTATTTACGCTAAGTCACTGATTATGTAAGCAAAGTCACTGCTTATGTAAGCTAACTCACTGCTTCCTTAGGCGCTAAGTCACTCCTTATTTACGCTAAGTAAATGTAATGCACCACTTATTCAGACTTAGTCACTGCTGATTGCTTATTGCAATTTTAATGACACTGCTGATACTTTATTTTTTATTTTGAGGCACTTACCAACTATAATATAATGATTATTTAGCTATTTTAGGTTAAGACGTTCTGGTGAAGCATAGTTTTTTTGTTATTAGTTGAAACCATACTACGACTGGTCTACACTAAGACGAAACGTGGGAGCAAATATATTAAACCCTTTATTTTCGATTAATTACGCGCGAAAGATGAGGTGTATTACCAAAATCGCAAACAATTATGTCTTTCTATTTGTCTGGGGTAATCTCTGGAATGCGTGAACCCATTTTAATAGAACTTTCACTGGAAGAGGACTTCGTAGAGCATATATCCTAAACTGTCTTATGTACCTGTCATAGGTGCATAAGAAAAAATGCTCCAAATGTCATATGCACTTCATAGGTGCATAAATCATTGGTCGTTGATATCATACGGTTTTTGCACTTTTAACACAATCTGGTAGGTATATCATTCGATTTATAGATTTCCACTTGAATACATTTTTAAAAATTTTTTAAACTGGAAACGCACTTGGACCTTGATGAAGGTCCTCGGGCTAGATGATAATTGGACCTGTCAGGTGGCGCTGTTGTACCGAAAATAGGCTGAAGACAGCGCGAGTCAGCTAGTTTAAAATATTTCTCATAGCAACGAAACCTTTAAAAAAATCACAAGCAAATAACAGTATCAGATCCTGTGCATATATTATAACATTTACGAGAGAACAGGTCCTATGTGTGACATTTATACGTACGGAAACACATCCAAAATACAAGTTTTGTGACATTTCACTGATATTTCAAGTAAATCACCTTGATGGTAAAACATTCACTGGAACGGGTGTCGAACTGCCGATATGTTTTATGAAGAACAAGGCTTTTACCATTGCTTCGCTCGCGTTTTGACATTTTTTCCGCTTAGGGAGAGAATTTCCAAAAACTTTTAGTTCACCATGTAGAGTACGAACCCAGGGCCGCCAGACCTTACTTATTTTCTCAGAAACGAAATGTATAGAATAATGTAGTGTTAGTTTCTGCTATGAGTGTACGCATACTTGCTAGCTTGGATCGTGGGCTAATTTTTTGTTATGAGGTGCTAAAGGTGCTCGGGAACAATTTCCATACATTTTCTAAATGCGCCTCCTAGTGGTCTCTACCGATAGCTAGATATTTTGGAAACTTTAAAGCGTCTGGTAAAAATTACCGCCGCCGAAATGAGTGTGACAGTATTATTTATAATTTTTTAATAATATTTTCTACAACATACATAAAAATCAGCACTGAGAATTTAAGTAAAGTTAGTACTATTTTACCTAACTTTAGCACCTCGACGATTCAAGCTCTAAAATACGGACTAAATAAAATGTAATTATTTTGAGCCTGGAAACTACCCTTCTACAAAATACCTACAGAAGTGTTCTCAATTGGATCCATGATACATTCCCGCATTCTTACACTAATTTGGAAAACGTTCTTTGAAAGAATATATTATCAGTATCAACGATTCTAATTAGGTATTTATTTAAATAACCAGAATTAGCATGTCATCAAAGTAAACGAATTGCACATTACCTACTTATTATCACTCATTTTGAGTGCCTAGTGTTTATTGTTTGATAATATTTATCACAAGCATCCCGCCTATTGAATATGAATTTGGTTAACGCCTTTACTGCATATTAATTAGATTTATCTAATTGCATTGCATTTACTGTTTATATAATTTAAAAAATCCTTCTAGAAATTTAGATTCATAAACTCGTGCTATAGTTTCGACTATGTTTACTTTTTATACATAACCTAAACTGTTTATTTACCAATTTTGATATTTTGTATACAAACCAACTGTCAAAATTTCAACCCTGAACAACCACAATCAAAATTTTAACCAATATCACACGCACACACAAAAAACTAAGTATAGACACTAGAAACACACACAAACGCGTTAAAAAAAAACAACTCTTACTTATCACAGGCGCACAACAACACGAAACTACTATCAGTACACAGATAATAATATTAAATAGTTATATAACCACGCTTTTACCATAAACTGTGTCAAAGCAACTGCCCGTTACTGCTTTAGCGCCATGAATGTGACACCAACACCATAGGTACAACAGCTCCCATGCACAACACCATACAGAAATAAATTAATCACGTGGCTTCCATGGGAATCGGGTTACCGTTTAACAATGCTAGAAACACACACACGAAAAAAAAACAACTACAAACATTGCAAAAGTTGCCTATGAATCAGCGAGATGATGCATTTTGGTGGCAAAATCCGCCATTTTATTTGTGTATTCTAAAAACTTAAGAAGCACGTGATTATAACCTAAAAAAGATATAACCTAAGTGCGGCGTGGTCTCCACGTTGTGAACGCGCCGGTACTGTCGTCTCGTTCTAACTTAGCGGTAAATTGTTTTGTCCCGCTCGCACTCCCTTGGGGTCCACTCACCGACGTTTCAAGGTTATCGAGGCGTGCGCGACGCAGTTTTTAGTTTTAAATGTGTAAATGTTATAAAGTTACTTGCGTCGGTTCATATTTTGTGTTATAAGGTGTTAAATGAGTTTTGTAATATGATATTACGGTTACAATGGCATATACGGTGTTTTTATGTCATGGATGACGTAGTTTTCGCTTGGCAGCGAATGTTAAGTCTGGCATTTTTCTTGCATAATTATTTCTTTTAAAACACTTTCGATCTATATGTTTACGTGGGCCGTTCTGATCTTCAGGTGTCTGGGACACGGACCAATTTGCTTCTAGATCAGGACACTAAGTGTCCCGATATCTAAATGATTTACTTAATTCTTACAATGCTTTTTTTTTTCCTGTGATATTTTTTTATTTCTACACGTCTAGCAAGTCTGACTTGAAGGATGAAGTTCAGATTCACCTACTAGGTATCTAGTAAGTTTAGTTGCGAAACCATTTACACCTATAACCCTAATTCCCAATTTATTTCATCTCCTGTCCCGAGTAAAAGTAAAAAGGACCTGGCGACACTACTTTCTAAATAGTGTTTAGGTAGGTACCAAAGTAAATAAGAAAATAATTCTTCGTCATTTGCATCTCCTTGTGTAATCCCCTTTTCCAATTCCACTAAATAAACTTCTGATCAAATTCGGTGCGGGTTCCAAGATAGATTAGCTTTCTAAGGGGTTTCACGAGTGTGAAAGCTACTGAACCTGGCTACACAGTAAAGACATAAAGACACATTATTTCTGCATTTTGGTTGTTTACAACACTTATACAAGTCAAGACCCTATTCTAAATGATGCCAGCTTTTTCTAGCTAAATGACTTCTTGAGAAGAAAGGCCGAAACAAACTCAGGGTCATTGCTTTTTTGTCATTTCATTATATTTCATCTCTTCGTTTATATTCTTTTGAAGTCCAGACAAGGTTTAGATGCGAGTACAATGTACGATGCAGTTATTAAAAGTAGCAATATCGACCCAATGTGACACGTTTTCACGGCTCATTTGCTGAATTGAATTCTATAAGCTTAAATATAAGTATAGAGCCGCAGAGTCCTTTCCAGAGTCGTGATGACAAATTATGAATATAAAGTGTAAGTAATTACCTACATTTTGTGAGTCTCGTAAGAGTCGACTAAAGAAAATACGCAAAGCAAAATGGTACCTATCTAGCGGAAAAGACGGCAAACTCGCACTCAAACCCTATACCAATCTGGCCAGCGTGGTATAACATAACATAACTTCACACCTTTATCTCCGAAGGGGTAGGCAGAGGTGCATTACACACCCACACTTCGCCAGTTATGTTTCGGTCCCAATGTAATAGGAGGCGAGCCTATTGCCATCTACCGGGCACATCATTAAGGCTCATCCAACTGCAAATTGCAGTTCAAGTGCAGTTTTAATGCAGTTGACACGACTGCAATAGAACTGCAAACCAACCGTGCAGTCCGATTGCAGTTCAATTACAGTCGTGTCAACTGCATTCAAACTGCACTTGAACTGCAATTTGCAGTTGGATTGCAGTTGAAATGCGGTCCGTCTGTCTAGAGCCTAAGCGAGCGATAATTAATTTATAATGCACACATAACCGCTAAAAGTCAGAGGTGTGTATAGTAGGCCAAATAATCCTATTGCCACACAATGCGTTTGTGACTATATAAGAAGAGATCTAATGTCCAGCAGATGACTACAACAAGGCTGTACGACAAACAGACTTGTAAGGGAACAATGTCAATAAAAAAAGGCATGTATTTAATGCGGCGACTAAGTAAAGCGAATACAAGTTTCAAAAATAATTAGAGTGGGTACCACACAGAAATAAATAGTAATAGAACGGTGACATGGGCGTGGCGCGCGTGTCAAACTATTGCACTATAGCGCATGTGTTTCCGAACGCATTCTCATTATGCATCGCGTCTCCCGTTCGCGCGCTCACGAGGTAAAAAATCATTAAATTCGTTACGAATATGCCATATTGTGCAGTTTTCAATTGTAAAAATAAAAGTGATGCAAAAAATATGGAAAAGGGAGGCATTTCAAGTCACCAATAAGTATTTAAATTGTGTAAAACTTAAGATTATTGAGATTCAAACCAAGTGGGCTACTTTTACCATGTTTGTCTAATAAGAACATCATCGTTAATTTCTTCGTTATGTTAAATTTCCATTGCTTGAATTATACGATACTTATTGACATATTTATGAAATAAACACGCAATGTACGGCGAGATACGCGATATTCACAAGATGCCAAAAACAATAACAAATCAGGGGCCACGGGTCAAATAAATAGCTGTGGTTGGTCAGCGCGCGCTAGGGATTGACGTTCGGTTTATGGTTACGTTTTAAATTTATCGATAAATAAAATGAATATTAATTCGAATCAATTATTATGTCGATATCAATACGTTTGTTAATATTGGATTCCTTATCGCGCGTTGCGAAAGGGGGCTAGACGAGAAAAAATTAAGACGAAAAGTTGTAACGACAATTTTTGATATAGTAAGCTATTGTAAGCCGTGCGGCGTGCGCATGTTTCTCTGTCTGTCTCTCTCTCTCTCTCTCTTATAGAAAGCAAGCATCATGTTCATGCTTTCTGATCACGAAAATGACATCTATTTGGGAATCCAAGATGGCGGACGAAAATTTTTTAATAAAATTAATATGGGTATCATTTTCGGGGTTTTTATGGATTCTGGTCACGAAAATGACATCTATTTGGGAATCCAAGATGGCGGACGGGACATTTTTAATAAAATTAATATGGGTATCATTTTCGGGGTTTTTATGGATTCTGGTCACGAAAATGACATCTATTTGGGAATCCAAGATGGCGGACGGGAAATTTTTAATAAAATTAATATGGGTATCATTTTCGGGGTTTTTATGGATTCTGGTTACGAAAATGACATCTATTTGGGAATCCAAGATGGCGGACGGGACATTTTCAATAAAATTAATATGGCTATCATTTTCTGGGTTTTTATGGATTCTGGTCACGAAAATGACATCTATTTGGGAATCCAAGATGGCGGACGGGACATTTTTAATAAAATTAATATGGGTATCATTTTCGAGGTTTTTATGGATTCTGGTTACGAAAATGACATCTATTTGGGAATCCAAGATGGCGGACGGGACACTCCAGTCCCCTCACTATCTATACGTCACTGTGGGCGGGGCTTGCTGAAATGTGGCACGCGCGAAATGTACGGGATGACGTGACATTCCCCATTCTATTACTATTTATTTCTGTGGGGTACCATATATAATGGGTTGGCAGCTAATAAGGAGTATCGTAATAAATGAAATGTAGCATATTAATATGTCAGTAATAAGCTTCGTTTTAATTTAAACTAGCAGCATTTTTTTTTTTGGGAACTGAATAAGTATCTAAGCGGAAACTTGATGATGACTTAAAAATAGAAAATGGTCATTCATAAAGAATACAAATTTCAATATTTGGCAAATGATTTTGTCTTAAATGAAGTGTTTCGTATTAGTAAATAAGACGCTTCAGTCTTTTAAGCCAAGTTGACGGAGCCCTGCTTTGCAGGGCTCCTATTTTTGGGTACAGGGTCACAGGAAAACCTAACATAACCTACCTACTAACATTATTAGTCGCCAAGTCATTATTTATAGCTCCTCGGCTATTATTTCAATTGACTTGTATAGTTTATTTGCTACCTAAACGCAGCTGCTAGTTTTAAGTTTTTATAACACCCTTAGTTTTGAATCTTATTTAATATAATAGTCGCGAAAAAAATTAATCGCTAGCAACTTATTTTATTAATTGCAAACATTTAGTCATCTTTTTAGTTATTAGTCACTTGGAAAATAATAAGCTAAAAATAAACTATTAATTTCGACTGCCTCCGTAGTCCAGTGGATAGCGCATGCGTCTGCTGATCGGGCGGTTCCGCGTTCGATTCCCGGGTCGGGCAAAAGTGTTACTGACATTTTCCGAATTCTCAGTAGCAGCACGGAGTCTGGCAATGTGCCCGGTAAAGGCGATAAGCTCGCCCCCTGTTACGTAGGAAAATTCATAAGGCTTAATGTGAGTGTAATATTACGCCTCTGCCCAGCCCTTCGAGGATACAGGCGAGGCGATATAAAAAAGAAAACATTTATTTTATTTGCGATTTAAAAAAAAAAAAACTCCCGCATTTGGACTAAATCCTGTGTCGCGGGGGACTTTACAAACATACAACTAACGGACACAATGAACACCCAGACTCGAAACAACAATTTATGAATCACACAAAGTGTTGTCTCGTGTGGGGATCGAACCCACAACACTCGGCGCAGTGTGAAGCGGCGAGGCAGCCGCTTAAACCACTACGCCAACCGTGCAATCAAATATAAAAAAGAAAACATTTATTTTATTTTTAAGTCGTATTTTTTTAAGTCTTTCAAAGGCAACACCTATAACAGTATGCTATGTAAGCGTAATTTGCGCCCTCATTTCACAAACAAGGCTTGCTAATTATGTAAGTTAAAACTGATAGTCGCCTTGTACCTACCGGAAATGTGTCGACATTAACGGTAATTTCACCGTAACGACTCCAACTGGCATTTCAAGTTGTAAATAGTTAGGTATTGACGTATTCTGACAAGCAATTTTCAAAAGTAAACTGAATCTTTAACTTTTATCAGGAAAATAAAGGGGATAGAAGTCCCCTTATTCTATATGGGGACTTCTATGCCATTTATTTTCCTGTCTGTCTGTATTAACGTTTATTTATAATTTATTTTTTATTTTTTATAGTCTCACGCCTGTATCCTCGAAGGGGTAGGCAGAGGTGTAAATATTACACTTACATTTCGCCATGATTTTTTAGGTCCCACGTAATAGGGGGTGAGCCTATTGCCGTTACCGGGCACATTACCAGACTCCGTGCTGCTACTGAGAATTTCCTAACGAAAAAACTCAATGACACTTTGCCCGACCCGGAAATCGAACCCGAGACCTCCCAATCTCACACGCACATTTATGCCGCGAGACCAACGAGGCAGTCCCTGAACGCATTTTGTACAGTTTTCACCAATATACTAGATGGTGTTTTCTGAGTGATGGTGTTTGACTTGAGCGGGAATCGAACCCGGCACCTTTGGCGTAGCAGTCGCTTACACTTCCACTGACTCCTAGTAAGTGAAAAATAAACTAACCTAAAGGTCACGCAAAGGGAAGGCCCTAAAGGGTCAACGACTCATATCTGTCAAATACTAAACAAGTTTATTATACTCGTCAAATCCGTGACGCGCAAGGTTGCAGGGTTACAAGGTCGGAACGATCAAAACCTACGCAGTTGGTTATGCAATAGTAATGTAAGTGTTAGTATATCTTAATATATAAAATCCTTGCGTTACTGACTGACTGACAGACACGCTACAGCTGAAACTATTGAGCGCAGGAAGCTGAAATTTGGCATGTATGTTACTTGGGGACCGTAGGGGTGCACTAAGAAGGGATTTCTCGAAATTCCCACGGGATCGGCCAAAACGGGTAAATTTAAAAAAAATGCAGGCGTAGCTGCTGGCGTCCTCTAGTGTTATAATATTTACGATTTGGTGGATATGTGTGGTCAATGTGGTTGTTTTTGATAGTCAAGAATAACATAAAAATGTTAAAGAAATTTGTGAATCATACATACATACACAGAGTCACGCCTGTTTCCCGAAGGGACAGGCAGTGACTACGGAACGCCATTTGCAACGATCCTGACATATCTATCTTGCTTCATTCACGCCCATCAAATTTCTAATTCATGTTCTTCTCTTCAGGGTACTTATGACGTGTCCTTTTTTGGATGTTTCCAATCTGGCCAGAGAACGTCCGCCAATATCAACTCCCGAGTTATAAAATACTTGTGACCAATGACTTTACAAGTACATAAAGAGCTTATTCACAAAACTTATTTCGCAAAATGTCTACATGTGGTAAAATGTATATAATCAGCAACATAATAGTCAAATGAGCCGTGTGGTTGACGGCATAGAATACAAGTGTCACCACCCCCTATCTTCCCGTGGGTGTCGTAAGAGGCGACTAAGGGATAACACGATGCAAATACCATATTTGCGTAGAGACGGAAAACTCGACATCAAACCCTATACGACTGCCTCGTTGGTCTCGCGGCATAAATGTGCGCGTGGGATCGGGAGGTCCCGGGTTCGATTCCTGGGTCGGGCAGTGTTATTGGGTTTTTCTGTCACGAAATTCTCAGTAGCACAGTAGCAGCACGGAGTCTGGAAATGTGCCCGGTACGGCAATAGGCTCGCCCCTTATTACGTGGGACTAAAGTATATCTGGCGAAAAGTGGGTGTAGAAATACACCTCTGCCTACCCCTTCGGGGATAAAAGGCGTGACGATATGTATGTATGTATGTATGTATAATAGTCAAATCTGCAAGAACTTATAAACTTATAAAGCTACGAATGAAGCTATTTTCAAATTAACTCGGTACTTCTGTATGGTAGGGTGGAAGGGGGGGTAAGGTTGGAGGGAGGAGGGAGCTAGAATAGTCTGTTAAACGCGACTAACCCCGCTCAAATGCCAGCGCATCTATTAAATGTACAGAATGCGCCATACGGCAATACTGCGGTTCTGTTATAGAGTTCCTTGAGATATACGAAGAAAAATTGGTATTATAAACAGTTTAGTCGATGAATGGTTAATTCGCGAAATCGCTACCTGATCCGGAATGGACTAATTCGTATAATGCCTAATATTGAAGAGGAATTATTCATCAAATGCTTTAGTTCATAAAAGGAAGTTTATAAGCCATGTATTGGTTGCACACTGTGGTTACTTTTTGTCAAGCGATATTCCGGATTGTTAGAGCACAAGACAAGTCCGTCAGTGTGGTGACGGATTAAGAATAAGGATTGTCACCACCCCATATCTTCCCGTGCGTGTCGTAAGAGCCGACAGAGGGAGCATATTATGCAGAGAACAGCACTGTAAGAGAAGGAAAACTTGATACAAACCCTATACCAACCAGTTTGGCCAGCGTGGTATAGTAGGCCAATTCCTACTTTCAAAGGAGAGGCCTAGTCCAGCAGTGGACTGTTAAAGGCTGATGATGATGATGACTAAGTGTTGTTTCGACCGGTACGTGAAGGCAAGGCAAGGTTTAAACCACCACATCATACGTGCAATTTAATTAACATTCTTTATGGGTAATGATGTGCTTCCAAAATGGCTGAGAAGAGCTGACATCACATTATTATGTGTCGTATATCGTATAGCTTTCTTCGAATGAGAGCATCGCAATTAATAAAAATAGGTCGACATCTTTGCGGGAGTTTAATGGATTAAGGTCCTGGTCACATGTGCTTGTGATAAATTAATCATGTAATTACTTCACTTGATAAGGAATTGCGTCGGAATATGTGTGGTATCGAATTAATAACACAAAGTGTCGCTAACCCATTTCATTCCGTAAGTCGTAGGAGGCGGCTAAAAAAACAAATCGACGAAGCAAATAGCATATTTGCGAAGAGATGCAAAAGTCGACATCACGCCCTATACCAACTGGGCTGGCCAGCGTGTATAGTAGGCCAAATCCACCTAGATTGATTTAACTAATCTAATATACTTCATCAGCCCTGTATTATATAAACTGTTCCACTGCCGGGCACGGACCTCTTCTCACTATGAGAAGGGTAAGGCCATAGTCCACCACGCTGGTCTAGTGCGGGTTGCCAGATTTCACATGTCTTTCGAGAACATTATGGAGAACTCACAGACATGCAGGTTTCCTCACGATGTTTTCCTTCACCGATAAGCAAATGATAATTAACAATTTAATACGCACTTCGAAAAGTCATTGGTGCGTGCCGTGGATTCGCACCCGAGACCCTCTGCGTAACAGTCTGTCGGTCTCTCCACTCGACTATCGCTGCCTTTATAAAGCATTATCGAAATAATATTACACCCACAGTCACACTTTTATCTAGACTATCTCTTAGTTTCAAACCCCGTTAAGGCAAACAACCTTGAGACCAGAATAAGTACCAGATACATTTTAATTCGGGTTTTTTCATCTTAAAATAAACAAGCTGTTCGTCCGGTTTTATTATAAAAAACCCCTGACTCCGGGAGCTTAATTAATGCGTTTATTTCGTACGATCGTGTACCTAATTGAAATTCATAATAGAGTAAGAGCTCAGGGCCGCCAGACCTAACTTATTTTCTCAGAAACGAAATGTATAGAATAATGTAGTGTTCTGTGTTAGTATCTGCTATGAGTTTACGCATATTTGCTAGCTTGGATCGTGAGCCAATTTTTAGTTATGAGGTGCTAAAGTTAAGTAAAAATAGTACTAACTTTTCTTAAATTCTCAGAGCTGATGATTTTTATGTATGTTTTAGAAAATATTATTTAAAAATTATAAATAATATCAGTTCGCTATAAAGTGAACTGAAAACACAACTCGAAATCAAATTATTTCTTCTTCAAAATAAAATATTCCGCAACAAAATCCAAGACTCATCGCATCCAATACACAATTTCGCCGCAATTAACCAAAAACCGGTCCACAGAAGCGTCCAAACCGGTCGTACGGGAACCCGAAAACTCGTGGCAAATTCGCGCTTGGCACTTTGTTCAGTGGCCAATTGGCTTGAAGCCAGAGGGACAGGTCGATGCATCGAATAAACACAATAAAACGCTAGTTTTTTTGTTGACAAACGTAATTTTTGAGTTTCGGAATGCTTTTTCGGATGGTCGAAATTGGGACGCTGTGTTTTGGTTTACGGAAATAGTTGCAAAATGGACGTACTCTGGTATTTGAACCGTTGTCCTCGATATCAAAGCAGGGTATTGCGCAGTTGGAACTGACTCTTAGATACAGGTTTAATATGTAACAGATATGTGAGAGGAATGACTGCTTGTTTAAACGATCGCCACTCCGCTTGTCTTCGTGTATCGGCCGTTATCGAGTGTTTTGTATTTGATCTATAAGAGTCAAATCTTTATGAGATAAAACATATGTTTTGTGTCTCTTTGAGTCCGCTGTTTGAATGTTTGGAAAGCCAATCACCTAAATTGTCGTAAGTCCGAAAGCTGCCCAAGTTCTTCTTCTTCCTCTTAGCGTTATCTTAGTTGCAGTCTGGGGTCCGCTTACTAGTCTAACCGGATTTGGCTGAATATTAGCTTTTCCACAGAGCAACTGCCTGTCTGACCTCCGCAACCCGAAGGGATAGCGATATTCCATGGTTTAGACCAGTGTCAGTTTATTTAGAAGCTACTGACGCCCTGTAACGACTGTCAAAGATCTTTATGACAACCGGGACCGACGGCTTAATGTGCTCTCCGAGGCACGGGACAAGCGATAATTAACAATTCAATACACAGATAACAGCGAAAAGTCATTGGTGCGCGCCGTGGATTCGAACCCGATACCCTCTGCATGGCAGTCTGTTGGTATATCCACTCGGCTATCGCTGCCTCCCCTGCCTCGAGAGTTGCCCAAGTTGTCCTATACTAAACTAGCAGTAGCACTCGACTTCGCCTACTTTCTAAAACTTTCAGCCTTTATGTTACACCCTTAGAAGTGTTATATTAAAAATACTCTGCGATGATACAGTCCGTACAAGTTTTTTTTTCACCTCTTGCACATGTTTGCTTACAGAGGCATTGCCCTGATAAACTGACACACAACTTACGTTACAGCACTTGATATAAGAAGACAATTACATTGTTTGCATCGAGTTATTAACCCCGATGATGCCCCTAGTCGTTACGTGTGTCCTTCCCCCCCATACTCTCGCTATTTATTTCCAGTTATCATATTGGCTTACATACATTGTACTCTACCGAAGGCACTTCAAGCAATTCAGACTTAATATATCAAGAATAATATTATTTTTATAAATTCGTCTGTTACTGTAATGGGCGTAGTTAGCTGAATTTTGGTATGTATGTTCATTGGAGACCATAGAGGTGCAATTATAGAGAATTTTTGGCAATTCCTTCCCCAACGGGGTAAAAAGAGTCCCACGCGGGCAGAGCCGAGGGCTAAGTTTAGTGTAACACAAGTTAAAAAGTTTCAAATCATATACGATACAACCTTTGTATCTGCTGCTTCTGACAAACGAAACACAAGACCGATTCTCAAAACTATTCAACGGATTTCAAAACATGATTTCATTGAAGCGATTTGCAGCACGTGTTAAGCGCCTCTTTAGCGTCAATATCTACGTAATGTGGAAATCACTGGTACACTTGGAACTAACATTTATTTTACATCTCTCATGTTTGGTAAGTAGGTTCTTATTTCCTCTAAATGGGGCTTGTAGGTGACTAATTAGCGCTCTAGGGTAATAATGTAGCTAGAAAAGCCCTAGGGCGGTAAGTAATTTAAAAAAAAACACTTCTTTCTTTCAAAAAGTTCGCGTACACCTAACCATCATACTGGCAATAGACATCATGCATTCAGCCCAATGACCAAAGAGGTCGCTTTGCTATTCAGTCTGTCTTCATGTGGTATAAAATTGGCGACCGCGACATCACGGATTTGCAAAATTCTGATCGAAGTACGAAAACAAAGAATTCTCGTCAAAAGGAAATCTACCAAAGATTGATTGTGGAGGACTACAGACGCAGGAACACTATCAAAGAAGACAACTAAGCCAGCCAGGTCGGTCAGCAGAACGCGCCGCGCCCAGCCTTAGCTTCTACGACGACGCCACGTCGGGGTTCACCGTCAGCCTGCCACGCCAGTTCGAGGATTCCGTCAACATTTGTAGAACAGCTCGTGTTTCTATCAGTGCCAACAGCCATCAGCGAGGACCAATGCAGCCGGAAGCAGCCGTCTCGCCTATCAGTTAAGTGCCATTCCCATAGTTTACCCTAACACCTAAACCTATTTTTCCTATCAAAAGGGTCGCTGTTTGGTACATTCCACTTGTGTATTTCATTAGTTCAACAAAGTATCTAGCTAATTTAAAGCTTATTTCAAGTAAACAACCAGTAAATATAGAAAAATAGTGTAATTAAAATTCATTGTTCAGTGTGACAACTACCTACGTCATCATTTGTAAAATTATAAATTCTTAAAATACCAGTACATTCCTTAAAATAAGTTCATAAATGAACAATACTTGAGTATCTAAACACCAATTAGTAATATTGCCAATTTTTCTCATAGACACCCTCCCAATAGTTCGTGCCATTATTGTAGTTAACATTATTTCAAATATTTTGGGCCGACTATTCCAGAAACTCCATCGCTGCCTGACGCTGCCAGCTACCGCTAGCCGCGTTTGGGTGACGTCGGTGCATCGTCGTGCTGCCGAGCTGCAGCCGCGTGGCTGCCCCAGGTGCCGCCGAAGGAGTATCAGATAAGATTCTAAACATATAACTTTATTCCTTCATTTTGCGTTACTGTTTAGAACTCAATTAACAATAAGCATTTTTCGTAAAGTTCTCAGTGCTAGTTTATCGTTTGTTGTTGCTATTAGTATTTAACAAAATGTCTTTAAGCGAAGATAAAGACTGTAATGCAAAACAATTGAAGGAACTGTTTGCTAAGCGTAGCTCGGTCAAAGGTCGTTTAACAAAGTTTAAAAAATATTTAGATGGAGTATGCTCTTCAAAATTGAATAAAACCCAAATTAAAGAGTTAGAAATTAGTATTGGTAAAATACGAGCTATGTCTAGCAAATTTGATGAACTACAGGCTCAGATTGAGGTCATTAATTGCGATAATATGGACTCCGAGATCGACGAACGTGATGAAATTGAGCAGATCTTCACTTCACATCTTGCAATTGCTGAAGAGCAACTTGATAAGTACAAAAATACTTCAAACGAATCTGATTTGCACAATTCATCACAATGTCATAACGATCTGTCATCTCAATGTCATCATGTTGATTTTAAATTACCACAAATACAAATCGCAAAGTTTGATGGCGCTTATTTCCGCTGGCTTGAGTTCCGAGATACCTATTTATCGCTTATTCATAACAATGAACGCATTAAACCTATTCACAAGTTCCATTATTTGGTATCGTATCTTGAAAAGGAAGCCGCGCGAATTATTTCCAATTTAGAGATTTCTGAAAATAATTATAAAACTGCATGGCAGCTTTTGTGCGATCGTTACGATAACAAGCGCCAACTTATAAATCAACACCTTAATTCATTGATATATTTCGAATCAACACAACAACAACACAAACGTGAATCGGACAAATCACTGAGGTTTCTAGTTGACCACGTAACTAAAAACTTGCGAGCATTGTCAAGTTTAGCAACGAAAGATGAACTGCTTGAAATGATAATTATTAAAATTCTTATACCAAAATTAGATAATCGTACTGCCATGAAGTGGGAAGAACATCGTAATAATTTGTCCAATCTCCCTGCTTTAAAGGATTTCAAAAAATTCCTAACTGATCGCGCTGATGTGTTAGAAACTATGAATCAAAACAAGTCTGATATACCCAAGGTCACACAATCACGTCAAAACAATAATAACAATTCTCGTAGTACTAAATCCTTTTCATCTACAGTTCAGAACACCGGCTCTGTCGCTAAGCAGTGCGTTGTCTGTAAGGGTGACCACTGGATATACGACTGCCCTACATTCCTTGCGAAGAGCGTTCAGGAACGACGAGATGAAGCATTTAAGTTGCACTTATGCTCCAATTGTTTACGAACTGGGCATCGTGCACGTGACTGCAAGTTGGGTCCCTGTCGTGAGTGCAAGCGTAGGCACAATTCACTCTTGCATTCCCCTAATTTAAACAATACTAGTGCAAGTAATGCTAGTACAGTCAGCAGCAATAATACCAACACAGATCGTGGTTCAACTGAAATATCAGTAAATAATTCTATTAGTGATAATTTTATAGAAAATCACATTCTTTTATCAACAGCTATGGTTAATGTTATCAATCCACAAACAAACAAACAATTTCGAGTGCGTGCTTTGTTAGACTGTGGCAGTCAGTCTTCATTTATTAGCCAGTCACTTATGAACAAGTTATCATTACAGGTATGTGCTATTAATACTATAAACGTTATCGGTATAGGCAACAACTTAGCGGAATACGTAAACAAAAGTTGTATTGCCCGATTAAATTCTCTTAATGATGACTATAGTGTTGTACAGTCATTTTATGTATTAAACCAATTAACAAGTGTTATTCCAAAACAATCTATAGACATTAGTCAATTAAATATTCCAACCAACCTACAGCTAGCTGATCCTAGCTTTAATCGGCCTTCAGCCATAGACGTCTTGATAGGTGCAGACCTGTTTTGGGACCTACTCGGATGTGATCAGCTTGCATTAGGTACTAATATGCCCCAGCTTCGTAGCTCAAAGCTAGGTTGGCTCGTTGCCGGCCCAATTTCTCCAAATGTAAGGAATTGTTCGTCACCTAAAAATATTCCGTGTCATGTTTCAATTAGTGATAGTGACGAATGCAATAATTCCAATATTGATTCTCATTTGAAAAGGTTTTGGGAACTTGAGCAGGTTCCAGATAAGCAATATTTTAGCAAAATTGAGCAGGCATGTGAAGACCATTTTTATCGTAATACTTATCGTTTAGAATCGGGTAGATTTTGTGTGAGGCTGCCCCTAATTGATAATCCAGATTGTTTAGGAGATTCTTACGCTATGGCTAAAAAACGATTGTTGTATTTAGAAAGACGTTTCCGTAAGAATCCAGAATTAAAGTTGAAATATTACAATTTCATTCAAGAATATTTAGAGTTAGGTCATTTAGAGGAATGTCCGACTACTAATCCCGTTCCATCCTATTATCTTTGCCATCATGCAGTATATAAGCAAAACAGTGAAACGACAAAGACTCGTGTTGTCTTTGATGGATCGGCACGAACTTCCTCAGGTTTCTCTCTGAACGATCTGCAGATGGTCGGTCCCAATGTTCAAGACTCAATCTTTTCTATTTTGATTCGAGCTCGTCAGTACAAATATATTTTGACAGCTGATATTGAAAAATTCTTTAGAATGGTTGAATTAAATGAAAAGGATCGTAATTTACAATTAATACTTTGGAGAAGTGATGAGTCCAATCCTATCAAAACTTTACGTTTGAAAACCGTAACTTATGGTCTTGCAAGTGCTACATATTTGAGCACCAAGTGTTTGTCAGTATTGGCAGAGAATTGCGATGACCAGCTTATAGGTAACATTATTAAACACGACCATTACGTCGACGATCTGGTCACCGGATCAAACGACGAGTCCAAGCTATTATACATTCAACGCAAGGTGTCGGACACTTTAAAGTCAGGTGGGTTTAAACTACGTAAATTCAGATCGAATTTACCAAGCATTTTATCATCATCAGTCATTGATCAGAATGATAAGGTTAGTTTAAGTGAATCTAATAATACTTTAGGATTAAATTGGAATCCTAAAACCGATACCCTTCAAATATCGATTGAGATTCCCAATAAAAATGATGTGGTTACCAAGCGATCGATACTGTCTGCATCATTCAAGATTTTTGATCCTCTTGGAATTCTCAGTCCATGTGTAATTATACCTAAAATGTTACTTCAGTCCTTATGGCTGAACAAGAAGGGTTGGGATGAACCAGTTAGTTCCGATATCCTGGAATCCTGGAACAAGTTCATTGGCAATTTACATTTTTTATCAGATTTACAGATCCCGCGCTTAACACTATGCGAAGCTCCTAATTATATAGAAATACATACCTTTAGTGATGCTTCTCAAGTCGCTTACGGTGCCTGTGCGTACCTACGGTCACACAACTTAGCTGGCGAGGTAAAGGTAAATTTACTGTGTGCTAAGTCTAAGGTGGCGCCGTTGAAACCGATAACAATACCGCGTCTGGAGCTTTGCGCTGCGCTATTAGCTGCAAAATTGTGTAAGACAGTTACCAGCTCTCTGCGATGTGATGTCAATCGCATCATTTACTGGTGCGATTCCAGCGTTGTCCTCAGCTGGTTAAATGGTAATTCTGCAAAGTTAAAAACGTTTGTAGCTAATAGGGTAGCCGAAATTAATGAACTTACCGATAGTTCGTCGTGGCGCTATGTGCCGACTGATCAGAATCCAGCTGACCTGATCTCAAGGGGCGTGAGCCCAGATCAAATCATCAATTCTAATTTCTGGTGGTCAGGTCCAAGCTTTCTAATACAGCCTGAATCCGATTGGCCCTATTTAAAGAAATTAATAAATGAATCAGACTTACCTGAGATGAAGTCCACTTCCGCTGTTGTCCTGGAACCAGCAACAGAAATTCTAAAAATAGATAAGTTTTCATCGTTTTTAAAACTGAGACGTGTATTTGCGTATGTCAATAGATTCATACATAACATAAGATATAAATGTCCTAAATTTATTTTACTTACACCCGCACATATTTTTGTTATTCGATTTCTAAATTTGTTACGCTAGCATCAAGACGTTAAACTGCGAATCATTGTAATCTTAATGTCAAAAAAGCAAGATTAAAGCTGTTATCAACGGAATCTGAGGTTTTCATTACAAAACTTTGTCTACTATTACACATTAAAATTGGCGTAATAGTAGACAAAGTTTTGTAATGAAAACCTCAGATTCCGTTGATAACAGCTTTAATCTTGCCTTTTTGTCATTAAGTATTGCAATGATTAGCAGTTTTACGTCTTGATGCTAGCGTAACAAATTTAGAAATCGAATAACAAAAATATGTGCGGGTGTAAGTAAAATAAATTTAGGAGTCAGGTACAGTATTACTTAAACGAGTAACTTGATGCCATTTAAAATGATCAGGCGTTTATGCAGCGCAGACATCTTCCCCCCCGTTGAAAGACTCCTTTCAACTGCGTTAGTCGTCATCCGGTAAAGATGTAGGCAAGGGGCAGATCCGTGTGAGAGGCCTCCTGAAGCAGCCTCTGGTAGTCTCCACGTCTGCGACTCGTGTGACGCCGTCGGTTCCAGGGAACAGGCGGCTGACTCGTCCCATTCGCCAGCTCAGTGGTGGGACGTTATCCTCCTGGAGAAGAACTAAATCTCCAACTTGCAGGGATGCTGAATTAGTACGCCATTTGGAGCGCTGTTGTAGTTC